>CM058232.1:107570865-108170865 GCA_030180135.1 Orychophragmus violaceus
TTGAGACTAAGTCTTTTGGTTACAAAAATACTAATCTTCTACATTTTGTTTCTCTTTGCAGGTGCATGAACTTGAGGAGCAGGGGACCAACAAACCTTGTACCACGAGTTGAAGATATCAAAGCATTGGAAAGAGAAATTTCAAGAAAAAGAAGAGAAGAACAAAGGTTGACAGGAGAACGAATCGATATGGCTGACCAGGGATACCAACAACAGGGAGGTGAAATAAACAACGAAGGAAGAAGACCACAACATCCACCAAGAGTAACTAGAGCCATTGGATATTATGACGAACCTAGCATCAACGACTACAATTCCGGAATCATCCCACCGGCAGTGGAAAACAACAACTACGAAATTAAAGCCAGCATCATCAACATGGTGGAAAGAAACAAATTCCATGGCCTACCTATGGAGGATCCACTAGACCACCTTCACAACTTCGACAGAGCTTGTAGAACAGTCCGCATCAATGGAATTTCTGAAGATGCAATGAAGCTCATACTGTTTCCATTCTCACTTGGAGACAAAGCCCACGAATGGGAGAAAAACCTTCCACCGAACTCAATCACTTCTTGGGATGAATGCAAAAGGCTCTTCCTGTCCAAGTTCTTCTCCAAATCAAGAACATCAAAGTTGAGGAATGACATTTCAAGCTTCAAACAAAAAACAACAGAAAACTTTGGAGAAACTTGGGAACGATTCAAGAGCTACACCAACCAATGCCCTCACCACGGTTTCACCAAGGAAAGTCTTCTCAGCACATTATACCGAGGCATACTGCCAAAGTACAGGATGATGCTAGATACAGCTAGCAACTGCAACTTCCTACAAAAAGATGAAAGAGAAGCCATGCAGCTGGTGGAAAACTTGGCAACCAGTGACACCAACTATAGGGAGGACTATGACAGGACCTACAGAGAAGGAGGAGACAAAGATGATTCAAGGAGAGAGATTAAAGCCCTCAATGAGAAACTGGATAAGTTGCTTAAAGCAAACCAAAGAAATGTTAGCTTTGTGGGAGACCTTGATCAGCACCAAGGGTACATTGAAGATGATGCTGAGATGTGTTTTGATGGACAGGCTGAGATGAATTATATTGGAGGACAAGGGTACAACAAAGGATTCAACTAGAACTACAGGAACCACCCCAACTCCTCATACCGAAGTAACAATGTGGAGAACCCACAAGATCAGTCTTACCCTCCATTCAACCACCAGAACCAAACCACACTTCAAGGAAACTTCCAAACAAAACCGGCTTTCAACAACAATGGAAACTTCCAGCAGAGGCAACCTTACAACAACCAAGGCAACTTCCAACAACGCCAACAGTACAACAACAACCAAGGGAACTATCAAGGTAACCAACAATTTCAGGGACAAGGAAGTTCAAACAACTACCACAAGGCAGATGATCAAACACAAATGCTGAGGCAGTTTATAGAGAGTACCAACAAAGCCATCGTGGAAATCAAAACACAAGTTGAAAGCCTAGCATCAAAAGTTGGAACCATCGAGCAATCCAACAAATCCGGACCTTCATCCAACCGACCACCAGGTTTTCTCCCTGGAAAACCTGAGCCAAACCCAAAGGAGTATATCAATGCCATAACGCTAAGAAGTGGAAGAGAGTTACCATCAAAAGAGGTCATTGAGGACAATGAGAATCAAGCTGGGGGGATGGATTTTGAACTTGAAGGAGAGAAGGAAACCACTGAGAAGAAGAGGCATGATGCAGAAGAAGTCAAAGATATAAAAGGGAAAGGTAAAATGTATGAAGAAACAAAGGAGAAACCAAAAACCGGTTCAGCCTCTACATCCAAGGAGAAAATCTTTGAACCACCAGCCTATGAACCAAAACTCCCATTTCCTGGAAGGTTTAAGAAGCAGCTCTTAGAGAAGTATAGAGCACTCTTTGACAAGCAAATGGAGAAGATTCAGCTCACCATGCCATTGATGGATGCATTCATGCTTGTGCCTCAATACATCAAATTCCTTAAGGATGCAGTCAAGGAAAGAACAAAAGAGATGGAAGGAATGGTTGTCCTAACCCACGAGTGTAGTGCCATCATCCAGAGAAAAACCAGTCCAATGAAGCTAGAAGATCCAGGAAGCTTCACTTTACCATGCGCTTCGGGACCACTCTCCTTTGAGAGATGTTTGTGTGATCTTGGAGCAAGTGTAAGCTTGATGCCACTCTCAGTAGCAAAGAGCCTTGGTTTCACACGCTACAAAGAGTGTAGAATCTCACTTGTATTGGCTGATAGGTCAGTGAGACTTCCGGTTGGTATGCTTGAAGATATTCCGGTAATGGTTGGTAATTTCAAAATACCAACATATTTTGTGGTTCTGGAGATGGATGAGGAACCAAAAGACCCACTGATCTTTGGGAGACCTTTCTTGGCTACTGCTGGAGCCATCATTGATGTGAAGAAAGGAAAGATTGACTTGCACTTGGGAAAGAACCACATCCTGAAATTTGACATCAATGAAGTCATGAAGAAACCAACAATTCAAGGGCAAGCTTTTTGGATTGAGACGTTGGATGCTCTAGCTGATGAGTACTTGGAAGAGCTTGCTATGGAGGACGCCCTGGAGACAGTATTAACCACCAAGGAGAGCATGATTGAGCTGGTAGATAAGGAAGTGCAGGAGTATGCAAAACTTCTTGACTCTCGCAAAGTGATGGAAGAGGACAACCAGTTTTTGGAGCTACCCCAAGAAATCCACAGCATCAGGTCCATGGAAGGAGAAGAAGCAACCAAACCACCTAGAAATGGTGAGTCTAGCCTAGATGATGACTGGTGTGAGCTGAAAGCACCAAAGGTAGAGCTCAAACAACTTCCGGATGGGCTAAGGTACGCTTTCTTGGGACCAAACTCATCATACCCTGTCATAGTAAGTGAAAACCTTAATGAAAATGAGCTGAACTTACTCCTAATTGAACTGAGAAAATATAGGAGAGCCATAGGGTATTCACTTGATGACATTAAAGGACTATCACCTACACTTTTCACCCATATAATTCACTTGGAAGATGAAACAATGACTTCTATTGAGCACCAAAGGAGACTGAATCCTAATCTGAAAGAAGTTGTTAAAAAAGAAATTCCGAAACTCTTGAATGCAGGGATTATCTTTCCTATTTCAGATAGCACTTGGGTCTCACCTGTTCATGTAGTTCCAAAGAAGGGAGGTATAACTGTAGTTAAAAATGAAAAGAATGAACTAATCCCTACAAGAACTATAACCGGCCATAGAATGTGCATTGATTATAGAAAGTTGAACTCAGCCACCAGAAAAGACCACTTCCCTCTCCCATTCATTGACCAAATGCTTGAACGCTTAGCAAATCATCCATTCTATTGCTTTCTAGATGGGTACAGTGGGTTCTTTCAAATACCCATTCACCGTAATGACCAAGAGAAGACGACATTCACATGTCCTTATGGCACATTTGCATATCGAAGAATGCCATTTGGATTATGTAATGCTCCAGCTACCTTTCAAAGGTGCATGATGTCAATCTTCTCTGACTTAATTGAAGAAATGGTTGAAGTTTTCATGGATGATTTCTCTGTGTATGGTTCTTCGTTTGCTGCTTGTTTGTCTAATTTGTGCAGGGTACTTCAGCGTTATGAGGAGACAAACTTAGTGCTGAATTGGGAGAAGTGTCACTTTATGGTGAAGGAAGGAATAGTTCTTGGGCACAAAATCTCAGAAAAAGAATTGAAGTGGACAAGGCCAAGATAGATGTAATGATGGGGTTACAACCACCAAACTCAGTCAAGGGGATCAGAAGCTTCTTGGGCCACGCTGGTTTCTACCGACGGTTTATCAAGGATTTTTCAAAGATCGCAAGGCCTTTAACAAGGCTGCTGTTCAAGGAAACAGAGTTCATTTTAGATGAAGAGTGCCTAGAAGCTTTCAACAAGATCAAGAATGCACTTGTGAGTGCACCGATAGTACAAGCTCCAGACTGGGAACTCCCTTTTGAGATCATGTGCGACGCTAGTGACTATGCAGTTGGGGCAGTCTTGGGCCAGAGGAAAGACAAGAAGCTCCATGTGATCTATTATGCAAGCAGAACTTTGGATGACGCTCAGGTCATATATGCAACAACAGAGAAGGAGCTCTTGGCGGTAGTATTTGCATTCGACAAATTCAGATCGTACCTGGTGGGATCAAAAGTGGTTGTATACACAGACCATGCAGCTTTGAGGCACTTGTTGGCTAAGAAGGATGCTAAACCAAGGTTGTTGAGATGGGTACTTCTACTTCAGGAATTTGACCTTGAGATACAAGACAAGAAAGGCGTTGAGAATGGAGTGGCTGATCATTTATCAAGGCTGAGGATTGACGAGCAAGTACCAATAGATGATTCTTTACCGGAAGAACAACTTCTAATGATTGGGAGTTTGAGAGATGGGTACAACACAGTCTTGAAGATGGAGGAAGTGAAAAGCTTAAAAGACGAGCAGTTACCATGGTATGCAGATTTTGTCAACTACCTAGCATGTTGAAGAGAGCCACCCAACCTCAACAGCTACCACAGAAAGAAGTTCTACAGGGATGTTACTCGGTACTATTGGGATGAGCCATACTTGTTCAAAAGATGTTCAGACGGACTCTACAGGAAATGCGTTCCAGAGGAGGAGATGGAAGGGATCTTGTATCACTGCCACGGCTCAGAGTATGGGGGACACAACGCTTCATTCAAAACCGCTACGAAAGTGCTACACTCATGTTTTTGGTGGCCAGCCTGTTCAAGGATGCTCACGGATATGTGACGAAATGTGATGTCTGCCAAAGGAAGGGCAACATTGGAAGAAGGAACGAGATGCCACAGAACCCGATACTAGAAGTTGAAGTATTTGATGTGTGGGGGATTGACTTCATGGGACCTTTCCCATCCTCTTATGGGAATCAATACATTCTGGTAGCAGTGGACTATGTGTCGAAATGGGTAGAGGCCATTGCGAGTCCTACAAATGATGCAAAGGTAGTTATCAAACTATTTAAATCAATCATATTTCCCAGGTTTGGCGTCCCAAGAGTTCTGATCAGCGATGGAGAAACTCACTTCATCAATAAGGTGTTTGAAAGTCTTCTTAGGAAGTATGGAGTGAAACACAAGGTAGCAACACCTTACCATCCTCAGACCAGCGGACAAGTAGAAGTCTCAAACCGGGAAATCAAGGCTATACTGGAGAAGACTGTTGGGAACTCAAGAAAAGACTGGGCAAAGAAACTTGATGATGCTCTTTGGGCATACATGACTGCCTTCAAGACACCTATTGGCACAACACCTTTCAATCTGCTGTATGGGAAGTCATGTCATCTACCAGTCGAGTTGGAATACAAGGCAATGTGGGCTATTAAGCTTCTGAATTTTGACATAAAGACTGCAGCAGAGAAACGCCTCATTCAACTCCATGAGCTTGACGAAATCCGACTTGATGCATACGAGAGCTCAAAGATTTATAAAGAGAGAACTAAGGCATTTCATGACAAGAAGATAGTCAAGAAAGAGTTCAAAGCAGGAGATCAAGTTCTGCTGTACAACTCCCGGCTGAGACTGTTCCCTGGGAAGCTCAGATCAAGATGGTCAGGCCCATTCTCCATCAAGGAGGTAAGACCCTACGGAGCCATTGTTCTTCTCAACAAGAATGGAAGTGAGTTCACTGTAAACAGACAAAAGCTCAAGATCTGCTCAGCATCAAACCCCGTGGAAGAGGAGTTAACGATTCTTCTAACGGAACCAATCCCAACATGAGAGAGTAAGACAGTCAAGCTCGAGACTTAAAACAAGCGCGCTTGGGAGGCATTCCCATGTTATCCTTTGTATATACTATGTGAATTTTCTTTGATTTGATTTGATTGGTGTGTTCTTGTGTGAATTTTATGTGTGTTTTAGTTTTATGTGTGAGTTTTCAGGAATGATGGAACAAACAGGAGCAAATATGGAGATTAGACACTGCGGGCCGAGCAAACAGAGTAGCTGCAGCCAGAAGAGAATCACAGCGGGGAGGCACAGCGACATCTTTGATGTCGCTGCAGACAAGAAAAAGCTACAGCGACATCAGACAGCGACGTCCCTATGTCGCTGTGAGCCAAATCACCGAAAAACAAACGGATAGCGCAGTGACCTACACGGCGACGTCCATATGTCGCTGCGGAGAAAAATTGCCACAACGACGTCATACATCGACGTCACGATGTCGCTGCGGGCCAAATCACCGAAAACAAGCGTGAAGTGCAGCGACCTGCACAGCGACGTCTCGATGCCGCTGCAGGTAAGAAAAACTCACAGCGACATCGCACAGCGGGGTCCACATGTCGTTGTGAACAAGGTTTGACCACCCTTTTTCCTTTGACCGCGAATTAAAAAAAAAAAAATCGTCTTCATCCTCTTTCCTCGCTCCTACCCCTTTCATTTCTCAGAAACTCCATTGCTCTCTCTCTCAAAGCTCAGAACTCATAACTCATTCATACCTTCATCATTTCTAACGATTTCTCTGTCCATTGTTCACGATTTTCACTCATAATTTCGTCTAGGTCTTGTATTCATCGATTAATCACTCCAAGGTATGAATTCCAAAACCCTTGTTCTTCATGGTGATTTTTGATTTCGGGTATTAAGGGAATTGATGGGTCAATACACGTTCATTTAATGATTATAGACGCACCCATACTATCAATTTGAAGGACTACCGGTTAAATCTTGTTGAAATTGAAGTTTCAGATTTTAGGGTTCTTGATAAAATATTTTGGGGAAATCATGATTTGATTGTTTCTGTGTCCATATTAGAGTGATTAGAACATACTTTGCAAAAGAAACGATATCAAATTCGCAATGGATTGAGATTATTTGTGAAAAAGTGAGTAAACCATGAAAAATAATGGGAAATCAGATTTCTAGAATCAAGGAAGAGTTTGAGTGCTTGATTAAACTTTATAAATGCTTAAATGAAAACGATTGAAGCTGCATTAATGATGGTTATCATTTTTCAGACTTTAAGCATTTTATCGGTTCAATTTCTTGTGTTGTTGATTGAAAGATGGTTTGATCTCTTCCACTTATGAATGTGCAAATGACAGGGAGATCAAGAGCAGAACGAGTGCAAGCTAGAACACAACAACAACAAACTCATCGTTCGGGAAAGGAACCCGCAGTTGAATATGATGAAGACGATGAAATGATTGACTTCCCAAGCAGTGAGGAAGAGATAGAGCGACCGAAAAAGAAGAGAGGAAAAAGCAAAAAGCCAGCAGAGCCGAAGCAGAAAAAGCCGAAGACGGCTACATTAAGAGAGGTGAGACTAAAGCTGAGAGCATTTGAATGGCATGGGACTAAGTACGGAGATTCGGAGATGTGTAAGAAACTGGGGATCTATGAAGACGTGATGAGCATACTGAGAGCTTTAAGCTTGGAGAGTCTGATGGGAGAAGCACATTCAGTATATGAGTCGCCATGCCATCAGTTTCTGTGTACGTTTCAGGAAAAAGAGTTCATGGATAAGCCGACTGAAGAAGATGTATGTGGTTATGTGACCTTCAGCTACAATGGGGTAAGGTACAAGATGGGATACAAGGAGATATCAAGATTGCTTGGGTTTAAAGACGCTTGGTGCAACCGGCTTCCAGGCATCGATCTCTTGCCAACAGTTATGTGGGGGACAATAGCAAGAGTGAACTATCAAACTGGAGAGATGAAGAGCTCAGATATAGCCCATCCTGCGATTCGCTATGTTCACAAGATGCTAGCGCACACCTTATTTGCTAGAAGAGAGAACAACAAGGTGCAGGAAGAGGAACTGCGATTCATGGCCATGGGACTTCAACCGGTGATTAAGGAATTTGAAGTTCAGGAAGTCAACTTTGGGAACTATGAGGTATTAGGAGTTGTTGGCTATTTTATGAGGCAGTTAAGCTTGATCAGGAAGAAGGCGATGTTATCGGCAGACAAAACGCCAGTGTTCAGATTTGGAGGATTGTTGACACCCATCTTCCAAGCACTCAGAGTTCCACTAGGCAACGGGAGGTCCTCATCTCGTTTGGATGAAGCACACCTGAGGAAGTCACTCTACCTAGCCGGAAAAGTTGAGGACAGATATGCTTACACATTCCGGGTTAACGAGCGTCAGATGGCGAACGTCCTTCTACCAAACCCCACCATCACATCATTTCAGAACCGAGCCAACATACCATTCTTACCTGATCCCCGATACTATCACATCACGGTTATGGAGCCCCTGGAATCGCTGAGGAAGAAGAAGAGAAGGGCTCATGAGGGCTCATCACAGGGTGCTGGTATAAGTGCAAGCAGCGGAGCAGGTCAAGCTACTGAGCAAGCAGAGGATGCTGAGCAGATCAGACCACCGAGTCTGGTCTACGGGACTGCCCATTATCGTCTCCATGCTTTCGACAAAGTAATTCAGGGATCACAGTTGAGGAAAGCTCATAGCTACATCCGGAAGTTGGAACGCTGGAACAAGCTTCAGGATAGGACCATTGGGAAGTTGGTGGAGTTGGGACGCTGATAGGTGTCAGGTTTTATCCTATATCTAACTGCAAGTGCACAGTTCAGTAGTCGTAGTATATAGGTATCGAATCCACATGGACTCCGTATTCAATAGCTCAAGAACAGGAAATTAAACTAGGAAGAAAGCAATGTGATTGAATTAAAAGTAATGCAAGAAAGTAAACAGAAAGCAGAGATTATTGGTTGTGAAAGCAAGTTATTAAAAGCGCTAAGTCTAGGGCGTTCTCAGGAAATCAAACAAGCAGACAGTTCATTCAGTAAGGATCTAATTAAGCACAGTTCTAGAACTCAAAACACAGATATAGAATTAACCAAATTCCTTTGCGATAATTCTCTAGGTCTAAGTGCAGCAAACCAAACTTCCGTTTGCGAGAACTAACAGATTAAACTAGCATTAATTCCAAGTTTGATATGTTCACAATTATCCTAAACCAAACTTTCGTTTGCGAGAAGTTTAATTGCTCAACCTAATTAGTTCAGATTCCTAAACCCCACTTCCGTGACGTATTTAGCAACCTAAGATCTAGATTCTAATTGATCAGGTTAGAACTAGCTTTAAGCACAATTAGATTGAATAACAAATATAGTTATGAATCCTTAACTGAATTTAACAAGTCTAGCAAGTCATGAAATCCTATGTGAGAAACCCTAAACCTAACAAGGAATCTACTCAGACATAGATAATGAAAACATAATCATATGATGAATAAATTGCATAGAAGATAAAGAATAAAAGGGGTTCGAAATCTTCTCCAAATACAGATGAAGAAAAGGTTCAGATCAGCCCCAAAAGCTCTAAAAATCCTCTGCTCTTAATTATGAAAGCGTAAGTAAATAAAACACCAAAAACTTAATTATATAGGTCTAATCTCGGCCAGGGGCTTCTTTGTAAATATCAGGAACTTCTGGATCAGAGTGCAATATCTTGACTCTTCATAAACAGCCGAGTTTTGGCCCATCTCGCTGGTGCAACGATCGATGCTAGAGTGCAACGATCGACGCATTCCTCTGTTTCGGACAGTGAACTCTATCTCTCGGCCAAACACTCCAAAAATCTCCAAAAAGTGCCATAATCACCAAGTATGCTCCAAACCTGATTATACCTGTAAAAGACTCTAAAAGAACACAAAAAGACACTAAAACACACTTATATCATGGTCTAAAACTAGTAAAAACCATGATATATCAGACGCAAGACAAAGAAGGTATACAAGGAGAAGACGAATGCACTGAAGCGTCAGGTTAAGTACATGGCTTATATACTGACAGGAAAGAAGGGGAAGGTGCAAAAGCCCGAAGGATACTCGTCAAGCGAGGAAGAACCAAGCTCAGAGGATTTCCCGAGGCAGCAATACCAAGGAGAAGGTACCAGCTCGTCTAGCAGAGCACCTGGTCGCCCTCCCCTTGATGAGCGACGCCGCAGAGCCAGACGCCACATCCCACCACCATCACCCGGCACCAGAAACGAGTCTCTATCCTTAGGAGAGGAAGAGGACGACACCGCACCTCCTTACTACTGAGGTAACCACCACCACTTTGTATATAGTTTTCGTTTTCTTTTACCATCTTTAGCTCTCCTAGACTTGCTTTCACACCGAGACGGTGTGAAGTAAGTTGGGGGGGTGATCACCTAACCACATTTTATTTCTCTTGAGTCTTTTATTTTGTGTGATGCATTGTGAATAACTATGTTTTTGAAAAAAACCAAAAAATTTGAAAAATTTGAAAAAACCAAAAAAAAAGAGCATTTAGTTTCATATTTGTCGCCTTCTTAGGATCGAGTCTAGTAGCATTCTAGGAAGCATTTGCATAGGAGATAATGATATAAATGCCTTGCAAGAAATTTAGATTTTAGAACTCAATATGATGCCCTTGCTAATCGTACCATGTTGCTTAAACAACCCTTAAAACACTTGTAAATTTCGAGCTTTGATCACACCACTCAAATCTGTTTGTCAAGTAGGATACCCTCAACTCTGAAACCAACTCACTTATTGGACTTAAATTAATTTAACCTTCTCGCTTATGGGTTTTAAATGCTTGATCATGGTTACTGATATATCATGGTTTTTACCCATTTTAGACCATGATATAGATGTGTTTTTAGTGTCTTTTGTCTTTGTTTAGAGTCTTTTACAGGTCTAATCAGGTTTGGAGCTAATTGGAGATATTTGGAGCATTTTGGGACTTTTGGGACGTTTTGGCCGAGAGCTTAACTCACTGTCCGATTTATTGATCATGCATCGACCGACACACCTTGTGCATCGGTCGACACACTAGCGAGATGGGCCGTACGCGTCGGTTTAATGAAGTTATGAAGATTTGCAAAGAAGCCCAAGATAGTTCCAGTATTTACACAGAAGCCCCAGCCGAGATTAGGCATATATATAGAGGATTTTGGTGTTTATTTTACTTACGCTTTCATAATTAAGAGCAGAGGATTTTTAGAGCTTTTGGGGCTGATCTGAACCTGTTACATCATCTGTATTTGGAGAAGATTTCGAACCCCTTTAATCTTTTATCTTTTATGCAATCTATTATTTCTATGATTATGTTTTCATCAATCATGTCTGAGTAGATTCCTTGTTAGGTTTAGGGTTTCTCACATAGGATTTCATGACTTGCTAGACTTGTTCAAAATTCAGTTAAGGATTCATAACTATATCTGTTCTTCAATTTAATTGTGCTTAAAGCTAGTTCTAACCTGATCAATTAGAATCTAGATCTTAGGTTGCTAAATACGTCACGGAAATGGGGTTTAGGAATCTGAACTAATTAAATTGGGCAATTAAACTTTGCGCAAACGGAAGTTTGGTTTAGGATAATTGTGAACATATCAAACTTGGGATTAATGCTAGTTTAATCTGTTAGTTCTCGCAAACGAAAGTTTGGTTTGCTGCACTTAGACTTAGATAATTATCGCAAAGGAATTTGGTTAATTCTATATCTGTGTTTTGAGTTCTAGAACTGTGCTTAATTAGATCCTTACTGAATGAACTGTCTGCTTGTCTGATTTCCTGAGAACGCCCTAGACTTAGCGCTTTTAATTACTTGCTTTCACAACCAACAATCTCTGCTACTGATTTACTTTCTCGCACTGCTTTTAATTCAATTACATTGCTTTCTTCCTAGTTAAATTCCTGTTCTTGAGCTATTGAACACCGGAGTCTCTGTGGATTTCGATACCCTATATACTACATTGATATTGCTGTGCACTTGCAGTTTAGTATAGGGATTAAAACTCTGAGCCTATCAAGTTTTGGCGCCGTTGCCGGGGACTCTTTGAGTCTTCGATAGCTTCGAGCATAGGGTTTTACTAGGATTTTTCTTTTTTTTTTCGTTTTTGTTTTTTTTTTTTTTTTTTTTTTGCTGATTTATTTTTCTGTTTTCTCTGATTTCGCATTGCATCGATCGACGCCCTTCTTGCATCGATCGACACACTTCGCTGAATCACCAAGAACACTAAGAGATCATCAGGACGATGTGTCGGAATGATATTTTCAGCTCAGGGATTGACAGTTCACAGATAGCTGGGTTGAAGAACCAAATTGACTCTCTGCATAGTCTTCTACTTGGAAAGTATGCACAAGAAGCTAACCATTGCGTTGAAGGAACTGGATTCTATAGTCACGGATCTGCTTTTCAGAAACCCTTTACAAGGAGTTGTAGTGTTTCTTCTTACCAAGTACCGCCTGCACCTACAGCTCATGAGAGCAGAATGGAAATCATGATGGAGCAGTACCTTGAGAGACAACAACAGATTGATAGGTCCTTCAACTCAAAGATGGATGCTTTGTATGAAGACTTGAATGAGAAGTTTGAATCTTTGAGCACGCATATGGAGGAGCTGGATATCAAAATTGAACGAAGAGATGTAGCAATAGAGAGGCAGAATGAAGCTAAGAGAGCTGAACGGAAGCTGCACATCAATGCTGTGAACATAAGGGATGAGATTGAGTTGCTAGGTGAAGAAGAGAGCATAATATCGGATTTTCTGGATGAATATTGTCTGCCTGATACATGCACCGATCGACACCCCCCTCAGTGACGATCGACACGCCATTCTGACGGCAATTTCGAGTTCTTTCGAGAAACAGAATCGCCTTGCATCGATCGACACACATCATGCAACGATCGACACAGAACGCAGACATGACCAGAAAACTGCAACAGTACCAGAACGAGTCTACAAGCCCCCAGTGCCATATCCTAAGGTTCCTAAACCCTCCAAACAAGAGCTAGAAGTGGCTAACTGCATAAAAGTGATGGATAAGAAGGTGAATAAAACACCACCAGTTGAAACTTCGCGAGTTCATGCAAAGAAGATGATCTCCACTGATGGTCATCTAAAAGAAGAAGTTCAGATTGGTGGAACTACAGTATCTGATAGTGAAAAGAAGAGGATGGCGGTTCCTCTTGAACCTGCTCTAACATCTTCAGTACCTGCAACTGTTCATAAGCAGAAAGCTCCAGACATCAGATATACATCAAAGGTAAGGTACAAATCACCTAAGCTTAATCCTTCTGATCACATTGTTTTGAATGCAGGAAAACAAAGAATCCTGCCGAAGCTACACTCCCACCCCGACCCTTATCGTTCGTTCCTTGGAAGATCTCATGATCTGAATGCTTATACGCAACCTTGGATGAGGAGACATTCACAGAGACACTCAAAGTCTCTGTTGAAACCTCCATGAGTTCGATCTCTTTCTGATAGGTCAAGCTATTGACCTTAAACAAGCGCTGGGTGGGAGGCAACCCACCATTAGGTACTGGTGTTTTTCTACTTAATTTTTTGTGTTTTTGTTAGGATTTTACGTTTGTTTTTGTTTTTGGTGCAGTTATGTTTGCAGGTCTCGGAAAAAATCGCAGTGCAACGATCGACGCACTTCTGTGTCGATCGTCACAACACGAAAGGAATCGCATTGCAGCGATCGTTGCGCTCTTGAGCAACGATCGACCATACACGAAAATCGCCAAGTAACGGTCGATGCACTTAGTGCAACGATCGATGCCTAAGCGACAGAGGTAACCCGACAGACATAATTTTATCTTTTCAATTTTTTTTTTATTCTCTTTTTACCGATCCTTCGCTGGACACTACTGGGGACAGTGTGTCTTAAGTGTGGGGGAGGTGCTACTGACTTTTGTTTTCTGTTTTCTTAAGAGTCAGTCCGTTTTTTTCAAAAATTTTTTGTTTTATTGAGTCAAAATTGTTTAAGTAAGAAACTATGATTTTCTGAGAAGATTTACAAGACTTGCAGGAACTTAAGTAACTATTGGGATGAAGTTGCAGGATCTATCTCTGACTATTAGAAAACCCCATCACAGATCAACCTACTGGGAACACCCACATCACTTCAGGTATCAGAGGATCCTTTTACTGACTTCAATTTAATACTGACTTAGATTTCTCACCTAAGGGCTTGGTATACTTTGTGTCGGATTCCCTTGTTAGTTCTGACACAGCCTGTCAACCTATCCTATTTAGTTCCCTTCTCCCCTTCTATAAAGTAAAAAAAAAAGGATAATAAACTGAGGATGAGTTAGTAATTCCGAAGTGGTCATGGGAATGGTAGCAAACACTATTTTCTCTCATGTGATCCATGGAATGTGTCCAAAGTACACCCCATAACGGGAAGAACACTGATAAAAAAAATAAAATGATACCCAGTGGGGAAAAATCAGTTGTTAAAAAAGGGAAAGAGAAGAAAGGGACTAGAGAAAGATAGTATGGTGGTCTAGAGCTGATAAGGTAAGAATCCATGTGCCCTTTGATCGATACTCCTTAGGTGAGACCGCACTTAAATACTCGCAGAAGTCAGTAGGGAGAATTTGAATGCTTGAATGTGATTGTGGAGTTTACCTAGGACAGTTGCTAAGTGTGGGGGAAGTACATGTTGGTCTTGATATCCTGTAATTGATTCTTTCAGTGGTTTACTAAGGGGAATCTGAGTATTGTAGCTTCTAGGATGAAATGAGTTTCTGAAAGTTTTCAAACCTCTTCACCAAGCTTTAGTTCTGTGTTTTGCTTGAGGGCAAGCAAAGGCTAAGTGATAAGTAAAATTTTTTCGGTTCTTGACTCTATCAATTCCTCAAAATTACTAAACGTGTCATTGTAATACTTGAGGTTATCAATCCAAATGGGTAGAGAATAGGACACTAAGAATACATTAAACTTCTTAATCTAAGCAAAATGGATGAAAGAAGGCTTATGTAACAATCCTAAACAAACTAGAAGGCAAGAAATCAAATAAAACACTAAACAAGAGATAAAATAAGATAAAATAAGGATCTTGGGATGAGGCTATGGAGACTAAATGGTCTAGAGACAATCAATGATGCTTCAATCAATCAAACAATGCTAAACAAGGTTATGATCATAATTAAGTTAATCACATTCTCATGTTCATAACTCTTATGCTAATCAAGCAATCATTCAATTCTCATTTGCAAATTACAAGACAAGCATGCAATAATATCCATCAAACACCTTTTAGCAAAGCTAATCCTTAGGCTAAGAACATTAATCATTAGACTAATCCAATCTCTTGGCACTAATCTCTTTGACTAATCCCTAATCAAGATCAAATTATCATTTGTGATTAAGAATCAAGCAAGCATTAATTTTAAGTTCTCATTACCAATAATCACCTTAGACAACTAATCTCTTAGGCTAAGATATGAAAATCCTCTAAAAAGTTCATTCAAGCATTTCATCGAACACCTTTCGGGCATGAAAAAGCCTAGCATCTAGATTCAACAATTCCTTGCAACCTAGCATAGAGCACAACTAATTAGAGAAGGATTATTCATAAATAAGTCCTAAACATCACTAATCATCACATAAACCACCTAAATCAACCTCATCCACAAAACCCAAAAACTCTACTCTCTAATCTTCATTGTTCTCACAAAACCCATAAAGATAGTATGAGATAACATGATTAAAGATAGATTAAGAGAAAAGATTAAGAAGATATAAAGAAGTACTTAGATTAAACTCAAAATCAAAGATTACAAGATCCAAATCCTAAAACAAAACTATGCTTAGGTAGCTTAGGGTTTTAGAAACCCATAAAAGAGTATTTATACAAGGGAGTCTCGCAATGGCATTTTGGTAATTTTTGTCAACTGGGATTGGTCCAAACCGCAAGGCAAACCGCGAGCTAAACCGCAAGCAAAACCGGCTTTGTTTCTCCTATGTCTCGCGGTCTTCGCCTTGCCCGCAACACAAACCGCGAGCTGGTAAAACGGCCATAACTTCTCGAATACGGCTCCAAATGACTCGAAACCAACTCCATTGGAAAGCTAACTCAATTTACTATAACTTCTATTAGATGCTCCAGAAGCTAAATATGCACGGAAAGGCTTCATTTTGCTCCATCTTTCAAGCTCACCAGTTTGGTCCTTCATCACCATTTCACTTGCAATCACTCATTTGGACTCCAAACTCTTTCAAACCTCCTTAGCAACTCCAAGAACCTACAAAGCATAAGAAAACACTCCCAAGAACAACAAATTATGCAAATCCTAACTCTAAATGCACTTAGACTCTAAATGCAACAAAGAACAAGAAAAGAATGAAGAATGAAAGGAAAATGAGACTAAAACAAGAATTTAACATATGACTAAATGCATGAAAATGCATGAATATCAATTCCCCCAAACTTAAACCTTGCTTGTCCACAAGCAAGCATAAGACCATCAAAGCAAATTGGGAGAAAGGTTTGAAAGAGAGAGTTCAAAGCTTTCAAAATTAATTGTTAAGCATAAGTGGAAACAAAGTCAATACAAGCAATTAAGAGCTACAATCAAGTTTACTCTACTTCAAAAGAGTTAGCCATTCCCATCAACACATGCATCAAGTTCAAGCCCCAACCTACACATGAATTCCTATCCTCATTCCCTTTAACATTCATTAAGCAATGGTGGATCATGATTGTGCAAATCAAATGAACACATTTGGCTAAGGGTTTAAGGTCTTGAGATAAAAGTGATCTCAAATGAAGTGTGGGTTTCAAAAACAAAGGATCTCTCAAGAAAGGAATGAACTATAGCAAAATGCTAAGAGTAAGAAACAACTCATGCATACAAGGATAGATTCTCATTCTACCCAAACCCCTATAATGATCTTAACTCTTCTTCTAAACCCAAGATTCCCTTCCTAAGCTACCCTTTCCTTAAGGCATTTTTGCCTTCTTATCCCAACTTTGATCACTTCTTTCTTCTTTAAACACTTAGAGGGTTCCTTTTCTTTGCTTAGCTCTTTCTTTTCTTTTCACTAGTCTCTTTTCTTTTTTCTTTTGATGCTTGAGCCAACTTTGGCTTCTTTTCTCTCATTAAAACTTGAGACTTATCTTTCACAAATATTTAGAGCTATCAACTTTTCTTTTTCTTTTCCAACCCTCTTTCTTTTCTCAATCTTTTCCTCATTCCCTTTTTTCTTTTCTTCCCAATTCCCCCAAACTTTTTTCCTATCCTATGCATAGCCCAATGATGTAAGGCTAGATCTACAATGAAAACCTATCCTTGTCGTTTCAAACTCAACACTTTTTGCCTAGTTGATTCAAGAAAAAGGCCTCTCATCTCTCACTAGAGTGTTTAGGCTTGAAGGAAAGTTTGGTTCAAGGTGGGAAAATCTACTTGGACTAACAAGAGAGTGGTAGAAAGGGATAAGATAGTCCAAGTATGTATCAAGTATCCATGAGTTCACCTTTCATTGCACAACATGATAATTCAAGTCAATATTAAGAGTTCAAATAGATAGGGAATGATTCAAATCACAACATGTTTCAACCAAGAAGTGAACAATAATGCATGAGATCCAAGAAGGGTTCTTCCTTAATTTCAAGTTCACAAGATGCATCCAATAACCACATGCTCAAACAATTTTCTATAAAGAACATAAGCTTTAACTCTCAAACTTTAATGAAAACAATCCTAAATGACTTCTAGACTCAACTATATGCTTTCTTTTTGTGAAATTTTTTTGAAAATTTTCAATTTTTTGGTTTTTTTTCTATGCCTTAGATGAATGCATGAGACTCAAGGGATGCAAAAGATAAAATAAGATCACAAAACACATTATTAGCAACTAGTCTCCTCCCCCAAACTTAAATCACACAGTCCCTTGTGTGAAAGAAGCAAGGGGAAGAGACCAAAGAGAAAATCAAAAATGCAAAATCAAAAAGACAAAAGTTGGAGTGTTACTTGGAGAGTGGGATGGAGAGGAGGAATGGGAGGTGGAGGCATCTTTGATTTGGCATGAGGCTTCCCCCAAACTTAGACCATTGCATAGGCTTCTCATCCTTTGATTTAGCATTGAAGTCCCTTTGCACCCAAAACTCATTCCCTTCTTCTTTGCATTTACCCAAAAGCTCCTCAAAAAGGATAGACATGGGAATTACTCCCAAGTGAGCTTGTTTTAAGTCACTAAGCTTGACTATCCCTTCACTCCTTTTTTGGTTAGGGATGTGGCATGAGTTTGTATCACCGGGATCATACTCATCGTAGAACCATCCCTTGAACTCCTTCATCCTTATCTCCTCAAAAAGGATCTTCCTTGGATCATGAAAGCTTGGTGATATGGTGGAGACTATACCAAGAAGCTTGTGATGGGGTTGAGCCATTGGAGGTCCATCTTCTTCAACCTCATTGAAGGATTCTTCATTGGGACCATCTTGTTTCTCCATAAGATTTCCTCCAATTAGCTCTTGCTTGGGATTTGGTTGCTTTGGTTCCTCTTCCATGATTGAAAGCTCATCTTGTGTGCTCTCTTCCATCTCCTTGCACTCAACAACCAATCCATCTTCATAAGGCTCTTCCTCAACTCTCACAACTTCTTCTTCTCTTTGATTGTTTCCATTAGTGGAATTACCCATGATAGTCTCTTCATCTTCCTCATCTTCATTCCTTATCACAAGGTCTTCACCAATAGTGCAACCAAAAAGCATTTCAAATTCCTTGATAGTCTCTTCAGCTTCTTTCAAGAACTCATCTTGGACATGAGCACTCTCCTCATGTGTTGGCTCAACAGTGCTTGCATCTTGAGGCAAATGAGAAAAATCAGTGTTGATCATCCTTAAGCTCTCATTATACCTCTCTTGTCCTTCTAATGCCATCCTTGCCAAGTTGAGAAGCTCTTGATCACATGATTGGAAAGAGTAAGCTTCTTTAAAGAATTCATCTTGGACTTGAGCATTCTCCTCATGTGTTGGCTCAACAATGCTTGCATCTTGAGGCAAATGAGAAAAATCAGTGTTGATCATCCTTAAGCTCTCATTGTACCTCTCTTGTCCATCCAATGCCAACCTTGCCATGTTGAGAAGTTCTTCATCATAAGAAATTTGAGAAGAGTGATTTGCTTCATGCTCATGCTCCATGTTCCAAGATTGGTATCCATCACCATATCCATATTGGTACTCATGAGAGGAGTATTCATTTGGAAGATCACCTTGATAAGTGGATGTGCTTTCAAATCCATGATGACTTGTAGGGTCCCAAGCCATCTCTCTTTCTTGAGCTTCTAGCATAGCCCTCAACATTGAAGCTATCTCCGAAGCCATGCTCTCTTCCTTGTGATTTGCACCTTGCAAAAAGAACAAACACTTGAAAGAAAGTTAGTAACCACACAAACTAAAACAAAATAAAAGCTTAGTCTCAAGAAGAAGAAAAATCCTAGTGACTATTGCTAAACCCAATTGGCAACGGCGCCAAATTGATAAGTAGAATTTTTTCGGTTCTTGACTCTATCAATTCCTCAAAATTACTAAACGTGTCATTGTAATACTTGAGGTTATCAATCCAAATGGGTAGAGAATAGGACACTAAGAATACATTAAACTTCTTAATCTAAGCAAAATGGATGAAAGAAGGCTTATGTAACAATCCTAAACAAACTAGAAGGCAAGAAATCAAATAAAACACTAAACAAGAGATAAATAAGATAAAATAAGGATCTTGGGATGAGGCTATGGAGACTAAATGGTCTAGAGACAATCAATGATGCTTCAATCAATCAAACAATGCTAAACAAGGTTATGATCATAATTAAGTTAATCACATTCTCATGTTCATAACTCTTATGCTAATCAAGCAATCATTCAATTCTCATTTGCAAATTACAAGACAAGCATGCAATAATATCCATCAAACACCTTTTAGCAAAGCTAATCCTTAGGCTAAGAACATTAATCATTAGACTAATCCAATCTCTTGGCACTAATCTCTTTGACTAATCCCTAATCAAGATCAAATTATCATTTGTGATTAAGAATCAAGCAAGCATTAATTTTAAGTTCTCATTACCAATAATCACCTTAGACAACTAATCTCTTAGGCTAAGATATGAAAATCCTCTAAAAAGTTCATTCAAGCATTTCATCGAACACCTTTCGGGCATGAAAAAGCCTAGCATCTAGATTCAACAATTCCTTGCAACCTAGCATAGAGCACAACTAATTAGAGAAGGATTATTCATAAATAAGTCCTAAACATCACTAATCATCACATAAACCACCTAAATCAACCTCATCCACAAAACCCAAAAACTCTACTCTCTAATCTTCATTGTTCTCACAAAACCCATAAAGATAGTATGAGATAACATGATTAAAGATAGATTAAGAGAAAAGATTAAGAAGATATAAAGAAGTACTTAGATTAAACTCAAAATCAAAGATTACAAGATCCAAATCCTAAAACAAAACTATGTTTAGGTAGCTTAGGGTTTTAGAAACCCATAAAAGAGTATTTATACAAGGGAGTCTCGCAATGGCATTTTGGTAATTTTTGTCAACTGGGATTGGTCCAAACCGCAAGGCAAACCGCGAGCTAAACCGCAAGCAAAACCGGCTTTGTTTCTCCTATGTCTCGCGGTCTTCGCCTTGCCCGCAACACAAACCGCGAGCTGGTAAAACGGCCATAACTTCTCGACTACGGCTCCAAATGACTTGAAACCAACTCCATTGGAAAGCTAACTCAATTTACTATAACTTCTATTAGATGCTCCAGAAGCTAAATATGCACGTAAAGGCTTCATTTTGCTCCATCTTTCAAGCTCACCAGTTTGGTCCTTCATCACCATTTCAGTTGCAATCACTCATTTGGACTCCAAACTCTTCCAAACCTCCTTAGCAACTCCAAGAACCTACAAAGCATAAGAAAACACTCCCAAGAACAACAAATTATGCAAATCCTAACTCTAAATGCACTTAGACTCTAAATGCAACAAAGAACAAGAAAAGAATGAAGAATGAAAGGAAAATGAGACTAAAACAAGAATTTAACATATGACTAAATGCATGAAAATGCATGAATATCACTAAGTGTGGGGGAGTTGATATATCATGGTTTTTACCGATTTTAGACCATGATATAGATGTGTTTTTAGTGTCTTTTGTCTTTGTTTAGAGTCTTTTACAGGTTTAATCAGGTTTGGAGCTAATTGGAGATATTTGGAGCATTTTGGGACTTTTGGGACGTTTTGGCCGAGAGCTTAACTCACTGTCCGATTTATTGATCATGCATCGACCGACACACCTTGTGCATCGGTCGACACACTAGCGAGATGGGCCGTACGCGTCGGTTTAATGAAGTTATGAAGATTTGCAAAGAAGCCCAAGATAGTTCCAGTATTTACACAGAAGCCCCAGCCGAGATTAGGCATATATATAGAGGATTTTGGTGTTTATTTTACTTACGCTTTCATAATTAAGAGCAGAGGATTTTTATAGCTTTTGGGGCTGATCTGAACCTGTTACATCATCTGTATTTGGAGAAGATTTCGAACCCCTTTAATCTTTTATCTTTTATGCAATCTATTATTTCTATGATTATGTTTTCATCAATCATGTCTGAGTAGATTCCTTGTTAGGTTTAGGGTTTCTCACATAGGATTTCATGACTTGCTAGACTTGTTCAAAATTCACAAGGGCTTGGTATACTTTGTGTCGGATTCCCTTGTTAGTTCTGACACAGCCTGTCAACCTATCCTATTTAGTTCCCTTCTCCCCTTCTATAAAGTAAAAAAAAAAAAGGATAATAAACTGAGGATGAGTTAGTAACTCCGAAGTGGTCATAGGAATGGTAGCAAACACTATTTTCTCTCATGTGATCCATGGAATGTGTCCAAAGTACACCCCATAACGGGAAGAACACTGATAAAAAAATAAAATGATACCCAGTGGGGAAAAATCAGTTGTTAAATAAGGGAAAGAGAAGAAAGGGACTAGAGAAAGATAGTATGGTGGTCTAGA
Organism: Orychophragmus violaceus; assembly: GCA_030180135.1. NCBI lineage: Eukaryota > Viridiplantae > Streptophyta > Magnoliopsida > Brassicales > Brassicaceae > Orychophragmus > Orychophragmus violaceus. The sequence goes on from CM058232.1 coordinate 107,592,672, forward strand.
GCTGATAAGGTAAGAATCCATGTGCCCTTTGATCGATACTCCTTAGGTGAGACCGCACTTAAATACTCGCAGAAGTCAGTAGGGAGAATTTGAATGCTTGAATGTGATTGTGGAGTTTACCTAGGACAGTTGCTAAGTGTGGGGGAAGTACATGTTGGTCTTGATATCCTGTAATTGATTCTCTCAGTGGTTTACTAAGGGGAATCTGAGTATTGTAGCTTCTAGGATGAAATGAGTTTCTGAAAGTTTTCAAACCTCTTCACCAAGCTTTAGTTCTGTGTTTCGCTTAAGGCAAGCAAAGGCTAAGTGTGGGGGAGTTGATATATCATGGTTTTTACCCATTTTAGACCATGATATAGATGTGTTTTTAGTGTCTTTTGTCTTTGTTTAGAGTCTTTTACAAGTTTAATCAGGTTTGGAGCTAATTGGAGATATTTGGAGCATTTTGGGACTTTTGGGACGTTTTGGCCGAGAGCTTAACTCACTGTCCGATTTATTGATCATGCATCGACCGACACACCTTGTGCATCGGTCGACACACTAGCGAGATGGGCCGTACGCGTCGGTTTAATGAAGTTATGAAGATTTGCAAAGAAGCCCAAGATAGTTCCAGTATTTACACAGAAGCCCCAGCCGAGATTAGGCATATATATAGAGGATTTTGGTGTTTATTTTACTTACGCTTTCATAATTAAGAGCAGAGAATTTTTAGAGCTTTTGGGGCTGATCTGAACCTGTTACATCATCTGTATTTGGAGAAGATTTCGAACCCCTTTAATCTTTTATCTTTTATGCAATCTATTATTTCTATGATTATGTTTTCATCAATCATGTCTGAGTAGATTCCTTGTTAGGTTTAGGGTTTCTCACATAGGATTTCATGACTTGCTAGACTTGTTCAAAATTCAGTTAAGGATTCATAACTATATCTGTTCTTCAATTTAATTGTGCTTAAAGCTAGTTCTAACCTGATCAATTAGAATCTAGATCTTAGGTTGCTAAATACGTCACGGAAGTGGGGTTTAGGAATCTGAACTAATTAAATTGGGCAATTAAACTTTGCGCAAACGGAAGTTTGGTTTAGGATAATTGTGAACATATCAAACTTGGGATTAATGCTAGTTTAATCTGTTAGTTCTCGCAAACGAAAGTTTGGTTTGCTGCACTTAGACTTAGAGAATTATCGCAAAGGAATTTGGTTAATTCTATATCTGTGTTTTGAGTTCTAGAACTGTGCTTAATTAGATCCTTACTGAATGAACTGTCTGCTTGTCTGATTTCCTGAGAACGCCCTAGACTTAGCGCTTTTAATTACTTGCTTTCACAACCAACAATCTCTGCTACTGATTTACTTTCTCGCACTGCTTTTAATTCAATTACATTGCTTTCTTCCTAGTTAAATTCATGTTCTTGAGCTATTGAACACCGGAGTCTCTGTGGATTTCGATACCCTATATACTACATTGATATTGCTGTGCACTTGCAGTTTAGTATAGGGATTAAAACTCTGAGCCTATCAGTTACCACATACACACTTGGATTATCTTTACCTCATTTTACTACCCTTTGTTAATCCAAGTGGCCATTCTCACTCTTAGAATGGTTTCCACACCTTAATACCCTACCCTTTGTTTCAAACCTTCATTGAATTGATTGAGTGAGACCTCTTCTTGATAATGCTAACATGTGCAAAAGGTTAAAAGTATGAGAACGACAATGATTAGCTCTCATAGGCTAGTCTAGGAGTTCACATATTGGTTTAGCATTTGGAGTATAAGCACTTGAATTGGGATTGAGAATGAGAAAAAGAAAAGAGTGAGATGGGAGTAAAAGAAACAAAAGATCAAAGGCTTGTAAAAAGAAAGAGGAAACACTTGGGAAAAGAAAATGTAATGGGAAAACTCTTAAGTGTAGAATGAAAATGAAATCAAAAAGAAAAAAGAAAAAGAGTTTTGGAAATTAAAAGAGTTACTTCTCAAGACCCAAAAATGAAAAAAAGGTTTAATGGTTAAGTTTGGGAATGAAAGGATATTGACTAGGATTGGGAAACACTTTGGGTAAGACTTTGAGAGCTGAAAATTGTATGAATCAATGGTTCTTGTCTTGCCACATTTTGCATAATGTATAGCATTCCTTTTTCTTGAGAGTTAGCCACCAAAATAAAAGATAAAAGCCCTCCTCTAAACACCATTTGAAGCCTTTTATTGCCAAGCCAATTGATTGAGATTTAATCCCCATTTGTGAGACTTCACTTTGATAAGAAGAATGAATGTAAGAGTTGGTGAGATTTTGAGTGGTTGAATCTTGACAATGTGCTTAAGAGAATAAAATTTGGTGTGTTGATAAGCCTAGAGAAATTAGAGTGAGTTAGGGAATTTGTTTGTGCAACATGTTATTATTTTCTAAGGACATCATATTGAAGGCTAATGTAGATTTCTTTGGTTATGAGTCTCCAACTTCAAACCTCTCCCCTTTGTTCTTATTGTTGTTTGCTTGAGGACAAGCAAAGAAACAAGTTTGGGGGAGTTGATGTGTTGTGTTTTTGAGTGTTTTTAGGCATGATTAAGAGTGAGATTTAGCTTTAGGAAAAGCATTTAGACAATATTATTGTGTCTTAGCTTTAGGTTAGTGCATTTAGGCATCATTAGGTTTGGTTTGCTTTGTTTCTTCCTTTTTTGTAGGTGGTGGATGACCCAAAGAAGCACCAAGAAGCAAAGGAGGAAGTAGGGACCAAGAACAACCAAAAAGGAGTGGAAAAACAGCTAAGGATCGGACCAGGGATCCACAGCGACGTGCCACAGCGGGGTGACGATGTCGCTGCAGAAATAGAAGGCGCGCAGCGGGTTCTCACAGCGAGGTCCCGATGTCGCTGTGAGATTAAGAAGAAAAATCGTGTACCACAGCGACGTGCCACAGCAACGTCCACAAGTCGCTGTGGAACGAGAACATTCACAGCGACGTCGTGAAGCGAGGTCCCGACGTCGCTGTGCGATCAACTTTTCACCACATGCTCTTTTCCTTTTTGCTTTCGGCTTGTAGACCACCCCATGTGTTTGTGGTCGACCAATGCACGTTTTTATGATCTATTTAAAGGCTCTTAGTGTGTATGAAGAACCATATCACATTTTGTAAACAATTCTCTCCAAACATTTTAATCTTTTATGCAATCTTAGTGTTCTTGAGTTCTTCTTCTTGTTCATCTTATTTCTCTTGTTCATCTTGTTAAATCATGTTTTGTTTGATGTTTGCTATGGCTAGTGAGTAGTTTCTCTTTAATTTTCTGGGTGTGAGTTGAGGTAAGAGTGATCTAGAAAATGGTCTAGGTTGTTTAGTAACTTGGGAATAATGGTTTCTTACTTGCTAGAAGTTCTTAATGCTAGGATTGAAATGGCCAATCAACTCCTTGATCTTAAATGTTGCTAGCACCGAGAGGTGTAGTTTATGTTTGAATCTCTATCAAGTGCTTTACATTATTAGCCAACGAGAGTTGATGTTTAAGGTGTTTAGTGGTAGTAAGAACTTGACCTTATTGCATAGCTATCTTGAAATTGCCAACGAGAGTTGATGTTAATGCTTGATAGGTATAGGGTTATTATCACGAGAGTGGATTAACTGGAAATCGTTGTTCTTAGCCTAAGGAATCACCCATTGTTTGCTGAATGCTTCTGAACTGAATAATGATCACCCAAACCGAAACTCAACCCAAGAAACTTAGCTTTTAATCATTTGTTTTTATCAACTATATTGCTCTGTTTTTACTCTGTTTTATGTACTTGTGAATTGTATTTTTATCACATTTGGAATTTGGTTATCTTGTTAGTTATTAGATACAAAACCCACAATCAAATTTGTTGCACTTAGATTAAGAAAACGCTTGCATTCTTAGTGTGTTTGATTACCCCAAGTGGATTGACACCTCAAAACTACAATGACTATGCTGTATACTTGCAACTGAAGTAAGTAAAGAGGAACTGATTTTTATCATATCAACTCGTCATGCTTAAAGCACAAGCAACATCTGGACGAGTACAGAGCATGGCATACATGATGGATCCCAATGCCGAAGCATAAGGAATCCGACTCATGCGTTCTCACTCAGCAGGTGTCGCAGGACACTGCTTCTTGCTGAGACCAATGCCATAAGACATTGGTATGAAGCCCTTCTTGGAATCATGCATTCTGAACCTGTGTAAGACTTTATCGATATAAGTATCTTGACGCAGTCCAATTAACTTGTTTAATCTATCTCTATAGATTCTTATTCCAAGAATGTACGCGGCTTCCCCCATGTCTTTCATTGAAAAACAACTTCCGAGCCAAGCCTTAACAGTCTGTAACAACGGAACGTCATTTCCGAGAAGGAGTATGTCATCTACATACAATACGAGAAATGCAACTGCGCTCCCACTAGTCTTCTTGTAAACACACGGTTCCTCTTCGTTCCTGATGAAGTCAAACTTTTTGACTGCTTCATCAAAACGAAGATTCCAACTCCGAGATGCTTGCTTCAATCCATAAATGGATCGATGAAGCTTGCATACTTTCCTAGCATCATTAGGATCGATGAAACCTTCGGGCTGTGTCATGTACACATCCTCTTCCAGAATTCCATTAAGGAAAGCTGTTTTCACGTCCATCTGCCAGATCTCATAATCATAATGAGCGGCTGTTGCTAGGAGAATCCGAATGGATTTAAGCATGGCGACAGGAGAATAAGTTTCTTCATAGTCAATACCATGAATTTGTTTGAAACCTTTTGCCACCAGCCTTGCTTTATATATCTGAATATTTCCATCCACATCAATTTTCTTCTTGAAAATCCATTTACACTCAATGGGTCTTTCACCATCGGGTAAATCAACCAAAGTCCATACTTGGTTCTGTGACATGGATCCCATTTCGGATTCAGCGGCTTTCAGCCACTTTTCAGAGTCAGGGCTCATCATCGCTTCTTCAAAATTTGCGGGCTCGTCACTGTCAATGATCAATAAATCATGACAATTTGTTACGAGAAATCCATATCTCTCGGGTTCGTGACGGATCCTTTCGGATCTGCGAATTTCAGGCTCCACAGGTGTGGTTTCTACAACTCTTTGTAGATCCAACTGTTGCTCTTTCTCACCGGGTTGAGCATTTTCCTGCGGTTCTCGAACTTCTTCGAGTTGTACTTTACTCCCACTGTTTCTCTTGGAAAGAAACTCTCTCTCAAGAAAGACGCAGTTCCGAGCAACAAACACTTTGTTCTCGGATTGGTTGTAAAAGTAATATGCCTTGGTTTCCTTAGGATAACCAACGAAGTAGCATTTATCAGATTTGGGTTCGAGCTTATCTGTAATTAACCGCTTAACATAAGCTTCACAACCCCAAACTTCCAGGAAAGACAAACTTGGAACATTTCGAGTCCACATCTCATGTGGTGTCTTTGCAACTGATTTTGACAGAACCCTATTAAGTGTAAACGCAGACGTTTCTAGAGCGTATCCCCAAAAGGATAATGGAAGAGTTGAGAGACTCATCATTGATCGAACCATATCTAATAAAGTCCGATTCCTCCTCTCGGACACCCCATTCCATTGTGGTGTTCCAGGAGGAGTGAGTTGTGAAACAATTCCACAATCTCTCAAATGATCACTGAATTCTTGGCTTAAGTATTCTCCTATAGGATCTGATCGAAGAGCCTTAATACTTTTGCCAAGTTGATTTTGTACTTCACTTTGGAACTCTTTGAACCTTTCAAAGGATTCCAACTTGTGTCTCATTAAATAGACATAGCCATACCTGCTGAAATCATCAGTGAAGGTAATGAAGTATTGAAAATTTCCTCTGGCACTTGTGCTCATTGGGCCGCACACATCAATATGTATAAGGCCCAATAGGTCACTGGCCCTTTCATTTTGTTTGTTGAAAGGGGCCTTGGTCATTTTGCCCAATAAACAAGATTCACATTTCTCACATGATTCATAATCAAATGAGCCCAGAAGCCCATCACTATGGAGCTTTTGAATCCGTTTCTCGTTTATGTGGCCCAAACGACAATGCCATAGAAAAGTCTGATTCGTGTCATTTGATTTGAATCTCTTGGTGTTAATGTTATAGATTGGTGTGCTTTGGTTTAGAACATAAAGCTCATTCTCTAATGGGCTGCTACCATAAAATATATCATTGTAATCAAAAGAACAACATTTATTCTTAATTGAAAACTGATATCCTTCCAAATCCAAAACAGGAATAGAAATAATATTTCTGCTTATAGCAGGTACATAGTAGCAATTGTTAAGTTCTAAAACCAAACCAGAAGGTAAAGACAAGTTAAATGTTCCTACGGCTAATGCAGCAACTCTTGCTCCATTCCCCACGCGCAGGTCCACTTGTCCTTTTTCCAACGTCCTACTGTTGCTTAGGCCCTGCATATTTGTACAAATATGAGCACCACAGCCGGTATCCAATACCCAAGAAGTAGAACCAGAAGTAGTAACATTTACTTCTATAACATAAATACCTGAAGATGAAGTCTCGAAAGTCTTCTTCTTCTTCTTCTTCTCTTCCAAGAATTTTTTGCAATTTATCTTCCAATGCCCAAGCTCTTTACAGTAATGGCACTTATCAGTCTCAGATGGGCCAGGCTTGGGCTTAGGGGCTGGCGCAGGCGTGTCCTGGTTCTCAACCTGGATGGCCTTGCCCTTTCCTTTACCCTTGCCAAGTTTCTTAAACTTCTTACCCCCTTGTACCATAAGTACATTTGGAGTGCCCTTCTTGATATTAGGCTCAACTGTCTTGAGCATTCCATGCAGTTCAGTCAACGTCTTCGTCAAGTTGTTCATGTTATAGTTCATAACAAACTGATCATAACTTGACGGCAGTGACTGCAAAATAATGTCAGTAGCCAACTCTTGGCTAATGGGACAATCCAGCTTCCCCAGGTTATCAATATAACCCATCATCTTAATGACATGAGGACTGACTGGACCGTCCTTTGGTAGCTTGCATTCAATGAGAGACTTAACCGTCTGGTATCTCTCAGTTCGTGCCTGCTCATGAAACATACTTTTCAGGCTAGTGATCATCTCCACTGGCGACTCCATGTTTTGGTATTGCTTTTGCAAATCCGAGTTCATGGTAGCCAACATGAGGCAATTCACATCGACCACATCATTAGAATGCTTATCCCAAGCACTCCTTTCTGCATGTGGAGCATTGGCTCTCGGTTTTTTCATGGAGAACATTTTCCAGGACATAGTCCCTTTTTTCCTGCTTGAGAACAATTCTCAAGTTCCGATACCATTCGAGAAAATTCGATCCATTTAACTTGTCCTTCTCAAGGACGGATCGCAGGGAGAAAGAGTTATTATGAGTGTTAGTCATAGTTGAGAACAAAGAAAGGAAAAGGTTTAGTTATGATGTTCAAGAAATGAGAAATCTTAACTATTAAGAAAACTCGCATTATATTCAAACAATGTTTCCTCAGATGAATATAATGATCCAAGACCCATACTTCACCAAACTTGAGTGAGCCACTGGCTATCACCCAAATTTTAGCTATCTAGGTAAGCAACAACTTTGCTAGTTATATCCAATATAACTCTCGGTTGTGGATTGACATCTCATGTCCAATCCACCTGATGTCTCTGAGGCCAAAACGATTTTGATAACTCAGTCAAGTAAACCAATCTCTTAAGTCATGTAATTGTTGATGCCTTGCACTGCAAAACCATCAACACGATTACCTCCTGTCTTACTCATGTAATTGTGGACATCTCGCACTGCAAGTCTATCGCACAATGAAATGAGTCTTGACAGTTGACAAGATTGGAAAGACATCAAGAATCACTTGATATTTAGTTGAGGAACGGAACCATTTAAAATGTTCAGTTTTATTATGTTTTAATTCTTTCAATTAAAGTGGTTCATTTTGGTTTGGTTCTGTGATTTCGGGTTCAATAACCTAAACCACCGAATCTTGTGTCGACCGACACTACTTTAGCGTCGATCGATGCAGATTAACCAAAACCAATCTGCGATAACCGATCAATCCAATTGATCCGGTTTTGAATACCGGTCAGTGTCGATCGACGCTACATTAGCGTCGGTCGATACCAACCTAATCAAACCAATCGCAATAAACCGTTCTTAGCGTTTAACCATTATTAACCAAGTTCGATAACCGGTCCAATCCAATTGAACCGATTTATCAATTTTACGAGGTTTGTGTCGACCGACACAACTCTTGTGTCGATCGACACTCGGCGAAACCTAAGATTTATTCAGGTTATCCTTCCGTGTCGACCGACACCGGATTGGTGTCGATCGACACAGGGCGATAAACCCTAATCGTTTTTCAAGCAAAAAACCTAAAACTAGATTTTTTTCATGAAAACGAATTTTAGCATGTTTGTATCAGCTATACAGAGATCCAGATTCAACTAATCTAATCAACATGCTACAGATTCAATGGAACCCTAAGGCTCTGATACCACTGAAGGAATTTCTAGCAGATCCTAATCCAATTAGGCAACCCTAGTCTAAATTCCAAGCCTAGGATCTAGAGTTCATATAATCGAATCTATGGGATCTCGAGATTACCTGGTGATTTGGCAGCGGAAGTTTTGCAAGTAGTCGAGATCTCAAAGCACCTCAAACGCTGTGCCTCTACTGGTATCCACACACACACAAACTGAACATGAGGGATGCTAGTGCCTTTAGAGATCAGATCTCTCGAGAGGTTTCTCTTACCGTTCTGGTGGCTGTTCATTAGGTTAGCCAAGTGTTAAGGTCGACCATATATCTTATATATGTCGACTTGTACCACAACCGAATTAACCAACGACTAAACCGAATTTAATCTTGGCCATTCGCGATCTGTGTCGACCGACACACTAGTTGTGTCGATCGACACTGCCCCAGAAATTCGGTATTGAATGCATATTAATGCATATCAAATATGCATTCACCAGATCATTACATTAATGATCAACCTCATCTTTAATGTCCAGTTTGCTTAGGTGTGTGACCCTGTAGGATCATATAACACTAGCAATGAGTTCTAAACTCATTGATCATAAGTGGCTTCTAGCAAAGCATTATGACTGCCTAGTGTCATATGATTGTCTCATCTCGACAATACGACTTTCACTTAGAGTAGGTACAATAGATTTCAGGACATTCCCAACATAAAGACCAAGCTTTGCTAAAAGGTCCGCAGAGCCGCTACAAGCACGAGGCAAGAAAGTAAAACGGATAGAATCAAAGGAGGCACAGAGGATAGAAATATCATACACCAGCTCTTGAAGTTCAACACACTGATCATCCGAGTTGAGGAGTGTGATGAGTGATTTACAATCGGAGTGAACACTCAACGATCTAAATCCCGAGGAGACTGCATCTAATGGACCAGTCTTAACCACAAGCGCCTCATCCATCAAAGCCGAGGAAACAAAGGTGCGGGTTGAAGAGTTTTCCAAGATAGTCGGACCTTCAATATCCTGCTCACGGAATAACCAGCCTAATTCACTGCTGCGATTTCCCCCATTCCAGGCTGCATCGACAAGAAGATGAACCGGGGAAGGAGGCAAGGAGACAGGGATGAGGCGCTGCTTCTTGACAGTCGAAGGATCAGCCGGATGGTTAAGAACCTGAGCTTCCTGAAATAAACGGGCTTATGTTTTAGGATCAACTCCTGCTCTGAATAGCTTTCGTTTTCAAATATCAGGGAGTTTCTACACTTCCAGAGAAACTAATAAGTCCAGGGATGTAAAGCTACAGCAGAGAGGCCAGTCGGAGGTAAGGGTTTTGATTTTTTCATGACATATTCTCCGCCTTCAAAACTCATAAACATACCATTTAGCGAAAGAAACCCGATTTTAAAGTGTGTTATTCTTCTATGAATGAAGAAACTCTCCAAAACCCTACTTACAACTGATTAAACTTCGGTTTAGAATATATGGGTCGACGCCAAAAAATAATAATAATATATATGTATAAAGCACAACTGAGTTTTTTTGGGGTCAGTTTAACCAGTTAAGAATCCAAAATCCAATTTGTGCTACAATTAAAATCGCTCCATTTTTGAAAACGTTCGAGATTGGCTTGATCGTTATCTGAATAAAGTGAACGCAAATTTCAACGAGAATATTAAATTGCCAATCATTCCTGTAACACCCGTCTCCCGGCGAACCGGAGACGTGACATTAGGACGCCCGTTAAACCGGACTCGGTCCAACCGGGACACCAACTCAACTTTTCCCAGGTCCCAGGCGCCTCCTTCATATTCAAAAGCACCAATGACGTCACTCGACTGTATCGATCCCGCATCCGGACCTGCAAGAAAATGGGGACAAGAAAGGAAAAAGGAGGCCTGAGTAATTGTTTCAAACACAATTACCCAGTGAGGACGGATTTAAGGAATCCGCGATCCCATCTCACACTACACAACTACGAAGCACAAGTCTTAAGCTAATAACACCTTGCAAACAGGTCCGAAGGCTTTCACCACGTAAACTACATCCACTCGTGCTTTCACACTCGTGGACCCCTTCCTTCGACCCGTAGGCCCAAACAATCCTTCTTTTACTTCTGGGGGTTCGTCAGACCCCCGACGCCTTCTCGAGGGACACGCACCCCGTTCGCGTCCTGCCACACAACACCCTTTCGGGGGCCCTACCACAATCTACCAATCATATCCATCACACACAAGCAACATTTTCAGGCTCAGCGATAACCTAGCAATTCTACATTCCACAATCAATCACATAGTGCGCATTACTAACCTAAGTTACCTAGGAAAGACGCGATTAACCTAGGACTATCGTCCGGAATTGAAATAGAGTAAGGGAGATAACCAACGGTTCCCTCACCTTAGACAAAGAAGAGGGAAAATGGTAATTTAGAAGCCCCATTATCCCAAACGGACATCGGATCTGAAAAGAGGACGAGATTTCAAGTGAGATAGGCTTTCGTTTCGCTCGAATCGGGTTTAGGACGGTCAAGTTATGGCCCACCGAAGTTTGGTTGACTGAAAGTCAACGGTCAGGTCAAAGTCAACCAATTGACCCGGTCAACCCAGACCCAGACCCAAACCCAGATTGAACCAGGCCCAATCCATAACTGGCCCAATTGCCCAAACCAGATCCTAACCAAACTAAACCGAGAATTGAATTGAAATTGGAATTAAACTGGAATCCTAATTGAACCAACTAAACCGGAAATAGAAATTGGAATTGGAAGAGTAAACCGGAAATTGCAATCGGACCGGACCAACCCAGCTAACCGGAGCGATCGGTCAACGGTCAGTGACGGCGGCGGTCAACGGCGGCGCTCCGGCGGCGGCGACGGCGACGGTCAACGGCGGCACTCCGGTGGCGGCAATCGGCGGCAGGCGGCGGCGCTCCGGCGGCGCTCCGGCGGTTCTCCGGCGGCGGCGGCTCCGACAACGGCGGCGGCGGCTCCGACAACGGCGGACGGCGGCGCGTGGGCTCTGGCGGCGGCGCGTGGGACTCCGGCGCGTGGCTCCTCCTGCGCGCGTGGATCTCACGCGCCCCTGACTCCCTGGCGAGTGTCGGCGCGTGCGGCGGCGCGTCGTGGTCGGCTCGGCGGCTCTGGCTTCGTCTCGTCGCGACGGTCACGGTGGTGTGCTCGGTTTCTCGGGATTTTGGGTATTTAGAAAGTTACGAAAAGATGAAAACGTTTTTGGTGTTTGAAAGCTCAGATCTGATTCTCGGATCTTACCTGGTGGAATTGGAAGAGACAGAAACGTGAATAGTACTTCATGCTACTTCGAAAGTCTCCAGATCTCGACAGAACTTCGCCGAAAGGAAGGAGAATGAAGTTTCTGGAGAAAAAGGCGATTATTTATAGGGAGAAGCTCTGGAAAACTTAGGATTTTGAAAAGAAAATGGGCTTTTGGGTTTGGGTTACTGAACTTTCTCTTCTTTTCTCAAATTTTTTTAGATGGGCTAGTATGGATATGTTACAATTCCTCAACTAGTTTGAGTAGATTCTCCTATGATGTCTCACAATTTATTTTTTCTTTGGAGTCGAACACATTCGTTATTCGGATGTCTTCAATTTAAGCACTAAAGAATCAAAGATGTGGCTGGCTGTTGATGACGTTACACCAAAGTGAGACCTCTTGTAGGAGCATCCTCCTTTTTTTTCGTTTGGATTTGTGCTTTTCAGTATACATATTATATTCTTTATTTTCTTTTTCCTTTTCAAATATTCCTTTTTAACAATATATGAACTTGAATTAAGCAAATAACACTAACACAAATCACTAGAGTACATTTCAGTTTTGAAAATTGCTAAACTGAAAACTATAATTCTTTTTCTCCTAACACTATTTATAACAATTTATGAGAATAACCACATCGACAATCTTATAAACATACAGTTTTATCGTTTTGTAAAGATCCACGTATGACAGTTTCACTTGCATCTCACTAAATCGCTTTATGAAAATTTATTCCTAGCAGTTTTATTTGTACCACGCAGAAAATTTTATGTAAACTTTTTTCATTAATCTCCATAAATAAAACAAATTAATTCTGCAAAGATGTATACAAATATATACTTTTATCAAATTTAATCTCAACCAAGTAGAAACATTTTTCAAATCGTTACCATATTGAACTAGTAAGCTACATTTATATTGTTGTATAAAATTGGCTTTATGTATTTTGATGCAAATGTGTAGTTTAGATACACTAAAAAATAAAAAAAAAAATTAATGTTGCATGGAAATTTTGTTTGGGGTCCGTTTCTCATTTCTGAAACATTTTGAAACAGAAACGCAGTGAAAACATGATAGAAACACAATTAGTAAATATTGTTATTTTGAAACACAAGGAAACAACATATTCATTTTTGGAAATGTCAATTATTTTTTGGAAACTTTGTTTGAAAATATAATTGTAAATAAATTAAAAATATAAGTGTTTAGTTGATAATTTATAAATTGTTTAAGAAAAAAAAAACGTAACTACTATAAGGAATATAAAACATTTTTTTCTAAACTATTATCGTATCTTTAAAAGCTAATCAGAAAACGCATAGAAGAAGACGACTTTACCAAGTAATTTTCTTCTATTAAGATCGACTGATTTAAAATTAAGTCATAAGGATTCACGTTTATAGATTTTTGCTCCAACTAAAGTTTGATTACCAATTCAAAATTGACTTGTTCTTCTACAGTATAACATGTTAATGAATAGATTTTTTCCTGATAGATCGGTAGTGATAATGCTCAATTGCTTATTTGTCTTATTGTTGAAACTTTGTTAGTGAATTGATATTTCCAATATGTTGAACTTTAACTGGTGGTGTTTCGTCATATATTATTATAACTATTAAATATATATTTTCAAAACATACCCATTTCCTAATTTTTCTAACAAAATCGTTTTTATGTTTTTACTTCTGCGTACCCATTCCCATTTCCGTTTCTATGCAACGTAGCTCTCAACTCAGAAACCATAATTTTTGCATCAAAAGAAATATAAACCGATCGATAGTTAGTTTCTTTCAACTTTTTCTATGTTTAGGAAAAGCATTATTCTTTTCCCTTAGATTCCAAATGCGATAACCAGCTTCTCTAGTCACTCTTTTCTGAAAGTAAAGTAATAGGAATTGACCCATAAGCCAATGAAAACATATGTAACGCTGCTACAAAAACTTATAGAATGAAATAAAATGTTGCATCACACACAATACAAGTAGAACACACTCATTTTTATTCCTCCCTCTCAATTATTACATATATAAAGTACTTTTATAGAAGTCAGCATGCATCACCTTCTGTTTGGTCATATCATCATATTCTTGTTACAACAACCTCTTGATCAGTACACGAATGGGTTGGTTAAGAGGAATTAAGGAGGCATAGATATCTATGTTCTTCTTCCTCCGCAGCCATTTTCTTTCTGACAGTTGAAGAAAACGGCAGCCACGGGTAGACCAAGATTGTAGATTTCAGCGAACGAACGAGTGTTGAAGCGTTGGCGCCACTCCGGTGCATAAACTGTCTGTCTTCCGAGTTGTCGGAACAACATCAAGACGACTCGGTGAATTCCTGAAGTGGGACATGGATTCTCATAGCACACCAACTCATTGCCTTAACAAATAAGTCATCAAACATATATTTTGGTTAAAACAAATATGTACTTAGTGAATACATAGAGTTAAATAAACTCACCAAAAGCTGTTCCAGTTGTGGCAGGTATATCAGTCACCAACCTGTAATGAGATCATCCATTTAGATTTAAGAATTAAGATATTGTTTAGCCACATACTTAAATGCTACTTGAACAAAGCGTGCATCAAAGTCTTTCAAGGTTTCCAATCATTTGCACATATAAAAGGTGAGACAAAAAAACATATGTTGCTACATTAGCTATGTTATAACAAGACACTCTAAAGTGAAAACTAAATTAACCTGACTACAAGTCATGTTACGTACTTGTACAGAATCTCTGAATAATGCTTCAAAAGTGAAAAGCTGCTAAAGTTTATAATATATGTCCCCTTCTATAATTATTAGTTATAATTTTGGATGTCACTCAAGAAATGTGTAGGTCTATAAATTTCGAAGTCCATGCTTGTAGATATATAATATTAAATGTAATATTAATTTCTTACGATGTGTGAAGGCATCTCTAATCCTATTTATTTTCCTATTCAAAATATCATTTTGCAGCAATTATTTTCCCATCTCCATTCAATTTTCTACTTCAAAATAGAATAAAATGTCTTTATGAAATGATTCTATTTGGTGAAATGATCATTTCATAAAAATTGCAAAAAATTGAACAATATATTAGAATAAAACATAATTTCATTTTAGAATCATTCTATTTTGTATTATAAAATGAAATAATTGGAAATAGTCTATAGTTTTCTCTGAAGTAAATCCAAATGAAATGATTAGAGAGATGATACAAACCAATGAAGATATTCTCGGAGGTGAGGGTTGCTTGGACTTGGCACATCTGGATCCACCATAACCTTCATTAAAACACCGTCAACAGTAACCGGATCAGAAGATGATGAAGGCGATCAAGAAAACATGAGTATTATTTAAATAAAATCTGAGAGATGATAACACAAGAAATAATTAAAAGCTTAAACTATTTCAGAAAAAAGAAGAGAAACTTGATTCAATAAGGTACTCTCTCTGTTTTTAAATGAACGAAATGAACTATGTTTTAAGATTTTCACACATATTAAGAAAACAAATTAAAACATGTTAATAAATGCATCTTGTTTTGTTATTAACAATTTTTATAATTTTAAACCAAAATAATTTAATGAATTTAATTATATTTCTTGAAATTTATAATTTATCATCATTAATTATTACAAATGCATAAAAAACCTAAAACATTTATTTTTATGAAACAAAAATAAAATTTAGAAATCATTCTTTTAAGAACGGAGAAATAAGTGGTAGTTACATGTCCTGATGTCCAAAATATGTATTCAGTTTCATAATATATCATTTGCTTGATCATTATGCATATTTTGTCTCAGATATTTATGCTTTATTAAAAGTACATTTGAGCTTGTTTATATTAATATTCAATAAATTAGTTAGAAGTTTCTTATACCAAATTAGTTGATTGATGTAAGTAATTTATATAAATTAAAACATATTAATTTCAATATTATACTTAAAATTGATATATATATATATATGCCCAACATATAAGTAAAGAATTGATAAATTAATTAGAAGATATAAGACGAACCAATGTGTAGAAATTTCTCAGGTCATCTCCTCCAATCTCGACCGTTGGTCTATTCACAACTTGGGAAGTCCTTAGATCCAATCCATTAGTAACCTGTCTTTGGCCATAAGTAACCTTAAGAGAGATCAATCTCGTGAAAGGATCAATAACATCACCCACAACTCTTCCAACCACAAGAGGGTCTCTCGGACTTAAAGACATGATCTTTGATCTCAAGTCTCAAATATTTAATGTTGTACTACATTTCTATTTCTATATTTATAGTGTTTTGGAATAGCATTAACCGTCTTGAGTTTCTGAAATGAACCATTACCACTACCTTTTTTTGTGTCTGGCTGTCTTCAAGAATCTAAAATTGGTTCGACGTATGTTACATCACGTATTGAGTTATTATCGTCTTCATATTCATATTTTTATTCTTTTTTTCTGCTGGTTGTAATGTTGTATTCTATATCCACCACTCTAATTAGAAACTATACTATTCTAAAATATATTTCATCCACTTGCTGCTAGCTTAGCCAATAATATTTGGCTTGTTTACTTTCGGTTAGAATATATGATTTGATTGATTTCTTTCCTCCAATCAAATACATCTCTCAACCATGTTAATCATTCGATTTATACTAGTTACGACTTAAATCGTATATTGTGCCCACTAGCCAATTTGATAGATTGTTGAGGTTTTCAAACGGACTACTAGTTGCTGAGGATGGCACCAAAGTTGGGCCAGACTTTGTCAAAGTTACAAGCCTAAACAAAAATTAGGGTCGAATCACTAATGTGATATGTATATATATAGAGTTGTAATTAAGGCGAAATCTTATATATAATAGCAGGTGGTTCTCTGCATCTAGCTATGCTACCTCAGTATATTTTAATTTATTTATGGGCCTTAACTTAATTCTTAATCTTTCTGTACAACCAGTCTGAAGCCCAATATCAAAAATAAATCCAAATTGTCAAACCGTAGGCTGCGTATGTGTCCTCTTCCTCCTTTAATTCGACGATTCTTTTCGTATTCCTTCTATCCCTTCATTGTAAAGCCATCTCCGTTAAACTCATTCAATTTCTTAATATCCATCCACCTTCCATACGTTTCAGAGAAGTCCCTATTTACTCAAATAAATATCCATGTACAGAACAACAACAATCCATCCTAGCAACCTCCTACATTTCTTCTCTCTCGAGATCACCAGCCTGATGTGGCTTCTTCTGTGAGTCAACAAGAGGTTCAACTAAAAGTCTAAAACACATGGAGGAAGACATGAAGTCTTTTTTGTCGACAAAATCTGCTGTGAGAGAACTTTCTTTTTGGCTCTGTGACTTTCTGTTTTCATTGATCTATCCTTGCCTTACGGGCCGATCGAAACTTCATCGAGGATAACAACAACGGCGAGAAACAGAGGTGTGGTCTTAGCCGCTGCAGTTGCTTTATAGGTAGTGGAACAGAGAGGTCTGACGATGAATCTGAATAGTCGGACGATCGTAGAGCTTCTTCTGGCGAAGCTTGCGAAAGTCTCAAGGCATGATTCATCAATTTTCTCTCAGTCTCTAGGATTATTCCACTACAAGAAAAATCTCTATTCTTAGCACACGAAAAACGCCATTGTATGTATATGATAGCGTTTGTGATAATGCTATTTCTGCCCCAGCTATAATAGGTCGGCCATATATGATAGCATTTTTTGTCTGTGCTATAATATTGTTCACTATAATAGCGTTTTTGAAATTGCTATGTCTGCCCCAGCTATAATAGGTCGACCATATATGATAGCGTTTTTTCCGTGCTATAATATCTTTCATCTATGATAGCGATAGTTTTTCTTGCTATAGTTAAATTCGAGCCGAGCTGAGCCGTATTATATTATTATTATATATTTTTGTATATATTGGATTTATATATAAAAAATATTGAAATATTTTATTAATAAACCAAAAATGTTTACACAGTATTTTATATATAATCTACACTTATAACAAAACATGATAAAATCATAACTAATGCAAACAACATCATAAAATCAGAACCAAGGATAAGAAAATCCAACTTCTGTTTGATCACATCGAGACCTTTCCAGATTGGGACGATTCCTCTTTGATGAATAGCAGAAGGCTTCTCAGAACCTATACATGACAGACACCAAAGCACACGTGAGATTAGGTTTAAAAGAGAGAGAGAGAGAGAGAGAGAGAGATGAGAGAGAGAGAGAGAGAGAGAGAGAGAGGAGAGAGAGAGAGAGAGAGAGAGAGAGAGAGAGAGAGAGAGAGAGAGAGAGAGAGAGAGAGAGAGAGAGAGAGAGAGACGAGAGAGAGAAAGAGAGAGAGAGAGAGAGGAGAGAGAGACAAAAATCACCCCAAAAAACACAAAGCTTTCTCGGGTTCTTCTATGCTTACCATAAGCGTAAATACACCTGAGCAGATTATCTTGAAAACCCATGGCATCAATGCTGCGTGAACCTCATCATACGAGGTGAAGAACTCGTCTTGTCCCTCAAGACTGTAACCATACAACAAAATTTAGCAACCGAGATAGAACACTCATGTGGAATGAGTAAAACAACAAGAATGAAAAGCGATGGAAGTATAATAAGAAACACTCACATTTCGTTCAACTTCTGGTCGAGACAGTATTTGGATCAAGGAAACGATTTCACCGTGCCCCAAAGTAGCTTAAAACCAGGGCCAACATTGATGATGAACATACGGTGAAGTGTCTGCACATATGTCATAACACATGTTAGTAATCTATTCTCAAAAAAATAAGTTTTTGCTTATAAGAAAACGAATCAATACCTCAGGATAGTTATCATTATCAATCTTTTGCAGCTGAGTTATAAGATCCCTCACAGATTTTAGTAAAATTCTTTAATCCCTCCAAAATATATTTACCAGATACTCTTCTCTGAAGTTCAGACTTTAAGAGGTTTTTCTCCCCCCACCTGATCAGAGAAATATATAAAAATAGTTAGAGAGACGCTCTAGATGACCAAACAAAATCCATCTAGAGAACAAAGATCACACTCTCTGTCAAAATCATTCACCAAGAAAGTATTCAGAACGAGACCACCCAATGTGCAGCAGTAAAATAGACAAATATCAACATTTACCAGTCTTTGCAGCCTTCGCATTGCAGCATGAGATCGTCTGGATTATAAGGCATTTCGCATTTGCAGTACCTTTAGAACAAAAAACACACACAACCAAAATACAAAAATCACTGAAAATTCCAGGTAATTAGAAGATGTATTTCAGAACGGATTGCTACTTATCTACTTACACAGCAACTCGATCAGGGGTGAATGCGCCAGTAGCAGCCTTGTACTCAAATCTACAATAATAACGAAACTGTGAAACAAAAAAGAGGAATCCAAAGTTTCAAACACTTAAAATTAGTAAAACAAAACAATAAGTACCGATGGAAATCGTCATAGTCAAAGTCATAACCCACAGCCTGAAATAATCAACATCATAAAACGAAGGGCATGAACACTGATAGATGCAGAAGTAGGCTATGGTAAAAGAAGATACCTTGAGACCAGCCATAGTTGTTCCATAGATTTTATAAAGCGCAAGGCAGAGGTCTTGGACTTTATCTTTTTCAATACCAAGTTTTCTGATTCATATACTCTGACAACAACAACAAAACAGATTCAGCTACAACCCGACAACATGAAGAAGCAATCTTCCAGAGAATAAGAGGAATAAATGAATGTGTTTTTCCAAAAGGCCTTCGGGGAAGTCAATGTCAAGCAGCCTCCTCCCCTGCCCCCAAGATTAAAATGACAAAGTTGAATTTGATTTCCTAAGCTGAAGAGTAGAATCATGCAGGAATATATACAAGTAAAAGAGATAACAAGTAAAAAAACAGAGAAGAACCGGTGGGTTCACCTTCCGGTGACTATCTGTGAGTCTCTCTGCGTCCATGCGCTCGAGATAACCCTTCTAGCTTCTTCTTATGTTCCTGGAAACCACATTCCTTATCCATATTCCATCTTTCATGGCCTCAGGTCTCACACTGAAGGTGAAGTAGAACCTGTTGGAGACCTACCACCCCCAAAGCTACATCACCATCACATGTTATAAAAACCTCTTCACAAGCTAAACATGTAATGTGCATAGCTTGAAATTAGTGTACACTTACTTCGCTAGACCTGAGCTCTGACCTTGTAACATGAGCTACAACCTCAATGTTTATCAGCGGTTCAGCTGAACTGTTAGCTTCTGTGTACACTACGAGTGATTTGAAAACGAAGGAAGTTCCAACATCCACTTGCGTTATAAGAAAAGATGCCTCCCCAGTATACTCAGTCTGAGAAAACACAGCAACATATTCAGACGCAACATAAGTTCTCAATAGTTGAATCCTAAACTGTTGTATCCATTGATCAGAAAGTGAAGATGATATTCGAAATCCAGATAGGGAAGAAGAAAACTTACAAGGATCTGAGGCATGACTCGATCCTCCTACAAATCGAATTTATTGCAAGAAGCTCTTAATCATCGAATTAGGAAAAGGAAAAAGCTAAACTTGGTAACTGGGTATCTCAAGGTTAATTTTTTTTTCACCAAACCTGACGGGGATTGCGAGCAGAAAAGGGGCGGTCGCCATGGGAGAGCTAGCGAAACTTCGTGAAAGCCCCAAGCGACGTGGAGAAAATCAGGAGAAAAAGGAGAAAATGAGAGATTGAGATTTGGAGTTGGTAAGGGAAGAAGAAGAAGACGACACAATAGATGAATTTGACAAAATCATCTTTGATTTCATCTGGTATTGAAGAACTCGAGTATTGAAGATGAAAATTGAAGAAAGACATATGGGTTTTGAACCCGAGATAAGAACTTTGTCGGTGGAGAAATGACAGATCTGGATTTCAGAAGGAAGGGTGGAACCATGAGCTTACCGACGAGAAAGACGATACTACGCGGAGAAGAGGGAGGCTAATTTTCGATGTGTTAGAGTTTCTGAGTTAGATGGAGAAGAGGGAGACTATTTTTTTGGGTAGAATAATGGAGGGATTTTTTCAAGGGTTTCGCGGTTTTGGAGAAATTTTGTCTAAGTGTGGCGGTCTAACAAAATTTCACCTAAATTTTGGCGGACTAGTCAGTTTTTGTTTCCCGCTTACTAAAACACTATCTTAGCATTATATCAATGCTATAAAAAGTAAAGAAAAATTAAAATTTATCTGCAATAGCAGTTTGGAAAACCGTGCTATCATATTGTGCTATCAATACGCATAATTTTTGTAGTGTTCAATATAAGGTTAAGCAGAAACCATAAACAAAATTATGCTGCTAGATACATATTTTGCTTGACTTCATGGCCGGCCATGGATGACTTTGCCGACCTTGAGAGGAACCCAAAGAAATATTGGCTTCGGACCTTCGCTAACATTAATAATTTTCGGTCATAGTTTCAGAAACGTTTTTTAAGTGTAGCGGTTCAGAAGTTATGGATTCAAATCATCACAAACCTTGTTTGGAAATTCGCTAAGCAATGTACGTGCAGTAAAATCGGATCTAGTGAATTATGAATAAATCGGAGAATAATTGGAGTTAACGAGGAGCATAGCTTTTTAAAAATATTTTTATGTGTATGGTTTAGGCCAGAGCATAAAAATAAGAAATAGAAGAACCGAATCGAATTGAACCGAAAAAGTCGTAATTGAAACATATCTGAATTGGTAAATATTCGGATGGTTCCTGAATATTCATATCCGAAATATCTGAACTGAATCGGAAACCGAATGGATACCCAAAATAACCGAAGTACGGTTTTATACCTAAAAATATTAATTATATTTATATTTAAAATAACTAAATAACCAAAATTAACCAATATTATCAAAAATGAATTATCCAAAATAAACAGTATATTTTTTAATTTAGAAGACCTAAAATTATTCGTTGTTTATTTGTACTATCCGAATTATCCAATATTTTTATCCGAATTACCCAAAATTATTTGAAAACCAAACCGAATCGAACTTGTCTTTTTACGTGTATCAGTCTGCTCCTAATTTTATTACTAAACCGTACTGAAAACTAAAAGAATTGAACTAAAACCGAGATGAATTTCGTAAATACATGAACGGTTCCTATATCTCTATAAATGAAAGAATTGAACATCAAAAAAATAAATTGAACCAAACCGAAGAACCCAATGCCCAAACCTAATTTGGGTTGTTAGTTTGTTTGATCCATATTAAAAGGAAATTCTTTTGATGAACCGAAAAAATTGAATATATGGTTTATTTTCTGACACAATTAATTACATTTTTTCTGTTTACTAATATTCTCAATTTGTTTGGTTCTGTTTTTTTTCTTGTTGCTTTTTAATTCACTTTATTCCGTTTATGAATGTAATAAATCAACTTTTTGAACAAAAAAAAAAACGAAAATCAACTTTTATGTCTGGGGAAAACAAAAGGTTGATTACATTTACATCTATGCTTGTGATGTCACATATTCGTTATTTGTGATGTCTTCAGTTTTAGCCACTTACTTGAATAGTTAAGCTAAATGCTACTTTAAAGAAAGTATCCATCGAAGTCTTTAAAAGTTTCCAATCGTCCATATGTATAGAGGTGA
The DNA here is from genome assembly GCA_030180135.1 of Orychophragmus violaceus. Lineage (NCBI taxonomy): Eukaryota > Viridiplantae > Streptophyta > Magnoliopsida > Brassicales > Brassicaceae > Orychophragmus > Orychophragmus violaceus. Next base: position 107,614,994 of record CM058232.1, read on the forward strand.
GATTAAAAAATGACATATTGTTGCGTGATAGCTATGATATAACATGACAATTTCAAGAGAAAACTAAATCTGACACAAGTCGACAAGTCCTGCAACTGTGTGTACTCTGTGTGTAGCTCATTTTTCAAAAGTACAAGGAGTTGAATGTTGCAGAGATAAAGTAACAAGTTGCTCTCCTAAAAGTTTGATTCTATATGTCTGGCCTTCTATTATTAGTAAAACATAGATTTATGTGTGTCACTTGAGATATGAGTGGGTATCTAAATTTGGAATACTCCTTTATACATTTCTAAGATGAGTACAAGTAGATAAACAGCAAGTGTGAGGCTATATATTTCTTAAGTGAATCTAATGAAATGATTGGAGAGATGATACATACCAATGGATTTATTCTCGAAAGTGAGGGTTGCTTGGACACATCTTATCCCTTAATTAAACCCCTCAACACTAACCGTATATTAAAAGACTGATGAGGAATTAAAGATCAAAGCCATCAAGAAATCACGTTTAAAAAAATAAAAAAGCTAACTAATGATAACACAATAAACATGGCACAAAAGGTATCTCGGGCCTTATCTACTACATGGCGTTTGTAGTCTTTCGCGTTTGTTATAAATTTATAAGTTATTGTATTGTCTCTTTGTGAGGATTTAGTCTTTGGGAATATTTGTATTCGCCGACGTCTGCGTATTCATTTTTGTATTTTATCTTTGTATTCCATCTTTGAGTGATATCAATATAATCCATCAAATAAAAAAAACTAAATTTTCTCCCTAACAATACTTAATTACTCGTATCCCCGACGGAACAACACTAAAACGTATAAATTGGCATATAATGTTTATACTCAACTGTTTTATTTTGTCTATAACCATGTTTGTTTGAGTAACGTTGACGCCATCATTGCGTCAAAAAAAACTTCTGTAATGAAGACTAATTTAACATCGGCATGAAGAAAAGTAAACACAGATGGTGAGAATCACTATCATGGATTTCGGAACTGCTGCCGCTCTTATTTCCAGCAGCTACAAATTCATCTTCATCCCAAACTAAACTGATCCATGCGACTAAAAAAGCTTAATTATTTCCATTATTCCTTTGTGATTTTGTAGCCGCTATGGCTGCCGCAGCGTTAATTAAAAGAATAGAGCTTATGTTATTTATGTTCTACCGGCTTGGATAATTGAATTTTTGTATATTTCTTTACTATATTACTGAAAAAGTTAATAAACAATATTGTTTAGTAAGGACAATTTGAGATTTAATTTTAAATCGTGTATTAAAAATTAAAAATGATATTATTCTTTCTAGAACACAAATAAGATCTTAAAACAATATTTCATGAAAAGGAGAAAATAGTATAGTTAATTATATTTATAAAGTATCTAAAAGTTTGCTTAACTATCCAACTTTCAACCAAATTTATTTTGTTAAAAAAATTTCTATAAATTATAATGGATTATTTAATGTGAATTCCAATCAGTGACTTCAAAAATAAAATTTTGTCAAATAACTTATTGAGTGATGCAAAAGATAAAATTATGTATGTGAAATATAAAGTAAAATCTTGGGAAGTAGTGCTTTTATTCAGAATTTTGAATTTTTGTTGGACAAATGAATTTATCCAAAATGAATTTAATGTCCAAATGGATTCTTTTTTTGGGACAAATGAAAGTAAAAACGATTTTTTTTTTTTTTTTGAATTTGTGTCATACTTTTTGTCAATAATAAATATTATACATGTTTGAATGGTGACACAACAATGATATGATACTATCACAATTGTATTTTGATGTTATTTTAGAGTATTTTCTATTTTCAATAGAGATTCTTACAACTTATGTTACAATTAATAAGTTCGGGCTTACTCGCATTTTACGTTTAAAACTAAAAATCATGCTTATAAAATGACATAAAATCACTTCAGACTCGAGTTCGCCCCAGAAAATAAACTTTTAGGCCCGATTTACGAGACATAGTTGACCTTCAGTTTTTTCGTCTTTTCCCTAGCATGCGGTCTCTGCCGTTGCCGGAGAGGGCTCTTGCGCCACCGGTTATTACATGGCGTCCCTTCTCTTGTACGTCCAGCCTGTCTCCGCCTCCTCTGTTCGCTGCCGTACGTCGATTTCTCTGCCTCCTCCGCTGACTTTGCTTGCCTCTGGTGGTGAGTCTATGCTCTAGTTTCCGTTCTACAAGCTCCGGTGTTAATGGCGTTTAATAGAGGTATGTATTTCGTTAGATATGTTGTTTGGTTTGTGGATTCGGTTTAGCTTTAGGTCTGGTTAAGTGCTGGTCCGGGTGATGGTTATATTTAAAGATGTGGATCTTTTGGTTTTAGAATAAAAAGTCTAGTTACCTCTTCTATTCAAGCTATTGTTGGTTCACGGTCCCATTTTAGTCATCTGAAATTGCATTTTGTTGTTTTGTGTGGGAGATTGTTGTGGGTGCTTTCTTGCCTGAATTTATTTCCAGGTTTTGTTTGAATTCTGGGTAGTTTAAGTTGGTTTGACTTTGGTTAATTCAAGTGGTGAGATTAGAATTTTGTTTAGGCTTCTATCTAGGTGTTTATGGACACATAGTGTTGCGTCACAGTCGTATTCGAAAGAGTATTAGTGATCCTTGTAGGGGTTCCTTCTTGTCAGGTTGAGAGTCTTGGTTCTTTGAGTATAAGAGAAATCTCTCGGCATTTGTTCGTGTAGCTGATGTTATCATTGGTGGGCCGTAGGCAACAACGGTAGATCTCACTCAAGCATTTCTACATAGGTCAAAAAATGCAATCTTCGGTTTGCCGTAGTTTGACTTTGAACTGTATCGACTATATTCTGTTTTAGATGTAGGTTTTGTTTCCGGGAATATCTTCGTATTCCGCCGGCTTAGTTTCCCTTGTTTGGGCTTAGTTTTCCTAGAAAATTTCGTTTTATACCGGTTTTGTATTCAGTAAACGCATTTCATTTTGTTTAATATATTGTTTGAGACTGGAAAAAATGACATAATAAAATAATAATAAGCGTTGCTTATTAAACTCTTGATTAAGGTTGAACAAAAAAAAAGATGATGGTCTAAATTACACCACCCATTGGACTGTGTGAGTCTTCTAGTGTCGTGTTCTTGTGATGCCCATACTCTTTACTTTCACTTCCGAGGCCACATGAGCCTTCACTCAATACGGCATGCATATTTGGAATCGGCCCAGGACTAGGCCCAATCTCGACCCAACGAAACATGTCTAAATTACCATCAAATTACTAGCACACGTTACTGATGAGTTCTTGTCCTCTTCTCACAAACAATATCGTCGATGTTAATTACAAACACATTGAAGACCAACAATTGCAAAAATCCCGATTTTATTTTCGAGATTTTTATTTAATATATATATATATAAAAATTTAAAAAAAAAAAAAAAACAATTGCAATGATCTATCTTCGGTATAGTCTTCTATTTACTAAACGAGTTTTTCAATGATAACGAGACAAGTAGGTGAGTCAGCCCATTAAGACAAGGACAAAACCGGAACTATAAAAAAACAATTTCTCTTTTCTCCACCACTCCAATTCCGACACAGAAAACCGCAGCCAATGACAACTCAGAGGACGCAACTTCGCTAACAATTCCAATTATACCCCTCCCAAAAAATTCACGATTCCAACCCCCCGCCGCCGCAAACGAACGGAGGAGAAGAGAGACATCATCATGGAGTCGTCTCCAATCAACCGACTCCCGCCGGACTCCCTCCACCAGATCTTCTCCTCTCTTCCTCTCCGTCAAATCATGATCTGTAGATCTGTCTGTAAATTCTTTAACGAACTCTTAACCTCACCGTGCTTCACCGAGATCATTTCCACTCGTCCACCGCTAAATCTACTCGCTCTCCGTCCTCCACATCACCACAGCCACCGTCACCAAGCGCCGAACATACATCCGTACATCCATGTATACGATCCAGAAGAGAATCAATGGTTAAGATTCAATCTTGATTTCCTCCCTTTCCGATCACCTCAGCCTGTAGCATCTTCAAGCGGATTGATCTACTTATGGGGAGACTCGATTAACTCCTCCGACTCAATCAAATCACTCGTCGCCTGTAACCCTCTGACTCGACAGTTCAAGGTGTTGCCTCAACTAGGCTCTGCTTGGTCAAGACACGGCACTGTTCTTGTAGATTCAGCTAATAGAGTCATGGTGTTAACCGAGCTAGCTGCTCTGTATTACTCAGGTACGGTTATTGCTAACCAATGGCTCAAATTCTCATCGAACTTACCGTCCAAACCTAGAAGTCCTGTGTTAATGTCGACCTCTGTTTACACCTTGTGTGATGTTGGTTCTCCATGGAGAAGCCAGTGGAAGCTCTTCTCTTGTAAACTAACGAACCTCACAATCACTCACACGAACTGGATTTGCTTGGAGAAACATGAGTGGGGAGATATCTTTGATATCATAAAACGACCACGTTTGTTACGCGGAAACTGTGATTCTAAGCTGTTGATGATTGGTGGTTTGAAGTCTACGTTCTCGTTGAACCCGGCTTGTTCAACGATCTTGATACTTAAGCTTGATTTAGAGAGCTTGGAGTGGGAAGAAGCAGGGAGAATGCCTCTTGATATGTATAGAGGGTTTCAAGAATCGAGTAAGTTTAAGGTTTTTGGAGGTGGTGATAGGGTTTATTTCTCTGCTAAAAGGATGGGGAAGCTTGCTATGTGGGATTGTTGGCAAGGATGGAGATGGATTGATGGTGTTTCTGGTTATGGTGATGGGTTGTGTCGTGGGTTTGTGTTTGAAGCTAAGCTTACAATGATGCAATGAAAATTGTTTTGGTGAGTTATATGATTGTTTGTCTGTGCTTTTGTTTGTTGTTGATGTTTGTTAAGGTGTTTGATATCTTGTCATTGTGCTTTGTGTTGTTCTTGAATTCAAGATTGTTTAGATGGAATGTGGTTATAGGAGTTGTATCTTTCTTTCAAACGGTCTTTTGAGTGTGCAATACAAGTGATTTATCAAACCATCATCATCATCCAGTTCATTTGTTGGTCCTGGATTTAATGTTAAGTTGTCTCTTGCTTCAAGCTTTATCATATTTGCTCTTGATCAAGAAGATTGTGTACTCTGTACTTTCTACAAGTAAAAAGCCATTAGAGTAAATGGTGTTTCTGATCATATCCATATCAAGAGAGAATCATTAAGAAAAAGGTCTCTTTTAGGCATGAGCATTTCGGATAGGATATTTCGATCTAGCCCCTACTCGACCTGAATTACCCGACCTTTAAAGAGTAAAGGTAATTGAAATTATCTATTTGGTTAGTGAATTTCTTTTAGCGGATAAGAGTAAGGATCGGATAATTATCCGAAATATCCGTTTGAGTAGTTAAAATTTTATTCTTTTATAAAATTGTATAAGTATAAATGAGATTATATAATAAGTAAATATTTATTTTTGATAAAATATAATAATTATATTGTTAGATATACAAATTTATTTTTTGGTTATTATTGTTATTTAATTATTTTATTTAATTATTAATTTCTATAAACATTTAAAAGAATTCAGATATCCGAACTATCCAAACATTATCTCTAATATTTAGAGTTCATGTAATAAATAGATAATGGTTTTAATTACTCGACTCGACCTTTACACCACCATTACATGCTACTCAAGTTGATTATGTAGAACTCAAAACCTTAAAGAACTGCACTTCTTTATTAGATTTAGAAAACTCTCACAAAAAAACTAAATCTCTCTCTTGAAGTCTTTTAGAACAACTCTCTACATAGATCTTCTTATATAGGCATAAGCAACATCCTAAACCTATTAGGATTACAAACCAATTTCCATATTTGTAAAACCTAGTTTTCCTTTTCTCTAGTTTTCTAGAAACTTTCCACTTTCTAGAAACTTATTCTCCAAGTTCTTTTGGAATTATCCAACATTCACCCCCGTAATTCCAACACGAGTTACAGGGTCTTCGATTGCTTGTACTCCGATCAAGTTCCTCATTTCCTTGAATTTGATTCGGGCTAGTGGTTTCGTAAGTATGTCCGCCTTCTGTAGTGTACCAGGAACATACTCCACCTCTATTTGATCATTCTCCACACACTCTCTAATGAAGTGATATGTCTTGAGAATGTGTTTGCTCCTTCCATGAAAAACCGGGTTCTTGGTGAGAGCAATGGCTGACTTGTTGTCAATCCTCAGTGTGACCTTCTCGTCTTTGCCAAGTATTTCTTCCATTAACTCTTTAAGCCATATTGCTTGCTTTGCGGCTTCCGTAGCTGCCATGAACTCAGCTTCGCAAGACGACAACGCAACAGTGGGCTGTTTCTGCGATGTCCACGTGATTGGTGATGAACTGAGGTAGAAGATGTGACCTGACGTGCTTCTTCCATCATCGACATCAATGTTATGACTACTATCACTGTAACCAATCACCTTGCTTGATTCATCTCTCCTGAAAAACAAACCCAAGTTTGTAGTTCCCTTTACGTACCTTAGTACTTGTTTGAGAGCTTGGCCATGACTCTCTCTCGGATTCTGCATATATCGACTTAGAACTCCAACAGAGTATGTCAAGTCTGGCCTCGTGTGGAGTAGGTACCTCAGACATCCGATGCTCCTCCTGTATGCCGTGGCGTCAATCTCTGGCTCACTTTCTGCCTTTGAGATCTTTATGTTTGCATCCATTGGAACTTGTGTGGGATTACATGTATCCATCTTCGTATCTAAGAGAATTCCTTTTGCATAACCCTCTTGTTTTATGCGAATCCCATCAGCTCCTTGTATGACTTCAATTCCAAGGTAGTATGTCAACTTGCCTAGATCAGACATCTCAAATTCTCTTGACATATCTTTCTTGAATTGATTGATGACCTTTAATGAAGTTCCCGTCACGAACAAGTCATCTACATATATTGCCACGATCAAGTAGTCTCCCTTATCCCCTTTGAGATACACGGACGACTCTTTCACACATCTCTTGAGGCCCATCTCTTTAAACACACGATTGAGCTTCACATTCCATGCTCTAGGAGCTTGGCGTAGTCCGTATAGTGCTTTGTGAAGTCGGTAGACTCTGTTTTCTTCTCCTTTCTTTTCAAAGCCCTCAGGTTGGCTTACATAGACAGTTTCCTTAAGGTCTCCATTTAAGAAGGCCGTCTTGACGTCTAAATGATGTATCTCCCAACCTTTTGCTGCTGCAAGTGCTATGAGAGAGCGGATGGTTTCAACCCGTGCAACAGGGGCAAACGCTTCTTCGAAATCAATGCCTTGTTGTTGTACATAGCCTTTTGCTACTAGCCTCGCTTTGTACTTGTTCACAGAACCATCTGCTTTCCTTTTGATCTTAAAAATCCATTTTAAACCTATTGGTTTTACCCCAATTGGTTTGTCAACAAGCTCCCAAGTCATGTTTTTCTCGATTGAATCTATTTCAGCCATCATAGCTTCAATCCATTCTCGAAGATCCTTAGCTTCCCAATAGCTTTTTGGCTCGCCATCAATGGTGAACAGCAGCTTCTCACTTTCTATGTCAGCAAGAAGAATGTAATCATCAAGATATCTTGGTCTGTTGATTGCACGCCCGTACCTTGTTACGTACTGCTGGTTTTGGGCTTCTTCTTGATGTTCGCCATTATCGTTTCCAGCCTCTGCTTCTTCATTTTGATTTTCAGGTTGCGGATCTTCTTGATAATCATCATTGTTCACTTGATTATCGTTGTGTATATTGCCATCTTCAATAACACCATTAAGTGTGAGCTTAAACATTCCAGGTTCTCCGCTCTCTTGTTGTGATGATGGTGACCAGTCCCAAGCTTTCTTCTCTTCGAATATTACATCTCTGCTTACAAACACCTTCCTCGTGGTTGGATCATAGAGACGATAGGCTTTGGAGCCTTGTTCAGTTCCAAGATTGATCACACATCGCGACCTATCATCTAGCTTCTTCAGATGAGGTCCGGTGATCTTTATATGTGCGACACATCCAAAGACTCTTAGGTGTTCAATATTCGGTTTCTTGGTCATGAGGCACTCATATGGTGTTTGATCTTTCAAAGCTTTTGTAGGGACTCGGTTGATGAGATATGTGGAGTGACGGACAGCTTCTCCCCACATATCATTCGGAATTTTCATTGCTTTAAGCAAACTTCTTGTCATCTCCATCAAGGTGCGATTTCTCCTCTCTACTACACCATTCTGTTGAGGCGTGTATGGTGCAGTTAAGTGACGACTAACTCCGTTTTCTTCACAAAACGAGTTGAATTCATTCGAGGTAAACTCTCCTCCTCTATCGGTGCGAAAAGTTTTAATCGATTTTCCCAATTGCTTCTCCACGAAATCTTTAAATCTTTTGAACCGATCGAACGTCTCACTCTTCTCTTTTAACAACATTGTCCACATGTATCTTGAGAAATCATCAATTAAGACGAACACGTACCGATTGTTTGCTAGTGTTGGCGGTGAGATAGGTCCGCATAAGTCTCCGTGAATCAACTCCAAGGCTTCAGTTGCCCGGTATGACGCTTTGATTGGGAACGGTTTTCTTGTTTGCTTCCCAACTAAGCATGCGTTGCAGATGCTCTCCTCTGATTTAATCTGCGGTAATCCAATGACCATCTCCTTTTTCACCATGTTATTCATAATACCAACACTTATATGACCAAGCCGTGAATGCCAAGTCATTGTTTCATCATCGTTTTCTATTTGTAGACACTTTGGAAAGCTTATTTCCATAGGTGTCTTGTAGAGACGGTTTGGTGATCGTATGACCTGTACTAGTAGCCTTCCTCGTGCATCACTCAACGTGAGAGCTTCACCTTTCATGTTGACTTCGCACCCGTGTTCTGTCGCTTGTCCCAAGCTTATGATATTGTGCTTAAGCTCAGGTATATAATAGATGTCTTTGAGTGCCCTCTTATCACCATTTTTGCCTATAAAGACTATAGTACCTTTTCCCACAATTTCAACATACGACCCATCACCAAACTTCACTTTTCCTTTTATGTTTTCATCTAGACTTGAGAAGAATTCCTTGTTTCCTGTCATGTGATTACTTGCTCCATTGTCAAGATACCAAATACTTTTGTTATTGGTATCATACACCTTCGGGAATACCTTTTCTTCATTGAGAAACACCACCTCGTGTATGTAAAGCGCCTCAGCTTCTTGTGTTTCATTCAAATTTGCTTCTTGGTGTTCTACACGTCTCTCAGGGCATTTAGCTACAAAGTGACCAGGCTTGTCACATCTCCAACAGATTATTTTGGATCGATCTCTCTGTTGCTCTGCGTTTTCTCCTCCTCTGTTTTGGCCGTTGGACCTCCCTCGTCCTCTGCCTCTTCCGGAGCTAGTGTTGCCCTGATTGCCTCTTCCATACCCTCCACGGTTGGATCCTCCTCTACCTCTGGCTCCTCCACGCGAGTTTCCGTAGCCACCACGGGTATTATTGGAGTTGGAAAACATAAGTTTTCCTTGATCTTCACTTTGGGTGTTCTTCTTTACTCGATCTTCATAGGCTTTGATTCTTCCTACTATGTCTTCAAAGCCAGTAGTCTTTAAGTCGAGTACTTGTTCAAGAGACGCCACGATGTGAATGAATTTCTCTGGAAGTGCTGACAAAAACTTCTTCACAAGTTTTGTTTCATCAAGGATTTCTCCTAGGGAAGACGATTGAGCTGCTAGTCCTGACATCTTCCCTGCAAATTCATCCACTGTCTCTGAATCTCCCATCGTTAACCGATCTAGTTCAGCTTTTAGGGTTTGGAGTCTCGCTTCCTTCACTCGGTCCGCTCCCTGGTGACGAGATTTTATCGAATCCCATATGCTTTTAGCTAGATCTTGTTCTCCTATTTGTAAGATGAGTGCCTCGGGGATAGATTGAAAAATCAGTGCCGTCGCCACATCGTTTTTCTTTTGATCCACGTTTCCTGGGTCAATTGTATCCCATACTTCACTTACACGAAGCATAACCTTCATCCTCATCGCCCAAACCGTGTAGTTCGACGTTGTTAACATCGGACACTTTATCGACGGAGCTCCAAGGTCCTTCGTTCGTGGTGGTGGATTCTGCACGTCCGCCATGGTTCACAGGTCTCGATCTTTCAAAGCTTCAACACAAGCTCAAGATCCCAAAGCTTCAACACAAGCTCTGATACCAATTCAAGTTGATTATGTAGAACTCAAAACCTTAAAGAACTGCACTTCTTTATTAGATTTAGAAAACTCTCACAAAAAAACTAAATCTCTCTCTTGAAGTCTTTTAGAACAACTCTCTACATAGATCTTCTTATATAGGCATAAGAAACATCCTAAACCTATTAGGATTACAAACCAATTTCCATATTTGTAAAACCTAGTTTTCCTTTTCTCTAGTTTTCTAGAAACTTTCCACTTTCTAGAAACTTATTCTCCAAGTTCTTTTGGAATTATCCAACAGCTACTACACGACCCATTTTTTAAAAAAGTTACACTTGTGTAATGATTTTTAATATCCAAAATATCCTTATTCGACTCTTACTCACCACTATTCGATCGTACCCGCAAACGCTCCTGCCTAGTCTCTTTGATGTCAGTGTCACCAAGCAATTTCTTTCTCCCCTGAAACTGATCTTCTTCTTAGTCAACCCTAACACCAATCATATGTGTATGTACTTCATACATTATATATGCATCTAATGATGATATTATTAGCTTGAAACTGAAGGAACATGCTTGATGATGCATATTTGCTATTAATTAACTAATAATGTTTAGTGTCATACACTCATACTGCACTTGCAAAGTTCAATATGGGTACATATCTTATGACATATGTCATGAACCATTATGTTAAGTCTATAGATGTTCGAACGAAATCATCATTGATGCGTCTGTCAAATTGAGAATTGGACTCAAGGAAGATTTTAAGCGTAGATTAGGAATGAGATTTGTTTTCAGTTTATCTGGTGTTATTGAGTGTTGTTTGGTTTTGTTTCAGAGATTAAAAGCTACTGTTAAGGATTTTTTTCTTAGTGATCAAACCAACCATTCTCATTTTATTTATACAGAACTTTCTAGCTATTAATTCGTCTCTACATAATTTTTTTTATGTCGGTATTTAACATGCTAAAAGATCTGGAGAAGAATTCTCTTATTTCTCTCAAAATGTTACAATGGTGGCTACCTCTATGATATACAATATTAACATTAACCTAGTATGTACCATGGGCCTTACACACATATAAAGCCCAATATAGCCTAATACCCCCCCCCTCAAGTTGGAGCATGGAGATTCCGAATGCCCAACTTGGACAAAATGGCTTGAAAAGGTCGTCCTCCAAGTGCTTTAGTGAAGATGTCAGCTAGCTGTTCAGTCGTAGAAACATGTTTTGTCTGAACAATTCCAGCTTGTATGTCGTCTCTGATGAAATGACAATCTAACTCCACATGTTTCGTACGCTCATGAAACACAGGATTAGCAGCTATGTGAAGCGCAGATTGACTATCGCAGTACAAGTCCATTGCACCAGAGTGTGCAATACCCATCGTGAACAACAAGCTCTTTATCCACTTCAATTCCTTCAATGCCATAACCATGGATCTATACTCTGCTTCTGCTGAAGAACATGATACCACATCTTGCTTCTTTGACTTCCACGACACAGGAGAATTCCCTAACTGTATCAACCAACCTGTCAAAGATCTCCTCGTAATTGGACATCCAGCCCAATCTGAATCACACCAACCTGTAAGGTGAAAATTACAGTCAGCTTTCAATAGAATTCCCATTCCCGGACATCCTTTCAAGTAACGCACAACCCGCAATGCAGCCATCCAATGATCTTCTCTTGGTTTGTTCATAAACTGAGACAAGATATGAACCGAGTAAGCCAAGTCTGGTCTAGTCGCAGCCAGATAAATCAGTCTTCCAACAAGCCGTCGATACTTTTCCGGATCATCAAGTAGCTTCTCCTCCGATTTCGCCAATTGATGGTTTGGCTCCATCGGAAACTCAACCGGCTTACCACCAAGCAAACCAACATCAGCAATAATATCAAGAGCATACTTTCTCTGTGATAAATAGATACCTTCCTTGTTTCTTGCAACTTCTAAGCCAAGAAAGTACTTCAATCTCCCTAAATCCTTCATATGAAAACATCCACTCAAGTATGTTTTAAACTTCTGTATAACTTCAGAATCGCTCCCTGTCACCACTAGATCATCAACATACACTAGAACATGCAAGTGAACGTTTCCACGCACCAACGAGAACAGAGAGTAATCAGCTCTACTCTGTTTGAAACCATACCTCAAGAGTGCCTTGGAAAGCTTAGAAAACCAGCACCTTGGAGCTTGTTTCAAACCATACAATGATTTTTTTCAGACGACATACCATTCCCTTTTTAGAAGAGCCGAAACCTTGTGGCAATCTCATAAATACTTCCTCATCCAAGTCTCCATGGAGGAACGCATTGTGCACATCCATATGGTGCAGTTCCCAATTCTTCCCAGCAGCCACTTGAAGAACTAATCTAACAGTGCTCATCTTTGCAACTGGAGCAAAAGTGTCAGAATAATCAAGTCCTTCCTTTTGTCGGTTACCACAAGCGACCAGTCTCGCTTTATACCTTTCAACTGTTCCATCAGCATTATATTTAATTGTATAAACCCATTTGCTTCCAATAACATGCTTACCATGTGGCAAATGTTCAACTGCCCATGTTTTGTTTCGTTCCTGAGCCTCAATCTCCAGTCTCATCGCTTCTCTCCATTTAGGACATTTCATTGCCTCAGCGAATGATCGAGGCACTACCCCTGCAGTGATGTTGCACAGAAATGCTCTATGTGATGCTGAAAATCTGTCACAATTGACAAAGTTCTCAATTCCATACTTTTGTCCTGACTCATGACTCATTAGAACCGTTGTGTTACACACGTAATCACGCAACTTAGCAGGTGCTTCTTTCTTCCTCATTCCACGTCCTAACAATTCTTCTGGTGCAGGTTGTGTTACAAGTTCTGTTTGAGTAACACTTGCTGGTCCCGCCTGTGTTACTCCTCCTTCTGTTTGTGTTACTCCTTCTGCTACACCTTCATTATGCATTATCGTATCTGCTGGGCTCTCTTTTATGGCTTCGTCCAGAACATGTATTCCTGCCCCTGAGCCTCCATCTAACACAGAATGAGGTTGGACAATTGTATCTTCAACATCCTCAATTTGTGTCTCTATTTCTCTCTGTGTTACTCTTTCTGCAGGTTGTGTTACTCTGCCCTGCAACAGAGAAGTTGTATCATCGTGAACAAACATGTCATCATATCTGACTCCAGTGACATCCTCCACATGTGTATCTTTCATCTCCAAATATGGGAATCGTTCCTCAACAAACGAAACATCACGAGACACAAAGATCTCATGTGTATCTAGATCAAACAATGACCAACCTTTCTTAGCATAAGGGTAACCAACAAAAACACACTTCCTACTGCGACTAGCAAACTTATCTCCATCTCGCTTCTGGTTGTGGGCATATGCAAGACACCCAAAAATCCGAATCTCACCATACAGAGGAGGTTTGCCAAATATGATTTCATAGGGACTTTTTCCTTTATGCAACTCCGATGGTGTTCTATTAATCAAATATGCAGCACTTAACACGCACTGACCCCAAAAATCCTTTGGAAGATTTGCTTGAAACATTAAGGCACGCGCCACATTTAGTATATGCCTATGCTTCCTCTCAACTCTCCCATTTTGCTGAGGAGTTCCAACACAAGAAGTCTGATTAATCATACCCTGTCTTCGAAAATACCCCTGCATTCGCATGAACTCGCTCCCATTGTCACTTCGTACTACCTTCACATGCTTGTCAAACTGTCTCAAGACAAGAGCAAAGAAATCCAACATAGTTCTCTCAACCTGGGTTTTGTTGACCAGAAGAAATACCCATACAGCTCGAGAGAAATCATCTACGATAGTGAGGAAATAGTAAGATCCACACAAGCTTCGTGTTCGATATGGCCCCCATAGATCACAATGTATCATCTCGAAACACTCTATACTTTTGTTTGAGCTTAAAGGGAATTCACTGCGACATTGCTTCGATCGGAAACATATGTCACACCCAGACACACCGACACTACCACGTTCAACTACCGGTAGTCTCCTAATCACTTTATCAGAAGCGTGACCCATCCTCTTATGCCAAACTTCCAATGATTCCAATTTACCAACTTTCTTCACATTCTGAATCTTCTGGATACCTTGAAGAAAGTACAGCCCTTCTCTTCTTTCACTCAGTCCAACCACGGTTTGGAAACCACAGTCATACACAAGACAACCAGTCTTAGAGAACAACACATTGCAGCTCATCTCATCAATCATCTGTGACACAGAGATGAGATTGCATTGTAATTCTTCCACAAAAAGTACACGCTTCAAAGTTACCTTTCCTGTCAGAATCACACTCCCTTCTCGATCAGCAATGACAGTATTCCCATTAGGCAGCCCAACCAAACATGGCGAGACTCTACACACGTTCACTAGAGCATTCAACATACCGGTCATATGGTGTGATGCTCCACTATCAATTATCCACTCATCATCATAAGCTTTATCACCTACATGATTTGAAGATTCTGGTTTCGACTTCAACTTACTCAAAAGCCGATCCCAATCTCCTTTCTTCAACCCTGTTATAGCGTGGGTCGCTTCAGTGTGTTGCACAGACACGTCCATGCGTGACACAACATGCGTGTGTGCAACAACATTCATATTCTTCACCAAAGGAACGCCTTCTGCAATTCCCCTTTTTATCTCCTCTTGAGCGCATTCCGCAGCTCCATTTTTCTTGGTACACATCTTCTTCACCGAAGATTTCTGCACCTTTTCTTCAACACTAATAATCGCCATATGAGAAACGATGCTTGCGTTTGAACACGTCTCTCACAAACCAGATTCAATCGCAAACGAAATAAACCGATAGCTCTGATACCATAAAAGATCTGGAGAAGAATTCTCTTATTTCTCTCAAAATGTTACAATGGTGGCTACCTCTATGATATACAATATTAACATTAACCTAGTATGTACCATGGGCCTTACACACATATAAAGCCCAATATAGCCTAATACATGCATCTTTCTTGTGAACGCTAGAAAGATATAGAGAACCATGTGAAACCTGGTGAATTTACCTGTCAAGAACAGCTGCAAGAAGCAAGAAAAAAACATTTTACCTGAATAATGTCTATATACGGAAAGAGTGAAAAGATACAAAATGAAACTTCGTCTAAACCTAAATCCGAAGAAAACATATAATTTGGGAAACAATGAATTAACATAATTAGATATAATAAACAGAAAGATGCCAATTTGCATACATGTTATGTCTTTCTACATAACTATTAACTGCATTTTGACCCCCACTAAAAAAGCTCATATATTACTTCTTTAAAAATAAAATTTGAAACAATTTTTTTTTAATTTTTATAATAAATTTGTTAATTATTCAGCACAAATTTTTAGTAACTTAATATTATGATGACTAAGTGTTAAATATGGAAATGCATTGAGTAAAATTTTGTTTGAAATTAATTTTTAATATTTTTTTATAAAATAGCCATTATAAAATTATGTGATATAAGATTAATATGTATTGTTTTGATTTAAAATATTTATTTTTATAGAATATTATATGCTCATATATGAAATTTATTTGTTTTTCTAACATTTAAATAATTAAATTAATAAATTTAAATAAATATAATTACAGATTTATACAACTCGAAACATGACAATCTATTCCTTTAACATTTTGTATTGGTTTAATTTTTAATATTTTTATAATTAAAATTAGTTTATTTGATCTTTTAAGTTGTCTTCCAATGAACAACATGTCTAATGAAAATATTACAAATTATGTAATCAAAAAAATAAATCTATTTCTCAACATATTTTATAATAATTTAAATATTTTAGAATTTTAATAAAATAATCTATTTCTCAACAAATTACAAATATTTTACATAACCCGATTCGGTGGAACTAATCGGTCAACGCGTAATGGCCGCGTTATAGTCATGGTCAACGCGTAATGGCCGCCTAATGGTCGCCTAACGGCCGCCTAATGTAAAAAAAAAAAAAATTATGATTTTAAAATTTTAGATCTTTGACTGTAAAATAAAATTAAACATAACTATGGCCACACGTTAATTAAATCTCAATGGTTTTGCTTACTACGTGACTGTATTACATATAAAATGTTTAAAATTCGTGGTATTTTATCTAAAAATGACTAAAAATTCCGCCCCGCGTACTCCCCGAGTTTATCCCGAGTTTTTGATAACTCGCTAGGCCCTTGCTGTCCGCGCGTATAGCGCCTAGCGCGTTTTCGACCCTTGTATACAACTGAATGAAATTTATACGTTTCCGTAAGTTAAATGTGAAATTAATATAAAATATTCCAAACACATAAGGATATATTTAAGTATGCAAACAACATGTTAAATCCAACTAGGAAATTACAGTAGGAAAAAAAATTGAAAGGGAAAACGAACAAATTTTCGTCGAGACTCCAAAGCAAAATATATACTTGATCACTGCATAAATTAAAGTGTGGTGATCAAGAGGAAGCAAGAGGAAGGCATAAGTCAACGGCAATCCTGTAATATTTATTTAACGGTGGTTAATGTTAAAGCTGTTAATCTCCGGGCATGATCAAGACTTATATATAGACGTTTTGTCTTTGCTGGTAATAGAGTTAAGAAATTGTGCTTGTATATAACACTTATTGCTCAGAACTCAGAAGTACGACGACTCTGGAGTGTTGACTAGTTCCAGTTCCAGTACATATATACACACATATATATAACAATAGCATGTGTTAATAGGGAAATTAATACACTTATCATTTAGAGGGTAGACTTTGTATAATGGTTCATTTGAGGATTTCATAGCAGCCAATTAAAAACAGGAATAATACATTGTGGAGCAGAAGAAATGAAAAGAAACTTTTTTTTGGTCAAACGAAAAGAAAGGGAAAATTTCATATTAATATACGACTTTAATTTAAATTAGCTTTTTAAACCATTAGTTTTTGAAGTATCCAAAACAAAGCATGAAATTAATTATTTTACCAATTCAAAACACAAACTCACGAACAAAAACTCATATTCTTTGCGTCGTTAACAGTCACTAACGGAAATAAAAATGGTGTTAAAGAAAGTTAACTAAATCATTAACTTTTACACCATGGTTAATGAAA
Organism: Orychophragmus violaceus; assembly: GCA_030180135.1. Taxonomy (NCBI): domain Eukaryota; kingdom Viridiplantae; phylum Streptophyta; class Magnoliopsida; order Brassicales; family Brassicaceae; genus Orychophragmus; species Orychophragmus violaceus. Next base: position 107,632,227 of record CM058232.1, read on the forward strand.
ATAACAAAAAAGTTTGGAAAAAAATTCATATTAATACACAACTTTAATTATTATTACCTTTTTAAATCACAAACTTTCGAAGTGCCTCCAATAATACTTGAACTTTTTTATATTACCTTTTCTCTCTCCAAAATTTGTTTCCGTTTTTTCTAAGACCATCTCCAACTTCATTCCATTTTCTATTTCAAACTCCATTTTGGAGTAAATCTTCTTTATTTCAACTCCAAAATGGAGTAATACTCTATTTTTAAGTCATGACTCCATTTTTTACCCTAAAATAAAGTAGGGTTGAAGTAGAACTCAACTTCATTTTGGAGTGACTCCATTTTGGAGTAAATAATAGAGTAATATTGTAACGACCCCAAAACCCATTTCTATATCAGTTCGTGTATGACTTTATATTGTTGACGTTTAATAAACAATGACCCACATTCTCTTTGTGATCGTAAATAATAAACAATTCTTTCGCTTAATTTTTTTGGGGTTTAAAATATTAAACTTAATTGTTCTTTTATGTTGAGACTTAAGTTTATAATTCAAGGATATTTTTATATATTTATTGAAATACCTTGTCGTACTTGTACCTATAAAAAAATTACTTCGCCATTTCCATACCTATTCACGCCCCCGTTTCTTGTTCTTGTACCCCGGTGCTACTTAGGCAGTAACTCTGAAAAATCCCAATCTTCCTTAAATATATTATCGATTATGTGGATTTTGTTAGTGGACGTAGGATTGATGTTGGCTTATTTCTTTAGGTGTCGACAGAAGCGATGGACTTTGTTGCGTCGTGCAAAGCCTTGAACAAGGACAAGCAATTTTTTGATTTAGGGTTTTTGAAAAAATTGGGGATTTTCGGTTATGGAAGTTTTAAAATCCGTATATTATTGTGGGCACTTCGAAATTTTGTGATTTAAAAAGGTAAAAATATTAAAGTTGTATATTAATATGGAATTTTCTACTTTTTTGTTCTTTTCATTAACCATGGTTTAGAAGTTAACGATTTAGTTGACTTTCTTTAACACCATTTTTAGTTTCGTTAATGACTGTTAACGACGCAAGGAATATGAGTTATCGTTCACAAATTTGTGTTTTGAATTGGGAAAATAATTAAGGTCATGGTTTGTTCTGGGAACCTCAAAAGTTGATGGTTTAAAAAGCAAATTTAAATTAAAGTTGTGTATTAATATGGAATTTTCCCCGAAAAGAAACTTATACTTTTATTAAAATAACAACCAAACTTTGAAATTGAAGAATATGAAGAAAAACAAGACTTGAACTTACAAACATATGACTAATTTGCATGCATGAAGGGGACCCCACTCATCAACATGTTTGAAGTTTATTACAACAACTTATTTATGGAAATAAAATAAAACACATTGTATGGGAAACTTTCTCTTTAGAACATATATCCGTACGTTTGGAGTTTCTAGTTTATTTAGTAGTGGTATGGAGGAGGTGGAGATTTGTAAAGGTAGGGTTGGTGTGGAGGTGAGTAGTGAACTGGTGGAGGAGGAGAATAGAGGGGAGGAGGAGGTGATTTGTATTCGTAATGCTTCTTGGGAGGAGGAGGAGACTTGTACACTGGAGGAGGGGAGTAATGTTTAACCGGTGGTGGAGGGGATTTGTACTCATAGTCCTTCTTTGGTGGTGGTGGGGACTTGTAAACAGGAGGAGGAGAGTAATGCTTAACCGGTGGTGGAGGGGATTTGTACTCATAGTCCTTCTTTGGTGGTGGTGGGGACTTGTAAACCGGAGGAGGAGAGTAGTGTTTAACCGGTGGTGGAGGAGATTTGTACTCGTAGTCCTTCTTTGGTGGTGGTGGGGACTTGTAAACCGGAGGAGGAGAGTAGTGTTTAACCGGTGGCGGAGGAGATTTGTACTCGTAGTCTTTCTTTGGTGGTGGTGGGGACTTGTAAACCGGAGGAGGAGAGTAGTGTTTAACCGGTGGTGGAGGGGATTTGTACTCATAGTCTTTCTTTGGTGGTGGTGGGGACTTGTAAAGCGGAGGAGGAGAGTAGTGTTTAACCGGTGGTGGAGGGGATTTGTACTCGTAGTCTTTCTTTGGTGGAGGTGGGGATTTGTAAACCGGAGGAGGAGAGTAGTGTTTAACCGGTGGCGGAGGAGATTTGTACTCGTAGTCTTTCTTTGGTGGTGGTGGGGACTTGTAAACCGGAGGAGGAGAGTAGTGTTTAACCGGTGGTGGAGGGGATTTGTACTCATAGTCTTTCTTTGGTGGTGGTGGGGACTTGTAAACCGGAGGAGGAGAGTAGTGTTTAACCGGTGGTGGAGGGGATTTGTACTCGTAGTCTTTCTTTGGTGGTGGTGGAGATTTGTAAACCGGAGGAGGGGAGTAGTATTTAACTGGTGGTGGTGGAGACTTGTAAACTGGAGGAGTATAGTGTTTGACCGGTGGAGGAGGAGAAGAGTAGTAGTAATTTGCGGTGGTTTCAGATACAAAACCAAGAGAGAATGCTAAGACAAGCAAAGTTGCTGCCAAAGAGGCCATTGGTGACCCCATTTTTGTTTTGTGTTTTTGTTATGTGTTTCTCTTTGTGTTTGATGCTCTTACTCTCTCCCCTGATCACCCTTTATATAGTTTTTCAGTTTCTCATTTTTTCAACAAAACTTTTAACTCTGATGGTAAATAGCATTTTTGTCATATGTAATAAAACAGCAATAATTGACTATGTAATACAAAGAAAAAAATGAGGTTGGTGCCACTCGGGATTCATTATAAATTTTCTTTTCCCCCTCAATTATTTTGGTCGTCGTTGATCGAAATGTTCTGCACGTTCCGAACATATCAAGTATAATTTATATAAGAGCATTGAATCTAAAGCTAACATAAATTTCCATTACATTATTCTAGAGAATGGTAAAAAATGAAGATCGATATAAAGTGAGAAAATAACACATTCTGAGTGTGGTGAATTTAACTATGCATGCGTCCATTTACAAGGAAATTAAAATGATTTATATTAGTTTATTTTATCAAAATGTTTTTTTCGTTGTCAATAACATACTCGAATATACGAGTTTGAATCTTGAGTAATAACACATTCAAAATATGTAAGGAGTATCACACTTAGTTTATCAGTTACATGTTCATCACAAACTTATACTTATAAATCAAGATTTCTATTTTTTGTAACTAAAATCTACATTATTCAATTATATGATTTTCCTTTTTTGTTTTGTTTATCTTTGATTTGCGATTGGACATAAAAAAGAAACGCGTTTTTTTTTTTTTTTGGTCGACAATTTCATTATCGGGCCAAGGCCTAATAAAAGTGCAAAGGGGCCGAAGCTCTACAAAGAGATCCGACTAAAACCACAAAGCCACAAAGCCACAAAGCCCAATTGGGCCCATCTTGAAGATAAGGCTCCACGCGGCAAATTCGCGGTTGAAGAAGCATGTCTGAAGACACGCGTCGGAGAGGGAAGCAACGCCGGAAAGCAGTCGGCGGACGGAGAGGAAGACGCCGCAGAACCGCACCAGACCGACTCTTTGCAGGAACGGAAACCGTTTGCTGATCAGCGCCATCCGAAACCACCGTGAGTACCCTGCAACCAAAACCACAGCCATACAAACACCACCGGAAACATCCAACCCCAAGAGGCGCTCATGCTGATGAGATTAAGAATCACATCGAGAACCACCATATGCTTCCTCAAAGCGGTGGTAACAAAAGCGATATTAATCTTGGAAAAATCGGAGTAGCGGAAGCGAAGCAGGAATCAACGCGGGGAGAAACGGCGAGTGTAGAGAGAGGAGGCGAGGATCATCGGCGAGAGCCGTAAGACCGGAGAAACCGGACAACTCCGATATCGGAGGAGAATCAGCCAGCCAGATAGATGAAATCGGATTTATTAAAGCAAACCCGAAAACAAACTTTACAAGACCGATTAAAATAATCCGACGATGAAGCGAATCGGCCAAGCAAACAAAAGGCGATCAAAGAGGTATGAACAAAGAGATCGACAGAAACAAAAACCGAAAGGGGAAAAAAGACATACTCTCTGAAGGATTAAGATCTGAGAAGAGAGTAGATCAGAAAAAAAACTCCAAGGGGCTAGAGAGAAAAGAAACGCGTTAAAAGTCTTAAAGATTAAAGAAAGAATTGAATTTAGAAGGAACATTGAAGGAGGTGGTGGTCCGTCGTGCACTAGATTCTATCTCGTGCCAGTGGCAGTCAAACTTTTGATTATTTTCGCTTCACACGTTCTTCGTTTCATAACACGTTTCTTGTCATTACTCAGTTTGTTTTGTAATCTCTTACGTTCAAGACATGATATATAATAATGTAGTCAGAAAAATAATAGCACTTGAAAATAAAAAGAGATATTATTTCTTTATATATATAATAATGTAGTAAAAAATAAAAAGAGATATTATTTCTTTTTATATATGCTTTTAACCCCTATATATGCTTATTTTTGTTGACAAAAAAAAAGATATGCTTACTTTTGAAATGATGTAAACAACTCAACGAGAAAGATATAACTTATATACATTGTATCTTATTTTGTAGAAAATGTGATCATATTGGTAATAATAACATTATCACGAACCAGTATTTTATAAATAAACATACAAGCTGGAAGATAATCCAATTCATGGCTAATTTCTTCTTGAAATTTAAAAGTTAAACTATAACCGAAGCTTGGTCAACATTAGACAAAAACGATAGCAGAATTTAATTGGGGTTATTGGTTTGATTTTTATCAAATGGGTAAGTAACCAGCTGGATTAGGATTTAGACAAATCAACAACTTAACATTCTATATAGTTTTTTTCTTTCTCAAAAGCTGACTATTGTGGTTAGGCGTCAAAAGTTATATAACTAATTTTGACAATTTTGTTGCTGAAGAAATTGACGTCAAACAAACTTAAATATAATCACCGTCATTAATGATTTGGTTAATGCAAAATTAATTGTGATTTGTTATTCAAACATGCATGATACTCTAGTGCTAGTGTCAGGTTTTTACTGATTTTTTTTTGTTAAAATATATGTTTTTAATAACTAGATTTATAGTATAAATTAACTTAACACTTAGAAAGTAATTAGAAAGTTACCTATAGTTGCAATATACTTTTCCGTTTTAAAATATTAATATTTGTTTGAAAAATATAGATTTTTTATGTTTTGTACGTATTTTTGTTAGCTAATAATGATGAATTATAAATTTTTGAAAATAATAAAAATATCAACTTAAAATTGTTTAAAGTTTTTTTTTTAATGTGAAAAGCTGAAAACATCTACTATTAATTTTAGATATAGGAGTTATCAATTTAAAACAGATAGAGTATAGGACCTATAGGTGATTATGTGTACATTCCTTATTCAAAAGGTCAAGATTTGATAAGGTAATTAGGTAAATGCGACGTGACAGTACTGAATTTATTTATTGAAACGGGGCTCTCTCTCTTTCGTTTAGAAAGAGAAAATTCTCTCTCGCCCCTCTTCTTCTCCGGTTCAACTCCGCCTCCTTCTTCTCTCATCTAATCTTTCAGAAGGACGGATTGAGATCTGGAGATGGAGTTTTTTTTCTGATTTCTCTCTTTATCTTCGATTTCGATCTTGCGTGAGTGAAATCTTTTTTTCCCCACCTGTTTTATTTTCGATCGAGATCCGGTTCTGCGCTTTCACCGCTTCTTTGTTTAATCTCCGATCGTCTTTTTGGTTTGGGAATCTCAATAAGTCCTATTGATGTCTTCGGCTGGCTGAATCTTGCCGATAACGGCTTTCCCGGTATACCGGGTTTCTCTCTTCGATCGAGCTTCCTTTATGCTGTTCGCCGTCTCGACCCTGTTTTTGTCCTGACTTTGCTTCCGAACTTCCTTTCATCGGGAATAATATCGTCACCGTTTCCACCGCTTTGAGGAAAGCTTATGGTGGAGATTGATGAGATTTCTAATCTTATCTGCGGCGGCGCCTCCTTGAGCTAGGCGGTTTCCGGCGAGTTTAGGTTCTGTTTCTTTTGGTTGCAGGTGTTCAACGGTGGTTTGGGATGCTTTTCGATCGGCGGATGGTTCTCTGTGTCTCCCGAGGATGTTCCGGATCTGTCGGCGACGACTTCCTCTCCGTTCTCCGGTGGCTGTCCGGCGGTGCGCTCTTTCTCTGGCACGTGTGCTGCATGCCCTCCTCACTTCCGAGATCGCCGTGTGTCGCAGCTGCGCGACGTGTCGCTCTCCTTTGCATGTGGGCTTTTGGGCTTTGTTTTCTCATGTGTTGGACTATTCTCGGTTGGGCCAGTGGCCCATTTGTAATTAAGGCCTTTGGCCAAGAATCAATAGTTGACAAAAAAAAAAAAAAAATTATTTATTGAAACAATAATCTCACCATCATATACATTCAAATTGAAATGTATGAAAAAGAAAGAACATACAATAAATCCAACCATATTAATTTTTACTATTCCTTGGTAAACACCTATGGTTTTGGAGTTTTATTTTGTCGTAATTGCACACTTTGTCCGACCTTAATGTGTCTCCGATAAACGAAGAAGTCAAATGTGTACCAATTAATCGTCCACAATTGGATTTAACTTTGTAAACGAAGAAACCAAAAAAAAATATAAAATGTTAGTGGCCTAGTATAGTATTTGAGTTCCGAGTTCAAATTTTTGTTGATATAGAATAATTTATTAAAATCAAAATATCGGAAAACTAACTCCGAACATGCAAACAAATATAGATTTAATATTCAGAATTTATACGATATTTAAAATGTTCTTATATATTTCTGCATAAGTAATATGTAATCACTATATATTATCATGATTTTGATGTTTTGTCTTTTTATTTTCATGCATTCGTAATTTACTTTTTAGTGGAACATTAAGTAATGATAAAACAATAATTAGATTACTTTTTACTGGAACATTAAGTATTGATCTTTTGTCCTTTTCTTTCTTTTTTTTGTTCAAATTTTTTTTTTTTGATTAATCTGTGGTATCTCAAACCTATAAAAGAGCTCAGACTAATCCCCAAAAATTTATATGATATTTAAAATGTTCTTATATATTTCTGCATAAGTAATATGTAATCACTATTATCATGATTTTGATGTTTTGTCTTTTTATTTTCATGCATTCGTAATTTACTTTTAGTGGAACATTAAGTAATGATGAAACAATAATTAGATTACTTTGTACTGGAACATTAAGTATTGATGTTTTGTCTTTTTCTTTCTTTTTTTTGTTCAAAATTTTTTTTTTGATTAATCTGTGTATCTCAAACCTATAAAAGAGCTCAGACTAATTCTCAGGTGGAGGTGCAGTCTATGGATAAACCTTCTTTCTGAGTATTCAAATGGACCGAAAGCAATTGGCTCATATCTATATAGGTGTCCAAAGAAATGTGTTTTAGTTTCGCATAGCAGATGAATCGAACTTGAAACGTGTTACCGTCCTAAGTCCATTTCCTTACCACTTTACCACAAGCCTTTGACAATATTCTTTCTTTCTTTCCTCCAATATTCCATTAATTAACAAACAAAAAATCTGCTTATTATATGTTTTCTTTTTCTATTATCAAGAAACTTTGAACCTTTTGGTCTGCATTTTTCTCAAACCGTAGCGTTATTCCACTCTGCAAGATGAAGTTAATTGTTACCATATTCTTTCCACAAGAAATATGAATCCCTTATGTTCAAAAAAGAAATACTAATCCTTCAGTCCTCTACCCTTCTTGATCCCCGTATGTTGAATTACGGACTAGGCTCTCTTTCGTTCAGAAAACATAATTTAGAAATTCAATATCCTAAAATATAAATCAGGAGAAAATTTGACATATTTATGAGTATTATTTTGGATTATAAAATTTTTTATGTTCTTATATAATTTAAGGTTTAAAGTTTATTATTTATGATTATGATTTAGTATTTAGGATTTAAGTTTTATTATTTAGGGTATAGAATTTATTATTTAGAATTTAGGATTTAATATTTAAAATTTAGGGTTTAGTTTTTAGAGATTAGAGTTTAATATTTATGATATATGATTTAGGATTTAGTATTTAAAATTTAGGGTTTAGTATTTAGAGTTTATGGTTTAAAATTTAGTATTTAAATTTAGGGTTAATATTTTATTCTCTTTAATAAATGTTTTTTGGTTAATTTTTTGTTGTTATTTAGGTCAAATAATCTGTTTTTGTTTCTGTTGCTAAACTATTCTGTCAATCTTTTAGTAGAATTATTTTACGTTCAACAAATTTGTGTGCTTGGACTTTCGTAATGATCAACCAATCAAATCAATGACTTTTTAAACGAAATCCATGCAAAAGTAAGTAAAGTGTTTTTTTTTTAAATGGACTACAATCGTTAAAGCTAGTGAAAAAGGCTCCCTGCATACTACTGACCTGAGCATATTTGTTTTAAAATGGTCTGTTTTGTAGTGAATCCTGATGCATGGTAGTAATCAGTCGGGTTAAGCTAAACCATTAGATACTGAACGTTTTTAATTACTGCACTATTTTTTTGTATTTACCTATCAAATTTATTATATACCTTTCATTTAGAACCTTGTTTGTTTTGTCAAAACATTTGGAACGTTTATTTAATAAATTATTGAGAATATTATATCGTACTCTTTTTCATTGAATATAAAATCTGTGTGAAAGCATTGTAAGAGCATGATTATCCATGTATCTTAGCCGGATCCTACCACGGTATCCAAGGAGGAGAAGGAAAAAAGAAAAGAAAAAATGTGTATTTCTCATGATACATATCTTAAATAAGAGTTTTAAGATACTAGTATCATGCCAGGTGTCGCGTGCGGAGTGGATAGAACTAAATGGATAAAAAATATTAATTAAATAGTATAAAAAATATTAATTAAAAAATACCAAGATACACAAGATGAGTATCATGGATAATCATGCTCTAAGAGGTTCGTGGACTTCATTGCTTCGTGGGGGCCAGGCGGCTTCTATATGTCTTCCTGAACATTTTTTGTAATTCATCCTTTTATTGATTTTGTCTTCTCTTTAGAAAAACTCGTCCTCTTACTTTCTTATTTATTATCTAAAATGCATAATTGCTAGTAGTAGTAGTCTAAACATATATCAATCATAATTTTCTTAGATGATAGCAATGTTGCACTGTACTCTTAGCATAATTGAAGGATATATACAAACTTACAAACACATGTTTTTAACTATTTTGTTGTAGTAGATAATTTCTCTCATGATTATGTTATATATCAAGTAAACTCCAATGATTATTAAGTTAGTAATATTATTGTATGTTTTTTTTTATGTAGATATTGAACCACTAACTTGGTTAAGTTGAATCATGTGAGGTTCTAATCTTGTTAACGAGGAAACACTCGACGATAGTGAAATGCACTTAGTAGGTACTGACTATTAGACCAAGACCTTATGAAGTTTTTTGTTGCTTTGTGGAAATTAAGTTTTGTTATTATATGACTTATATTTATAAGTAAATTTTGAAAAGACTCGATGATAGTGAAATGCACTACGTGTACACATTTGGTAGGTATTGAATACCGAATATTAGACCAAGACCCAACGAATTTCTTTTGATTTAGGGAAATTAAGTTTTGCCATGCTTATAAAATATTTATATATAAAAATATACTATATATTAATCTTATAAACTTGTGCTTACCTTTTAATCCCATTGGCTCCAAGTTTACAAAAGATAGGAAACATAATTGGAAATCCCCCTATCAAACATTAATTCCGGAAACGTTACAAAACTAATTAAACGACAATCTAAGCATCGCTCAACTTTTTTTAAGTGATTAGGTTAATCTCTTAAAGCCAGATCCAGACCTTGTAATCTAAAGCTTAGAATGATTATTGCGGTCATAGTTGACCAAAACATTTTTGAAAATCATTTTTTTGAGACGGATTACAATCCGATGTAGATTAAATTTATTTTTTTTGTAAAATGGTTCATATTTAATCCACAATAATCTTTTTAAAAAATTCATGTCTGCATCTATGTGGACTAATCCGCTTCTATCGTAGTTATTATTCAAAGCTTCAGTTTTAGAAAATAGACCGTTCTAAACATGAATTGAGTCTACTACCTCTAACACACATATTCGGAGTTCTAAGTCTACAAGCAGGAGCAAAAAAGTTATTGAAAATATTAGCTAACAAGATATTTTGCATCTTGGAACTATGATAAAGTCTACTATTTTCATATTTAGACTATATAAATATATCATGACATGACTATAATTTTGTTGATTATGTAGAAGTAGAACGTATATATCTACTTCCACTTGAATCAATATATTATAAAATTCACAAAGACAAGTTTTTCTTCATCAAAACTTAGACTTTCGTCCAGCCACACAAAAAACTCCAGAAAATAATATGAAAATCACCGACTATTGGATATCGCGAATATAATCTACAAAAATATTAGTTCATTTGAACATTTCACCAAAAATTCTAATTATCGGTGATATATATTAGTGTCTCACATCAGTAGTGGAAAAAACAATAAAATTTGCCAACAAAAAAAACAATAAAAAAATCATTTATTTATTACCAATTAATTTTGAATTAAAAACACATAATAAAGAGAAAAGACATAAAATAGCACAAAAACATACCTTATCATAAATATAGCACCAAAAGAAGTAATTCACATTTTTAGCATTATTTTAATTACAAAGACTTTTATACCATTATATAATTTAGGGTTTAGGGTTAATTATTTAGAGTTTAGGGTTTATTATTTAGGGTTTAGGGTTTAGTATTTAGGGTTTAGGGTTTATTATTTAAGGTTTAGGGTTTAGTATTTAGGGTTTAGGGTTTAGTATTTAAGATTAAGGGTTAGGGCTAATTTAATGACAAAACATGTTTTTGTGCTATTTTATGATTTTTTTTTTGTTACTATATTTATGACAAGACATGTTTTTTGTGCCATTTTTGCGATTTGCCCAATAATAAACATAAATTCAACAATATACGTGGTGGAATATATGGAAGGAGAAGGCAAGCATCAAAGGTATGTTCCTGATTTTCCGTTCAACTAAACCCAATTATATGGGAGAATCAAAATAAGATTCGCCGTATAAGGATTAATGATAGGATCAAATGAAAATCATGGGCTAGAAATATGGGAATCAGACGGTCTACTATTGGAAATATTGATATGATTAGCATATCGTATAGATTTAAGGAATTGTGATCAATTAGCTGGATGTGATGCTTAAACCAAAATTTCGTTGGATCCATATATAAGGAGTACGATCATATGACCATATCACTCATCATTTGTTAACTTTCACAACATAAAGAGTTTAGTTTTCAAGTAAACTTTTCATATGGGGAAAGTGTTGGCAGATGGTTCTGGAAAAGTGGTGGTGGGCACGACACAACAGCTGAAGATCTTATCTGAAGATTGATCGAACGTTGTATAAATCCGAGACTTCAAGACATGAAGGCTCTTCTTCATATGCTTCCACGTATACAGAAGATAGAGGACCGTATAGTGGAAGCGGATCTCGGGATGGGTTGTTTTCAATTTGATTTCGACAATGAATAAGACATTGTTGAATTTCTCAATATGGAACCATTCCATTTTCACTATTGGATGATCTCTCTTGTGAGGTGGAATGGAATGGTTCCATCTTGAGAACTTCAACAATGTCTTCCTCATTGTCAAAATCAAACTGAAACAAGACCCATCCTGTGATCCGTTCCTGCTATACGGTCCTCCATCTTCCATATACGTGGAAGCATGTCTTGATGATTATTCTTATAACTCGTGCTTGCCTTTTAATCCCATTGACTCCAAGTTTACAAAAGATATGGGTAGCACAATTAGAAATCTCATCAAACATAACATCCAGAAACGTTAAAAACAAAAAAAACTAATTAAACGACATTCTATGCATCACTCTTTTTTTTTTAAATGACTATGAGATTCATGGCATGTAGGTCTCTACATTCTCCTCGAAAGAAATTTAAACCGTATAATTTAACTCTATTTTGGAGAGTAGATCGCTCTCAACATAGATTGAATATGTTATCTATAATACATTTATATTTTTGATGTTGAAAGATATTACATTATCATTCATTATTTTATCCATGGAATGGTATAATTTAAATTCGTCTAAATAGGGTAAAATTTAAATCTACAAGCAAATGGAGCAAAAAAATAAGTTACTGAAAACATTAGCTAACAAGATATTTTGCATCTTGGAACTTTGATTAAGTATAATATATTATTTCATAATTATACTATATAATATATCATGACTATAATTTGTTATTTTGTTTAGTCGGTAGAAGTAGAACATATATATCTACATCCACTTGAATCAATATATTATGAATTCACAAAGACAAGTTTTTCTTCATCAAAACTTAGACTTTCTTCCAGCCACACAAATATTCCAAAATAAATTAATAGTTATTGATACGTTAAAATAATATGAAAATCACCGACTATTATATATTGCGAGTATAATCTACAAAGATATTACTTCATTTGAAGATTTCACCAAAAAGAAAGATATTTACTACCTCATTTTCGTAGAAAATTGGGTTAGCAGGATTCCAAAGTGTATAGAAAAACATATGGATTTTAATTATACTATTAAAATAACAGCGTACAATTTTTTACTCTGTTTATAAAACTAAAACATCTTCGTTTAGTGTTAAATTTAAATAAAAGACGTCCAATCTTAACAATATTTTTTAATGAAAAACTCATAAATATTAATAACCATATACATTATATGAACACTTTTTTTTGGGGGGGGGGCAAATATGAAGACCTACTTTTTACATATTTCTCGTTAGTTTAAATATATATTGTATGAACACTTTTGGGGGAGGGGGGGGGGGGGCAAATATGAAGACCTACTTTTTACATATCTCTCGTTATTTGGGATCACTAGCCAATATGCTTTTCTCGCATAGTTCTTTGGTAATTTTTAGTTTGATCAGGGAAACCGCAGAAAATGAATCTGCTAATGAAGGTTACATGTTCGGTCAAGAAGAAGAAACTTACAACATTGTAGCTGCTCACAGTTATTTTGGCCGATTGATCTTCCAATGGATCGAACTAATCCACTGACACAACTCGTTCATGGATTCAAAATGATATTAAAAAAGAATCGGCATTACTCAAATTCTCGTAGAATCGAGAATGAAATTTTCATTATGTATCTGTCAGATCATGAATTAGTAACTGCATCCAATTTATAGCTTTTATGCTCCTATCTAACGAGCCATTTATCATTACGATAGATGTCAGGTGGAAGTGCAGTGATGTATGCAGCTGAAGCATCCTAACAAACCGGTAGACTTGAACCTTGAAAGAGAGGGGTGCCTTCGGGAATATTTCATTCATCAGTAGAGTTTTTTTTTTTTTTTCTGTAACTCAGATGTCAAGTAGTTCAGATTGGAAATGTACTTGGGCTTGGGGCTGATCTTAGATTCTCATTGAGCCATTGTCCGGATACCAGTTTTTTGTTTGTTTGTCCCAATGTGTACAGAAAGTTTAGACATTCAGATTCAGACAATGAATATGTAACAAGATAACATTACATAACCCGGACCACAAAATGATTTATATAAAAAATCTTTTAAAACTTATCTCAAATATCACAAGTCTTCCCGACTACAGCACCCCCAAACACGTCTTCATATAATACATATACAAGAATTATTGAAAGACAAAAAAAATATCAATCGTTTCATTTTTCAAATATGGAAGAGAAGACAAAAAGGAGAGGAATACAAGTCAAACATATGAATTGAGAAAGAAAATTAAAACTATCAAGACTTATTGTATAAAGCAGATAACATAATGTTTTATTGATATTATTAGCCATGGAAAATCCTCAACATATAAAACATATCATAAACCAAGGATCAATGATTCAATACATATAAAAATATCATAACAATACATGTAAAAATAGTCTTTAAGTTTCTATCACCTCAGATTTTACACTCTCCAGCATATATGTTTCTCTTGACTCGGGTTTACCAACGATACAATCATACAAACAAGTAATGTAATGTTCGGTTCCATTGAGATTCTACTTGAAGGAGGATGTCTCTTCTAGCTAAACTAGCATACACGAGACAATAAATTACCATATGGTTGATGTAATGCAATATCCCAGAGTCATCACCTCCTTCCTCGTTGTCCGGGTCTTGAACTTGGTTTTCTTGAAAACTGGAGCCGTAAGAACTTGGAATCAGACTCGTTTTCATCCATTCTATAGCCTGTGAAAAAAATGTATTGGTTTTTAATTAAGAACATGAGATTTAGACCATAGCTGCTGCATAGGGGATATAGTTTATGGTTTAGGGATAAGGGCATTAGTCTGAGAGCATTATGATTTAAGGTCCATGATATTAGAACATAGTATTTTATAGCATATAGTGTACTAAGCTAAAGACAATCCTACCCGAAAAAGATTGAACAATGAAAACAGACTTAGAACAAATGTGATTAAAGGGTTGTTCTTTTGCGCATCCAACAAGGGTTCTAGATGCAATTACAAGATATTGTTCGTTTAGTGGTACTTAGAAGTGTGTCCAAATGCAAAATACCGGTTTTCTGCAAAATATCAAGTTTTCGCCAAAAACCGAAAAATAACATTGTTAACACAAATCATGTCATTTTAGTCATTTGGTTTCTAATTGCATCCACCTAATATATACAAACACACAAAGAAACATAACTGCATCCAAACACAGTTTCGAGATGAGTAAAAAAACAGCACCAACAAGCCAGGAAAAAGACACATAAGAGATGTGGTAAGCTTATTACTTACCTTGTAAAGTGCTCAGAGCAGTAGCTGCGCAGGCAGGGTTTGTAAAATCAACAAAGCAAAGAACAATTGGATCTCCGTTCCGCTACATTAACCACAAATACAAAATGAATCCCTTCATAGTGTTTATCCAAACTTTGAAGCAAATAAATCTTACGTGTTTGGAATCTTTGGTCACAAGTCTCACTTCTCTATATCCTACAAAAGGTCGAAATATATCTACACCTCAGTTAAGGAAAGTGATGAGAAGATAGTTTTCATTACCGTTAGTTAGATGAAGACAAAGAAAGTTAAAAACTTTGTCATGTGTAATGAAAATAGGATACGAGCTACTTCTCTCCTTGAGCAATTAGAAGGAAGACCTTCAACGTAAAGAGTGTTGGATGCATCTGAAGGTAAAGGAAGTGGTTCACGGTTACGTCTATCAACAGATTCTAGTTGATCAAAACCCATAGCCCGACCATTTAAACTATGGTCTTGACGTCTCATCATAAACTCATCCACGGTTTGACTGTAACCTCCTGGTCTACCCATGGCAACACCATTACGAGGACCTGCTTCTCCTCCCGATGGTGTTTGCTTCAAAAAGGAAAGAAATTCAGATCACTAAAGAAAGAAGAAGGGAAACTTATTAAGCAAAAAGTACCACGCTTTGAAGGTATCGATCATAAGCTGATCCAATAGTTCTTGTATCGAGATTCTCATCCCGTGGGAAGTAACTACCGTGAATCTCATGGCCTGAAGATGGTGGAGCTTCTGCAGAACAAGTGAATTACTTTCTTATAATCTGCAACTATAAGATAATGATTAACTACTTCAAGTAAACTACGACGATGATGATCAAGCTGCTTCTCTTAGCTTATCTTGAGAGAGAGAGAGGAGCTTACCAAAATCGGAACGGCGACGTTTTGGAGGACCGCCTGGAGGATGTTGCTGCTGGTTCCAGTACCCTTCCGCCATGGAAATCGAGGGAAGCACAAGCGATGACGAGAGATTAACGAGTACAAAACCCTAATTTCAACGGATAGCTTCGATTCTATCTGGTTTCGAATCGAACAGAGCCCTAGCTCGCTCCTTCAGTTCCCAATCTGGAAAGTTTCAGATTCCATTCTTGAGCCGGAGTTAAAAGATCCGAATATCGACGACCCGTCCGGTTCTTCTGACACGATCCGTAATATCAAAGAAATTATTTTTGTGCTCTTTAACGGGCCGATGAATCATTGATTTGTAGGCCCATTTTTCCAACTGATTTCTTGGGCCTTTATGATCTTATTTCAGCTTTGTTGTAACCGGTTTCAATCCAAATCCTTGATTTCAAAGGTGTGAAAAACCATAATATATTGTCCGTATATAAACAAGATTCTCGCATATTACTAATGCAATGTATATGATAAGTGAATGTGCGTCATTTTTAAGTGTACAGCAGTATAAGTTAGGTGCTCTGTTAAGGCGTAACGAGAAGATACTTTGATGTTGTCTTGTTTGGAGTATTTATTGTTCTGTCACATGCCACGGAAAATGCGTTCTGTCAGAAATCGAGAATCCATTATCCTAATGTTTTAGTAGAGAGTTTTATACCAATGATCTCTACTAAAACTCTCTAGTTGACAAAGCCAAACGGAAACTACCAAAAAATAGAAGAAATCAAAGTAAGGGCAAACTGCGAAATCTAAACCAAATACAACGGCTAGATAATGCATAAGGTTGAAATGCGAATCTATTTCGGTCACACCTAATTTTAATCCTAACAAAACTAGACTAAGATCTATGCATCCAAACATAAGGTAACTTTACTAAAACTGCCAAATGAAATGACTAAAGCACAAAACTACTTATTAATCTACCTTATAGACAGCAGAAAAAGACTAGAGTTCTAGATTCAACGTATAAAAAGATGATCTAGTCGAAGCAAACCTAAAGTCCGACATTAAGCTTAAGTTCACAAACTCCAAGTATATTCGACAAAATAAAAAACAAGAATGTATATATATAGATATATAGATATATTAACGACAAAATAAATCAAAATGGTATTATGTGTATGTTACAAGTAATGTATAACATATAAACGTATGAAATGTAGAGATATCATATATAGGCGAAGAGAGAGGCCCCATGAACAGCAACAACTAACACAGTAAGTAGAGATATCAATCATCCATGTTTTTTTTTTTCGTCTAAAAGATTATTATATTAAAACTTTCAAGTTTACAACGCTAAACACAAAGCTGGAACAGACCGGAATCATAGCCCGAAAGTTTTACGGGAAAATAAGGCGACAAAGTACAAAACACCTTCCACAGACAAAGTCTTAAGAGAGGAGACATTTTTAAACCAAACTAAACACTAACAAAAAGTTGCAGCCGGAGGAGCACAAGACTTTAACAATCAAACTGAAACAAAGCTCCAAACGCATTCAAAACGAGCTCCCATAGAACCATTTTGATGTCGAAAAAGGGCTGAGAATCACGGACTCGAGCTGAAACCAACCGAAGAAGAACAAACACCGAGCACGTCCAACCAAAATCCGAGCAGATACAAGCTTGAGCTCGAGAAGATCTAAGCAGAAACCAAACTCCCCGCTCGAACCAAAGAGCAGCGACGAAGAAAGACCAAGTACAAAGACAAAACCCTTGAACTCCGAAAGGGTAAACCCGCAACCTAAGACCTTCAGCTCTTACACACGGACACTCGTCGACCCGAACCCGGCCATCTACCGACCAAAGCGCAGTGACGTCCTCGCAAGAGAAGAGCTAAAAGACAAAGCCACTGCAACGCTGAAATCCAACTCAAACAACCTAAGAAGCAGAGCAGGACATGTAGATGCTCCTGCAACAGAACCACATCCAGAGAGCGGAGCCCAAAACGAAACTCAGACGAACTTCAATCACAAAATCTTCAGAAGAACAAAGGAGAAAAGCCAATCGAATAGCCCATAACAAAGCTAAACCCGAGGACAAATCAGAGGATAAAAGCGAAAGCCGGAGAGAATGACCCAGTCAAAACATCCCGTTGCAAAGACTTCACCCAGCAGAAAAGATCTCCGAGGCCAACAACCTCCAGCTAAACAACCATGAGAAACCTAGACCAAGAGCAGAGACTAAAGACAAAATAAACAAACTAACCGGACCTAATCACTAAACCACCCACAGACCATCGCTAGAAAATGATAGGAAACGATCTTCGAAACCACAACTCCGGTGACAGAGCAGCAACGACACCGAAGGAAGACCAACCCATCGCGACGGCAACTAGGGAGAGTAAAGAGGAGGACTCACCGCAAGAGACAAAGCTAAAAGAGGAACCTCCTCCCCATATCTGAACGACGAAGAAAAAACAAGCAGCAACTGATGGATTATGGTGTTATTCAAGGTTCAATTCTCAGATTGCAACCTAGCACATAATCTTAAACAGATCTAGGTTCTTGTAATCGAATCATAAAACAAACATGATCTTTACCTTTGCAGCGGAATTGGTGGTAATGACAAGATCAGATTAGAGCTGATGAGAAACGGCTCCTCCTTGAGTATCCACACTCTTACAAGCAAGGGACGGCTGCTAGACCAAAGATATGGATCATATCAGAAAGAGAGAGTTTTGGAGAGAGAGACTCGCGGCCACTCTTTTGAAAATCGCAGGGAAGCACATTTTCCTTAGGGTTTCTTATTCCTTTTATCTCTCATTAATGGGCCCAAGTCATTAGACTAATGGCTCATTAATCTTTTGGGCCCAAGACACAAATCAGACAAAAGCCTGTATTTTGTCTGGCCCAATTCTCTGATCTAATACAGTAAATGCCATTGCATCTTACCGTATTAATTCCATTTTAACTTTCCCGTTAGCTATGGTGTGTGACCCTTAGGGATCATACAATACTGGTAATAAGTCCTAAACTTATAGATCATGAGCGGACTCTAGCAAGCCATCATGATCACCCAGTATTTATGACTTATGTCTGATCTCGACACTTATCATACTTTCTAGAGATAGTACGGTAGATTTCAGGACATTCCCAACAGCAACACCACGCCGAGAAGCAATCCGAGTTAAGCACGCCACCAAACAAGAGCATACACCGGTTGAGACACCGAGGACATGGATTAGACACCCACACCTTGGACCTCCGAGATGATGATGGAGAGGCCGCGCAGCACACAGACGATGAGTCAGGGGAGGAAGACGAAGCCGCAAAAGCAAGAAAAGAACACGGACTGGGCCTCCCCGGCGACGGCAAAGAAGGCCGGTTGTCGGAGAGGCAGCGGATCTATAGAATTTGTCGACGACAGCGGCCTCGGAGAAGAAGTTCTAGGGCGAACACTGGAGAGCCTTGTGTCGGCGTGACTCCACAAAATACAAATTGTGGAGGACCAAGTTCGTTCCAATCATCCATGTTTCCTTGGAGCTTTTCCTTTTGTTCACCCAAAACTTTCATTTAATTTGTTCTCAAGCCTTTGCCTTAATCTATCGTTTATTTTTTCTCTCTAAAGTCCAATCATACAATCTATCGTTGATTTCCCCATCTTACTTTAATATTTAGGCAAATCGCAAAAATTGCACAAAAAAACATGTTTTGTCACAAATATAGCAACAAAGAAAAAAAATCATAAAATATTACTAAATTAACCCTAACTTTTAACCTTATATATTAAACCCTAAATCCTAAATACTAAACCCTAAACCCTAAATATTAAACCCTAAATTCTAAATAATAAAACTTAAACCCTAAATAATTAACCCTAAACCCTAAATTATATAATGCTATAAAAGTCTTTATAATTAAAATAATGCTAAAAATGTGAATTATTTTTCTTAATGTTATATATAT
Organism: Orychophragmus violaceus; assembly: GCA_030180135.1. Taxonomy (NCBI): domain Eukaryota; kingdom Viridiplantae; phylum Streptophyta; class Magnoliopsida; order Brassicales; family Brassicaceae; genus Orychophragmus; species Orychophragmus violaceus. Next base: position 107,651,845 of record CM058232.1, read on the forward strand.
GATAAAGTATGTTTTTGTGCTATTTATGCCTTTTCTCATAATATTTCCACCAAAAACCTTATGCTATAGATTCTTACTATGTAATACTCTGTAAATACAAATTACATTATATCTCAAGATCTTGTTAGTCTTTTCCCCATTTTAGTGCTATGGAATATACTGAATAGTTTATTTAATGAGATTTTACGTTTCAGAAAAGTTCAACATCTGCAATTTTTATGTGAACCAAAATATTATTCTGCTTACATAATGTATGTCATTGGTCTAGTCACAGTGATTATGGAACACAATTTTACCTACAGATATATATTGTTCCTTTCAAGGTATTCAATGTTTTCCCAATCTATGAGATGTATCGGCATTTCTAATGTACTACTCCATATTTTACTCCAAAAAAAATTGAATTATACTCCAATCATACTCTATTTTGTAATAAAAAATAGAGTGATGATTTAAAAATGAAATATTACTCCACATTTGGAATAATCCTATTTTTTACTCAGTTTTAGAGTTGAAAATGCAGTGGCATTTAAAAAGATTTACTCCAAAATAAAATTATGTAATGAAAAATAAAGTCTCATTTGAGATGGATTTAGATGTTGATTCTTGAGTCTACTTCTATCTATATAACATAACATGATAAATAGTTATTAAAAAAAACCAACATAGTATTCAAATGATTTTTAAAATGATATATACTATCATCATAAATTATATGATTATAAGATATATTTATGCGTATTATAGTATATATTATGTATGGAAAATTGAACTATTACAACTTTGTGTCTTGATCCTTGGGCATGCATCATCCAATCCAAGGTTTCGATTTGCTTTTACAATGTCGAGACGAGCTAGATCGCGTTCGTTTTTACCCACTAAACTATTTACTTTGTCCGTGAATTTCTAAAAATCAACGCTTAAAAATCCATATAAAATATACTCCTTCCGTTTTATTATTTTAGTATTTAATTTTTGTTTCATAAAAAAAGTATCGTTTATATTTACGATGCAAAAATTTGAATAAAAATCCAGTTTTAACTTTATTTTTTAGTGTATTAATTAGAAATAAAAAATGATATAGTACATTAATAAGGGATAAATAGAATTTTAAATAGTTTTTTAATATGTGTGAAAAGTTGTAGAATTACTCTTTGTGAAACAGAAGGAGTAATGATTAAAGAAGAGGATAAAATAAAAAGATTATTTTGATATATTGTTATTTTTATATTAACTGCGAAGTGTTTTTAGTTTTGTATTCACTCTCAAAAACGATTGATTACTAATTTGCTATTAATGAAATTAGACTAATTATTGTGTTAACTTTAACTTATATTGATAATTTTATTATGTTTTTAATTGTATTATAGAGATATACATAATATTTGATAAAAAAAATATAAGAAGATAAATATGAATATTTATGAAGATTTTTTAAATTTTATTTTGAAGATATACGTAATTTTGAATAAAAAAAGTAATATAAGATGATAAATATGAAAATATTTATAGCTTTTTAATTTTATTTTAGAGATATACATAATCTTTAATAAAAAATAAGATGGTAAATATGAAAATATTTATGAATATTTAAAATATTAATAAATATTGTTTTTGGATTATATGTATTATTTATATAAATTTTGAATTATACATAAATGATAAAATATTTTAAATAAATATTTATTTATTAGTTTTATACATAAAATATATAATTACAATTTCTTTTATTATTACTAATTTTATTTTTATTAAATTATAAATATTTTATTAAAAATAATAATATATGTATGTTTAATTATAAATAATCTCTTATAGATTTTTATAATATTATTATTGTTGTTAAATTAATTTGATAATTTTTTATTTTTAGAAAATTTATATTTAATAATAGCGAATCATACTAATTCATATTATAAACAAACAAATTTTCATAACACAAATGCTGCAGATATATAATTAAAAGTGTTTGTTTTCATAAACGCAACACGGATTAGAAATCAGTTTAGTTGACTTTGTGTTGTCTTGTTAGCTCTAAAATAGATACGAATACCATGTATCCCATTCCCATACCACACAAAATAATAGTAATAAAAATTGTTGATACCAACCAATTTATTTGCGTGTATCAATCATGATTCAAATCGTAATAGGCGCTGATTTATTTCTTCGTTTACCTTTGTCCCAAAACCAAAATGTGCTTTTTATCATCTAGGCCATGAATGTTTGCATGGTTTTTAGATTTTGGTTTTTGATTTTTGGCTTTTAGATTTTAGCTTTTAGATTTTGGTTTTTAAAATTTTAGTTTTTGATTTTTCTGTAGATTTTAGTTTTTAAGAAACTTGAATAGTAGCAGCAGACGTATTAAACTAATTTATGTGTACATTAAACTGTTTTATACATATTATAAAATTATTTGTTTACAAAAGTAGTTTTATAACAATCTTTTTTGCTTTTTATACACACTAATATAAAATAAATATTATAAATGGTAAGTATTTTTATGATAAATAAAATTAGTCTTAACTAAGGTAACGATTTCAGGTAGTTTAGTTTTTTCGGGTAATTCAATATTTCCAAATTTGCGGCGAATCGAACTGAACAAAAAATTGGTTTGGATCGGTTCAATTATTAGGTATTTTTATTTTTGACATAAAATCGAACTGAAACAAAATCTCCGGTTTAGTTAGATTTCAGTTAAATTTGATTAAAAATTCAGAAGTTTTGGTTATTTCAATTATTTTTGTTAATTTGGTTATTGTTGGTTAGTTCGGTTTTGAAATTTGTATATGGTTCGGTTTGGTTTAAACATGTTTTCAATTTTTTTTTAAATCAAATTAACCGACTGCCGAACTGAACCGACTTATTAACCTAACCTAAACCGATAACCGAAAATTTCGGTTTGGTTGAATTCAGTAAGTTCGGTTCGGGTAAAATTCCAGACTTAACTCTTCACCATTGACAAGAGTAATTTTTCCTTTGTTCAGACTCTTGTGGTCAAGTGGTTGGGGACGGACTTTGAACGGTACCACGTTCTGGGTTCGATCCTCCTGTCATGCGAAACTAAGTCACATTTGTTTAAGGACATTCATATGGATATGCAGAGGCGGACCCATAGAGGAGAATAGGGTGTCATGTGACACCAGTTAAATTTAAATTTTGTTATTTGTAAGCTTAAATTAGTTATTTTTGTTGGCTCATGTGGTGTAACTTTGAGCCATTGACACCCCCAAACCTGGGTTCAACTCTCCTTAAATGCATATTTTAATTATTATAAATTATTGTGACACCCCTAAAAATCAATCCCGGGTCCGCCAGTGTGGATATGGGCCTTGCTTTAGGGGCCCAGTTGAATACCGGGAGAAAGGGTCTATCCATGGGCTACACCTCCCTTTGAAGATTAGTCTGAGCCATTCTATAAACTCGGGATATCCCAGATTAATCAAAAAAAAAAAAGTAATCTTCCCAAACTATTAATACTATTCAAAACCTGTACAAGTTATTTTACTTGTATGTACTACTGCATGGGGAATGCCTCATTACATTTCCTTCTTTTCACTAGCCTAAATAGATTCTCATTTCTCATAGGGATTTATAAAGAAAATCAGAATAAAATAATTCCAAGAACGAAACAGTTTCCTTTATTTATTAGAGTATTTAATTTTCGTTTGTTAAAAAAAAAGATTTTAATTTTCGTATTTTCCGTCGCTGACGCAGTCTCTCACACGGTCGTCACTTTTTCAGTTTTTCTTTTTCTTTTGTCCTCTCTCTGTCATCGCTGTCTCTGACTTCCGTGTCTTCCTCCTCCTTCCTTTTTGCTTCCCCGTCGTTTTTCTCCGCCGGATTTTCTCTCTCTATCTCTCACACCACTATCATCGCCGGTAGGTCGACCTTTGTTTCGCCGGAGAAGCAAATTACTCATCACAAGCTTACCAAAGCAACACTTGCCAATCAAATTTGCCTCCTGGCGGAAAATTCTGAAGATCGTTTAGCTTTTTCTAAAACTAAAGTTCTCGTCTTTTCCATCTGGGAGAAGCCTCGTTAGATCTGAGAGGTTAATTAAGTGGAAAGGGTGGAAGTTTCAAGCTTTTCGTTTACGTTTCTTTCTCTATCTCTTCCAACTGGTTTCACCGGCTGGTTTATTGATGGTTTCCACGGCGGCTAAGACCTCCAGGGCTTTTGTTTATAGATGATGAACAATCCGTCGGGTAAGGATCGAAGTGGGTGGTGGCGTTCTTGTGATTATTTCACATGGAATGGCAGATCTTGTGACCTATAGTAATGCTGACCACAACGTTGAACAAGTTCGTCTCTTTCTCTCTTATCTTCACTATGATTTCGATTTGCTCAGTTTGGGGATCACTTGAGAAGAATTTATGTTCTATCTATGCAGTATAAAAGCTTAAATCTTGGTACCACAATGTGATTATTAAGGTTTTAGCGATGTAATGAGGGTGATTAGTAGTAGTATCAAGCTCAAAGTTGAAAAATTTAGAGCTTTGTTTGTTCAAATTGTAAAAATTTCAGCAAATCTCATGTCTTTGTTAGTTTGGAATCCGAATTATAAGCTTAGGGATTGACTGGTATGTCAAATGAATATCAGAATAGCCGAATAACTGAATAATTGTTGGCTGGACGAACTGAATTGGATCAAATTTTTATAGCCGAAAATCTAGTTTTAGTAGATTAATCACATTTTGTTTTTTTCTAATTATATTTTTAACAAGCTAGTTGTATATAACTGAATCACTTTTCAAAAACAAGTGATGAATGGTAAAAAATAGCGGAATCACGTTTTGAAAACGTGAACAAGTGGTACACCATTCATCAACTTAATTCGGGGTATCATCTGTGTATTTTCCCTCCTTTCTTCGTTGAACTTGTCCTTAGATAACTTGTTTATTGAATCTGGGTTTCTCTATTGAAAATTTAGGCTTATGGAAAAGCAGGACCTTGACAATGTAAGCTATAAGTGAATACCTCAAGTATGTAAAATGACCATTGAAACAGATAACTTGGTGATGCAAGGGAAACATGCTGTCACCTTGTAGCTACTTCTTGTTTCCTTACGCAGTTCTTTTCCATTTGGCAGGCATTGATTGCATTGAAGAAGGGCACTCAACTGTTGAAATATGGCCGGAAAGGAAAGCCGAAGTTTTATCCTTTTAGACTGTCTAGTGTGAGTTGCGTTCTGCTCAACAACTTGTCTTTCTGCTAACGTTTCTTGGAGAGTTGCTTCATCTGAGAAAGTTATGCTCGTTGGTGTTGGTTCTGCAGGATGAAAAATCTTTGATCTGGATATCGAGTAGTGGTGAAAAGCGACTTAAGTTAGCTTCTGTTTCTAAAATTATACCGGGGCAAAGAACTGTAAGAAATGTCTCTGAAGATTAAAGAATTCCTCCTGGCTTTCAAGCAGATCTAATATAAACCATTTGATCTTTTGCAACAGGCGGTTTTCCAGCGTTATCTTCGCCCAGAGAAAGATTACTTATCATTTTCTCTCTTATACAACGGAAAGAAGAAGTCTCTTGACTTGGTTAGTTATTATGGAAACTTATATTTTGATGAATTATTTCAGCAACGCTTGACAATAACTCCAGGCATAACAGTTTAGTTCTTAATAGATTTGTAAGGACAAGGTTGAGGCTGAAGTTTGGATTGGAGGTCTTAAAACATTAATATCGGCTGGGCAAGGCGGACGCTCAAAAATTGATGGCTGGAGTGGTGGAAACATTTCAGTTGACGTAAGTATTCAGGCAAGGACTCTTTGTTCAGGACTTCTGTCTATATTGATCCATCAAATTGGATCACTGACAGCGTCTTGATCTGTTGTGAACTCTTTGGTTGATCATGTTGATATGATATATTACATTTAGGTAATCAATGCATTTGGTTGTTTTCTGTATATTCCAGGCCAGCAGAGACTTGACATCGAGCAGTCCAAGCAGCGGTTCTGCGAGTGCTTCACGGGGTCAGAGCTCTCCTGGGACTCCCTTTAGTTTCGATCCAATTGCTTCTCCTAAAAGTGCTGAGCCTGAGGTTCCTTCAACTGATCCAGAGAAATCACATGTTGCATTGGACACCAAAAATATGCAAACAAAGGTATCTGGTTCAGATGGTTTTCGGGTTAGTGTCTCTAGTGCCCAAAGTAGTTCTAGTCACGGTTCTGCAACAGATGACTCTGATGCTCTAGGGGACGTATACATTTGGGGTGAGGTTATATGTGACAATGTCATTAAGGTAGGGATTGATAAGAATGCAAGTTATCTAACCACAAGAACAGATGTCCTTGTGCCAAAGCCATTGGAGTCAAATATTGTTCTAGATGTTCATCAAATTGCCTGTGGTGTCAGGCATGCTGCATTTGTGACAAGACAAGGTGAGGTTTTTACTTGGGGTGAAGAATCTGGAGGAAGACTGGGTCATGGTACTGGGAAGGATATGTTCCATCCCCGTCTTGTTGAATCTCTCACAGCTACTTCATCTGTTGACTTTGTTGCTTGTGGGGAGTTCCACACTTGTGCTGTTACTCTAGCTGGAGAGCTCTATACATGGGGTGATGGTACGCATAACGTTGGTCTTCTAGGTCATGGCTCTGATATCAGTCACTGGATACCAAAGAGAATCGCGGGTTCTCTCGAGGGACTCCATGTAGCTTCAGTATCTTGTGGACCCTGGCATACAGCTTTGATAACATCATATGGGAGGCTTTTTACATTTGGAGATGGAACGTTTGGTGTGTTAGGGCACGGTGACAAGGAAACAGTTCAGTATCCAAGGGAAGTTGAATCTTTATCAGGACTGAGAACGATTGCGGTTTCATGTGGGGTTTGGCACACTGCTGCTGTTGTTGAGATCATTGTCACACAATCAAACTCAAGTTCTGTATCTTCTGGAAAATTATTCACATGGGGTGATGGAGACAAAAACCGTCTTGGACACGGTGACAAGGATCCTCGGTTTAAACCAACATGTGTGCCTGCACTAATTGATTACAATTTTCACAAGATTGCTTGTGGACACAGTTTGACAGTCGGTTTGACCACGTCTGGTCAAGTGTTCACAATGGGGAGTACAGTTTATGGCCAACTTGGGAATCTACAGACAGACGGGAAGCTACCGTGTCTGGTCGAGGACAAGCTTGGAACTGAATTCATCGAGGAGATATCTTCCGGGGCCTATCACGTGGCGGCTTTAACATCTAGAAATGAAGTTTACACATGGGGTAAAGGAGCTAATGGAAGATTAGGCCATGGTGATCTCGAGGATCGAAAACTACCAACTCTTGTGGAAGCTTTGAAGGACAGACATGTTAAGTACATTGCTTGCGGATCAAACTACACTGCAGCCATATGTCTACACAAATGGGTCTCTGGTGCTGAGCAGTCTCAATGTTCAACCTGTAGACTAGCTTTTGGTTTCACACGGAAAAGACATAACTGCTACAACTGTGGTCTTGTCCACTGCCATTCATGCAGTTCCAAGAAAGCATTCAGAGCTGCATTGGCCCCAAGTGCTGGAAGACTATACCGTGTGTGCGACTCTTGTTATGTTAAGCTCAGCAAAGTGTCTGATACAAACAGAAGGAACAGCGTTGTGCCTCGTCTTTCCGGAGAGAACAAAGATAGATTGGATAAATCTGAGATAAGATTAGCTAAATTTGGTACATCTAATATGGACTTGATCAAGCAATTGGATAGCAAAGCTGCTAAACAAGGAAAGAAAACTGACGGTCGGAACGCTCAGCTGCCTTCTTTGTTGCAGCTGAAAGATGCTGTGCAGTATAATATAGGTGACAGGCGAAGGTCTACTCCGGCTCCATCAGGTATTAGCTCCCGGTCCGTGTCACCTTTCTCTAGGAGATCTAGTCCACCTCGCTCTGCTACTCCTATGCCTTCAAGTTCTGGAATCTATTTTCCGGTGGGGTTAGCAGATAATATGAAAAAAACTAATGAAATCTTGAATCAGGAGATCATTAAGTTACGAACACAGGTATGTATCTTGATTTGGTTCCAAGTCCCTTTCAGTATCAGCTGTTCATTCCTGTGAGTCTAATTAAAGTCACGGATTTGGTTTAGGTTGACAGTCTGACTCAAAAGTGTGAACTCCAAGAAGCAGAGCTCAAGAACTCGGTTAAGAAAACTCAGGAAGCCTTAACATTGGCAGAGGAGGAATCTACCAAATCAAGAGCCGCAAAAGAGGCAATAAAGTCGCTCATAGCGCAGGTATAATCATTGAAGCTTGACATAAGACTCTTGTTGACTCATTATAAGCTAGGCTGGGTGTTCAGTTCTTCGGTCCGGTTCGGTTCTAGAGGTTTAGGATCCATTTGGTATTTAGAAAATTCGGTTCGGTTCAGATAGTAAATTTAGGAACCAGCTAATACCCGAAAAGAAATCGGGTCCGGTTCGGTTCTTCCGGTAATTCAGATAATTTGGGTATAATTTTGGGTATTTTTGGCAAAAATCGGCTAATTCGGGTAAAAAATCGGATGATTGGGATAGTTCGGATAAAATCGAGTATTTTCGGGTATGTTAATTAAAAAAAATATTCGGCTTATATCAGATAGTTTTTTTTTTTTTTAAAGTTTGGTTAATTTTGATTATTTGGTTTTTTAAATCCAAATATAACTAATATGTTTAGGTATAAAAATCATATTTCGGTTAGTTCGGGTATTTATTCGGTTCTCGATTTGGTTCGATTATTTCGGTTATGAAAATTTAGGAACCATTGGAGTATTTATGAAATTTGGATCGGTTTCGGGTTTTTTCGGTTCGGTTCGGTTTTTCGATTTTCGGTTTATGCCCAGACCTATTATAAACTAATATTTGGTTGTGTAAAACAGCTCAAGGATGTAGCTGAGAAGTTGCCTCCTGGTGAGGGCATTAAACTCGCATGCCTTCAGAACGGTTTCCATTTCCCTGAAGAAAATGGTTACCATCCTTCAAGATCAGAATCCATGACTTCTTCTGTATCTTCAGTTGCTCCTTTTGACTTTGCCTTTGCTAATGCATCTTGGTCCAATCTCCAATCACCAAAGCACACACCTAGAGCCAGCGAAAGAAACAACAGCGGTTATCCGGCGGACCCACGGTTTAGTAACAGTGGGTCAGTGATCAGTGAGAGACACGAGCCTTTCCAGTTCCAAAACAACAGCGACAATGGTTGGAGCCAGACAGAACCTGTTAACAATGGTAGTCAAGTAGAAGCAGAGTGGATAGAACAGTATGAGCCTGGCGTGTATATAACACTTGTCGCCCTCAACGATGGAACTAGAGATCTTAGAAGAGTCCGCTTCAGGTAAACATTTGTTCACATTCTTGAATGACATTCTTGATCGAGGCTAAAGGTTTCGTTTTTTTTTGTTTCAGTCGAAGAAGATTCGGAGAACATCAAGCAGAGACATGGTGGTCGGAGAATCGGGAAAAAGTGTATGAGAAATATAATGTGAGTGTGTCTGAAAAATCAACAGCTTCTCAAACGCATAGAGACGGAGATGAAGAAGACGACTTTCTTCAGTAATAGTCATAAAAAGATTTTTTTATGGTTTTGCCTCATAAGTTTTAGTTTCTTTATGTTTTGCCCCGAAACTCTCTAATTGTTCAACTTAACTCTTATCTCGATTTAATCTGTTTGGGAGATTAATTTTCATGTCCTGAGATGTATGTTTATTTGTATATATAAAAAGACCATCTGTTCTCGGATTACATTAGCAACAAACAACAAAATAATATTAAGAACATATCATTTTAAAGTTATTAGTCTTGTAATCATGGTCTCTTGCTTTTGACTTTTTCAAGTTGAAACAATCTTGATTTTTTGTGTGATTAGCGGACTAATGACAAACATTTTGTCGGCATTACCTAATTGTGTGACTATTATGACAATATGTTCAACCAAAATATAAGTCAACCCCACAACAAACATAGCAACTAAACCCCATCAATTTTCAATGGTATTTAGGCTTTACATTGTTCTTCTCATTCTTATTATTTATATTATTTTTGTTCCACCGTTTTAGTAGATACATTACAATGTTTTGGATCATTTTTGTATTAATTTATCTGTAGAATTTTATACCTAATTTACGTTATTATTTGATAAACTCTGACTAATTAATATGTTGACCGATGCCCTTTTCAACTTGTCATTTTCATAACAAGTCTTGACCTCAATTTTTTATTCATATATCTATATATTTCTCGACCTAATTTTGTTTGACTTCTATGCTTTAGAAACAACTAAAAACTTTTTAAAATAAAGTCATGTTCGTTTGACAATCACCAATAATTATAATTGCGATCTCATTTCATTAGTTCATATGTAACTATAAAACATGATTATTGCTAGTTTTATTTTATAATTTTATGTTCTATGATCGTTAGATTTTATCCTTGTAAGGCTTACATGTCTCCATTTGTTTCTAAATGCAACTCCTTATTAACTTGCAGAAATAGACACAAACAATAGAAACCGAATGATTGGCAGAAATAAGATCACTGTTTTATGGTTAGTTAGTTGGTTGGTTGGTTGATGCTAATAAATGTGTTATTTCCTCCCACTAGAAAATTTCAAACTCCTTGTCGGATAATCAAATCGAAACTACAAAACAAACACACGTCAGCTTGAATATTTATGATGGTACATAGAGTCACTTATCTGCAACTATATATTTCTCTTTTTGATGAAAATAATATACTAAGTTACATGAGTATATGCGAAGAATGTATATACCGTAGCATCATTTATGGTGACTTCATTTAATTTGTGGCCTCATTTATGGAAATAAACTAGCGTCTGCAGGTCCCATATATTACGTCTGTATATAATCCCGAAGGAGAATTGTAGTTGGCCATTATGACATATTTATTTCTTCAAGATCTATATAAAAAAACATTTACGGTTGTGTAGTGGAACATATTTGGGGTTGAATGTGGTTACACATTTTTTTTTTGGTTACACACTTGCATTCACAGTAGATTAATCTAAATGCAGAATAAATCATTAAATTTTTGGAGCGGGCAACGGTCTATTGCAATTCATAGTTTATATTCATAACATCGTTGACCAAATATTACGAATGATAAATAAAAACTGTTTTAATCACTCTACGACAATCCATGCTATCATTCAAAGTCTTAGTTCTTTTTGGTCAAATACTAGCACATCTTTTGTTTTCTAACTTTTGTTTGCTTAACTATTCTGCTACATCTTTGTTGGTGATTAAATATAATAAGAGAAAAACCAAACCGCTAATCAAGCATTAAAAAGCTTCTCCACCTAAAAAAAAATGTAGACCATATATGTTTTCTTTTAAAAAGACTTTCATATTAAATTGCATGAGAAATAAATAGTAGAACATATATGTTGATTTAGTGATAGAACGAACAAGGTACATTAGCATGATGCATTACAATGATTCAATCATGAGTTTGCATATAGGATACATAATTCTACAAACTATAATACAAGTAGGGTTCAAATAAGTAGGCGTGCATCCAAAAATAGCCCGACCTTAATTTGGTTATGCTCGATGGAATACAGTAATTCCTTTCAAGAAAGCTTTCTTTAAGACCCAAAAAACACTAAGAAGAGACAGAAGATAAACATAACTAGATCTCTATGTTATGTAAATATGTATGTATATATAATATGTGTAACTAAGTATATCTTGGTGATAGAAAATCATGGATATCTAGTACTCTGTAAACCATAGACATTGTGTTTCTTGGAAGGAGCAGAAGGTGGGATTGGCAATGTCTTGGGCAGAAATCCTGAGAAACTTTCTGGAGGATAATCATCATCGATGAAACCATGATTATGATGATGATGATGAAGTGGATTTGGTCGTCTCACCTTGAAGAATCTTTCTGGTCTTGATGATGATGTGCGTCTTCTTAAGCTCTCGGCTTGGCAAATCCTCCATGAGAACATCATCATAACCACCACTAGAATCATCATTGCTTCTACGCGTTTATTGCTCATTATTGTAAACGCTTTGCTTTCAAGAAACAAGTGAGATGGAAAATGAAGAAGAAATGGAGAAACTGAGTGTTGTCTTTTATGGTGAGTATTCAATATAAAGGGGGAGACTGGTTTATATTATAAGAAAAATAATTGTAAATCTTGTATAATACTATATGTTGATATAAAGTTGGTATTCAGGGGAGTTGATTATGTGACATGTTTTACAAATTAATAAATTATACTGATATGCCTCCATAATATTATACTTCTTATAACTTTGATCTCAATTTTATTTTCTTATTACAAACAAATCTTTACGAGAGAACGTAAACTTTAACCCGACAGTTGCAAAACATAACGAATATTATATTTGTTTTTTAGAGTCTACTTTTCATTTTGTTGTTGAAAAAAGTATAAAATAGCACAGAAAATATATTTTGTCATAAATATAGTATCAATGAAAATAATTGATATTTTTAACATTATTTGGATTCCAATTTTTTATTATTATATAATTTAGGGTTTAGAGTTTATTATTTAGAATTTAGAGTTTAACATTTAGGATTTATGGTTTATTATTTAAGGTTTCGGGTTTAGTATTTAGAGTTATGATTAATTTACTCTTTATTTCTTTAATAAATATTATTTTAATCATTTTTCATCTTTATAGCTATATTTGTGACAATACATATTTTGTGCCATTTTTACTATTTGCGGTTTGTTGTTTATTGAAATCTTAAAGCTTGGGTTTATACAACAGTACCACAAAGCATCAACTCAAAACAAGAAGACCAATTGACCATAATTTTTCAGAGTTGTATGAACGGAAGACTTATTAGGATTCTTACTATGCTTTGTAACACCTACATGACGACTTTAATGTTTTATAGCATATGTTATTAATATTAAGTTAATTAAATCGAATAAGGTTGCGATTTCATCTGGCGTGGATGTTGCTCCGGTCGTCTCTCGGTGTTGGCTCGGCTCAGGTTTCTTCACGACAACTCTGGTTATCTTCCTCGTTGGTGGTTTTGCCGGGTTTCATTATCGATAGTGTCTTTCTGGTTCAGGGTGGGTATGGTGGTCTGAGTAGATCTAGACTGGTCTGGTTTTAGTTTCATTTCTATTGGCTTAGATTTGGTCTTCGTTTCCTCTGTTATAAGGGTAGGTTGATGGTCAAATTTCTGCTCTAACTTATTAGCTTGCATCATCTTGGTTCTTGTTGTCATCTTGGTGAGTGCTTTTCAGTCCGGTTTTTTCGGTTTTAATTTTGACTTTGAGGTCTCGGATTGGTTAGGCTTCGTTGGAGATTGTGGTTTAGTTATGGGCTTCTATCTAGGTGTTTCCGGGCACATGCGATTGTGTCAGTACCGTATCCGAAAGAGGTTTAGGGGAACTTTCTTAGGTTCTTTCTTGTCGGGTTGTGAAGCTTTTTTATTGGTTTTCGAGTGTTGAGTGGTCTCTTGGTTAGTCTCCAGGGAGTTGATGTTATCGTTCGGTGGGCCGTGGGCAACAACGATTTATCTCGCTTCTTGTTTTTCGCCGGTGTTAAGATGTGCAAGTTCCTTTTGTTATTGTTAGATTTTGTTCGTATTGACCTATGTTTTAGCTGTAGGATTAGCAACCCCTTGTGGGCTTCAGTAACCCTTTATGGGCTTTAGTTTCCGGAGAAGGGTTTGTCTTCTGCCGGCTTTTGTATTCCAAAAACGTATCTCTCCATTGTCAATATAAGAATCCTTTCAGATGAAAAAAAAAAAAAATAAATCGAATAAGGTTAGGTGTACTTTGGAAATAGTAATTGCTTAATTTAAATGCATGAAAGATTGTGTTGTCTAGAGGTGGGAGTGGGTAGGATGTTACTACTTTTGAACGGGTCTTTAGGGGATAGAGGGATGTTAATATGGGTAAAATAACTCAACCCAAACTCAATCCACAAAAACTCAATTAATAAAAACTCAATTTATAATGAATCCAAATATTTTTTTTTGTCGATGGGTAATATTCATGTATAGCTTATTAAGTTTTGGGTATACCTATGGGTACCCATCCATACTTTGATACTAATATTATTTTGTACTAAATGTTAACATTTTGTCATATTTCTTTAGTCCGTGTAGTCCGTTCTTTTTTTTCAACAAATTTTAAACGGGGTTTCGTACTTTTAAACTGGACTAAACGGACGGGCCTAAACGAGTCTAAATATAAATGGGCCTAAACAGTCTAAATATAAACGGGTTTAACCGGACGGACCTAAACGTGCCTAAATGGGTTTAAATATAATTGGGCCTAAACGGGCCTGAATGGGCCTAAAGGAGTCTAAATATAAACGAGTTTAACCTGACGGGCTTAAACGGGCCTAAACAGGTCTATAAACGGACCTAAACGGGCCTAAATTGACCTAACCAGACGGGCCTAAACGGGTCTAAGTATAAACGGGTTTAATCGGACGGGCCTAAATGGGCCTAAATGGGCTTAAATATAAACGGACCTAAACAGGCCTAAATGGGCTTACCCAGACATGTCTAACCAGACTGGCCTAAACGGGTCTAAATATAAACGGGTTTTTGCGAAAAATAGGATTTTACGTTTTTTGGCGGGAAAACGAGATTTTACTTTTTTTTTTTGCTCGAAAACATAATTTTACATTTTTGGCAGGAAAACGAGATTTTAATTTTTGGCGGGAAAACATGATTTTACGTTTTTGGCGGGAAAACATGATTTTAAGTTTTTGGCGAGAAAACATGATTTTACGTTTTTGGCGGGAAAACGTGATTTTCGTTTTTGGTGGAAAATGAGATTTTACTTGGCGGGAAAACGGGATTTTATGTTTTTTTGTGAGAAAATATAATTTTACGTTTTTGGTGGGAAAACGTGATTTTATGTTTTTGGCGGAAAATGAATTTTTTTTTGTTTTTGGCGGAAAATGAGATTTTACGTTTTTGGCGGGAAAATGGGATTTTCTGTTTTTGCGGGAAAATAGAATTTTACGTTTTTGGCGGAAAAACATAATTTTACATTTTTGGCGGAAAAATCTTATTTTACGTTTTTGGCGGGAAAATGAGAATTTACGTTTTTGCGTGAAAATAAAAGTTTATATTTTGGCAGGAAAATAGAATTTTAAGTTTTTCTAAGGAAAATAAGATCATTGATGTAATTTAATAAATGGTTAATTATAAAAAAAAATTATGATCATTGATGTAATTTAAAAACCCGTGGATATCCAAAACCCAATTAAGTGAACTCATTGTGAACCCATAAACAATGGGTATCTGCCCATTTTAAACCCTTTTCTTTTTCTGTTAGAATAATATGGTTATGGGTTTGAATTTTTCCTTGAGTTTTGGATATCCATTTAGGCAATTACCCACTTTAATATCCCTAGGGGATACATATAGTAGATGTTAGCATGAAAATATCATGATTTTCTTTGTTTCACAGTTACTGGTGAATGGAGACAGCAATCAGTAACACAGACAAATAATAAGGGGTTGTTAATAACTGAACAAATTTACTTTGTCGTAATTATTGGTTCAATTGGAACGTCCCGACGGTTAGAGCACATACATTGAGGGGTTCTTAAGGGTGAGTTTCTTAACTATTCACGTGGGTCCCACGTGGGGCCCACATGAATAGTTAAGAAATTGTCTCTTAAAATCCTTATCTAAGGATCGATCCTTACACTGTTCACGCCACGTGGCGGATTCTTATTGGCTAACTTTTTTTTTCAATTTTTTTTTTTCGACAGATTAAAAAAAAAAAAAAAAGATGAATAGTTAAGAAACTTAGGCGATAACACGGATGGACATGGTCTTATAGTCTTGTGGGTTCTACACCCACTCTTGGCCTGTAGATCCACTTCAGGTTCGTAGATCCATCTTTGTGAGATAGTCGGTATGTTAGTTTGAAAGGCTTAAAATATTTGTTTATTAATCATTTAATCACATGTACAATTTTTTCTCTGTTTTATCTATTAGGGATGTAAATTCCACATCGACATTTGTAAGAGATCTCACTTAATATATAAAAGATATGTGTTAATCCATTTATTATCAATTGATTTTAGGTTAAAAGTCCATACACCTTAATATAGTATCAGAGCTAGATTCATGCAGTCTAATCCGATCCGATCCAAAGTTGGTCTAATCATCGATAACCCATGCCCAAAAAATGGTGCCGTCGATCCAAGTCCGAACATTTCGAGATTAAGGTCCAAAGGACCATTATCTCGAGAGGGCGTATTAAGGACATAAATCACACATCGATAGTTTGAAGGGATCTCACTTAATATATAAAAAATATGGACCAATCCACTTATCACCAATTGATTTTAGGTTGGAAGTGCATGCACCTCGTTCAAATAATACCGAAAATGAGTTTTGATACATCATCAATCACGAGATTTTTCAGTTCAATTATGCTTAATTATGGAGTTCCCGTGCGTTAAATTACTGAAACTAAATACTTTAATAATATATATCACAAAATAAATTCTTTAAACCAAATAGAAATCAGTATATCATCACTACAAGAAATTTGTTCCATAGTTACGAACGAGCCACGAACTATTCGTGACTATGTTTTTCAGTCACGAATAGCCACGAATAAGCCACGATTTTAAATACGAGTTTCATGGCTATTTTTGCAGTTATTCGTGATAGCCACGAAAAACAGATCATAGCTATTTGTGAAAAAAACAGCCACAAGTAGCTATACAAACACATTCGTAAAAACAAATAGTTACAAATAGATACGACACAAAATAAAAAGGCACAATTATTAAAAACGCTAACCCCAAATAAACCCTAAAGTATAAACAAAATCAAATAAATAAAACTCTAATTATTATATATCTAAAACTAAGATTCAACACTTATATAAAAAAAAATTATTTTTCAAATCTACTATTTTTCAAAAATTAACTTAAAACCCTAAATAAACCTACATTAAAGTATAAACTATAGTCTAATTATTAAAACTTAATTATTATAACGTATATAAAACTAAGATCTAACACTTATAAAAAGAAACATATTTTCTAAATCTATATTTTCAAACGTTAACCTAAATTCTTAAATATAACATCTCAAACCCTATACCATAAATAAACCATAATCCCTAAAGTTAAAGCTACAATCTAATAACTAAAATTTAAATTACTATAATATACCTAAAATTAAGATTCAACATTTATAAAAGTTTTATTTTCCAAGTATACTATTTTCAAAAATTAACTTAAAAACTTAAATAAACCCTAAACCCTAAAGTATAAACTTTAATCTAATTATTAAAACTCAATTATTATGACATATGATGTTTGCGTTTTACACACCAATTAACCTAATGTGTACGCTACCACAATCGAATGGTATGTCGATGTAATACTTTAGGATCGAATCCACAGGGAGCTAGTGACCTATAACACCAAGAATGCACAAAGTTCCTTAATCTAAGCAAATACAAGAGATTTGGTTTTATACTAACAACCTAAGTGAGATGAAAGCAAAGATAACAAAAGTGCAACAAAACTAATAATGTACTAAACAAGATACTAAGATTCACACAAAACAGAGTAAAAACAGAGATGATAAAAGACTAAGTTTCTTGGGTTGAGATTTCGGTTTGGGTGATCATTATTCAGTTCAGAAGCATTCAACAAACAATGGAGGATTTCTTAGGCTAAGAACAACGATTTCTAGTTAATCCACTCTCGTGATAATAACCCTATACCTATCAAGCATTAACATCAACTCTCGTTGGCAATTTCAAGATAGCTATGCAATAAGATCAAGTTCTTACTACCACTAAACACCTTAAACATCAACTCTCGTTGGCTAAGAATGTAAAGCACTTTATAGAGATTCAAACATAAACTACACCTCTCGGTGCAAGCAACATTTAGGATCAAGGAGTTGAGTGGCCAATTCAATCCTAGCATTAAGAACTTCTAGCAAGTAAGAAACCAATATTCCCAAGTTATTAAACAACCTAAACCATTTCTAGATCACCCTTACCTCAGCTCAAACCCAGAAACTTATAAAGAACTACTCAATAGACATGATAATAACAAAGCAAAACATAATTAAGAAGACAGAAATGAAGAACAAGAGGAAACTAAAAGAAGAACTCAAACCAAACTTGAAAAGGAAAAATAATGTTTTGATCTAGATCCAAAAATGAATCAAGAAGTAGATCATGCCTCTCTACATACACCAAGAGGTCTTAAATAATAGAAAACAAAGTGTCTTGGTCGACCTCAGAACATGGGAGGGTTTACAAGCCAAAAGAAAAAGAGAAAAGGTAGCATGTGGGCAAAAGTTGGTCTCACCACGACATAATTGATATGTGTCCAGTAAATCGATCATAACTCTTCGTGTATAGCTGCAAATCACTTCAAACCACCTCAATTAGAAAGCTAACTCAATTCCCTACAACTTTAGTGTGAAGCTTCAAAGCTAAATATTAACGCAAACTCTTCAAATGACTCGATCTTTCAAGGTCAAATCTCATAGCGGCATAAAACCCTCGCTGTGGGTGCCGCTGGAGCACCTGGCTATCCGAATTTCTTCACAGCGGCATGCGTAAGCCGCTGGGGGATGCCGCTGTGAGGTCTGGTCGTGATCCTTAGCTGTTTTTCCACTCCTTTTTGGGTGTTTTTCAGTCCCTACCACCTCCATATGATTTAGGTGCATCATAAAGTCATCCACCACCTACAAAAAGAGAAAACAATGCATATGCACTCCTAATGATGTCTAAATGCTTTTCCTAAAGCTAAAATACACCTCAAATCATGATTAAAATCACTTAAAAACACAACACATCAACTCCCACAAACTTGTTTCCTTGCTTGTCCTCAAGCAAACAACAATCAGAACAGAGGGGAGAGGTTTGAAGTTGGAGACTCATAACCAAAGAAATCTACCTTAGCCTTCAATATGATGTCCTTAGGAAATAATAACATGTTGCACAAACAAATTCCCTAACTCACTCTAATTTCTCTAGGCTTATCAACACACCAAATTTTATTCTCTTAAGCACATTGTCAAGATTCAACCACTCAACAATCCACCAACTCTTACATTCATTCTTCTTATCAAAGTGAAGTATCACAAATGGGGATTAAATCTTAATCAATTGGCTTGGCATAAAAAAGCTTCAAATGGTGTTTAGAGAAGGGTCATGTTATCTTATTTAGTGGCTAACTCTCAAAGAAAAGGAATGCTAAACATTATGTAAAATGTGGCAAGACAAGAACAATTTATGCATACAATTCTTAACTCTCATTGCCTTCCCAAAGTGTTTCCCAATGTGTTTCCCAATCTTATTACTATTTTAGCCAATCTCCCATTCTTTTCAAACTTAAACCATTTGACCCCTTTTTTCATTTTTGGGTCTTGAGAAGTTATTCTTTAAATTCATTAAGATTCTTTTTCTTTTGATTTCTATTCATTCCATACTTTGAGTTTTTCCCATTTTATCTCAACTTCCCAAGTGTTTCCCTTCACAAGCCATTATGGTTCTTTCTTTTTCTTTTTACTTCCCATTTCACTCTTTCTTTTACTTCATTCCCATTCCCCTTTCAAGTGCTAATGCCCCAAATGCTAATCAATTATGTGAACTCCTAGACTAGCCTATGAGAGCTAATCATTGTCGTTCTCATACTTTTAACCTTTTACACATGTTATCATTATCAAGAAAAGGCCTCACTCAATCAATTCAATGAAGGTTTGAAAGAAAAGGGTAGGGTGTTAAGGTGTGGAAACCATTCTAAGAGTGAGAATGGCCACTTGGATTAACAAAGAGTAGTAAAATGAGGTAAAGATAATCCAAGTGTGTATGTGGTGACCATGATCAAGCATTTAAAACCCATAAGTGAGAAGGTTAAATTCATTTAAGTCCAATAAGTGAGTTTGTTTCAAAGTTGAGGGTATCCTACTTGACAAACAGATTGGAGTGGTGTGATCAAAGCTCGACATTTACAAGTGTTTTAAGGGTTGTTTAGGGTTGTTTAAGCACATGGTATGATTAGCAAGGGCATCATATTGAGTTCTAAAATCTAGATTTCTTACAAGGTATTTATATCATTGTCTCCTATGCAAATGCTTCCTAGAATGCTACTAGACTCGATCTTAAGAAGGCGATAATTACGAAACTAAATGCTCTTTTTTTTATGTTTTCAAATTTTTCGAATTTTTTTTTTCACATTTTTTTTCTTTTCAAAAATATAGTTATTCACAATGCATCACACAAAATAAAAGACTCAAGAAAAATAAAATGTGGTTAAGTGATCACCCCCCCAAACTTACTTCACACCGTCTCGGTGTGAAAGCAAGTCTAGGAGAGCTAAAGATGGTAAAAAGAAAAGAAACTGAAAACTATTTACAAAGTGGTGGTGGTTACCTCAGTAGTAAGGAGGTGTGGTGTCGTCTTCGTCTTCTCCCAAGGATAGGAACTTGTTGTGAAAGAGAGAAGGTACTCACAAAATTCCCTCACAGCGGCTTGGCGTAGTCGCTGCCCAATGCCGCTGTGAGTGGCTCTTACCTGTAGCGGCTTAGCATGCCGCTACGCATGCCGCTGCCAAAATTCTCGTCCCGCTGATTCCTCCGCAGCGGTATAAGTATGCCGCTGCACTATGTCGTTGTGGAATCCTTCACCTGCATTTTGTTATGTGACTCTTCCTCTTGTGCTCCTTCTTGTTCCCACATGCTGAAAATATACACTCAAAACTCAAACACACATTAATTCACACAAACACAAAAAAATCAATTCAAAGAAAGAAAATTCACACAATATATACAAAGAGGATACCATGGGACTTCCTCCCAAGTGAGCTTGTTTAAAGTCTCTAGCTTGACTATCCCTTCACTTTTTCTGGTTGGGGATGTGGCATGGCTTTGGATCACCAGGATCATATTCATCATAGAACCATCCCCTAAACTCGTTCATCCTAATCTCCTCAAAAGGTATCTTCCTTGGACCATCAATGCTCATTGTTGTGGAGGAAGTTATACCAAGATGCTTGTCAAAGAGTTGTACCGTTTGAAATTTTTCTTCTTCACCATCCATGGAGATTTCTTCAGTGAGACTCTCTTGTTTCTCTTTAGGCACTTCACTCTTTGTCTCTTGCTTGGAGTTGGGTTGGATATGCATTTCTTCCTTGGTTGAGAATTCATCATCCATTGAAATCTCCTTTATGCTCTCTATGCATCCAAAAACCAAGCCATCTTCATGAGAGTCTTCAATAGTTTTTACCACCATGTCTTCTTCTTCCTTTGTGCTCCTTGCTGGATGAATCATGAGTGTTCCAACATAAATTTGTTCTTCATAACTTATCTCAAGAGCTTCATCAATGGTTTCCTTCTTAGGTTCAAAGTCCATCTCCCCACCTTGTGTGGATTGCTGCTCGATGGTTCCAATTCTTGATGCTAGGCTGTCTAATTGTGCTTTGATGTCCATGATAGCTTTGTTGGTATTCTCCCTAAACTGTTTCAGAAGTTGTTGCATTGTGTCCTCCTTGGATTGTTGGTTTGAAAAACTCCCTTGATCTTGGAAATGTTGGTCTCCTTGGTTTTGATAAAAACCTTGATTGTTGAGAATCTCTTCTTCATTTGGGGAGTAATAATCCATTCCATGCTCATACTCCATGTCCCAAGATTGATAGACCTCATCATGTCCATATTGATGCTCTTGAGAATAATTTCCATATGAGATGTCTTCTTGATAGGTGGGTGAGCTTTCAAAACCACTGTAGCTTGTAGGATCCCAAGATTGACATCCTTCATCATATCCATAGTACTCTTGAACAAAGTTTTCATATGGAGGATCTTCTTGATAAGTAGGTGAACTTTCAAAACTTTGGTAGCTTGTGGGGTCCCAAGATTGGTATCTCTCAACATCTCCATATTGGTGTTCTTGAGCAAAGTTTCCATATGGAAAATCTTCTTGATAAGTGGGTGGGCATTCAAAACTGTGGTAGCTTGTAGGGTTCCAAGCCATCCTCTCTCTTGAACTTTCTCTCTTGTGATTATGCCCTGCAAAAAGAGCAAACACTTGAAAGAAAATCAGTAACCAAACAAACAAAAACAAAAAAAAAGCTTAGTCTCAAGGAAATTTGAAATCCTAATGATAAATCGCCTAGCTCCCCGGCAACGGCGCCAAATTGATGTTTGCGTTTTACACACCAATTAACCTAATGTGTATGCTACCACAATCGAATGGTATGTCGATGTAACACTTTAGGATCTAATCCACATGGAGCTAGTGACCTATAACACCAAGAATGCACAAAGTTCCTTAATCTAAGCAAATACAAGAGATTTGGTTTTATACTAACAACCTAAGTGAGATGAAAGCAAAGATAACAAAAGTGCAACAAAACTAATAATGTACTAAATAAGATACTAAGATTCACACAAAAACAGAGTAAAAACAGAGATGATAAAAGACTAAGTTTCTTGGGTTGAGATTTCGGTTTGGGTGATCATTATTCAGTTCAGAAGCATTCAACAAACAATGGGGGATTTCTTAGGCTAAGAACAACGATTTCTAGTTAATCCACTCTCGTGATAATAACCCTATACCTATCAAGCATTAACATCAACTCTCGTTGGCAATTTCAAGATAGCTATGCAATAAGATCAAGTTCTTACTACCACTAAACACCTTAAACATCAACTCTCGTTGGCTAAGAATGTAAAGCACTTGATAGAGATTCAAACATAAACTACACCTCTCGGTGCTAGCAACATTTAGGATCAAGGAGTTGAGTGGTCAATTCAATCCTAGCATTAAGAACTTCTAGCAAGTAAGAAACCAATATTCCCAAGTTATTAAACAACCTAAACCATTTCTAGATCACCCTTACCTCAGCTCAAATCCAGAAACTTATAAAGAACTACTCAATAGACATGATAATAACAAAGCAAAACATAATTAAGAAGACAGAAATGAAGAACAAGAGGAAACTAAAAGAAGAACTCAAACCAAACTTGAAAAGGAAAAAAAATGTTTTGATCTAGATCCAAAAATGGATCAAGAAGTAGATCATGCCTCTCTACATACACCAAGAGGTCTTAAATAATAGAAAACAAAGTGTCTTGGTCGACCTCAGAACATGGGAGGGTCTACAAGCCAAAGAAAAAGAGAAAAGGTAGCATGTGGGCAAAAGTTGGTCTCACCACGACATAATTGATATGTGTCCAGTAAATCGATCATAACTCTTCGTGTATAGCTGCAAATGACTTCAAACCACCTCCATTAGAAAGCTAATTCAATTCCCTACAACTTTAGTGTGAAGCTTCAAAGCTAAATATGAACGCAAGCTCTTCAAATGACTCGATCTTTCAAGGTCAAATCTCACAGCGGCATAAGACCCTCGCTGTGGGTGCCGCTGGAGCACCTGGCTATCCGCATTTCTTCACAGCGGCATGCGTAAGCCGCTGGGGGATGCCGCTGTGAGGTCTGGTCGTGATCCTTAGCTGTTTTTCCACTCCTTTTTGGGTGTTTTTCAGTCCCTACCACCTCCATATGATTTAGGTGCATCATAAAGTCATCCACCACCTACAAAAAGAGAAAACAATGCATATGCACTCCTAATGATGTCTAAATGCTTTTCCTAAAGCTAAAATACACCTCAAATCATGATTAAAATCACTTAAAAACACAACACATCAACATACATAAAACCTGTGTTTTTAAAAGCGGCGTCTAGGACCGATTTATCGCCGGATAAACGCACGGCAGAGTGGAGCCGCCGCGCTTTGACAAAAGAAACATTATTTTCTAAATCTATACTTTCAAACATTAACTTAAAATCTTAAATATAATCTCTCAAACCCTATTCCACAAATAAATTTAATCCCTAAAGTAAAATAAAACTCTAATATCTAAAATTAAAATTCAACACTTATAAAAATATTTTTTTTCCAATTATACTATATTTTCAAATATTAACTTAAAACTTAAATATAACCTTTCAAATCCTATACCCTAACCCATAATTATATTCTAAATCTTAAACTCTTAATCATAAACTATAAAATCAAAATATAACCATTAATTATATATACATAAACTAATATTTAAATCATTTACACACACACAAAAATATATATACTCATTATATTATTTTCACACATTAATTTAAAATCTTAAATAATATTTTGTAAATCTAATGTTTTCAAAAATATTTAAATAACAACAAATTAATAAAATCTTATGATTTTTATGAAATCTACTAATCTTTTATAATAGTAATAATTTAAAAGTCTTAATGAAAAGTTTGAATATTGCATTAAATAAAATTTTAAACTTTTATAACTAAAATCATGAAACCAAAATTAAAATCAATTTTAATCATATTATTATTATTATTATTATATACTCATTATATTATTTTAAATTATTTTAAATTATTTTAAAATTTTAAAATTTTAAAAATTTAAAAATTTAAAAATTTAAAATTTTAAAAATTAATTTTTTTATCTCTTATAATTTTAAATTTAAGAGAACCGTTGATTAGAAACAATCAACGGCTCAGATGTTGTTTAAGTGTACATGTGGATCACAATATGTGTCTGTTGATTTATTTTTGTTCTTCTCCAATCACGACCATTAAATTGATATCTAAGATCCAATCTTAACCGTTAGATCTATTTTTGATATACAATTTGGTCCGCTGATCTGCGATCTCCTCCTTCATCATTTTCTTCTCAACACCCCAATTCGATACTTTAAAATGCAAATATGTAAATATATCATATTTATTCGTATTTGATTTGTGATCGTCGGTTCAACAAAATAGTTCAACGCCTGTATTTCATAAGTAGATGTGAATGAAATAGTGAGAAAATGTAATTTTAAATTTCAACTAACATTTAAAAAAAAATCAACTAACATTAAATGACTTATGAGAAACATAGTAAAAACCGTTAATCTTCAGATTTTCTAAAAAAGTCGCTTTCTCTCTCTATCGTTTAGAGAGAGAATTCTCTCTCCCCTTCTTCTCCGACCTTCATCTTTCAGAAGGGGATGACGAGCTTTTGTTCGCGACTGTTACTGGCTTTTCTTTATTTTGTATTGTGTGTCTATAGCTAGCTTTTCGATCGAAATAAGTCCGGATTGGATGTCATGACAGGCTGTTTCTTTCCGATTTTTTGGATTTCACCGGTGATCCGGTTTCCTTGCGCTCCGGCGCTCTTGATTCCACTTCCTCTTTCTCTTTCGCCGTCCATCTCTGTTTCTTCCTCCTCGCTGCTCCGATCCTCCCGTTCGTCGGGAATTAATATCGCCGCCGCGCCACCGCTTTCGAGGACAAGCGTATGGTGGACTCTATTAGGCTTTTCAAGCCTACGGCGGCGGCGTCTTCTTGGCCGTGGTGGTTCCTGGTAGTGATGAAGTGACTGTTTTCCTCTTCTTGCAGGTGATTCCGACGGCAGTTTCTGGGAAGTGCGATCGACAAATGGTCCATGGTTGATGCAAGGAATTGGTCCGGCGAGGCTTGGAGTCGTTCTCCTCCGCGATTTCCCGAAGTTTCCCGGCGGTTCTTTCTCTCAGGGACGCGTGTCCATGCATGTCCGATGATGGCGCAGAGGCTGCCACGTGGCTCTCTTATCCTCATCGTGTTACGAGTTGGGCTTGTTTTGGGCTTGTTTCGTGTCTTTGATATTTTCGTTGTACAACATTTGGCCCATTTAACTTTAAGGCCTGGCCTTGAATCTATATCTGTTGACAAAAAAAAAAGAAAGTAAAAAGGTAAAAACAAAAAGACAAACGAGGAAAATTGGATAGAAGCATTAAATACTATATCAGGAAAGATCGACAAAAACGATGATCTGGGGGCCATAGCAAGTTTGAAATTTTTAACAAACAAAATATAATACTACGCGAATCCCACTGCCTCGCTCTTCTCTTTGAATTTTGTTTTGGGGGATATTTGTAATGCCCCATCCGCCCTTACTGATTACCGATGAGTCATCTATCTCTCTATCGGATTTAAGGGTCACATTCATGTCTGACGGTCGGTGCGTTATTTTTTTGCGTAGGCCCGACCGAGTAATTTACTGATCCGCTTAATTATAGAGTTCTCTCTAGACGAGTGACCGAAAATGTAAGTGCACTTTGGTGACATATATAACCAAATTAATTCATTTAAGCTTTTCTCAAATGGGTCAGATCCAGTATGTTACAATTCTTCCCCACTTAACGGGAATTCGTCCTCGAATTCCGCATCTTGTTAGGGTCCATCTCTGACCCTCCGACTCATAACTGGAGCAGCCATAACCCTCAAACCCTAAGATCGTTTCCCGAGACAGAATCGGTTTGACTTCTCTGAGCTCTGATACCACTTGTAACGCCCCGTCCGCCCCTACCGGTGAGTCACCCATCCTTCTATCGGGCTCATGGGCCCCACCTTTGTCCGACGGTCGGTGCATTATTTTTTTTTATAGGCCCGACCGAGTAATTTTCCTGCAATCACCACATGACCTTTTCCTATGTTTTGTCCTCACTCGCATGATACCATGAGTCACTTCCCGGTAGGTCACCCATCATTTGACTACTCCAGCTCAAGCACGCTTAACTCTGGAGTTCTCTTTGGACAAGTGACCGAAAATATAAGTGCACTTTGGTGACATAGGTAACCAAATTAATTCATTTGAGTCTTTCTCAAATGGATCGGGCCCGGTATGTTACAACATCGGTTAAGCATATCTCGTCGATTGGATACATTAATTTGTAAAAATAAGTTAATTAGTTACTAAATTGCAGAACAAGTTATATGTTACCTAAAAAACGAAGAGAAGTGATTTACGGACGATCCAAGCTTTCTTCAACAACCAACCTTAGCTGTTTTTCCTCCGACCGGCGATGGTTCCTCCGACATCGGCCGGCATCCCTTTCATATTCTAGTTTACATATTTCTGGTTCCTTTTTGTTTCTAGTTATAGTTTAGCAAAGATGGAAAAGCATTGGTTCCATTCTCTGCTCTTCACGATTACATTTATGAACTCAGGTAATTCATTACATATCACAGCCTTGTCCATACAAGATCCAATCGATGCCGCTATCTATATTATGTTGTCGTCAATGAGTGAGAAGAGAGGACATGTGCGATTGGACAAAATCGTTCAATTATGGAAACTGTATTTTCTATGACCCAACTTTAACCGATTATCCGTGGTGGTTCACGTTCCCGACGAATATGTTGTTATTTTCCGGCATTAACAGCCGAGAAGTTGTCAAAACTAACACTGGTAGTTAGTTTTGTGATTGTTCCTGAACATCCTTATAATCAATCATTGTTGTTCCGACGATTAGTTCAATTATATTTAGAATTGATATGCAACGAACAACCGAAAAGGAAACCACCATGAGATTACATATATTTGAAGTTCATAAGATGACAAATACATCATATATATTGTTTCTTTCAGAGACAAGATTCTTCATAAAAACCTTGATACATAATTGTTAGTATCAATTTGTCTTCTTTTCAGAGTTTCATTGCGACACATCAACTTTCATGATGCACTTTGTAAAAAGAATGTTCAGCCAAAAGATGATGCATACAACTCACATCAGAAAAATATCAAATGTGAAGTTGGACAATAATCGATATTATGATCGGTTAGCGAGTAATACTACTTTTCGAAAAGTATCGTCAATCTCTTTTCTTTTGTATTTTCTCAGTATATGGTTTATACTTTATGTATGTAATAAATGTGTTGATCTAATTATGTATATGCTTATGATTTTGTAACCAAACAATTTATTTGTAAATTAATGAAGTTATGATTTAATCGCAAAAAATATGTTACTTAAAATTTTTTATAGTAGATATTTATACATTTATGCATTTTATAGTTTGATGAGTTATAACAATTGATTATATTGATGGTTTATCCTTTTGTTAATAGTTTATCAATTAGTTGTAGTTTGCGAGTCAAAATATCTTTAATGTTGCAATTTGTAAGGTGACTTTATATTCCCATTCGCATGTTTCGGGACTTTCTAAAAAATTATAATAATTTAAAATTTAAAATTGTAGATATTTTAATTTTTTTTTGTTAAGAATGTGAATATTATTAGAAAATAAAATGTTTAGGTTTTGCTTAACCTATCTAATTGATTCCATGATAAAAATAAAATAAAAATAAAAGTCAATTGATAATTTGGTATTGTGTCAAAACCTTAGCTGTGAAAACATCCAATATCGAAAACAATGAAATTAATCTTGAACACTTAAAAACGATATATATCTGAAACTGTGATAGAACATAAACTTCGAATTAACAATTTTTATTTTAAAATATTTTAACTTATGATTTTTTTTGTTCTCTATTATTTAATTTGCTTCAGAATTCAGTAATTCAATTCAGAAATTGATTTAATATATGAATAGTCTACCTCATATATTACAATTAAAAATGTTTTTATTAATTTCGTGTGTTTTGGAGTTATAGCTGAGAAAATAAAGATCGTACACCACAAATCTATTCAGTTTTCTTTTAAATACATATTTTGAACTTTATTCAGCTTACAACTATTTTTCCTTTTTATTAATTCTGATGATATATGATTATCAAACCTGTGATTAACTAATTATCGTAAAATTATGAAAAACAAATGTCTTTTAACATTTTTTTTTTGACAAAGGGAAAAAACAAATGTTTAAAGCTCTAAACTATCCTAGTATAAATATTGAAAAATCATGTTAGTTTCACTTTCACATACAAAAGTGCATCATATTATAATGAAAATCATTAGTCTGGATAAGTAAAAAGTAAAATCAGACATTTATTCAACGATCTGACATCTCTTCATTTTACGTTCATAATTACTGTTTAGGCATGATTGTAATAAATCACATGATTTTTATAATCATATGACTTATTCTTATGCCAAAGCATTGCCACCTAATTCAATAGCACATATAATTGATGGTTTATTGAATATTTTCATGTAACGTAAAATTCGGCTAATAAATAAACGACCAAGATTTACGCTCAGTTTCACCGACAAAAATACTGACACACTAACACACATATCTACTTGCCCTGCATTATCGAAGTATATTATCTATACATAATATAATATCATAGAAACACAAAAAAAAATTGAAATAAGTTGCAAGTAATATAATCGAGCTAAGCCTTTTTGGAAAAAAAAATATAATCAAGCTGAGAGCTCCTTTGTAATCCTTTATAAATTATAATTAAAGCAATACTAATGGAGCTACGACCTTACTTGAACAGAATCTGTTCTATAGGCTCGTACCTCTGTATCCTTGATTTCTAAGGAGACAGGCCCTTAAACCTGGTTGATGAATCATGACCGGAATATCCTTTAAAAAAAAAAAAAAAATACTAATGGAGCTCAAAAAGAATGCAAAAAAGAAAAATAAAGATCAAAGTGGACCTCAGTTTATACCAAAAAAAAAAAAAAGTGGACCTCAGTTTGCCGACAGAGTTGATGACATATGCAAAAATGAAAAGACATGTAATACTATTAAATATTGTTGGATAGATTCAGGTAGGGCTACTTTTATTTATTGGGTCACGCATTTAATATCATATAGTTGCTTTTTAGGTCTTTCATAATAATTCCAAATACAAAATGCCCGACAATTTTGTTTTCTTGCTTTTTTTTGTATGTTCAAATTCTTTGTTTCCTTTTCATAATAAGAACTTTTTTTTTTCTTCTTAATTTTCATAACAAGAACTACACATATAAGTTGTGTAAATGTGTGTGATTTGTATAAAATTTGTTGTTTAATGAGATTCCCTCAATCCTAAGAAAGCTAGCAGCTCAGTCAGTGATCTATCACCTATAGAAGCAAAAAAACAACGTTTTGTACAACCATCAATCCATCCCGAGCGAAATGATTTTCAAAGCTATAGCCAGAGATTGGGTCTGCCCGATCTTCCTAATTGTTGTTGTCTTGTTTTTAACTTTAGGATTAAAATTTTTGTAATCCAAACTCTTGATATTAACAATTTGGCAAAAAAAAAAAAAGATTCCCGATGACAACACATGATGGGCCTTGACATTGGCGTTATTAATGGGCTTTCTTAGTTGTCTTCTAACATTTTTGTTTAAACTTCTAACATTACATTATTTTATGTTTCAGAGTATATTATGGTAATTTGCATCCAGATAACAAATCCAATAATATTAATATAACTAAACAGATTACAATTATTATTTTTTAAAATACCCCCTCCGTTTTCAGAAGGTAATTTGTTTAATTTTTGTCACTCATATTATATTAAGAAAAATAGTGTTCCATCATAAATGTATAAAAAATTAAAAAAAATTCTATGAATCTAAACCAATAAAAATTCAAGAAATCTAATTATTTTAATATATATATTTCTGATAATTATTAAAAGTACACAAAACCTTAAAAACAACATTTAAAAAAAAACATTTGAAGTAATGTTTTAGTCAAAATGCTAAAAATATGTTTTTAGGAGCGCAATGAGTATCTATTATAATAATTAATATATGTTAGCATATATATGCATATTATAATCATGTGTTCTTTTTTTTTTGAAAAGATATAATCATGTGTTCTTATTATGCTATTTTTCTGTTAACCACAATATTTATTGCAGCTGTATAAAAACCGTATCATTAATCGTTGTAGTCAAAATTAGTTGTTTAAGTTTAAATGATGTTATATATTTTAAACATGATATATGCTCTATATTTAACTTTACGATAAATGAATATTCTGTGTATTAATTAACTATGAAGTGAAGACATCATCACTAGGCTTTAACGGGTACACATGATAGAGCCATCATAGAGGGAAGTAAATCTTTTACTTTTGAGTACTAACAAAAGAAACAGAAATATCATATATTCATTACAAACTGCAACATCATACTGTATATATAACATGTGATCTCACAAGCATCTTATTCTCCACCCAGTTACGAAAATATATGAAGACATCCATATAATATATCAACTTAATATTATTTGATAATAATATATGGGACCAAGTTTTTTTAATTTTTGGGATGAAGTTCATGTGATCAACGTGAAACTCTCATGGGCGACAATAAGGTGGATTGAAGCAATACTGAGGAACAGGAGTGTATGTCGGGACAGGTTGAGGCAAATAGTGAGATTCGTACCCTGGATTACTCGGATAACCACCCAATTTCCGACCTGTAACACAAGTCCTAACCATATTAATAATAATAATACCAATACTGATACGAATTACAATGATTCATCCATATTTGGTTTTACACACACACATACATATATATATATATATATGTGTGTATGATGCTATATTGAAACGTACCAGGAGAAAACGTCTGAGCATGGGAGATTATGAAAAACACCATGAACGAGAAAAGCATCGTCACAAGGAGCTTCGATAAGCCTGCCATCTTAGCCATTATTATTTAGTATCTCTTTGTCTCTCTTATTGACAAGATTTGGAAAGGACTTGGTTCAGGTTAACTTGGGTGATTAGTATTTATAGACTCTATAAGAATTGGCTAAAGAAACATTTGGATAAATTACAGTTATACCCTTCCGGCCTTCCTGATATAATGAAGGTTTCCTCCTCATAGACTCACACCATTGTTTTAAGTAAGGAAAAACTGTCAAATCAATGATTAAACCCTAAATCTAAGTTACCTAATTCAATGACACATGAAAATATTGTGTTCTTCATAGTTTCCACTTTCTTTTTGGAGTGGTAAGAACATGATTATCAAGGGTTTTTAGGGGTGGGGTTTTTAACTATTCACGTGGGACCCACGTGAATAGTTAAGAACCCGGGTCCTAAAAATCCTTATTTAAGAACCGGTTTTTACACTGTTCATGACACGTGGCGGTTTATCATTCGTCTAATTTTTTTTTTCGATTTTTTTTTTTTACACTTTTCCCCAAAAAAAAATTTTTTTTTTTTAAGAACCCCCATAGGGGGTTTATTGATGGTCATGCTCTAACGAGTGGGTAATATGGATCGAATTTCTATTAATATGGTGAATAGAGCTGTCAAGTTTTTTTTTTTTTTTTTTTAGTTTAATTAGTGACCATAGTTTAGGAAAAAAATTATGATGAATTTTTAATTCCTCAAAATTTTTACCAATTAAGAGGAATTTTTTGTCAAAATTCAGACATATGGGTCCCATAATATTTTTTATTTTTCCTCATGTTTAAAGAATGAAAGAACAAAAAAATTCCCCTGCTAATTTGATGAGGAACAAAAATTCCCTTGATAATTCCTCTACATTCCTATTTTTTTTGTTAATTCAATTTCTCAAATGACATTTTATCCAATTTTTTTACGTTCTTTTGGTTTTTGGTTCATTTTAGTGGTCACCAATTAAAGCCCTAATTTATTCTTTGTAATCGGAATCATTATTTAATCCCGAGATTCACATAAATCTGAGTTTTTTTGTCACTGAAATATTTACAGATGGCTAAATAAAAAAAATTAGATAATTTCATGTTTAAGCAGAATCGATTACTCGCTTAGACAAATATGCCGAATCCTTAATAAATGGAAACCATTACAACACAATCATTTGGTTAAAAAGTGGTATTACTCCGACTAATTCAACAAAATCCGAACTAATTATTAATAAATTAGTTATATAATATTTATTTTTTGTTATCCTAGTTTGGTTGTCCTATGTGCCATCCGTGGCCAGTTAAATTCAGTTTAATGAAAATTAAATTTGGATTAAAAAAACTGGAACCACATTTCGAAAAACTGATAGTGACTTAATGAACAACATACATGGAAATATCACTGCTGCTATCAAACGTCTCTATACTGTCCCATTTACATATCGTATCAAACTTGAATATGTTCTAATGTTTTGTCATTCCTTACCCTACTAGTAGCGGTAGATAAGCCACCAGGCTTAGATTTTTTTCCCACCTCTCCTTAGATTTTTCTGTGTTTTTGTTTGCTTTCTCATTACTTATATTTGCCCCGGTCTTTACTCTTGAGCGAGTATCTTGGTCATAAGAAGACTTGACCAAGACAAAGTTGTTTTTTTCTTTCTATTGTAACAAAACCAAGACAAAGATTTCATGACATGTCATCGACCAATTAGATAAGCTTTAAATAAAGTCATTAATGGAGCTCGATCATGTCCAGTGGAAAACCCATAAAAGGGCCAATGTTGATAATTGATCAGATGCAGATGCTCTTGGAAGTACATTTGCAGCACATATGGAGAACCCAAGGACTTACATTGGTTGCATGTAACCCATATCCAGTTAGAACGAAAAGGATCTTAGGAAT
This sequence comes from Orychophragmus violaceus, assembly GCA_030180135.1. Taxonomy (NCBI): domain Eukaryota; kingdom Viridiplantae; phylum Streptophyta; class Magnoliopsida; order Brassicales; family Brassicaceae; genus Orychophragmus; species Orychophragmus violaceus. Next base: position 107,685,092 of record CM058232.1, read on the forward strand.
CTCTATAAGTTTGTGTTCTTTTTTTTTTTTTTTGCAGGAACCAGAAATGGTGTGAACCAGAATGGTGGAAATTTGGCGACAAGAAAGCGTAAGTTAAATGATCATTTAGTTAAACTCTTTACTTCCAATTGTATAGATTCATTACATGTATTATGTAACTTGCAGATACTTCCGGCATGCTTATGGGGAGATGTATGTGATTATACGCACGCATTAGCTAGATTTGTATCATCAATAGGTCTATTATTTCAACACACAAGTACACTCTTTGATATATTCAAACACAAACAAGAATACCAAAGTTGTAATAAATTTGTTTTTTTTGGGTAAATTTGTTATTATATGTTAACAAATGTATTTTATTTGTTTTACTGTAATGAAATAAATTGATTTTACTCAGTTCACTCGGTTGATTTTTATTAAAAGATAAATACAATAATCAATATGTAAATCATTATTGTCATACCGTTCAATTTTTTTAAATGACATAGATTTGTAAATTTAATATTATCAATATATATTTTAATAGATGAAAAGTTATTTAAATGCCATATTATTATAAAATTTTGTAAACTTTCATAACTTTACAGTTCTAATATTAACATAATTTATAATTATCATATTATCTTATTTTCATAAATTAATAGAATGTTCGATAATTCTTAAAAAAAGAAATTTAGTTGGTAATCTTCTCTAATTTTGAATGATGATGTTAATTATTTTAAAATTTTGATAAATTTAATTTTAAAATTGGTAAACTACTTATTTTGAATGTTGATGTGAATTATTTTGTGACATTTTGGAAAGACAATTTAGTTAACTTCAGAATATATTGTTTAAATTTATATCATAATGACTTTTGTCATGATTCGTATCTTGGTTATATTGTTAGGCAATATCCATGCTACGTATGTAATACAAAAAAATATTTTGTTTTAAAGCGGAAAATTTTATTGAACGTTGATACGATTCTCAAATACCGTTTACACTCTTAATGAAACTTATGTTTCATTGTTTTTTATGTGTCATGTGATTAAGTGGTGACGTGTGTTTTACGAATATCATGTGTGCTTTGCTTGATTATGTGTTATTAGGGTTAAGGTTTATATATAGGTTATTATGGTTTTACATTTTGTATTCACTTTAAGTTAATTAGCAATTAGAGAAGAAGAAAAAGAAGATTATGATTACCTGGGTAAGAAGAAGAAGAAAAGAAAAAGAAAAAATAAAATAAAACTTACGTTCTTATTTGATGTTTAAGGTAAAATAATAGATTTAGGTAGTTGACAGAAAAATAGATTTTATTTATGTTTAGAATCATATATTTGTTTTGTAGCATCAATTAATAAGAAAATGATGAAAAATAATAAGAAGAAATTACTAATTATGTATTATTTTAAATATTTTTTGGTCTATATTATAATAAATAAATAATATATAAATATATATTAGACTCAAATTTAATTAATTTATTTGTGCCAACCCAAGTATGTGTTGTATTAAATTCTGTGTTCGGAAACGCGCTAGGCGCTAGTCGAGTGGTGGAGTTGGGCCTAGCGCCGAATGATAAAATCGAGAATTACGCGGGGATTAATCGGGGCCTAGTTTTAGAGTTATTTCAAATTTCGGATACATTTATATATTAGTATAGTGAGAATAACTAATAAATGACGATAGTCCAGTGGTAAAGTTTATCTTCTGTAGTGTGTTGCACCTGGGTTCGACCAGCGTAACTGCTATATTTTGTATTTTTTTCGTTTTTCATTAATTAAGGGTGTTTTGTAATTTTTTCATCATCTTCTTTGAGATGTACCTCTGCAACCGCCACCATTGACGTTTTAAAACAGAATCTCTTCGTTTTTTTGTGTTTTTTGTAGTGTGCTGCACCGGGGTTCGACCAGCGTAACTGCTATATTTTGTATTTTTTTCGTTTTTCATTAATTAAGGGTGTTTTTGTAATTTTTTCATCATCTTCTTTGAGATGTACCTCTGCAAACCTAGTTTGCAGCCGCCGCCATTGACGTTTTAAAACAGAATCTCTTCGTTTCTTTGTGTTTTTCTTATCTTTTATACACAAACCTTACACATATAACATGAACAAACCGAATCTAAGCATAAAAAGTCAAAATTTTGAGTTTTTTTAACAGTTTCGATTTTTGGTCCGACTAGGCTTACTCGCCACGGCTTGGTACCGCCGACCGCCTCCCTGGCGCGTAATCGGCCGCCGAGCCCGACTTTTCGAACACAGAATAAATCAGATTCTTTACACAAACAATAACCACAAAGGTTTAGCACTAGATGTAAAAATGTATGATTGAATAAATTTTATATTCATTCAAAGAAAGATGTATGTGTTGTATTAATTAACTATGAAGTGAAGACATCACTAGGCTTTGACGGGTACTGGGTACACATGATAGAGACATGATAGAGGCATCATAGAGGGAAGGAAATCTTTTACTTCAAAGCAAACATAAATATCATTTATTCATTACAAACTGCAACAACATACTGTATTGATAACATGGGATCTAACAAGCGTTTTATTCTCCAGCGAATTAATAAAATATACGAAAAATCCATACAATATATCACCTTATTATAATTTGGTAATAATATATGTGACCAACTTTTTTAATTTTTTTTTGGGGGATAAAATTCATGTGACCAAAGTGAAACTCTCATGGACGACAATTATTAGGTTGATTGAAGCAACTCGGAGGAACAGGAGTATAAGGGGATCCGCCGTATATTGGAGCAGGATAACCAGTTAATTTCCGACCTGTAACACAAGTCTTAACTGTGACACCCGTCCCGCATACTTGGCGGAGACGGCAAGTCAACTAGAACTTTACAATTATTTTATAATTAACGTAAACAATGAATTATTTAAATAAGTCTCAAATCATTTAATAAAACATACTTCGTTTAAATCCAGTCTTTCAAATACACACCGATATTTTAAATATATAAATAGTCTTTTGAAAACATAACACTCAATCCCGATAAAACGAGCATCCGAGCAAATACCACCTCGAGCCGCTACTCTGCAATTTCTCTGTTACCTGAAAGGGGTGAAATAGGGGGGGCTGAGTAACAAGTTACCCAGTGTTGATGATATCTAAGGAACCCTAATACTCGAAAAACAATAAGCACTTATACATATTAACCCAAGAAATAAGTCATACTTCACTCAATTAATTATACTTAACATATCACAACACAATCACATATTCATACTTCACACATATCACCATATAATCACTTATTAATACTTACACGTTTCACAATATTAACTTAACATTTCACTTCTTTACTTAACTTTACTTCTTTACTTTTTACTTTATTTTTCATATTCTTTACTGACGGCGGAGCCAACCCCTTTCACGCGTTTTGGGTATGGAACCTCCCCGTCATCGGCCCATTTTCGGCCCTATTGGACTGCAACGGGCTTACGTACGCGATCGTCCGCAGTCCAATAAATCAAGCTCTGCAACGGGCTAACGGATGCGATCGTCCGCAGAGCTAACATCACGGCATGGACTACAACGGGCTTACATACGCGATCGTCCGTAGTCCAACAAACAAAGTTCTGGAACGGGCTAACGTACGCGATCGTCCGCAGAACTATCATTAACTTTTATCATCCTTTACCATCATTAACTTTTACCATACTTTACCATCATTCACTTTTACCATACTTTACCATCATTCACTTTTACTATACTTTACCATTATTTACTTTTACCATAGTTTACTATCATTTACTTTTACCATACTTTCTACTTAGCATCAAATACATAATCAAACAATTCCTATTTCAAGATTTAACATGCATAACCACCTATTGGTAAACTAGTATCGAATTACTTAGATACCACCCGCACCTTAGCGTTTTTCGAGTTGGCGGAAAAATAGCGGTTGAAGCGGTTCAAAAAATAGCGTTTCGAGCGGTTGCGGTTGAAACACTATTTTTTAGTATTCTGAGGTTGAGACTTAAGCTACTGGCGTTTTGTGGTTGATAAAACGCGTTTCGAAATCTGCGATTGACAAAAATAGCGTTTCGGGCGGTTTGACAAAAAGGGTTTTCGCTCAACTTTTAGATCAGTTTTCAGGAGCATCATACCTCCGATTGATGATCCGAAACTTGCTATGGATTTCTTGCAGCAAGATCTATCCGGGCATATACAGAACGTCTTCTAACTCCTTCAGACGCGACGGAAATCAGTCCTACAAAGTCACTACCCGAACATGAATTAGAGTTTGACTACAAAACTGTTTTAGAACAGTTTCGACCACTCTTATTCAAATGACCATAACTTGCTAACCATACCTCCTAACGAAGCAAGACTGGTGTCTATAGAAAGATGAGAGGCAGATCTTTCCAATGGTACCAGGATCGTAATCTGGGTCGTCACGAGCAGTTGTCAATCTGCAGTTAAAGTTGACATATCAGAATTCGTACCAGTCTCACGAAAACGACGATAACTTTCCGCACATACCTCCTATCAGGTCAAACTCGGCGGCTATAGAAAGCTAAGATCCAGGGCTTTCCAGTGATATAAGGAACGTCTTCTGATTCCTTATATTTAGCCTTAAAATCCACTCTGAAGTCAGGCCAACAATTCTGGGTTTAGATTTTCGGTTTCAAAAATACTGATTTTGCTCAATATTCGAAGAGAGATTGCGAACAGAATATACCTCGGAATTACAATCGGAAAGAAGCTACAGAAACTAGAGAACAAGGGCTTTCCAGAGGTATAAGGATCGTGATCTGGTTCTGCCTGAGTCGACGGTTATTCGGCCTACAAGTTGGCAACTCGAAACTGTCTCTTGGAGGTGCTAAAGAAAGCAATTGTCTCAAGGGAATGATGAATGGACGATTTTTCTGGAGAAAAATGATAATGGTGGCTCCTTCTGCTCCCCATCATGTTCTAAATAGAGGTAATGGAGCTTTCTTTTCATTTCTTTAGACTAATCAATTCTTGAGTGCTTAACTTTGACAAAAAGATTAGTGGGAGGGAGGGTCCATGAGGAATGCAAGTTGAAGGAGGGAAAGGAAAAAAAAATCTGGGTCATTACAATTCTCCCCCACTTAGAAATAATTCGTCCTCGAATTAAAAGGTTGGAGCCCGTTCGACTAAACCTGAAAAAGAGTGGGATGATCCGCTTTCATCCGCTCTTCTGATTCCCAAGTTACTTCCTTAATACCATCTCTTTCCCAGCATACTTGTACTCTCCATGCCTTTCCTCCCTTCTCATGGGCTTGCTTACGGTCCAAATTTTTTTACTGGTTTTGCCGGAATCGACAAGTTTCTATCCAAATCTTCCGGACGTTCCGTAATGATCAACTCAGGTTCACGGACAACCTTTCGTAGAACTGAGATATGAAAGACATTATGAAAGTCCGACATCTCAGGAGGTAAGTCTAATTTGTAAGCCACTGCTCCGATCCTCTCGGTGATAACATAAGGTCCCATGTATCGCGGCTTAAGCTTCTTTAACTTTCTCCACTTATCTGCTCCTCGGAATGTCCTCATTTTTAAGTACACCTCGTCACCCACTGCGAACTCCAAATCTTTTCTCCTTTTGTCTGCGTACCCTTTCTGACGATCATGGGCTTCTTTAAGTCTATCTCGAAGCAACTCTACCTGAGCTACAGTTTCTTGGACGAGTTCCATGTCCATGTCACGTCGCTCCCCCACTTCGGTCCAACACAAAAGTGTGCGACGAGGCCTCCCATATAGTGCCTCGTATGGCGACATACCAATGCTTGCATGATAACTATTGTTATACGCGAATTCAGCCAAAGGCAAATAACGTACCCAAGAACCTTCCCAATCCAACATACATGCTCTTAACATATCTTCTAGCGTCTGAATTGTCCGTTCTGACTGACCATCTGTTTGCGGATGATATGCGGTACTCATGTGTACTTTGGTTCCCAACGCTTTTTGAAAGGCCTGCCAAAATTCTGATGAAAACCTCGGATCTCTGTCGGAAACAATACTCACTGGAACACCATGCAACTTGACGATCTCGTTCTGATACTTCTCGTTCAATTTGCCAACTTTATCTGACATCTTAATGGGTAAGAAATGAGCCGATTTCGTTAGTCGATCCACAATCACCCAAAAAGCATCATTGTTGCCCTCGGACCTTGGTAGCCCGCTTACAAAATCCATTGTGATCATATCCCATTTCCATTGTGGGATTGGTAAGCTTTGTAATAGCCCCCTCGGTAATCTCCGCTCAGCTTTTACCAACTGGCATACATGACAATCCGATACCCACTTAGCAACATCCCTCTTCATTCCGTTCTAATGGTAATATCTCTTCAAATCTTGATACATTTTGTTATTGCCAGGATGTATCAAAAATCGAGACTGATGGGCGTGCTGCAAAATCTCTGCCTTTAAATCTTTATTGTCTGGCACACAAACCCGATTCTTAAACAAAACTGTTCCATTAGCCATCACGTCATAACCGGGCAGATCATTTTCCAGTGTTCTTTTCAAAGTCACATCTTCTTTTTGTGCCTCTCGGATTTTCCATAATAGGTCTGCTTGGTTCAATGCTTCTATGCCAACTGCATCCTCTTGAACCGTGGTGGCACACAAACTTAAACATGCAAGCGTTGCTGAGAGTTCCTCCATTCCTTTGACCTTAGACACTGCTTCCTTTCTTCTGCTTAGAGCATCTGCTACTTGGTTAGCTTTTCCCGGGTGATATATGATATCCAAATCATAATCAGCCATCATCTCCGTCCATCTTCGCTGTCTTAGGTTTAAATCACTCTGAGTGAACACGTACTTTAAACTTTGATGATCAGTAAATACTTGAACTTTTTCTCCATACAGATAAGCACGCCAAATTTTTAGTGCGAAGACCACTGCCGCAAGCTCTAAATCATGAGTAGGATAGTTCATCTCGTGCTTTCGCAATTGTCTAGATGCGTATGCAATTACTTGCTCCTCTTGTATGAGTACACATCCCAATCCTGATCCACATGCATTCGTATACACTTTATATGGAACTCCTGTCCTTGGAAGTACCAATATCGGTGTTTGAGTCAAATGCTCCTTCAACTTTCTGAAACTTTCTTCACATTCTTTTGACCACACAAATTTCACCCCTTTTTCCTGTGAGTTGAGTTATTGGTTTAGACAGACTGGAAAATCCTCTTACAAACTTCCTGTAGTAACCTGCCAACCCAAGAAAACGGCGAACTTCTGTGGCACAGGTAGGGGTAGGCCAGTTGGTGATGGATGTAATTTTTTCCAGGTCCACTGCTACCCCTGCTTCGGAAACTATATGACCAAGGAATCCAATTTTTCTCTGCCAGAAACAACAGTTGCTTTGCTTTGCATACAATCTATGCTCTCGAAGCTTGCTTAGCACAAATTTTAGCTGCTCTTCATGCTCTTCACGACTGTGCGAGTATATAAGGATGTCATCGATGAACACAATCACAAACTTATCCAGGTACTCTCAAAAGACATTGTTCATCAACTTCATAAACGCTGCTGGGGCATTAGTCAATCCAAATGGCATTACCACGAACTCGTAGTGTCCATATCTGGTTCGGAATGCTGTTTTTCTTATGTCCTCTTCAGCTATCCGAATCTGATGGTATCCTGATGCTAAGTCAAATTTTGAGAACCATGAAGCTCCTTGTAGCTGATCCAACAACTCATCAATACGTGGCAACGGGTACTTGTTCTTAATGGTCACCTTGTTTAGCCCTCGGTAGTCGATACAAAGCCTGAAACTTCCGTCCTTCTTCTTGACAAACAACACGGGTGCTCCCCATGGCGAGCTACTAGGTCTAATAAACCCTTTGTCAGTAAGATCTTCTAATTGCTTCTTTAACTCAGCCATTTCTTCCGGTGCCAAACGGTACGGTGCTCGAGCGATGGGAGCTGTCCCCGGCTCTAACTCAATGGTAAACGGATCTCCTCGTGTTGGTGGCGGTCCTTTAAGTGGTTCAAATACGTCTGCATAATCTGCCACTACGGGAATAGTGTCCAATTCCTTTATGGATTCCCCTCCTTCCATTGATATGACCGCAAGGTATGCTTCATTTCCTTTCCTTATTAATTCCTCTGCTTGGATCATAGAAATTATGGGAACTCCGTTCTGTGAAGATAACTTAAAGATTACGATATCCTTAAAAGAAATACAACTTCACAAACTTACTTACTCAAGTGTGGTACTGTCGGTGCTCTTTTACTTTTATAAAAATCCCTTTCCCAAAAATCGAAAATACTTTAAATACATATATACTCTTTTTTTTTTTAAGGTGACCCTCCGTGTTAGAATCGAAGTGGCCTTTAACCTATGCTCTGATACCACTTGTGACACCCGTCCCGCATACTTGGCGGAGACGGCAAGTCAACTAGAACTTTACAATTATTTTATAATTAACGTAAACAATGAATTATTTAAATAAGTCTCAAATCATTTAATAAAACATACTTCGTTTAAATCCAGTCTTTCAAATACACACCGATATTTTAAATATATAAATAGTCTTTTGAAAACATAACACTCAATCCCGATAAAACGAGCATCCGAGCAAATACCACCTCGAGCCGCTACTCTGCAATTTCTCTGTTACCTGAAAGGGGTGAAATAGGGGGGGCTGAGTAACAAGTTACCCAGTGTTGATGATATCTAAGGAACCCTAATACTCGAAAAACAATAAGCACTTATACATATTAACCCAAGAAATAAGTCATACTTCACTCAATTAATTATACTTAACATATCACAACACAATCACATATTCATACTTCACACATATCACCATATAATCACTTATTAATACTTACACGTTTCACAATATTAACTTAACATTTCACTTCTTTACTTAACTTTACTTCTTTACTTTTTACTTTATTTTTCATATTCTTTACTGACGGCGGAGCCAACCCCTTTCACGCGTTTTGGGTATGGAACCTCCCCGTCATCGGCCCATTTTCGGCCCTATTGGACTGCAACGGGCTTACGTACGCGATCGTCCGCAGTCCAATAAATCAAGCTCTGCAACGGGCTAACGGATGCGATCGTCCGCAGAGCTAACATCACGGCATGGACTACAACGGGCTTACATACGCGATCGTCCGTAGTCCAACAAACAAAGTTCTGCAACGGGCTAACGTACGCGATCGTCCGCAGAACTATCATTAACTTTTATCATCCTTTACCATCATTAACTTTTACCATACTTTACCATCATTCACTTTTACCATACTTTACCATCATTCACTTTTACTATACTTTACCATTATTTACTTTTACCATAGTTTACTATCATTTACTTTTACCATACTTTCTACTTAGCATCAAATACATAATCAAACAATTCCTATTTCAAGATTTAACATGCATAACCACCTATTGGTAAACTAGTATCGAATTACTTAGATACCACCCGCACCTTAGCGTTTTTCGAGTTGGCGGAAAAATAGCGGTTGAAGCGGTTCAAAAAATAGCGTTTCGAGCGGTTGCGGTTGAAACACTATTTTTTAGTATTCTGAGGTTGAGACTTAAGCTACTGGCGTTTTGTGGTTGATAAAACGCGTTTCGAAATCTGCGATTGACAAAAATAGCGTTTCGGGCGGTTTGACAAAAAGGGTTTTCGCTCAACTTTTAGATCAGTTTTCAGGAGCATCATACCTCCGATTGATGATCCGAAACTTGCTATGGATTTCTTGCAGCAAGATCTATCCGGGCATATACAGAACGTCTTCTAACTCCTTCAGACGCGACGGAAATCAGTCCTACAAAGTCACTACCCGAACATGAATTAGAGTTTGACTACAAAACTGTTTTAGAACAGTTTCGACCACTCTTATTCAAATGACCATAACTTGCTAACCATACCTCCTAACGAAGCAAGACTGGTGTCTATAGAAAGATGAGAGGCAGATCTTTCCAATGGTACCAGGATCGTAATCTGGGTCGTCACGAGCAGTTGTCAATCTGCAGTTAAAGTTGACATATCAGAATTCGTACCAGTCTCACGAAAACGACGATAACTTTCCGCACATACCTCCTATCAGGTCAAACTCGGCGGCTATAGAAAGCTAAGATCCAGGGCTTTCCAGTGATATAAGGAACGTCTTCTGATTCCTTATATTTAGCCTTAAAATCCACTCTGAAGTCAGGCCAACAATTCTGGGTTTAGATTTTCGGTTTCAAAAATACTGATTTTGCTCAATATTCGAAGAGAGATTGCGAACAGAATATACCTCGGAATTACAATCGGAAAGAAGCTACAGAAACTAGAGAACAAGGGCTTTCCAGAGGTATAAGGATCGTGATCTGGTTCTGCCTGAGTCGACGGTTATTCGGCCTACAAGTTGGCAACTCGAAACTGTCTCTTGGAGGTGCTCAAGAAAGCAATTGTCTCAAGGGAATGATGAATGGACGATTTTTCTGGAGAAAAATGATAATGGTGGCTCCTTCTGCTCCCCATCATGTTCTAAATAGAGGTAATGGAGCTTTCTTTTCATTTCTTTAGACTAATCAATTCTTGAGTGCTTAACTTTGACAAAAAGATTAGTGGGAGGGAGGGTCCATGAGGAATGCAAGTTGAAGGAGGGAAAGGAAAAAAAAATCTGGGTCATTACATTAACCATATTAATAATAATACCAATACTGATACGAAACAATGATTCATCGAGATTTGGTTTTACACACACACACATATATGTATGATGTTATATTGAAACGTACCAGGAAAAAACGTCTGAGCATTGGAGATTATGAAAAGCACCATGAACGAGAAAATCATCGTCACAAGGAGCTTCGATGAGCTTGCCATCTTAGCCATTATCTCTATTTATTTATAACACTTGGAAAGGCATGAGACTGGTATTTATAGACTCTATAATAATGGGCTAAAACACATATTTGATAAATAACAGTTATACCCTTCCTGGTCGCGAAGGTTCCTCCTCATAGACTTACACCATTGTTGTACCTAAAGAAAAACTGTCAAAGCCTGATTAAACCCCAAATCTAAGAGCGTGATTATTGGGGGTTCTTAGAGCATGAATATTGATGTATCGAGAGTATCTTAGCACAATTTCTTAGGTAAAGTAGAATAAAAAATTATTAAATATAAGATACCCCAAACAAGAGTATCTTATTCAAGATACAATAATATACAATTTCTTCACTGTTCATCTGACGTGGCAGAGCGTGATTCGTCGATTTTTTTTTTGATATTTTTTTTTTCTTCACCTGTAAAAAAAAAAAAAATATATATATATATATATATTAAAAAATGCTTAAGATACTCCAAAGTGGATATCACGGATGTTTATGCTCTTAGGGGTTCTTAGGGGGGGTTTTTAGGAAAATATTAATATAAAATTAGAAAGTAGGAGAGAGAGGGAGGAAGGTTCTAGAGAAAAGTTCTTAAAGAACCTTTAGAAGGGGGTTCGCCACGTGGCGCAACCCCATTGGTTATTTTTTTTTTTTGATTTTTGATTTTTTTTTCTCCAGCTAAAAAAAAAACAATAAAATAAAAACTTAAGAACCTCCAAAGGGAAGTTCACCAATAATCTTGCTCTAAGAGCATGTCCAACCAAGGTTTTAAGGGTGGGGTTCTTAAGAAAAAATTATAAAATATTGTGGGCCCCACCAAATAGTTAAGAACTCCAGCTCCAAAAATCCTTAGCTAAGGATCGGTTCTTGCACTGTTCATGCCACGTGTCATGATTCTATTCGTTCCTTCTTTTTTTATTTTTTTTATTTTTATTTTTTACTTTCCAGAAGAAAAAAAAAATAATAATTAAAATTTTTTTTAAGAACTCCAAGGGGGGGTTCATGGTTGTACATGGTCTAAGTTATCTAATTCATTAGGCTTAAAAAGTGGTATATATTATTCCGACTAATTCAACAAAATCCAAACTAATTATGAAGTTATACTTGTTCCGTTTTTTTTTTTTTAATATAGGAGGCTTTAAAATTTTAGTTTAAAAAAAAAATAAGACTTTTCATATTTTTATGCAGAAATTTAATTTATTTTAATATAAAAATTTAGCCAAAAGTTTAAACGTTTTCAACTAATTTTTTATATTATTAAAGATGTTTTTTTTGTTTTAAACATACAGGTTGTTTTTTTTCTTAATTTGTGTGTTTTTCAGTAAAATCTCCTACTATATTAATAAACGGAAGGAGTAAAATATTTATTTTTTGTTATCCTAGTTTTGTTGTTTTATGTGCCATCCATGGACTAGTTAAATTAGGTTTAATGAAAATTAAATTTCGATTAAAAATTAGAACCACAGTTTCGGAAACCGATAGTGATTTAATTATCATGCATGGAAATATCACTGCTGCTTTCAAACGTCTCTATATACGGTCCCATTTTTCAGATCGGAGTATCAAACTTGAATATGTTTATAATGTTTTGTCACTCCCTCCTACCCTACTATTAGCGGTAGATTAGCCATCTGGTTTAGATTTTTGCCAACTCTCCTTAGATTTTTCTTTGTGCTTTTGTTTGCTTTCTCATGGCTTATCTCTGCCCCAGTCTTCACTCTTGAGCGAGTATCGTGGTCATAAGACTTGACCAAGACAAAGTTGTTGTTAGTTGTTGTCTTTTTACTGTAAACAAAACCAAGACAAAGTTTCCATGAAATATTTTACCAAAAAAAGTTTCCATGAAATATCATTGACCAATTTGATAAGCTTTAAACTAAGCCATTAATGGAGCTCGATTATGTCCAGTCGAAACGGGTGATTTTAATAAACAATTGAAAGTGTTTGGTACGTTTAGTTTCTAGTTATGATTTTTTGTTTTCTGCGGCAGTTTCCATGGTGATAACAAATCACTATTTTCTTATTCGAGGTTTTGTATATATAATATAACTTCTATAATTTAATATTCAATGAACTAATAATTCGATGGATTAATAATATGATATTTGATTATCAAATTTTTTTTTTGGATAAATTAGTATTTAGATAAATTAATAAAAATATGATAGTTTCGACTGTATTAACCTCGTAGGTTTTACTGTATGTTACTAATTGAAATAAGTTAAATTTTGGGTTTAATATTATTGGGAGTTGTTTTTTTTGGTAATTTTGAGTTTGGCATCATAACCGACCACCCATTTTAAAAAGAACTAACAGTGAAGCTGCATCATTTGGCCGTAAGAAACAAAAAACACGACAATAGTTGATTTCTTGCCGTCTAAAATTTTGACAAATATGACGCCTACATTATAGTTTCTGGCAAACTATCGTTTTAGACTATTCTTTAGGTCAAACTCTTTTTCTTAGAATTATTTGAACTGTTTCAGACATACATTATTTGTTTTTAATATCATGATTGACTAAGATCGATGACCAAAGTGATTTTGCAAAATAACCAAATTATAGAAACTTTTGTAAACTAACCAAATTATAGAAACTTTTGGGAAATATTATTTATTTTTTTTTACAACGAGAAATATTAATTTTATGATTCGTTATCAAAAATAAATTTATTTATTAACGTTAATTGACAAAAATAATGTTTATAATTTTTTTCAAATTATAAATTAGTTATTATTTATTTTTAAAAAATCATTTTTGCATTATTAAATTATAATAAATATTTTCTAATATTTATAATAAAAGTCCATGTATGGTTTAATTAAAGCAGAGCTCTAGACAATGGAACCAGAAGTTTGTCAGTTCATGAAGAGGATTAAGTTCACAAGGAGCAAGCTTGACAGTTATGTTTATGTGAAACAGTTTTAAGATGGTTTGTGGATCTACCTGCTTCTCTATGTGGATGATATGCTTGTTGCATCAAAGAACAAGTCAGAAATTACAAAGTTAAAGAAGCAGTTCAATGAAGAGCTTGAGATGAAAGATCTTGGTTGTGCTAAAAAGATTTTGGACATGGAAATCAAGAGAGACAGGTCAGAGTTCAAGCTTGAGTTGTCTCACGAAGGTTATATTGAAAAGATTCTCAAGTTGTTTCAGCTGTATCAAGCAAAACCAGTGAAGACTCCTCTTGATTCTCATTTTATGCTCAAGGCTGCAATAGAAGCAGAGTTAGAAGGGCAAGTAGAAGAAATGATCTCAGTTCCTTATGCAAGTGATGTGGGTAGTATCATGTATACTATGATTGGTATACAACCTGATATTGCCTATCCAGTCGGTGTTGTCAGCAGGTTCATGGCAAATCCTTTAAAGGATCATTGGTTAGCAATAAAGTGGGTGCTGAAATATCTAAGAGACACATCAAACACATGGATTGTATTTCACAGAAGTGAAGACTTGATTCTAAAGGGTTATGCAGATGCTAACTACGTAGCTGATCTTGACAGGAGAAGGTCCATAACAGATTTTGTGTTCACTCTTGGAGGTACTGTGATAAGCTGGAAAGCAGGTTTACAGAAGGTAGTAGCATTTTCCACGACTGAGTCTGAGTACATAGCTTTGACAGAAACATCAAAAGAAGCTATTTGGTTGGAGAAATTTTGGATATGATCAAGGTCGGGTAGAACTCTTTTGTGATTCACAAAGTTAAATTGCTTTGTCAAATAATTGTGTTCATCATGAAAGAACCAAACACATGGCAGTGAAGATGAGTTTTCTCAGAGAAAAAGTTGAAGAGAAGCTGATCAAAATCACCAAGATTTCGACACTAGCTAATCTTGCAGACATGTTGAGAAAGGTACTACCAGCTTATAAGGAGACATAAGCATTGAAGATGCTTAATATCCTATTTGATAGTGAAGATTCAGAACCGGGATCTCGGAAAAGCTAGAAGAAGAAGAAGAGTTTGAAGACTCAAATTTTATAAAGGATCAAGGAAGATGAATTTGCTCGTTAGGTGGAGATTTGTTGAATTAAATACCCAAACCCATTAAGGCCGAGGAGGAGCAATTGGGCTTGGCCTTGGCGGATTGCTCAAAGCCCAGCTAGTTGAGTCAGTAACGACGTCGTCTTGAGTGTTGGAGTTGTCTTCGAGCTAAAGTGGTCTTCGACCGTTGACCGTTTACAGAGTCGTTAGATTCTGTTCGTGGTTGTTGGGTTGTCAGTCGGAGCTGGGTATAAAACCAATTGAGCATGTATTGTTTTGTATATTCTTTCTTGGTGAGCGAGTAAAATAGAAACGAGAGAGAACTTGATCGCTTTGTAAACCTTTTTCTTCTTTTTCCGGGGAACAGTCCTGGCGTGAGTAGGCTGCGATCACACCGATCGTGGAAGCTGTCATTCTATTCCGCTCTTAGTTCTTGATCGTCGTGACTCCAATTCGTTTCTTTGTTGATTCAGTTTGTTGTTTGATCAATCGGTTTCATCGGTGAATCTTTATTGATTCTCTACACTTCTTAATAGGAATGTACAGAAATAGTTTCCGACCTACAAATATATTCAATGCATTGAGATATCGAAGCTAATCGAAGGTTGGAACATCCACTGCTATATTAATTGACACTACTACTGATATATAAACCTTGTAGTTATTATATAAGTATACACTATATTTGATAATAATTCATGGGACTAATATTTTTTTTTTTTTTTTGGAATAAAATTCATGTGACCAAAGTGAAACTCTCATGGACGACAATAAGGTGGATTGAAGCAACGCGTAGGAACAGGAGAGTATCTCGGGACAGGTTGAGGCAAATTGGTAGATCCGTACCCTCGAGGAATCGGATAACCAGTTAATAATTTCCGACCTGTAACACAAGTCCTAACCATATTAATAATAATACCAATACTGATACGAAACAATGATTCAACAAGATTTGGTTTCACACACACACACATATATGTATGATGTTATATTGAAACGTACCGGGAGAAAACGTCTGAGCATTGGAGATTATGAAAAGCACCATGAATGAGAAAAGCATCGTCACAAGGAGCTTCGATGAGCTTGCCATCTTAGCCATTATTATGTAGTATCTCTTTGTCTCTCTTATTGACAAGATTTGGAAAGGACTTGGGTCTGGTGAACTTGGGTGATTAGTATCTTTAAACTATTTATAGACTCTGTAACAATTGGCTAAAAACATTTTTGATAAATTACAGTTATACCCTTCCGGCCTTCCTGATAATGAAGGGTTCCTCCTCACCATTGTTTTACCAAAGGAAACTGTCAAAGCAATGATTAAACCCTAAATCTAAGTTACCCAATTCATTGAAACATGAAAATATTGTGATCTTAGTTTCCATTTTCTTTTTGGAGTGGTAACGAGTGGGTAATATGGATCGATCTGTTTGTTTTTTCACTTTAGTTTTGTTAGGCTTAACAAGTGTATTATTATCAGGGTCACTATGAAACCGAAATACATCTCTGAGACTCACATAAATAGAAATTTCTTGCCATTGAAAACATTTACAGATGACTAAATAGAATAATTAGATAATTTTGTGCTTAAATAGAATCGATTACTCGGTTAGACAAATAGGTCAAATCCTTAACAAGTGGAAACCATCACAACACAATCATTTGGTTAAAATAGTATTACACCGAATTTAACGAAATCCGAACTAATTATTGTAAATTAGTTAGATAATATTTGTTTTTGTTATCTTAGTTTTGTTGTCCTGTTTGCCATCCATGTCCAGTTTAAATTTCGGTATAATGAAATTAAATTTCGATTAACAATTTGGAACCACATTTGGAAATATCACTGCTGCTATCAAATGTCTCTATATATGGTCCCATTTACGGATTGGAGTATCAAACTTGAATATGTTCTAATGTTTTGTCACTCCCTCTTACCCTACTAGTAGCGGTAGATAAGCCATCTGGTTTAGATTTTTGCCATCTCTCCTTAGATTTTTTTCTTTGTGTTTTTGTTTGCTTTCTCATGACTTATCTTTGCCCCGATATTCACTCTTGAGCGAGTAACGTGGTCATAATAAGAAGACTTGACCAAGACAAAGTTTTCATGAAATATCATTGACCAATTATATAAGCTTTAAATTAAGCCATTAATGGAGCTCGATCATGTCCAGTCGAGAACCCGTAAAAGGGGTAATTTTATAAATACAATTGAAAGTATTTTGTACGTTTAATTCCCAGTTATGATTTTTGTATTGGACAGCAGTTTCCACTGTGATAACAAATCACTATTCTCCCTTTCGAGGTTTCGGCTTTTGAATATACAATATAAATGAGCGGTTGAGGTAGTCCAACTGGTTGAGGGGTTCGTGGTGGCTAGAAACCACCCGGGTTCGAGCCCATGCAGAAACAAAAATGCCTCCTCTGCTCACCCACATGGATATGGGCCCATTGCTTACGGCTCATTTGAATATCCGGAGAGAGGGTCTATCCATGGGCTGCACCTCCCCTTGGGGATTAGTTTGGGCCCTTCCATAGGCCCGGGATACCCCCAGGTTAAAAAAATATATATATATATACAATATAAATTTTATAAATTAATATTTGATAAATTAATAATTTGGTGAATTAATAATATGATTTTTGGGTTTTAAATAAGTTTTCCCGGTAAATTAGTATTTCACTAAATTAATAAAATATGAAGGTTTTGACTGTATTAATTTGTAGGTTTTACTGTATGTTACTAATTGAACTAAGTTAAATTTTGAGGTTTAATAGTATTGGGATTTAACTTTTATGGTAATTTTGGGTTTGGCATCATAATCGACCACCCATTTTTAAAGAACCAACAGTGAAGCTGCATCATTTGGCCGCAGAAAGGAAGAAGAACATAACAATATTGTTGTTATGGAATTTCGATATAGTTCGAGAGAGTCAGAATAACGATTAAAATGGTCCGAACTAACAAGATAAGAATAAATAAAAAATAGGGTCGGAAATTCTATGTATTGATGATTAGGCCGGAGCCGAATAACGAATATGATTACGAGATGGAAGTCCGTTGATAGACGTGTTCCCTAAAGATTGTTTAGACCCGTCATTTTATAAGGGTAGTTCGGAGCGTTCGCAAGTTACAATGTGATGGAGAAGACGATAGTAGTTGTGAGATTGTTTGTTTAGTCTAAGAATACCCAAACGATGTCACGATCTTGTAGTCGTTGAGAATCACAATTCTACCGAGAACAAGAGAATAAGAGGTAAAGCTCTTGAATTATAATTGCATAAAAGTCGTCCTTTACAGAGAATAAGAGCAGACTTATATATCTAACACCCGAGTACATCCACAAGATGTAGATAACTCCAAAACGAAATCATAACTGAAACAAATCTGAACACCAACTAAAAAATCGACATAAAACTAAAACCAAATAGGAAAAGACAGATCAAGCTCTGCATCACGTCACCCGGGGAAAAAGAAGATTCCACCTCGAATCGACAGTCTCATCGCTTGCGACATGGGGAACAAGGTGCTTGACATTGAATACGTCGGAACAACAGACAAAAGGAGGAAGACGAATGCGGTACGCATTAGCATTGATCTTTTCCAAAACTTCGACCGGACCTATTTTGCGAGCTTTGAGCTTGTTATACTCGCCCACAAAGAATCGTTCTTTTGTTAAGACAGCCCAGACGAAGTCACCTACCCGAAACTGTACATCTCGGCGGTGCCGATCCGCAGCTTCCTTATACTTTGCCGAGGAAGCATGTAGATTGTCATGGACCTGCGCATGAATGATGCTCAAATCACCCACATAATCCACAGCTTGGCCATGATCCCGAGTCAAGTCAGGCGCAACTCCGAGATCAATAGGGCCCCGAGGAACCAGTCCGTACACAATCCGAAAAGGGCTAAACAGTGTACTCCGATTGACGGCGTGGTTGTACGCAAATTCTGCCTTACATAACACGGAATCCCAACTCTTGATATTGTCTCCGACCAGGCATCGCAACATGTTGCCGAGAGAACGATTTGTCACTTCAGTCTGACCATCCGATTGAGGGTGATATGCGGAGCTCATATCCAAACTCGTTCTCAACAACTTCCACAAGGAACACCAAAAGTGGCTGAGGAATCGAGAGTCCTGATCCGAAACAATAGACAAAGGGAGACCATGTAACCGATATATGTCTCGGAAGAACAAGAGAGCGACCTGGACTGCATCCGTCGTCCTCTTACAAGGCAAAAAATGAGCCATTTTAGAGAAACGATCCACAATAACAAATATCGAATCGTTACCTCGTTGAGTGCGAGGCAATCCCAACACAAAATCCATGCTAATATCCGTCCAAGGCTGAGTAGGGATCGAAAGAGGCATCTATAACCCGCTATTTGTTGCGTGCCCTTTGGAAGTTTGACAGATCACACAACGTTCGACATAACGAGCTACATCGCGACGCAAAGAAGGCCAAAATTATGACTCAGAAATGACCTGAAAAGTGCGATCACGTCCAACATGGCCCTCACGATGGAGCTCCGAAATTAGCTGAAGGCGGAGGCTACACTCTGGAACGCACAAACGCGAGCCGTAAAAGATGAACCCATCATGGAGAAGGAACTCAGGCGACGTTCCTATATGTAGTTCATCCCAAATCCGACCAAAATACGGATCAAGCGGGTAGAGATCCGCAAAAGATGCAAAGCCAGGCACCGAAACCTGCAATGTGGCCAGTAACGAGTGCCGACGACTCAGGGCATCCACAACTTTATTCGTACGGCCAGATTTATGTTTGATCACAAAAGTAAATTGCTGCAGGAAGGCGATCCAGGACGCGTGACGAGACAAAACTTTACCCTGCCCATTCAAGTGTTTCAACGCATCGTGGTCCGTATAAAGAATAAACTCTTGATGGTACAAGTAATGCCTCCAATGTTTGATCGACTGTACGATCGCGTAAAACTCCACGTCATAAGTACTATAACGTGCGTGGGAACTTGCGATTTTCTCACTGAAAAACGCCAGTGGTCGACCTTGTTGACTGAGCACAGCGCCAATCCCGTACTTGCAGGCGTCGCAATGAAGTTCAAAGACAAAGGTGAAGTCGGGAAGGGCCAATATAAAAGCCTAGATCAGCTTCTCTTTGATGGTTTCGAAAGCAATATCTGCCTCCTTTGTCCAGACAAACGACGAGCCTCTCATACAGTCCGTAAGTGGAGCAGTGATGTTGCTGAAGTGATGGACAAAACGTCTATAGAATGACGCCAAACCGTGAAAACTACGCACCTCACTGATTGATCGGGGGGTAGGCCAAGATTTGATTGCCTCAACCTTGCCCGGATCCACTTCCAGACCTCGCCGTGAAATCACGTAACCCAAAAAGATAACTTGATCAGCACCAAAAACGCATTTCTGTTGTGCCGCAAAGAGTTGCTCACGCCGTAATACTTCTAACACGTCCGTCAAATGTTGGAGATGGCTAGCGAGATCTGAGCTAAAAATAAGGATGTCGTCGAAATAGACAACGACAAACTTACCAATAAAGGGGCGAAGGGCCTGGTTCATAACACGCATAAAAGTACTTGGTGCGTTGGACAAGCCAAAAGGCATGACTGCCCACTCGAATAGGCCTTCGCGCGTCTCAAAGGCCGTTTTCCATTTATCTCCCGGTCGAATCCGAATCTGATGATACCCACTTTTTAAGTCCAGTTTTGAGAAGATAGATGCGTTGCCTATCTGATCAAGCAAGTCATCCAGGTGCGGTATAGGAAATCGATATCGGATTGTGATCTTATTGATTGCACGAATATCAACGCACATTCGCCACGGCCCATCTTTCTTTGGAATGAGTAAAGCTGGAACGGCAGTCGGACTTAAACTCTCACGCACATGTCCTTTAGCTAATAATTCCTCGACCTGGCGCCGTAATTCATCATGTTCCTGAGGACTCATGCGATAGTGAGGACGATTAGGAAGCACTGCATTGGGGACCAGATCGATGTGATGCTGGATATCCCGGAGTGGAGGCAACGTTTGAGGCAACTCGGCTGGAAAGACATCTTGAAACGTATCAAGGATCGTCGTAAATGCCTTTGGAATCGTCGCCTTTGGTGTCTCTGAGGTCGGAGATGAAACCAATGCCCAGACTACATTCGTATCTCCTAACTGTTTTTCGAAGGCCGCTCGAGGTAACGTTAGCAACGAATGTGTGGACGACGGCTTTGAATCAACCACGATGTGTGGCTGAGGCTTCGGATCAACCAACTCCTTGGACGGCAGAAGAGTGATTGTTCTGCCACCGAAAGTGAAGCTATACGTGTTGCTCTTGCCACGATGTGTAACTTCGCGATCAAACTGCCACGGCCTTCCCAGCAGAAGGTGACAAGCGTCCATAGTTATCACGTCACAGACCGCAGTGTCCTTGTAGCTGCCGATGGAAAATGGCACAACAGCTTGAGAAGTCACGCGTATCTCAGATCCTGCGTTCAGCCATGCTAACGAGTATGGAGAAGGGTGAGCATCAACCTTGAGCCCTAGTTTCTGAACAGCCTCATGAGAAACCACGTTAGTACAACTACCAGAATCAATAATTAATTTGCAAATCTTGCCATTGACAGTGCAAGTAGACCGGAACAGAGTCGTACGCAGCCAAGATTCGGTTGGTGCACGAGGTAATAAACAAGTACGACGCAAGACCAAGAGAGGCAGTCCCACATCACCGCCAATCCTTTCTTCAATATCATCATCATCATCAGACCGGTACTCATCATAGTGAGGTTCGCCATCGAAGGTCTGGTCATTAGCCAACAAACCGCGACGATTCTGTTTTGGACAAGCCGTTTGGCGATGCCCATTCTCGCCACAGGTAAAACAACGGAGAGCACTGGTCCGAGGAGGACGGGAAGCTGCAATAGAATCGCTAGTGACTGTGGATTTATCAGCCCCAATGGCTCCACTGTCCTCTTGCACCGAACTACTTTGGGTCAGAGCAGGTACACGAGAACGAGAGTTTGTCGAAGACCAATTTCCCTGAAGTTGTTGTTCCATGCTTATTGCACGCTGATGAGCCTCCGACACCGAGAGTGGGTTAAACTGTTGAAGTGCCGTCTGTAACTGAACACGCAGACCACCAATGAAACGCGAGATCAGCTGATCCTCTGTCTCCACGGAAGGTGTTCTAGCTATCATCTGAAAGAACTCAGTGGCGTAATCATCGACAGTTAGAGATCCCTGGCGAAGGTTCTGAAGCTTATTGTAAAGCGTACGCTCGTAGTTGTAAGGTAAAAACTCCGTCGCATATGCTTTTTTAGTCGTTCCCAAGAATCAATTTTTGATTTTCCAGAGTGACGACGAGATTCCTTTAGCTGAGTCCACCATGCCGAAGCACGATTCTTAAAGCGAGTAGCCACAAGAGGAACTCTCATCTCATCGGGTACTTGTTTGAAGTCTAGGATTTCTTCGACCATGTTTAACCAATCGATCAAATCTTCCGCATTCAGCGAGCCCGTGAATTCTGGAATCTCCAATCGAAAGCCTGTTTCCCAACGAGCTGCAGGAATATGCTGAGCCGCAACAGGCGGACGCAAATCTTGGTGAAATCCCCGACGATGATCATTAGCCGGACCAGCAAACGGATTATCCACGAACTCCTCATCATCAGACTCGAAAAGCGGGTTACGCTCATGAGTATGCGGATATCGTTGGAAATCACGATCATGGGGTTGTTGATGATGGTGTTGTTGTGGGTGTTGATGTTGTTGTTGTTGACGTTGTAAGACGGTGGTGAGGGCGTTTTCAACGGCCGCTTGCAGCGCTTCCTGAAGCCCTTCGGTAAAGGTCTCCAAAGTTTGCCGCAGCTCGTAATGTTGATCTCCCACAACAGTTTTTCGTGGTGCCATTAGAACAAGGATCGTGTTTTGCTAAGAAACAAAAACGCACTGATTCTGATACCAACTGATGGAGAAGACGATAGCAGTTGTGAGATTGTTTGTTTAGTCTAAGAATACCCAAACGATGTCACGATCTTGTAGTCGTTGAGAATCGCAATTCTACCGAGAACAAGAGAATAAGAGGTAAAGCTCTTGAATTATAATTGCATAAAAGTCGTCCTTTACAGAGAATAAGGGCAGACTTATATATCTAACACCCGAGTATATCCACAAGATGTAGATAACTCCAAAACGAAATCTTAACTGAAACAAATCTGAACACCAAATAAAACTAAAACCAAATAGGAAAAGACAGATCAAGCCCTACATCACAATGTTTATAAAATGAACAATAAAAATCTATTTATAGTAAAAAAATGTATGACTTCTCGATGTGTTGTTAACTCTTTAGAGGATATGTCCTTCATACTAAAATATTTTTGATAAAGTGACAAATTTCAATAGGTTTATTAATTAGGTGCCAAACTCATGTCTAACAAAAACTTGATTTCCTGCATTATAATATCTGGCAAACTATATATCGTTTTAGATTTTTTCTTTAGGTCAAACATTTTTTTAACTTAGAATTATTTGGACTGTTTCAGAAATAGATTATTTGTTTTTAATATCATATGATTGACTAAGATCAATGACCAAAGTGATTTTGCAAAATAACCAAATTATAGAAAATTCTGTAAACTAAACAAATTATAGAAATTTTTGAGAAATATTAATTTTATGATTCGTTTTCAAAAATAAATTTATTTAATAACGTTAATCGACAAAAAATATTAACGTTTATATTTTTCAAATTATTAATTAGTTATTATTTGTTATATATTTTCATTTTTACATTATAAATATGTTATAAAATATTTTCTAATATTTATAATAAAATTTCATAAAACATTTTCTAGCTCATAGTTTTTTTTTTCCATTCAATCAGAAACCATCGTAAACATCATCGGGTATTTTTTTTTTTTTTTTAACAAATAGTGATCAAAATATAGATATACAAACCTTATTCTGTGTGATAACTGTAAAGCAACATTCTTGTTTATTAAGTTTCCAAAAAAAAATACATTCTTGTTTATTTCATGTGCGAAAGTGTGACCAACTTTGAACTCATGCATCGACTGCAATACTTCGGATTAATAAGGCACCGGCGTTGGAGCAGAAGCGTACGGCGGAGGAAACTCTGGTGTAGGCATGTAAGATGGCGGGTGCTCCGGAGTTGGAGTGTACGACGGAGGAGCAGAAACGTACGGCGGAGGAAGCTCTGGTGTAGGCGTGTAAGATGGCGGGTGCTCCGGAGTTATTGGAGTGTACGACGGAGGGGGCAGCTCAGGTGTAGGATTGTACGAAGGTGGTGAGAGCTTCGGACTTGGAGTGTACGTTGGTGGGAGCTCCGGAGTAGGACTGTAAGACGGTGGAAGGTCCGGAGTTGGAGTATACGATTCTAGGAGCGCCGGAGTAGGAATGTACGACGGGGGAAGCGCCGGAGTTGGAGTGTACGATGGTGGAAACTCCGGAGTAGGATTGTACGACGGTGGAAGCTCTGGAGTTGGAGTGTAAGATGGTGGGAGATTCGGAGTAGGAGAGTACGCCGGCGACAGTTCCGGAGGAAACTTCTGAGTAGGAACGTACTGAAATAGTTTCCGACCTACAAATATATATACAATGCATTGAGACTTTAATTGAAGGTTGGTACAAAATAGTGATATATAAAGCTGTAGTTATAATATTGCTGATATAATTCAGTATGTGTTTAAGGTTTATATGTAAATAAATGTTACCTGGAGAAAAGGATTTAGCAGCATGGGATATTACGAATAGCATCATGAATGAGAAAAGCTTAATCACAAGTAGCTTTGATGAAGCCATCTTCTCTCTTCTTTTGGTTACAAGACTTGAAAAGTGATGACTCATGAAGTGTGGCAATTAGTATTTATAGACTTTTGTTTCTACTTATAATATGGGCACAGCCGAGCCTGATGAGAGTTATTTGAAATATTGAATGAGTCCTCACTTTTATAAGCCCCACATTTGAAAGAAAATTAATTTTGAATATATAATGTTAAGTTTTATAGAAATTATTAAAAATTATTAATACAAAAACTGAGTTTTGTCCTAGCTTTAAGTGCTCTCAGGCCCGAGAACCGAGGTGCCGCGTCTTTCTCTCTCTCCGGCGGTCGACATTCTGTCTTGTCGCCGTCGGAGAGGTCCGTGTTCAGAATACAACTTCTATCTAGTTAGCCTTTCCTCTCCGATGTGGCCGAGTGGTCGTCTCCTCCGATGGTGCTCGCCGGCGCTTCTCTTCCCCAATCCGGTCTTTGTTCGGCGTTGTTCTTCGGTGCGTGGAGGGTCTGCGGCGGTTGCTTTCAGCGGCCTGTGTTTTGTTCCGTTCTCTTCCTGCGTGTCGTGGTGGTGTTCGCCGCTTCCTCCTGTGAGGTTTTCGTCGGTGGTGTTGAGCTCCGGTTGAGGTTCTCCGTCTTGGGGTGGCGATGGCGGTTATCCGTCTGTATTGAATGATTGCAGGTGACGTTAGTCTTTGCGATGTGAATCGGCGTGTTCTGGTTTAGATGGTAAACCGTTTTTCTTGGTCTTCCTCGGTTAGGGTTGGTTTTGGTCTGGTTTTTGTTCTTTTGGGACCAGACTCGGTTTAATGTTGGTTTTATTCACCTGGCTATTTGGGTAGTTTGATGATCCAATTTTTGGCTTAAGCTTTTAAGTTTGCATCATTTTGTCTTGCCGTCGTGTTCGTAGTGGTGCTATGCAATCTAGGTTTCTAATGTCATTATATTTTCGGGTTTTGGGTTGCGTAGGCTTCTTTGGAGATGGGTGTTTGTGTAGGGCTTCTAAATAGGTGTTCTGTGGGCGCATTTGAATGCGTCAGTACCGTATCCGAAAGTGATCTAGGGAAACTAGTAGTGTTTCTTCCTTGTCGGGTTGTGAAGTCTAGGTTATTGGGTTTGATTGTGAGAGAGCGTCTCTCTGTGGATCTCCGAGTTGCGGATGTTATCGTTCGGTGGGCCGTGGGCGACGTCGATTTATCTGGCTTCTAGTTCTTTGCGGGCGTCAAGATGTGCAAGTTTGATTTGTTTTTGTTATTTATTGGTTTTATCGGTCTATGTCCTTTGTAGTAGTAGGTTTAACAACCCTTTATGGGCTTCTGTTTCCAGGGATATTTCGTTAATCCGCCGGTTTAGTTTTCGGAGAAAGTTTTGTCTTCTGCCGGCTCTTGTATCTCAAAATCGCATCCTTCCATGGTTAATAAAAGTATCACTTCAGATGGAAAAAAAAAAAACTAAGTTTTGTAGAAAATATATTTATATATAATATTATGTTTTTTATTATTATACTTTAGTTATGAAATAGTTTATATTGTTAAAATTAAGATGTTGTATATTGGTTTTGAATAGGACCCAAAATCTCAAGTCTAACTCTGAATCAAAATGTTAATGGGTAAGAAAAGTAATAATGGTAACTAGCCCTGCAAGAAAACATGCAAAATATGTAAGAAAAAAATTGGACAAAAAAGAATAAATAACGGGAAACAGTCTATTTATAGTTGTTGATAATTTGTAGGATTTTTTTTTTTTTTTTTTTTTTTTTACGAAAAACGCTCTATGGATTAATGACGATAATTTTCTATATAAAATTAACCATTTGAAAACTAAAGCTTTAATTTCTTGTGAAACAATATTTTATTTCGATTTTGTTTCAAATGCCAGATTATATATTTATGTTTTGTCTAAATATGAATATATATATCATAAACTGTATTTAGAAAATGTAAATATAATAACGCAAACAAAATGTTGCATTTCAACAAAAAGAAAACTGTTTTAATGGTATGCTTATTCGAAAGTAACAATATTAAAAACAAATGCAAACAATCGAAGGTTTAGAGTTACATTTAAATTTTAATAACACGGCTTAAATATACATGGGAATAACAGTGCAATCTCAACAGCTATACGAACCAATTCAATATATGGATATGAAGGGACATCAAAATTTACCATTATTTGTATTATTTTTCTATGACAGGTGATAAAGCTATACTAGAGTATCACATAGAAACAATTTTAGTTAGAATTATATTTCTCTGTGATTTATTTTTTTTTACAAAATGTTCAAGTTAAGTATATTTGATAGTAGGACACAACATCACAGTTGGTTAAAATTTCCTGCTACTGATGAGGTTCCAACTAGGGATTTTCATCAAAAAGTTGCTACATGCCGTAGCAACATCGCAAGATGGAAGAAAACAAATTTCACAAATACTGCAAAGTTCATAGAAGTCCTAAAAAACCAGATTGATGTTGCTCATGATGAGAATACTTCGTTCGAAGAACTTGAAAAATTAAGAAGAAGACTTATTGAGGCCTTCAGAGAGGAAGAGCTATTTTGGCAACAAAAGAGTAGGAACATGAAACATAAAGACGGTGATAGAAATACAAAATTTCACCACGGCTTGACAAAGCATAAACAAGCTAGGAATCGGATTGTAAGCCTTAAAGATCATAATGGGAATCTAGTAGAAAGTGTCTCTGGAATAGAAAGAGTTTCTTCTCGATATTTCCAGAACCTTTTCTCTACCTCTTCCCCTACGGATTTTGAAGAATCCCTTCGATACATCTCTTCATCGATCTCCGCCACAACAAATCGCACCCTATTGAGGACTCCCACTGAAGCGGAAATAAGGAAAGATTTGTTTGACATAAACCCTGATAAAGTCCCAGGACCTGATGGAATGACCAGCAGATTCTACTAGAAATTTTGGTACCTCCTAAAAGCCGACATCATGAAGCTTGTTTTGGATTTCTTCGAGTCGTCAGAACGTTTTGAGCCTAGACTAAATCAAACAAATATATGCCTGATTCCGAAGAAAGAAAGACCGAGGGAGATGGCTGAATTCAGACCAATTAGCCTTTGCAATGTTTGCTACAAAATTATTTCAAAGCTTCTGTGTAAGCGTTTAAAAGCCGCTTTGCCACCCCTTATTTCAGAGACACAATCAGCTTTTATGGCTAAGAGACTTATAACAGACAATATCTTGTTGGCACAAGAAAATTTCCATGCCTTACGAACTAACCCCCGCTGCCGAAAAGACTTTATGGCAATTAAGACGGACATGAGCAAGACTTATGATAGAGTAGAATGGAAGTTTATAGAATTGTTGATGCTTAAGATGGGATTTGATGAGAGATGGGTGAGACTTGTTATGTCCTGTGTGACATCGGTCTCTTACCAGGTTCTGATAAATGGAGAACCAAAAGGCAATATTATTCCATCTAGGGGTATAAGACAAGGAGACCCTCTCTCCCCATTTTTGTTTATCATTTGTACTGAAGCATTGATCTCTTTACTTAAGGGAGCAGAGGAGGAAAAACGTATCTTGGGTCTTAGAGTGGCAAGGGCAAGCCCAAGAGTCTCTCATCTCCTCTTTGCAGACGACAACTTATTCTTCTGTAAAGCAGAAGTTAACCAATGCTTGGAAATTCTTAAGATCATTGATTCTTATGGTAAAGCGTCAGGACAACTACTAAATACATCGAATTCCTCGATTATGTTTGGTAATAAGGTGGCGGCTGAAAGGAAAAGAGAATTAAAGATTTGTTTAGGCATTTCAACGGAGGGAGGTATGGGACTCTATCCGGGATTCCCAGAACTTATTAGTGTATCCAAGATGAAAGTCTTTTCCTTTGTACAGGATCGGCTTAATAATAGTACCTCTACTTGGTCCTCTTGTCTACTATCTAAAGGTGGAAGAGAAGTGCAAATAAAATCTGTTGCACAAGCCGTACCAACTTACGTCATGTCTTGTTTTCTACACCCTCAAGGATTGACTGATAAACTTAGGAGCTCTGTTTCAAGATATTGGTGGAGTTCTAGCCAAAATAGTGGAGGTATCCACTAGATTGCTTGGTATAAAATGTGCTTGCCTCATGAATCTGGAGGACTGGGTTTCCGAGATTTTCATGACCAAAACATAGCCCTTCTAGCTAAACAACTATGGCGCCTTATTCAATTTCCCTCCTCTCTCTTAGCCCGAGTAATGCAGGGACGATATTTTAATCGATCTTTCCCTATGGAGGATCGACGGGTATATAGCCCTTCTTATGGATGGCGGAGTCTACTCCCATCTAAGTCATTACTCAAGATGGGCTTGAGGAAGACGATTGGCTCGGGAGAGAATACAAGTTTCTGGAGTGATCCTTGGATTCCAGATGTGCAGGCAAGACCGCCGACACCTTCCGTTACTATATAGGATCCTCCCCCTCAGTTAATGGTCCATTCTCTTATTATGCCAGAGACGAGAGATTGGAATATCCCTCTCCTTCAGGATTATTTCCACCCAGAACACATTCCTCTTATCTTAGGTCTGAGACCAAGCAGAGGTTTAATTCATGATGGATTTGTTTGGAACCATACGAAGAACGGTGTTTATACTGTCAAATCGGGTTTTGAGCTGCTACGGAACTACAAGACCATTCTTAAGGACGTCTTTGTTGAAGAGCCAAGCATTACCCCTTTGAAAGAACATGTTTGGAAGATTAAGACCACACCAAAATTAAGACACTTTATGTGGCAAACATTATCAGGTTGTGTGGCGACCTGCGAAAGACTTACTTATAGGCATCTGGCCACTGATAGGACTTGTCCTAGATGTGGTAGCACAAAAGAATCTATAAATCACGTACTCTTTGAGTTCCCCCCAGCTTTACAAGTTTGGGCTTTATCAGACTTCCCGTCCAATCCAGAGTTTTTCCCCAGTTCATCTTTATACAGAAATATGGACTTTCTCTTTTGGAGAACAAAAGACTTGGGTCTCTCAGAAATCCAACGGTCTACGTTTCCATGTATTCTTTGGTCCATATGGAAAGCACGGAATGACAAAGTATTCAATGGAAAAAACATTTCCCCAAGAACCTCCCTGCAGCTGGCTATGCTATAAGCGGAGAGTTGGCGTCTGGCCGTGAACGAGGGAGAGGAAGAAGAAGAAGAAGAACGAGAGGAAGCCCAAGAACTCGAAGGGCTAAATGACTCCCTTATGGACGCTCGGACCCTAACATGTCAAATTGATGCTTCTTGGATCAATCATGGCCTTGTTAGTGGTTTGGGGTGGTGTTATAAGGATCATATGGGTCGTGAGGTCGTTGGACTCCAAGGTTGTCGCCGAAGCCTTTCGGCACTTCACGCAGAGATGGATGACCTTATATGGACGGTTTCATATTTTGTCGAGAAACGAATCCTACGGGTACAATTTGAATCGGATTGTGCAATACTTGTGGATATGATAGAAGACCCGGGAGATTGGCCAAATTTTGCATCGGAGTTGGAAACCTTATCCCTTTTAAAACAGGGTTTTAATTTTTTTCAACATTCAGCACATCCCCCGAAGTTTAAACATTCGAGCGGACTCCTTAGCTAAGGAAGCCCGGTCTCGTGGTATATTACTTTCCCACATAAACCAGACTATCCCGACTGATAGAACTCTCTGAAGACTTCCTGGTAGCGGAATAAAGTTGGCTTAAGTCTAGTTGGACAGAAGATAAAAAAAAAACAAAAAACAAAAAAAAAAACAAAAAAAAACGTGTTCGAGTCCACCTTGCACCAATCTCCCATTTTCCTCTAAAAAAAAGAAGTTAAGTATGTTTGAAAGGGAAATTTAATTGTGTAACCAACAAAAAATAATAATTAACTAAGTAACTAATATATATGAAGGGGCATTAAAATTTACCATTTTGTATTATTTTTCTATGACATAATATATGTGATGATGCTATACTAGAATATTATCACATAGAACCAATCTTAATTATATTTCTCTTCGTGTTTTGTTTTCTACAATATTTTAAATTATGTATATTTGTAAGGGAAAGTTAGA
This sequence comes from Orychophragmus violaceus, assembly GCA_030180135.1. NCBI lineage: Eukaryota > Viridiplantae > Streptophyta > Magnoliopsida > Brassicales > Brassicaceae > Orychophragmus > Orychophragmus violaceus. The sequence goes on from CM058232.1 coordinate 107,715,731, forward strand.
TGTATAACCAACCAAAAAATTATAATTAAATAATTATATATATGAAGGGACATCAAAATTTACCATTTAATTTGTATTATTTTCTATGACATAATATATGTGATGACGTTATACTAGAATAGTATCACATAGAAACAATCTTAGAATTATATTTTTCTTTGTGTTTTGTTTTCTAAAATATTTTCAAGTTAGGTATATTCGAAAGAGAAATTTAGTTGTATAACCAACAAAAAATAATAATCAACTTATTAACCAATATATATGATGGGACATCAAAATTTGCCATTTTGTACTATTATACTATGACATTATATATGTGATAACACTATACTAGAATAGTATCACATAGAAACAATCTTAGAAATATAATTTTCTTTGTGTTTTGTTTTCTACAATATTTCAAGTTAGGTATATTTGAAAGGGAAATTTATTTGTATAACCAACAAAAAATAATAATCAACCAATATATATGATGGGACTTCAAAATTGCCATTTTTGTATTATTATACTATGACATTATATATGTGATAACACTATACTAGAATAGTATCACATAGAAACAATCTTAGAAATGTATTTTTCTTTGTGTTTTTTTTCCTACAATATTTTCAAGTTAGGTATATTTGAAAAGGAAATTTAATTGTATAACCAAAAAAAATTATAATTAACTAATTAATCAATATATGAGGGGACATCAAAATTTATCAATTTTATATTATTTTTCTATGGCATAATATAAATGATGACACTATACTAGAATAGTATCACATAGAAATTTTTTTAGTTAGAACTAGATTTCTCTTTATGTTTTGTTTTCTACAATAATTTCAGTTTAGGTATATTTGAAAGAGAAATTTAGTTGTATAACCAAATAATAATTAACTAATTGACCAATAAAAAGTTAATTAAAGCATTCTCTATATTATATACAATATATTCTAAATAACTTTTATTACATATATATCTCTTTCTCATGGCCTACTATTCTATTGAAGATCTATAGAATAGCATGCTTATTTATTTACCAAAATAATTTTTAACTGAACAAAATAATATAAAATTAAGCTATAACTTCTAAATTTTGACTTTTTCCCAAAAACTAACACTATATGTCGATAAAGTAAACGCATATCCGAAATATAATAAAATTAGTAAAATATATATTAAATAGAATATCTATAGAATATAATGCTACTTTATTTTTAATTGTCAAAATAATTTTGTAACTTAGCGAATGATATAAAATTAAACCATAACTCCTGCATTTGGGTTGTTAGTACCAAAAAATTAAACATTACATTAGAAAATTAAACCCAAATCCAAATAATAGAATTAGTAAAATGTATCTTATATATTATAATATATTACTATTTTTGATAACTTAAATAGTATATTATAAGAGCATGCACATCGTAGGTTTTTAGCACATGTTCTTAAAAAAAAAATTAATAAAATATTGTGGGTCCCACGTGAACAGTTAAGAACCGAGTTCCAAAAATTCTTAATTAAGGATCGGTCCTTGCACTGTTTCTACACATGGCGGATTGCTATTTGTTCCTTTTTTATTTTCGATTTTTGTTTTTTTTAATACTTTCCACACAAAAAAATATTAATTTTTTTTTTAAAAACCCCTTCTTGAGGTTCAAGAATGTACATGGTCTAACGGTCTTAGTCACTTAAATACTATTTTATATGACTATACTTTTAATTTTTTGTTGCCAATATAAACATTTGGTTTTGGACAATCGTTCCGAGAACCTTCTTTCTCTTCTCTCTCTCGACTCACAAACCTCACCGCCTCCGTTTTGCCTCTCTTTCTCCGGTGATTTCGCCGGTTAAGGAGAGGGCTTCATTTTCTTTTCCTTTCTTAGCCTTGCTCTTCGTTCCGTGAGGCGAACATGTTCTTGCCTGGTTTTGTGGCGGTCTCCGTCGGTCGTTTCGTTTGCGGTGGCTCGCCTGAGGTGCGGTGGTGGAGGCTCTTTCGGATCCACGCTTTTGAGGACGAGGCTTGGTGACGTCTCCTCAAGGGTTCTCGCCGGCGTCTTCTGGTGATGCTCTCCTCAGATCTCGAGCTCAGATCTAATTCTCGAAGTCCGGGGGTTTGGGTTTCATTTTTCAACGGCGAGGAGGTTTGGTCGACATGCATGAACCTCGGTGGACCCTGAGTAAGCTTGAGGCTTTGAGGGCGGCGCAAGGCGTGAAAGGGGTCTCCGTTGCGGCTGATTACGGTGGTGATCTCTCGGGATCGATCTGCGTGGTTTCTACTCCGAATCCCGTTTTGGGTGGCGCCTCAACCTGTTATCTGGGCATAGTACTTCCCGGTGGATCTCGGTTTCTTCTTCTGGGTGTGGCAGCGGTCTTCTCGGCGGCTAGATCAAGTTCGTGATGAAGGCGCTATCTCTCTCTCGCGGTGGTGGCGGTGACGGGCTTCCGGTGTCGGCGGCTCTTCATTTCCGCGTGCTAGGGTTTCTATCTTCATCCGGGCTTATTTTGTGGGGAACTTGGGCTTTACATGTTTAGTCTCAGGCCCAATTCGGGTTAAGTGGCTTATTTTCTTTATCTGCTTGTATTAAAAAAAAAATTATTATATTAATATTAAGGAATACCCTTTGACAAAAAAAAAAACATTTGGTAAATCAATCCTATTTGAAATGTCAATCCCATAGCTGACGTTACTGGAATGTAGTAGCATCAGATATTAATACATCTTAGACTCAGATTTGTCTCTGTGTTTTTTTTCTTTTCTCTCGATATTATTGTATTTGTATCATGTGGTGCCAAAAAGACTTTGAAAAGACAGTCTTTCCTTTAGAATTTTTTTTTGGGTCCGATTGGTGAACAAAAGCGGAACGGTTAGATTAGCGGTTAGCGGAAGTGGTAAGCGGTTGAATAGTGCAAAACTGTTGGTAAAAACTGTTGGTGAAAGCTGTTAGCGAAAGCGGTAAGAAAAAGCTGAGAGTAACCGCTTTTACTGTAGCTTTTATAACGTTTTGGTGATTGGTAACAAACAAAGCGGTATGCCTCTAAGAGCATGAATATCCATGTATCTTAGGTGGGTATCTTGCCAAAAATATATTAAAATATTGTGGGTCCCACGTGGGACCCACATGAATAGTTAACATATTCACCCCATAAGTTTCTTAGCTAAGATACGTATCTTCACTGTAGCGCCTGCGTGGCGCTACAGGATTGGTCCAATTTTTTTTTTTTTTTTTTTTTTTTGATTTTTTTTTCCGACTTAAAAAAAAAAAAAAAAATTAAAAAAAGAAGTTAAGATACCCTTGCTGGGTATCATGGATATTCATGCTCTAACGTTTTTATAATCGTGTCACCAATCGTACCCTTTATTAAATCAAATAATACTATCAGTTGAATCAAATTGTTAGCTTTTAATCTTTTATTATATCGGCACTATTTTTTCCTCGAAAAACGTCAATTTTTTTTTTTCTCAAAAAACGTCAATTTCTCACAATTTATAATTTCAGAATATGTTGAAAATTAGAGGTGAAAATTTTCCTTAAAAATAATAAAAATTGCGTAGTTAATAAGTATATTGATATGGAGTTAAATTTGTTGGCTTTATCAATTTGTAAGGATGCTTTGTGTCAAGATTTGAGGTTTCTGTGGAACATTACTCGATCATTTAGAAATATATTTATTACAAAAAGGAAAAAGTCGAAAGCTAAATTCATCTGAAAAGTATTTATAAATTCTTAGATTAGGTCTGCCTAACCTAAAATTTATAATTTGCTATTTTATAATTCGTACAAAAATAATAGAAATCAGAATAGATTATTTATGAAAATGCATTAAAAAAAGAATATAAAACCACATACTTATAAGGAAAATTAAGTACATATACGAATGATGTGGTTGTCCTTATTTCATAATAAATAACGTTTTCGAATTAATTCATAAAAGGGATTACACATATGCCAATACATACGCATAACACGGGTAGATACTAGAATATGTATATAGTATTATACATACTCACACATACAAATACAAAAAAAAAAATAGTAATAATATTGATATTTTTATTTAATCATATAAAAACCGATGATTTTTTTTTACATCCTTTCAAAATAGGTTAGCTATACATATTCTTATTTACATATATAACTAGATTTTGACCCGCGCTTAAAAAACGCGGATTTATTTTCTTTATAAATTTTAATTTTTTATTTATTTTGTTCATAGTAATTTAGATTTTAATTATGTAATCCAATTTTGATTATAATTTTTTAACCCGTATTGTAAAAAGTGAGTTAATAATTTAGATTATTTTAAAAATAAATTGTGTGTTATTTGGGAAGAGATATTAAAATAACGATTTTGTATTATATATTTTAATCCGTGTTCTATCGTAAGATCATGGTTTGAAGAAAAAAAAAATATATATATATATATGTGTGTGAAAACAACCATTGTAAAAGTTAATTTTTTATTTATTTTGTTCATAGTAATTTAGATTTTAATTATGTAATCCAATTTTGATTATAATTTTTTAACCCGTATTGTAAAAAGTGAGTTAATAATTTAGATTATTTTAAAAATAAATTGTGTGTTATTTGGGAAGAGATATTAAAATAACGATTTCGTATTATATATTTTAATCCGTGTTGTATCGTAAGATCATGGTTTGAAGAAAAAATATATATATGTATATATATATGTGTGTGAAAACAACCATTGTAAAAGTTATTGCATTTATCTAAAATATTATTTTATAAAACAATAGATAATTATAAAAAATTATTATGTTTTATATTTAATAATTAAATATTTACGAAAGTAGAAACAAAACAATCCGTTTATATATATATATATGTGGTATGTATAATTTTTAAATTTGATTGAACACCCGTTAAAAACTGCATTCAAACATAAAATATAATTTAACGCCTCAAATATTTGAATAATATAAATATGTAATAATTTTAATATTTTTATTAAGTTTAAAATATATCAACTGAAATTATTTAATATATATATATATATTAAACTCATGCGAAGATTTTTTTTTAGGAAATTTATAATCGAAATTGGTTAATTTATTTTTCAACCCATTCAATGATTTAAATATTTTTCAATTTGATAGAAGAAACCGCTAAAAAGTGCAATCGTAAAAACATCAATCGTAATATGTATATATATATATTTGAAAAAAATAAAGAAAATATTAGAATATATTATAAATATATTTAAAATTAAATCATAAACTATAAAATATTAACTTATATATATATATAAATAGTTGATATATAAGTTATTTAATTGTATTTATCAATTGATTTAATAGTTTAATGATTGTATATACATTTGTTTCAATTTTCTCTCCCAAAGTTCAGCCGCCGACCTTTTTCCAAATCTTCGATCTCCGTCGGGACGGTGCGTGGTGGCTCAGATAGCACCGGCGCCGTCCCCTCCTCTACCTTTCTCTCCTTTTTTTATTTCCGGCGAGGACTTCTGTTGGGATTCGCGATGGTTTTGGGCCAATTTTAGCCTCGGGATGTGAATGTCTGTGTTTCTGGTGTCTCTGTCTCTATCTTCGGCCGTTATTTGCCGATCCTTCACCGGAGTTGCTGAGGAAGGGTTGCGAGCTTTCACTGGTACGTCGGTGGTGTGGAGTTTACAGAGAGCTCCGGTGTCGTTGTAGGCTTATCCTCTCGAGCTTGGTCTGAGGACATCTGCTTTTACGGTCTCAATCAGTCTTCCTCTGTTTTGGCGTTGTGTCTTATCCTCTCGTGCTCTTCTATCGGAGCTTCGTGCGAGATGGTTGTTGGTCGATCTTGGTTTGTGTCCGGCGTGGTTAACTCCGGCTGTCTGAAGTGATGGTCTTTTTGTTGTTGTTGTGTGAAGTCCCGTGGTTTGTGATTCTGATCGGATCTCGTATCTAGATCGGGAGGATTTGCATCTTGACCGCCGTTTTCTCCGGCTCTGAGAGTTAGATCTGCGGAGGTGAAGTTTTCCGACAAAACGCTTGGTGGTTCAGTGGCGGTTTTGGATTTCTTTGGATGATTTGCTCCTCTGTGCTGCTCTTCATCCGGTTAGAATCTCGGCGTTCATCTTCCTGATCTCATATCCAACCGTCTAGTGAGTGTATTACCGATCATTCAGGTTTATTTAATAATTGGAAAGTCCGGATCTTTTAGATCTTCGGTATGGTTTGTCCATAATCTTTCCGGGTTTGCTGGTTTTTATGTCAATTGAAGTTTGTGTTTGAAGTGTGCGGCCATTCTGGTTGGATTTTTTAGGGGTCATTGTATCTGGTTTTCATCTAATAATCAAGCCTCTCTAGTGATAGCTTTCTACAAGCTAGCCAGACGAAGCTGATAGAGGATATTGAAGAAGATCTATCTCAATTACGAGCATTCTCGTTGATAAAGGTATTGAAAGTAAAAGATTGGAAGGCCGCCTGCTAGTGTAGGATCGGGAACATCCTATTTTACTTTGTTTTAAAAAATCCTTATGTATGTTGTCGCTATTGTATCATGGCTACGTTTCTTTCACCAATATGTTGGTGGGGAAGATCAATAGCTCCCGATGATTTCATACATCGAGCTTCTTCTTTGTTGTAACTTTTGTAAAACCAGATATAATAAATCAGTGTTAAAAAAAAAAAATATACATTTGTTTCAATTTTAATTAATTAGGAAAGTATGACTCATTATATTTTGGTTGTTTGGCTACATGTTTAATAATTGTCTTGTTTGGAAACATGGATTGTAGAGATAATGTTATATTCCCTAATTACCTTTAATGAAATTTAATTAAATCATTAATGTGCAATAGCACAAATTGTAAATAACACATGCCCCAAAGGTTAGTTTTCTAACCACTCTAATTTTTTAATAGTATTGATCTTTAGGTCTTTGTACAATAAATTATCCTCTAAAATGACAACCTCGCATGACACCATGAGCAGCTTCGCTTAGCTTAGGATCCGGGGATGTAAGGAATTTAGTCACACATGCTTTCGAGGTTTTAAACTTGGTACAACATGGGCCATGAAATACAGGCATCCCGGATGATCCATACATATGATGGTTGACGCAATTTCTAACCTCTGGTCTGCATGCTGGTGGCATTGGCATAGGTATACAAATGGGTTTACGATAATGACAACCTCGAAGAAAACCATCAGCAGCTTTTTTCAACCTAGGATCCTTGGACGTAATGAATGTACACACACATGGTTTTGCGGCTTTAAGTTGATTACAACATGACCCACGGAATGGAGGCTCCTTGGGGGGATCTCCGGTTAAATGTGCCTCGATGCATCCTCTAAACTCCTCTTTGCATAGTTTTGGCATCTCTGCAATAGGTTGCTTGGGAATCACCACAATAGCGGGACCCGTGTCACCTCCCCCTCCAGGCTTGCCGCCGGGCTTCTCCCCTCTTCTGTAACCATTCTCACCACCTTGCATAAATCCTTCGGAACCCTTGCCGGGGGGGCTTGGTCCCCCACCAACAAAGCTGCGGCCAGCCCCGGTAGAGCCGCCAGGGGTGCCGCCAGCACCGGGGGCTTTGATCAAAGCCGGAAATGATGTCAGGGGTATGATTATGGCAATGAGAATCAATGAAATGGTCTTCATGTCTATAATGAGCTGGTCAAGATGGATTTACTTTTAGTTTGTAGAAATGACTTTTGCTTTATTTATATTTGTTTTAGGTCTTTAAATAGGAAGTTGTAATCGGTGGTTCATACAAAACATGGAAATATAGAAAGTGGGATTCGATTCCTATAAAGAAGGGGAGGATGGTATACTCTATATTCTATTTATTTACAAACCAAAACAATTGAGTCGCTTAATATTGCAAAACTATTGTTAGTTCTTTTATGTGGACTCCTAAAATTGCAAATGTTCTTGGAGTGATGTTGGGGAAGTATAAAATGTATATTTGTTCCGAATCTCGGATAATATTTCTAAGTTTCTTTAACTCTCTCTTGGATATGATAAGAACTTGTCTCGCAATGAATTCGGACAACTCAGGTAACTTGTCCAACTAAAACGTCTATATCAACAAGATAGACATGAACACATTTTTCACTATCTATATCTTTTAAACTATTTATCCAGTTACCTAATAGACACGTCAGTGATGAGACATTTATATAAATGACGATATTTTATTGCAACTTAGTTAGCCGTCATGGCGATTCAAGCCTCACAAACAACCAAAAGGTTGTAGAAGAAATTACAAACCAACAAACATTTATGCAATAATTCTCAATCGGTCTGGCCAAGGCAGAGAAGAACCGAACAAGATGTCATAAAGAGTTCCACCATACACAAACTCCTACACCAGGAGGGGAATTTGTATTTCGAGTTTTGGAAATGAGCTAAACTTAGAGGAAGACAATTTGAGGAAAACGTTAGAATCTTGATACTACAATGACTCTTAGACTCTGGTGCACAATCATTGAATGCATCTATCAAGATCTTCAACAAAAATACAAGGCAATCATTGGTCTCTTTCTCGCTAATCTTGATTGATGTCTTTCTTGTTAGAAGTTCTTGATGAAGTCTTTTATGCTTGACGTTTTCCACAAGTGGGTTGGCAATATGTGTGTGACTGCTTTGTTAAAACCGAAAGTGTAGCAAATGAAAAAAGCAAGCACACCCACACATAGTGACGTTAAAATGGACGGTCCAGGCCCGTTAAGGCCATGTTCGTTTAGGTTTGTGTCTGTTTAGGCCCGTTTAGTTTGGGATCCGTTGAAGCCCGTTTAACTTAATGTCTGCCGGGTTTTAGTCGGCCCGTTTAGACTCGTTTAATTTTTTTTTTAATTTAAAAAACACTACAAGAAATATGTACATTCTTACCGCGGAAATAATGCTATAATAGGTGTTTCGTAGCGGATTCGTAAATGCTATGTCATCGGCAACCATCATAGGTATCTCCTCTATGATAGCATTTTTTCTGTATGCTACGATAGGTCCAGCACTACAAGAAAACATGAAATTAACGACTGAATTTAGCGACTGATAATGCAGTCGCTAAATTTCGCGACTAAACTGCGACTGATGTGCGATTCATTAGCGACCAATACAAATTAGTCGCAAATCAGTCGCTATTTTGCGACCCATTATTTCAGTCGCATAACAGTCGCCATTTTGCGACTAATTTGCGACTATTTGTAAGTCGCTAAAACGCAGTCGCATAACAGTCGCCATTTGGCAGATACGATAGCAATACTTCGATGATGTTATTTGTATGCTACGATATGCAGATACGATAGCAATACTTCGATGATGTTATTTACTTTACTATAACATCTCTATTTTTTATAAAAAGTTGATTACAAATCATATTTCGTGCTATGATAGTTCTTTCTACAATAGCAATTGGATATTGCTATAATGTTTGAGCCGTATTAGTCGAGCCGAGCCATATTAAATTATTATTATATTTATTTATTTTGTATCAACAGAATTTATATTACAAAAATATTTAAGATATTCATAAAATGATTTTATTAATAAAAAGTGTTAGTAACAAACATATAAAAATTACAAAGTTGAAGGATGAGTAACAAACATTTACTACATAAGCAAAATTGTCATCCTAAATGATGATGTCCGAACTCTCTTCAACTTCAGTTCCTGATATGCCCAAAGAAGATACATTCAATTGACAAGCAAAAGAAAAAGTCGGACATACCTATAGCTTCTTCACATGACCTCGGAGCTGAACCATGGAAAGATGACTGCAAAGACAAGAACAAAAGAGTTGACAGAGAAGTGATTAGACGAGAACACAAGAGTCAATAACAGACAGATTCTCATCACTCTATTGTTGTCTGCTTGAATCAAGACACATAGACATAATTAGCACCGACGTGTTGAGTTATGACAAAATTCTACTACATGTATATGGAAGTGGAAACTTACAAGTGTTGCAAAGTGGTATGGTATATCATACTACCGATAACAAGTATCATGTTCGAAATGAGGAGGATGATAAACCTCTTCTCAAACCGTTTCTGTAAACGTTAAGCCCGTGCAAAGCATTCAACAAACAAAATTCAAGACTTGCTAACCAGTTTATCAACTAACCGCAGACATATCTATGTTAACATGTCATATAATAAGCTAAGCATACTCATCCTGAAATCAGAGTAACCGCATATATCTAGCACCACTAATGGAACCACTTTGTAGCCAAAGTATCCAAACAAGTATGGAGTAAAATCTTTTGATTTGTCAATGTATGAAGAGTGGTGTTACCAAATCCTTATTTTTCCAAGCATGAAAGTTCCTAGAATCCAGCTACTAGAGAGTATTCCAAAGTTTCAGTTCATTCTCTACTGAGGAACTCCCTTTACCCAGAACCCATTTTGATGATGCCAAGCACTTTCTACCGGATTTCAGATCCTTTACTGTCGACGATATAGCTACCAGATTTTTTTTGTATTAGAAGGAAAAACTCACCACTCTTAAGTTCTTCATCGGACTTGCGGCGAGGCTCACGCTTCCGCTGGTTTTGGCTTCAGCGACATAGATATCATCATTGTCCACAACAATAAGAGTTGGAGACCTATCAATTGAAAAAGACGGGAAGAACAAGAGTGGTGGAATAGGAGAATAAACTTTAGACTTGGGGATATTTGGTCTTTTGGAGGATTGAGAGGAGAAGTCTCTCGCTTTCTTGAGTGAATGAGAGGCCTGAATAATAAGGAGCGGAGGAGGAGAAGGTGACTGAGGATTGGTCTAGAAGTTGAAGAGGAAGAGAGTGAGAGTGTGAGGAAGACGAAGAGAGTAACCAAAATACGAGAGAGATAGTGATGAAACAGAAGAAGAGGGAAAAATGAGTTGGGTTTTCAGGATCCTAAATTTTTACCAAGTGTTGGCCGTACAGCTAAATTTAGTTTCCCGCTTATGGAAACTCTATTATAGCGTTTATCTGATGCTATTATAGAGTTTGAAAATTTCTAAAACATCTAACATAGCAGTTCAATAATGTGCTATGAATCAATAAAAGTTGCTTAAAATATTCTCTATATTATATACAATATATTCCAAACTGCTTTTATTATATATATATAAAGATATCATGGCCTACTATTCTATTGAGGATCTATAGAACATCATGCTTATTTGTTTATTTACCAAAATAATTTTATAACTGAACAAAATAATATAAAATTAAGCCATAACCTCTAAATTTTGATTTTATTTCAAAAAGTTAACATTATATGTTGATAAACTAAACTCATATCCGAAATATAATAAATTAGTAAAATATATATAAATATAATATAATGCTAATTTGTTTTATTTGTCAAAAAAAATTGTGTAACTTAGCAAATAATATAAAATTAAACCATAATTCCTACATTTGGGTTGTTAGTACAAAAAAATTAAAATTACATTAGAAAATTTAACCCAAATCAAAAATATATAATAGAATTAGTAAAATGTATGTTAGATATTATATTTAGTAAAATGTATGTTAGATATAATAGAATTAGATATACATTATTATTTTCGATAACTTAAATAATATATTATAAGGGATTAGTCATTTAAATACTATTTCTATATGACTATATTTTTATTTTTTTGGTTGCTAATATAAACATTTGGTAAATCAATCCTATTTGAAATGTCAATCCCACAGGTGACGTTACTGGAATGTAGTAGCATCAGATATTAATGCATCTTAGACTCAGATTTGTCTTTGTATATATATATATATATTTTTTTTTTTTACTTTTTTTTGCCAATATAAACATTTGGTAAATCAATCCTATTTGAAATGTCAATCCCATAGGTGACGTTACTAGAATGTAGTAGCATCAGATATCAATGCATCTTAGACTCGGGATTGTCTTTGTATATATATATATATATTTTTTTTTTTTGTTTGTCACGAAATTTTCATTCATACTCTTAAAAAACTTCAATACAAGGGATAGAGGGAATGTTACATCCTCTTTGATTACAATAATTAAACTCTAGAATAAAAGTAGAAGATAGATTCTCTAAAGAGAAAGACGGCGAAAATGAGACACCGTTCAAATGCGTCAAGCCGAATCTCAAGGTAAAACCCGATTCGATAGAAATAGTCAACATGATTTGTGACTTTTGAATACAATCCTTCCCTTCTAGACTCGTCACAAAGACCAGCCCGATTGCTTCTTCTGTTCCGGTACAAGCCGGTACCCAAGATTGCAAAATAGAAAAAGGATTGAAGAGTGTTTCCGGTGTTGCAACCGGAAAAAGAAGATCTCTATTGAATAAGAGACATGATGGATAGAGTCTCTCCCTGTAAAGGGAGGAAAATGGAAGCAATTTTCTCCAAAAAAAGAAAGCTTGAAGTCATCTCTCCCATAAAAGGGAGGAAAGTGGAAGTGATCTCTCTCAGGCGAAGGAGGAAAATGATAACGCCTTGTGGTTACTGTAACAACCCTCGATGGTTAGAATAAATCGTTGCAGATACAAAGACTTGGGCCTAGAATGAAGACATGGCCCAATGGAGAAAATTTTCTTAGCAGGCCCAACTTGCTGAGATTACCAGGATTGGAGGCTTTGGCCGCGAGGGAGTGGTTCATCTCGGACGAGTCACCGGAGGTTGGGACTGTCGGAATCCCGGGACTACCGTCAAGAGGGTTAGCCAGTATGGGATGTGGTCCACCGGAAATGAGGACTAGAAGCTTCCGTAGACAGAGACTTCGAAATATGTTTGGAGCGATTCCGGCGGAGTTGAATCTCTGAGATGCAACGTTTAGAACGATGAGGCGGAGGAGGCATACGCGCCATCCAGTAGGTGGTGAGAAGGATCTTCGGGAACAACCCGAGAGGAGGTTCGATCTGGCGCTAAGAAGACAGCTGGTTAGATTGGTTACTTCGAGGTTGACGTCTTCTTGTCGGAGGCAGATTGAGGGAGGCGAGGAGATAACAACCTCCAAGAAATTTTCTCGACGGCAGTTTAAAGGCGGTGGTCGCAAGGGTCGAGGGACAGAGGCCGCCATCTGAGGCAGGGCTGGTGAGGCGAATGGATCTGGCGGGTCAGGAGGCTCCGGCGGCAACGGAGGTGATAGCCAAAGCTTAACCATCGTCGTCCAGATCCAGAAAAGCGAGGACATCGGCGATGGGTCTGTTGGCTCCGTAAGCTGTGAGCGCTTGTCTAAGTCGACGGAGAGAGGAGACAGAGGCGGTGGTGCGTCTTGCGGCACCGTATGGGAACGAAAGGATGAGCGCCGCCTCCTTCGATCTTGTAAGGTTTCAACACCTATCGGTGCGAGGGATCTTCGGCTGAACCCCGGAGGGATGCCGAGAGTGAGAAGCATTGCCTTCTCAGAAAGCAGGACCGGCGGCGGAGACTTGGCATGGTGGCTCCATGGCTGAACAGAGGTGAAGATCCGCGGCGCCTGGGACTTCGTGCCAGAGAGAATACGTTGCTAGGGCGAAAGAAAATGTGGACTATAAGATTTGAAATATCTTGTAACATATTGTTTTTATATATATATATATATATATATATATATATATATATATATTTTCTTCTCTCGAATGACTTATTTATCCCCGTCTTGTGGTGCCAAGAAGACTTTGAAAAGAAAAGTCTTTTCTTTTTTTTTTTCTTTTTTTTTGAAAAGAAAAGTCTTTCCTTTAGAAAATTTCTTTTTTCTGCAAATCAAATAATACTATCAGTTGTAGCCTTGGACAATCGGGTATCCAATCGGTGTTCGGTTTCACCCATTCGGTTCTCGAGTATTTCGGTCCTATGCATAAAAGTCTCAATCGCTATTTTACAAAAAAAAAATAGGTTAAGTCCGGTTCGGATCATGTCGGATTCGAGTCGGTTTTGTACTTTAACGTGAAGTTCGGTTGGTACCGAAATATTATCGGGTTTCTATTTGGTTCAGTTATATTATACCCAAAGTACTAAAATAACCAATGTAAACCCGAAATAACCAGAGTATAAAAGCCTAAAACCGAACTAAGCATGACAATATGAAAGTTCTTTAACCAATCTAGCACCCGCATAACATCCAAATGATCGAAAACATAAAAAATCCATAATAAAGCATGAAAACATAACCATTAACAAACAAGTTTAAAATTTAAATAAACTAAAGATCTAGAACAATGAAGCAAAAAAAGTCTTTTACTCCATGTTCTTGTGAAAAATGTCTCATCCGCTAACAAAAACCGCAATAATACTACATGCTTTATTAAAACCACACATACACTCCTTAAAACACCAAACATAAGAGAATTAATAAAAAAAATCGACAAACAAAAGATGAGAATAAAAACTTAGTGATAAAATGATATATGAAAATAACTTTTGCATTTAATAGACAAGAGACTATGATCTTCTAAGTGGCTTCATCACCGAAAGTAAACTCTGAAAACATATATACTGTTAGAAATATAAACAACAAAACAAAGATATCAAAATGCATATTTGTATAGAAGATTACCTCTCTCAAGCCTATCAAACAACTCAATCTCAGATAACAATTGACCACTCATTATCATCATTGTCATATCACTACTCTGAATATCTTGCTTCATCCATTGCTCGGTACATATGAGGACCTCAATCATGTAGTGAGTTAGGCATGATCTATAAGGATCTATAATTTGACCACTAGTGCTGAAAGCACTCTCTGATGCAACAGATGAAACTTGCATAGCAAAAAAATATTTAGCCATTTCTGCCAAGATCGTGTACTTAAAACAATTCACCCTCTACCAAGAAAGAACATCAAATTCTGCATCCCTGATGAGCTTAGGAACCTCAACTGATTCTGCCAGATACATCTCTAACTCACTCTGAACTTCTGCATCTTTTCCATCAGCCACCAACTCTGTGTTAGCCAAATCCATTCGCTCATATCCCATCGTCGACCAATTCAATGTTCACAGCTGCTGGATGGTTTTGACTATTCCGTGTAGATGTCTGATGGGTATGAGACTGAGATGATGCTTCACTTTCATCACTGTAACGAGCAACATACTCCTTGAACATGGAATATAGAACGCAGAAGACTGAGTCATACATTTCCTTTGAGTCAAAAGAATCTTCACCATACAGCTTATCAAAACACATCTTGGCAAATTTAATCTTCTTGGTAGGATCGAATACAGTTGTTATGATCACCATCTTGTTTATATGCTCCATCCTGTCCCAGTACTTAACAAACTTCTTCGACATATCTTCTGCTCGTTTCTTCAATGCCTCATATGTGCTATTAATCAGAGTATACAAGTTCCTATGTATTGTAACTATCTCCCCATAACATTATGTGCAGTCAAAGTGGTGGAAGCAGAGACAACGAGTGTGAAGTTGTAGAAGATTACCAGAAACTTCACCAGTCTGTCTATTACCTTACAATCACCTGATTCAGGAGGTCCAACCCTTTTGCTCCCATTATCCTCTTCCAAGAAGTAGTTATAGTATAGCGTATCCTCTGCTATCATCTTGTCGAAATCCACTCTAAACTTTAATGCATTTGTCAACATTGTGTATGTCGAATTCCATCTTGTTTTCACATCCAAAGTGAGACTGCATGTCTTCATCTTCCCAGAATCAACCTTCAACTCAAACGACTTTTGCCTGACATGAGATGACCTAGCATAGCTTACATCATTGCGTACATCCTCCACATTCTTTCCTAACTCTTGTAGCCCTTCCCGCACAATCAAATTGATGATGTGATCACTGCATCTGGCATGCATATAATCTCCTTCTAACACAAAGCATCTTCAGAATTCAAGCTGTACTCACTGTGAAACTTCCTCAGGGCAGATGTGTTGGCTGTCACATTATCAACAGTGATGCAGAACAACTTCTTAATCCCCCATTCAACCAAACACTTGAAGTGTAGATGCAATCATTGATCCTCTGTGATCAGTCACATATTTGAATCCGATTATGAGTTTTTTTAGAAGCCATAATACATCAACGAAGTTTGTTGTAATGACCATGTAGCTTGCGCCTGTTTCATAAAAGCAAACAGTACAATGATTAGAAATCTCTCTATATTGTACCTATACACAATCAAATAACATATATACATGAAGCAAACTTGTAGTACGAGCAACCCATATGTGAGTAGTAGGAGTCACCCTTTGCTACTTCAACAGAGCCTTCTTCTTCTCATACATCTGCACGATGTCCCTACTTGCTGATCTCCTAGAATGCGGCTTGTAGAGGTTGACACGAGAGCAGAAGTGTCTCCAAGCCACACTGTCAACAAATGATAGTGGCAACTCTGCTATAACCAATATCTCATTTGTTGCCTCTCTGAAAACGGTCGCTCCATCGTCTGTGATGACTCTTTGTCCCTTGTTTTCAATCCAAGTTTGATACTGTTTGCAAGCTAGCAGGTGCTTGACATGTTAGAAATCCCTGAAGAAGATTTACAGCAGAAGGTCTTTTTGCAGTAGTGACAGAAGCATATGTTCCTGTTTTCTTTAGTTCTGGTGAAATGTACCCAAACTAGCGACCTTGGGAGGATGGTTCTGGACTCTTTGGCAGGCTTTGAAGTAGTTCCACTTGTTTCTGATACATCTCTCCTTTTGCCTTGACTTTCAGAGGTTGAATCTCCTTGTTGATTTGTATTTTGAGCATCATTCTCTTCTTCTGGAGTGACGACATCTTCGACCTCGTCTGGAAAGGATGAAGAACCCATCTAAACATAAAAAACGAAGAGAAAAAGATGATCATCAATCAATCTCATAATACATTTGAGATAAATGAGATATATACAACAAATCTAAGCGATCCCATTTGAGTCTTTAACAATCAAATAAAAAAATATCACGAAATCGATCGATCTCAGAAACCATTGCTACCTAATTATTCTCATGATAACAAACAATATAATAAGAACACATGCCACAGTAACATTACCCTAATCAATTCTACCATTTATGTAACAAAATTAGTCAAGCTAATATGTCATTAAACAAATCAACTATCACGAATCTATAACAGTTTCGAAATTAAGAGAAATATAGAGACAAATACACGAACATGTGAATGATTTGCGAAGACTGGTGAATGAGAAGAGGTTGTAAAGTTTTGAGCTAGGTTATCGATCATGAGGCTTTGTAGATTTATAGCAACGTCTTTGGTCTTGGATTCGACAAATCGTGCAAGAGATCAATCGAAAAGTAAGACACTGCCAAAGAGATGAAACAAAAACATTTTATCGTCTCGGAAATGAAAACTCGTGAATGATTCTGTAGTGTAGAAATAAATGTGTCTAGGGCTTAAGTTAGCTTTGGGTACAAATGGGGGTCCAATGGTTATCGGGTAAAAACCGAATCCGACTGATATCCAAAGTAACATAAAGTGCAGCCCCAATCGATTTTTTCCGCTAACCCGAACCTGACCTGAATCCGGTTTTCTCGGTGCGGTACCGGTACGGTTCTTCGGGTTCGGATAATATGTCCATGCCATAATTAGTTGAAGCAAATTGTTAGCTTTTATTATATCGCCACTATTTTTTCTCAAAAAACGTCAATTTCTCACAATTTATAATTTCAGAATATGTTGATAAGTAGAGGTGAAAAAATTCCTTAAAAAAATAATAAAATTGCGTAATTAATAAGTATATCGATATTGAGTTAAATTTGTTGGCGTATCAATTTGTCAGGATTCTTTACGTCTAAAGATATGAGGTTTTTGTGGAACATTACTCGATCATTTAGAAATGTATTTATTACAAAAAGGAATAGTCAAAAGCTAAATTCATTTGAAAAGTATTTATAAGTTATTAGATTAGGTTCTGTGCCTAACCTAATTTAATTCGTAAAAAAACAGAAAACAGAATTATATTATTTATGAAAATAAATAAAATAAATTAAGAATATAAAATCACATACCTATAAGGAAACTTAAGTACATATACGAATGATGTAGTTGTCCTTATTTCATAATAAATGACATTTTCGAATGAATTATTTAAAAAAGGGGATTACACATATGCCAATACATACGCATAACACGGGTAGAGACTGGTATATGTATATAGTATTATACATACTCACACATACAAACACAAAAATCAATAATAATATTATAATACCGATATTTTACGTACCATATAAAAACAATTTTTTTTTTTACAGCATTTCAAAATGCTATACATATTGTTATTTACATACATATACAATCTTTAGCTCTTTGTCCAATAAATTATCCTTTAAAATGACAACCTCGCATGACACCACGAGCAGCTTCGCTTAGCTTAGGATCCGGGGATGTAAGGAATTTAGTCACACATGATTTCGAGGTTTTAAACTTGGTACAACATGCCCCATGAAATATAGGCATCCCGGATGATCCATACATATGATGGTTGATGCAATTTCTAACCTCTGGTCTGCATGCTGGTGGCATTGGCATAGGTATACAAATGGGTTTACGATAATGACAACCTCGAAGAAAACCATCAGCACCATTTTTTACCTTAGGATCTGTGGACGTAATGAATGTACACACACATGGTTTTGCTCTTTTAAGTTTGTTACAACATGACCCTTGGAATGGAGGCTCCGAAGGGGGATCTCCGTTTATATGTGTCTCGAGGCATTCTCTATATTCCTCTTTGCATGGTTTTGGTAGCTCTCCAATAGGCTTCTTCTTAGGGATCACCACAATAGCGGGACCCGTGTCACCTCCCCCTCCAGGCTTGATGACGGGCGCCGGACCACCTTGCATATAGCCGGGAGACCCGGGTTTTTCAGGACTACCTTGCATATAGCCGGGAGACCCGGGTTTTTCAGCACCACCTTGCATAAATCCCGTGCCGGGGGTGCTTGGTGCCCCACCAAAAAAGCCGCGGCCAGCCCCGATAGAGCTGCCAGGAAAGCCGCCACCACCACCCTTGGCTTTGATCAAAGCCGGAAATGATGTCAGGGGTATGATTATGGCAATGAGAATCAATGAAATGGTCTTCATGTTTATAATGAGCTGGTCAAGATGGATTTACTTTTAATTTGTAGAAATGCTTTTTGCTTTATTTATATTTGTTTTAGGTCTTTAAATAGGAAGTTGTAATCGATGGTTCATACAAAACATGGACATATAGAAAGTGGGAATCGAATCCTATAAAGAAGGGGAGGATGGTAATATTCTATATTCTATTTATTTACAAACCAAAAATTTTAGTCGTTCTATAATAGCTTCGTCCTAGCTAGCTATTGTTAGTTCTCTTTATGTGAAGGACTCCTTAAATTGCAAAACGCTTTGTCAATATTACGGCTATTTTTATTTTTTAACGCTGATTATTATTACGGCTTTCTAAGCAAATGTTATTGATAGTATATACTTGGAGTGATGCTGGGGAAGTAAAAAAATGTATATTTGTTACGAATCTCGGATAATATATCTCTCTTGAATATGATATGAACTTGGTTCGCAATGAATTCAGACAACTCAGACAAATTGTCCAACTAAAGGTATATATCAACAAGATAAACATGAACATGATTTTCCAGTTTCGAAGAGAAGGATGAAGACTCAAGAGTGTTTCCCTTTTGACCTGAATTCACATTTTCACTATCTATATCTTTGAGACTAATTCTCCAACTACCTAATAGACACGTTACTGATAAGAGATTTATATAATTGACGATATTCTATTGCAACTTAATTAGCCGTCATGAAAGCATAGTAGTTCAAGCCTCACAAACAACCAAAAAGGCTGCAGAAGAAAGTACAAACAAACATTTCTGCAGCAATCCTAAATCAGTTTGATCAAGGCAGAGAAGAACCGAACAAGACGTCATAAAGAGTTCCACCAGACACAAACTCGTAGACCAAGAGGGGGACTTGTGTTTCTAGATATGTAAACGAGCCAAACTTTGAGAAAAAGCGGTTTGAAAAAACATTAGAATCTTGTTAGTACAAATACTTTTAGACTATGGTGCACAGTCATCGAACGCATCTATCAAGATCTTCAACGAGAAAGACAAGGCAATCACTGATGTCTTTCTCCCTAATCTCGATTGATGTCGTTCTTGTTGAAGATCTTGATGATGTCTTTGATGCGTGACGTTTTTGTTTAAACCGAAAGTGTAGCAAATGAAAGAACCAAGCACGCCCACACATACTTCTTCGGCGAGAGTAACATTTTTTATATAACAATGGAAGTTTTTGTTTCTTTGGATCTAGAAAAACATCACAAAGAGGATGCATTTGATTTTAGAGATATTTGTTAAGTTTGGGCGATGTGTATATGTCAATTATATACAATTAATTGACCATGCGGTCCATGCTCATGCTTGGAGAGTTAAGCATATACCATGACCAACTAGTATTAACTTTTCTAGGTACTATCTCTTTTAGATATTCGGTTTGGTTTTGACCTAAAAACTCAAATACAATAACCGGATCCAAAAGACTCAGTTACAAAATAAAAAGGACACAGTAACTGTTTTCCATAATTATTATTAATTGGACAAGAAATATTGGTTCATTAACTAAAGGAGTTCGATCTCCATCGTTTTCATTTTCTTGTTGGGATTCAGTTTCCACATTTATAGAAAAGCTGATGAAACACTTTTAAAGACGTCTAAGAAAATAGTGCAAACTTTACATTTTTTTCTTTGTATATTTAAAGACCTCAAGATAATAGAATAGACTATATCTCTTTGTATAAATTAATCACTTCTTTTCTGTTTTATGGTTGTGTTTAAGGCCGGCCCGGACCTAAAACCCAACAAATAAGAGCTTTAGACGCCAAAACATTATAAATATGTAGGTGCAAAAATTGTACAAAATTATCTTGTGGTTCAATGGTTAAGGCACATATTCTAAGTGTGTTGTAGCGGATTCGAACCTTAGTGCGGCAAATATTTTTTTTTTTGCTTTAGGCGTTACAACACATTGGGCTATAATGCAAATATTCACAAATATTATAAAATATCTTATAAACTAAAACAAAAAAAAATGAAATCTTCGCTAAACTTTATATATATACTGAGGCTAAGCATCATCTCCTTGCAGTGATAACAAGGATTTTACAATCCTTTGAGGTACCAATTCCTCAAGCTTATCGAAGTAGCTTTGAGGTATCGAACCTATTCTGGGACGGATAAAACCAATAAGTATGCACTAAACCTCCAGAGTCAAATCTAACAATTTGGTTTTCAATTTCTAACAATCCTAACGAATTCAAATCAAAAAGAAGTAAACAAAAGCAAATAAACAAACGGTTCAATCAATGACAAGAATAAGGCCTAAAGGTTAAGGTCAACGGACAGGTGACTCGGGATGATCAAGGAGTCCTAATTCAAACTTCTAAAAGCTAATCTCCTAGCGAGGAACACATCGAGTAAATCAGTTTAATCTCTTAACACCAATTCTTCACTTAATCTTAACTCAAGAACAAATCATCATTTGTGAATTAAAATCAAACGAGCATTCAAACAGGTTCCAAACAGCAAACAATCACTCTAGACATACATTTTCATGCGCTATAATATGAAAGTCCTAACAAAGCTAGATACTGGAATTTCATCGAACAGGTTGTGAACAAGAAATTCTAAACATCCTAATCAATGTGATCAAGATTAATTAGGCATTAGACACACTTTGCTAGATGAGATATTAAACAATTCACCACTAGAAATCTATTGATCACCCCTAATCAACCTAATCTTACCTAACCCATAAGCTTATAGAGAACTACTCACTAATCATAACTAGATCAACAAAACTCATAGGAATAGAGTTGATCATGGTAGAATAGTGGGAGATTGAAAGATTTGTTGATGGAATAACAAGAGAAGTGCTAGATTAATCAAAAGAATCCAATATGTTCTTACAAAAGAGTTTAGAACATCAAAAACAGCTTTAGAAACAAATAGAAATAGGTTTTTGGCTTAAATAGTCTAAAGGGTGCGAGCCGGGTCAACCCGGAACAAACCGGGTGTTGATCCGGATCCAAGTGAAAATCTGGGGACGATATCGGTCAGGTGGACCGATATGTGAGCCGATACCAAGTCTCGGATTATTTCTGGGTGGGAGCATATCGGTCCACCTGATCGATATGTGAACCGATATGAACCCTCGAAAATTAATCCGAGAGTCCATATCGGTTGGGTGGACCGATACTGGGGCCGATATGGTTCTTCGGATTTTGATGAGGGGTCGTATCGGCCCGCCTGGCCGATACTCAGGCCGATATGGTCCTTCGCTGGCTCTTCCTTGGTCTTCTGAGCTCAAGACTCCACTTCCAAGCTCACCAATGCTACTAGATGCCTCCATTCACCTGCAAAACACAAGAAACACTCCAAATGCAAGCCTAGAATGTCTGATCCTAGTCCTAAACAACTCTAGACTCTAGATGTGACAATGACTCGACAAAATGGTATGAATGATGGAGAAAAGAAATCAAAACAAGGACTATACACAAGCCTAAATGCATGAAAATGTATGAATATCAATTCCCCCAAACTTGAATCTTGCTTGTCCACAAGCAAGCATTAGTCAATCACAACAGGTTGGGGAAAAGGTTTGAAAGCGGGGGCTCAAAACCACAAGAATCACAACAAGATACAAGATCTTTCAAAGAAGTTACGAGTTGCTCTAATCATTAACTATCCATGTACTTCCACATTACCGTTCCCTCAATCCCTACTCTAACTCCCGAGATCCTATAGAACACAAGCAATCATCAACTCAATTCCTTACATTCATTTAGAAGTTAAGTGCGATCTCACAAAGGGACAATCAATCAATCCCAATTGGCTAGGTTCAAGAGAGGCTATTTGAGGTGGCTAAGTAGTGTCTTTGGTGGTGGTTAAATCTCAAGAATAGGAGCAAATGGCATTACACAAAATCCATCTAAGAAAGGGAACAATTCATGCATACAAAGTTCTTTTCTCATTGTTCTACCCAATCCCTAGAAGATTCCTCTATACAATCCCATAATGAAAGACAAACACTCACCAAAAACCTCCAATTCAATCACCCAAAACTCTCACCCCTTTTTGCTCTTTTTCTCTCTTTTCTTTGTCACTAGGAAACTCTTAACTGACTCTTCTCTCTTTTTTTTTTATCATGAGCAAACACTTTTTTCATTACTTAGTCTCTTTTCAGACTTGATCTTTCTTTCTTTTCTTTTGCACAATGCTCTCTTCTTAATTAAGTTCCTAGTGACTTTCTTTTTCTCATTGAACACTTTACAACTCTTTTCACTGATCCTTTTATTCCCAAGATAGCTCTCATCTCTCCCCCAAACTTGTTTCCCATCCTAATGCTAGACTCTTTTGGCAAATAGAGCTAGCTAAAATGAGAAAAGACCATTGTCGTTCCCGATACTCTCAAGTTTTTGCACATGCCAAAAGCTATCAAGAACAGGCCTCACTCACAAATCATTTTGGCTTCAAGGAAAAGTTTAGGGTCTTTGGGTAAGGGAAGCCATGATCATAAGATCAATGGTTGCCCAAGCTAATCAAAAGAGTGGTAAAAAGGGAGAACATAGCTCGGACAAGGATCATGGGATTGCATTTCAAGCCCCTAAGCAAGATATTTCGATAATCAAATTGAGTCCAATAACAGTGAATTGAGTCTAATTCAAGCACGCTTCACAAGGATAGGGAATTTCAGAATCTCAAAGTCAAGCAATGGGTTTTCCTTTGTTTTTGAAAATTGATTAAAGCAACAAGCAACTTAATTGGTGAACCTCTTCAAGGCAAAATCATCATCGTCCCCAATGCATGAATCCTAAACTACTAACTAGACTCGATCTTACATGCTTCTTTTGTGAAATTTTTTGAAATTTTTTAAATTTTTTTGTTTTTTTTTTCTATGCCTTAGATGAATGCATGAGACTCAAGATTAGTAAATGGTCTCTCCCCCAAACTTAAATCACACGGTCCCTTGTGTGATCTAAGCGAGGAAGAAAAACCGAAAACAAGCAAAAAGCAAACAAAGAAAAGAAAAGAACTATGTACAAGGGTGGAGTGTAACCTGGCTAGTAGTGGAGGTACGGAGGTGATGAGTCCCCCATGGAGTAAGTCGGGTTGGATGAGGAGCAGGAAGGTGTCCTCATGGCTCTCCTCTTCTTCCTTCTGTCCTCGCGAGTTGAGTGGCGGTGAGGGTCCTCATAGTAGGAGTCATGGGTCATGCGTGCAGATCCTGATGTCTCGTGTCCAGCAACCGAGTACCTGCCCTGCTCCAACTCAGCCTGCTCAACCAAGTCATCTGCCTCAGCTATCACCTCCTCAGTAGCTGCCTGAATTTCCTCATCTACACCAGCTTAAGCCTCTCGGGATATGGAGGCTTGTTCCGCAGCGCTACTCTTGTCCTTCTTCCCCACAATCATCTTAAGAACCTTGGTCACTTTCTTCAAGCAGGAAACCATCTTCTTAATGTTCCTCCCGTGCCATTTGTTCTGCCTCTGGAGGTCCCGGTTCTGGTCCCTCAGTGCTCTGACTGTCTTGTTCGGGATAGGATCGTCTAGAGGCTCGATTAGGTATCTGTGCAGCCCATACACCCCAGCAGGTGCGTCGGAAGTATCATGTTCTGCTGCAGTCGCTCTCTGTGACTCGTGAGGTCCAAACACATGCTCCACTCCCGGCAAAAATCTGATATTAGCCCTGTTGGCAAAGCTTGTAATGTCGGGGTTTGGGAGGAGATACCCTTCTTCATGGGAAGTACCCGAGCACATCTGGTATAGATGGCGCTCTGGAGGCGGCCTGGATGCGAGGTAGTGAGTTCGGGTAAGGTGCTGGACATCCAGCCATGCCACTGGTGTAGGCGCCCCAAATGTCTTCTCATTCAGACTTCCTTCCAGTTTTACCTTCTTTTTCACAAGCAACGGCGTGATCAGACCAGCCATACTGAACTTCGGACTAGAGTCCCTCACTGACATAGCCCACTCTCGGTGGACAACAAACTGCTCTATCAGAATGGAATTGTAGCTTGGGAGGCACTCAACCGGTGGTATTGGCTGACCGTTGGGATAAGTGAGCAGGAGGGGCTGCAGCCCAATGTACAACATCTTCATTTCCTGTTCGTGGACTTGGTTTGCCTCTTTCCTAGCAAAGAAAGTGTGAGCCAATGCCTTGTGCACGTATCTAATGGTCGGGTATCTGATCCTTGCAGTTTTCATACCTCCCAGCTTAAATGGCCCATCAGCTATCATCCGCCAAACACCCTCGAGGTCGTCCTTATCGATAGGTATAAAAGTCCCCAACTGAGCACCATTCTCCGGAAAGTCAAAGACAGCAGCTATGTCCTCATATGTCATGCTAAGCTTCTTCTTACCCATTTGGAAATCAATCTTTCCCCTACTCACTTCACCTGCTAAAGATGTTGTTCTCATATTGATTGTTGCCTTCATGGATGAGAGGAATTTACACGCTGAGCTTTGGTAGGAGTCACTTGCGAGGTTGAAGAACTCCTTAAGGCCCATGTTCTCTACAATCTCGTTGTAGTCGTCAAGCAGTCCAAGTGCAGCAAGTGTCAGGGTGTGAGGGTATCGGGTTGGCCAAAACGGTATCCCCTCCAGCTTGTCACACATCTCAGAAGCGGAGTACTTTTGTGGGTTCTGAGTCACTTTCCCTGGGGCCTCGTGTACCTCTTCCTCAACTGCAACCCCTTTCCCTTTTGATGAGGTTCCCACATCTTGTACCGGCTCTTGTGCCTTTGGGTTGGGTCTCGGGTTGGCTCTCTTCCTTGTCATTGTCCTACAAAAGACAACTCAAAGAACGAATAAGTACATCGCACAGTCTATCAACACAATCAATAAGAGCTTAAAGCATTGATGATCAACAATTGTGGGAGCTTAACAATTGCATACTCTTTTCTTCTCTTTTTCAACTTCAATGCAGTAAACAAGCTTAAGCGTCTTAACCAAACCCAATTCTAGCTCAGCATAAGCACAATGTCCAAGCAAATCAATCACTTTCTTGAGAAATTCAACAATCTCATGAACCAAAGGCTCTCAATGCACATATTTGAAACTTTTGTGAAACAAAACTCATCCAAATCAAGTAGTATCACAAAGTTAAGCTTTCAACAATCCAATGCATCATTAGAAACCATCCAATTAGAAAACCCCCAAAATTTTCGGAATTCAATATCCTCAAGAACCCTAATTCACCAAAGATCAAATTCATTCACTCCTAGGGCGAAATTGGCTATGGGCATTCATTCAAGCACATATTGGGGAGGAATTCAAGCAATATCAACCATCATCAACCCAAAGAAATCAAGTTCAAAATTTCCGGGTTTCTCAATCCGAAAATCTTGAGAGAGTTTGAGAGCTTTACCTTGGTTTGTGATGAAGGATGGTGGTAGAGAACGAGAGCAAGTGATAGAGCTTTGAAAACCTTGAATATAGCACTTGAAAATTCGAAATTTGGTGAAGATTTGAGAGACAAAAGTGAGTTGGAAGAACTTGGAAAACTCTTTGTTGAAATCGCAAGAGAAGCCAAGAGAGAGGAAGAAGCGCGTGTGGGGAGGAGAAAATAAGGGGAAGAAATCGATTTTTGGGTTAAAATCCGGTCAGAACCGGTTTGAAATCGGTTTAGAATCGGTTTGACTTACCCGGGCGAAGGGCGTATCGGCCTGGCCAACCGATACGCCGACCGATATTAACTCTCGGATTTAATTCCTGCATCTCGTATCGGTCTGGCCAACCGATACGCCGACCGATATATGTTCACTCCGAAGACCCGTATCGTCCTGGCCAACCGATACGGGGACCGATATCAACTCTCGGTTTTAATTCATGCATCTCGTATCGGTTTGGCCAACCGATACGCCGACCGATAACTGTTCACTCCGAACACCCGTATCGGCCTGGCCAACCGATACGGGGACCGATATCAACTCTCGGTTTTTCCCGTTGCATCCCGTATCGACCTGGCCAACCGATACGGGGACCGATATCGATCTTTCTGGGGAATCCGTATCGGCCTGGCCAACCGATACGGGAACTGATATGGAGCCTCGGATTATTTTTACCAGAACCGTATCGGCCTGGCCAACCGATACGGAACCCGATATTGGCTCATGCACCATTTTTCTTCATTTCTGCGGTCTTTGCTCAACTCCAACTGATCTACAACCTCGTCCTTAAGCCAAAACCTGACAAAACTCAAAGCAAAACATCAAAAATAACAAGCAAAAGACATATGTACAAGGATAAACATGGGAATGTCTCCCAAGTGCGCTTTTATTTAAAGTCGTTAAGCTCGACTTTGCAAACCGTGATCTCAGGCTGAGGGAGGGCTAGAGAGTGGAATGGAAGTTCCCTCATCTATTGCTTCTGAGACGGAGTAATGCTTGAGTCTTTGGCCATTGACCGTGAACTCTTCATCAGATTTTCCAAAAAGTACCACTGCTCCATATGGTCTCACCTCCTTCACTCTAAACGGTCCCGACCATCTAGACTTGAGCTTCCCGGGAAAGAGTTTCAACCGGGAGTTAAAGAGCAACACAAGATCTCCTTCCTTGAACTCTTTCTTCTGAATCAGCTTATCATGGAAAAGCTTGGTCCTCTCCTTATAGATCTTCGAGCTCTCAAAAGCCTCAAGCTGTATCTCGTCAAGTTCATTCAGCTGAATCAACCTCCTCTCAGTTGCGGTCTTGATGTCAAAGTTCAGCAACTTGACAGCCCACATGGCCTTATATTCCACCTCCACCGGTAAGTGACATGACTTACCATACAGCATGGTGAATGGTGTAGTGCCCAATGGAGTCTTGAAAGCAGTCCTATACGCCCACAGTGCGTCATCAAGTTTCTTAGCCCAATCTTTCCTTGAGGCTCCAACAGTCTTCTCTAGGATAGCCTTGATCTGCCTATTTGACACTTCAACCTGGACACTTGTCTGAGGATGATATGGTGTTGCAACCTTATGCTTCACCCCATACTTCTTCAAAAGGCTCTCAAATAGCCTGTTGATGAAATGTGAGCCTCCATCACTGATCACATTCCTCGGGATTCCAAATCTTGGGAAGATAATGCTCTTGAACAGCTTTATTACAACCTTGGCGTCATTAGTTGGACTCGCCACTGCTTCTATCCACTTGGAAACATAATCCACAGCTACTAAAATGTAGCTATTCCCGTAAGAGGATGGGAAGGGTCCCATGAAATCAATGCCCCACACATCAAACACTTCAACTTCAAGGATGGGGTTTTGAGGCGTCTCATTTCTTCTACTGATATTTCCCTTTCTTTGACAAGGATCACACTTAGTGATGAACTCTTGGGCATCCTTGAACATTGTAGGCCACCAAAACCCAGCTTGTAGAGCCTTTTGAACCGTCTTGAAAGTGGCAAAGTGACTACCATAATCTGACCCATGGCAATGTAGGAGAATGCCTCCCACTTCTTCATCAGCTATGCACCTTCTATAGAGCTGATCCTTGCACAAAGTGTAGAGGTAAGGCTCATCCCAATAGTACCTGTTGACATCTCTAAAGAACTTCTTTCTTTGGTAGCTATCGAGGCTTGGTGGTTCTTTCCCAACAGCTAGGAAATTGACTATGTCAGCATACCACGGTTCCTTGTCTTCAATAGAGTTCACTTCCTCAATCTTCATTCTTGTATCATGAGCATCCTTAACATCCTTGCAAGCCATTAGCTGCTCCTCAGGGAGAGAGTCATCTAGAGGAACAGCATCCTCAATTCTCAGCCTTGACAAGTGATCTGCTACCCCATTCTCAATGCCCTTCTTGTCCTTGATTTCCAAATCAAATTCTTGCAGCAACAGTATCCACCTCAGAAGCCTTGGCTTGGCATCTTTCTTGGCAAGTAGATACCTCAACGCAGCATGATCCGTGTACACCACAACTTTAGATCCAACCAAGTACGACCTGAACTTCTCAAAGGCAAACACCACAGCAAGAAGCTCTTTCTCAGTTGTTGCATACCTCACTTGAGCATCGTCCAATGTCCTACTAGCATAGTATATGACATGGAGTTTCTTTTCTTTCCTCTGCCCAAGGACTGCTCCCACTGCGTAGTCGCTTGCATCACACATGATCTCAAAAGGCAACTCCCAGTCGGGAGCTTGGACTATTGGGGCGCTAATCAAGGCCTCCTTGATCATGTGGAACGCTGCCAAACACTCATCATCAAACACAAAATATGTCTCCTTACACAGCAGACGTGTAAGTGGCCTAGCGATCTTGGAGAAGTCCTTAATAAACCGCCGGTAGAACCCTGCATGACCCAAAAAGCTTCGGATCCCCTTCACTGAGTTTGGTGGCTGAAGACTTGTCATCACCTCTATCTTTGCCTTATCCACTTCAATACCATTCTCTGAAATCTTGTGCCCCAACACAATTCCTTCTGTTACCATGAAGTGGCACTTCTCCCAATTTAGCACGAGGTTCGTCTCTTCACATCTCCTTAAGACCCTGCACAAGTTCAGCAAACAGGAGGAGAAAGAAGAACCATACACAGAAAAATCATCCATAAAAACTTCCACAATATCCTCAATAAGATCTGAGAAAATAGACATCATGCACCGCTGGAAGGTAGCCGGTGCATTGCACAAGCCAAATGGCATCCTTCGATAAGCAAAGGTACCATAAGGACAAGTGAATGTCGTCTTCTCCTGATCATTAGGGTGTATCAGGATCTGAAAGAATCCACTGTACCCATCAAGAAAGCAATAGAAAGGATGATTAGCAAGGCGTTCTAGCATTTGATCAATGAATGGTAATGGAAAATGATCCTTCCTAGACGCGGCATTTAGCTTTCTATAATCAATACACATCCTATGCCCAGTGATAGTTCTAGTAGGAATCAATTCATTACTGTCATTTTTAACCACAGTAATCCCCCCTTTCTTCGGAACACAGTGCACGGGAGAAACCCAAGTGCTGTCCGAGATAGGGTAGATTATCCCTGCATCAAGCAATTTTAGAATCTCTTTCTTGACTACTTCCTTAAGGTTAGGATTCAATCTCCTTTGGTGCTCAATAGAAGACATGGATTCATTTTCAAGGTGGATCCTATGGGTACACAAGCTAGGTGACAATCCTTTTATATCATCGAGTGAGTATCCTATTGCTTTTCTAAACTTTTTCAACTCAGTAGTCAAAGCAATCAATTCATCATCATTCAGCAACTCATTCACAATGACAGGATAGGTAGAGTTAGGGCCAAGAAATGCATACCGAAGCCCCCGCGGAAGGGGCTTTAACTCAACCTTTGGCGCCTTAAGCTCGCTCCAATCATCAGCTACAAGCTGCTCCTTGCACAGCTCCACTCCTTTGGCGCCATCAGTACCCATGTCTACGGCAAACACCTCCAGCTCCTCACACACTGAATCTAATCCCAGCTCAATGAACTCAACCTCTTCTAACAAAGGCTTGTGCGAATCAAGCGCTCTCATGTAAGCCCAGCTCTCTTCTTGAAGATACCCATACTCCCCACATTCCTTGGTCAAGGTAACCTCTAATGGATCATCCATGTTCAACTCTTCAAGGAGTTCATCAGCTAGCTCATCCATAGTCTCAATGTAAAATATTTGACCTTGAATGGTTGGCTTCTTCATCACCTTGTTGATGTCAAATTTGAGCACTATGTCTTTCCCAAGGTTAAGGTCTATCTACCCTTTCCTGACATCTATAATCGCACCAGCTGTGGCAAGGAAAGGTCTCCCAAGGATTAGAGGATCCTTTGGTTCTTCGTCCATCTCCAATACAATAAAAGCTGTTGGTACTTCAAATCCTCCTACTTTCACCGGAAGATCTTCTAGGAGACCAATTGGGTATCTCACTGATCTATCTGCAAGAACCAAGGAGATCCTACATGCCTTGTAGGTAGAGAAACCCAGCCTCTTGGCTACTGAGAAGGGCATCAAACTTGCGCTTTCTCCAAGATCACACAAACAACCCTCAAACCGATATGGGCCGATAGCACATGGAAGAGTAAAACTGCCAGGATCTTCAAGTTTCTTTGGGACAATATCCCTTTGGATGATTGCACTACACTCATGAGACAACACAACCATCCCTTGCACTTCCTTGGTTCTTTCCTTGATTGCATCCTTGAGAAACTTGCTATACTGAGGAACTAGCAGGAAGGCATCAATCAAAGGCATGGTCAACTCAACATTCTTCATCTGCTTGTCAAAAAGAGCTTTGTACTTCTCTAGAAGCTTCTTCTTGAATCTTCCCGGAAAGGGTAGCTTGGGCTCATAGGGTGGTGGCACAAACACACTATCCTTCTTCTTGAGTGTATCATTCACTACTTCTTCAACTACAGCCTTTCCTTTCATCTTAGCCATGTCACTATCACTCTCTTTGTTGAGAGCAGAATTTTCAGAATTTTCCTCCTCTTCTTGAACTTCAATGTCCTCATTGAGTGAAGATGTCAGCTTAGGCTTGGGCACTTGACTTTGTTGCAACTCTTTACCACTTCTCAAGGTGATAGCGCTGATATACTCCTTTGGGTTTTGCTCAGATTTTCCGGGTAATGTACCTTGAGTGCGGGACGTAGAGGCATTCTTGTTTTCCATGTTTGTGACCCTTGATGTCAAACTCTGAAGCTCATTCTTGAGGTCTCGTACTTCCATAGCTCCTGAGGCTTGCCCTTGAAGGAGTTGCTGCATCATACTTTTCAGCTCATTATCAGCTCCCGAGGTTGAAGAAGTTTGTTGGTGTTGTTGACCAAAACCGGGTGGGTATTGTTGCTTGGGAGCATAGCCTTGTTGACCTTGAAACTGAGGCTTGTTTCCAAATCCTTGTTGGTTGTTTTAATTGACATATGGCTTTTGCTTTTGAGGTTGTTGAAAGCCTTGTTGACCTTGTTGTTGAGCTTGTCCTTGAGATGGAGCTTGAGGATAGACTTGGTCTTGAGGATTGGCTACATTGGTGCTGCGGTATGAGAAGTTTGGGTGGTTTCTATAGTTTTGGTTGAAGCCTTTGTTGAAACCACCCTGGCCAGTAATGAAGTTAATCTCCTCTTGAGTCAAATCCTCATCATCATCATAATATTGTGGCTTAGAATCCTCCTGGTGCCCCACAAAGCTGATGTTCTTTTGGCCAATGGAGATCATCTTGTCCAACTTCTCATTCAAAGCCTTTATCTCTTTCTCATACTTCTCATCTGAAGATGTTGATCCTCTATTAGTCCTCTCATAATCCTCATTGTAGTTGCCATCACTTTGCGCGAGATTTTCAATCAGCTTCATAGCTGCATCCACTCCCTTGCCTAGGAAGTGTCCATTGCTGCATGAATCAAGCATTGCCCTCATTCTAGGAAGCACTCCGCGGTAGAGGTTGCTGAGTAGTGTTTCCTTGGTGAAACCATGATGTGGGCACTGAGTGGTGAGCTTATTGAACCTCTCCCAAGCTTCAGCGAAGCTCTCATTGTTGCGCTGCACAAACCCGGATAGCTCACTGCGAAAACGGGCAGTCCTAGTAGGTGAGAAAAACTTCTTCAGGAAAGCTTTCTTCAAGTCTCCCCAGGTAGTGATGGATCCTGGAGGGATTGTGCTTTCCCAATCCTTGGCTCTGTCTGCCAAAGAGAAAACGAAGAGACGCATTTTCAACCCATCGTCAGTCACACCATTCAGCCTTGTGGTTGCACAAATCTTGTCAAAGGTGTCCAAGTGCCGCAGCGGGTCTTCAGATGCTAACCCATGGAACTGATTGTTTTGCACCATGTTCATCACCATAGCGCGGATCTCAAAGTTATTATTGTTCACCGCTGGTGGAATGATTCCATGCCGGTTAGCATTTGTGTCAGGTGTATCTCCATCACCAATATCCCTAACCGGCCTTTGTTGCTGTTGCTGTTGATGCTGCTCATCCTCGTGGTTATCCATAATTGTTGGCTCAAAACTTTCAACTTGAACAGCTCGTTCTTGTGCTCGTCGTTCCCTTGCTAGTCTCCTCTCGTGTGCTTTGATGTCGTAAACTCTTGCAACTAAGTTTGTAGTCGCTTTGCTGCGCAAGTTCATACACCTAGCATCAAAATGAGAGAAAGTAGCAAATTAGTAACAATAACTTGAACTAAAAAGGAATAGAAAACGAATTGATATATCCAGAATCCCAAAATGGCAACGGCGCCAAATTGATAACAAGGATTTTGCAATCCTTTGAGGTACCAATTCCTCAAGCTTATCGAAGTAGCTTTGAGGTATCGAACCTATTCTGGGACGGATAAAACCAATAAGTATACACTAAACCTCCAGAGTCAAATCTAACAATTTGGTTTTCAATTTCTAACAATCCTAACGAATTCAAATCAAAAAGAAGTAAACAAAAGCAAATAAACAAACGGTTCAATCAATGACAAGAATAAGGCCTAAAGGTTAAGGTCAACGGACAGGTGACTCGGGATGATCAAGGAGTCCTAATTCAAACTTCTAAAAGCTAATCTCCTAGCGAGGAACACATCGAGTAAATCAGTTTAATCTAACAGGTTGTGAACAAGAAATTCTAAACATCCTAATCAATGTGATCAAGATTAATTAGGCATTAGACACACTTTGCTAGATGAGATATTAAACAATTAACCACTAGAAATCTATTGATCACCCCTAATCAACCTAATCCTACCCAACCAATAAGCCTATGGAGAACTACTCACTAATCATAACTAGATCAACAAAACTCATAGGAATAGAGTTGATCATGGTAGAATAGTGGGAGATTGAAAGATTTGTTGATGGAATAACAAGAGAAGTGCTAGATTAATCAAAAGAATCCAATATGTTCTTACAAAAGAGTTTAGAACATCAAAAACAGCTTTAGAAACAAATAGAAATAGGTTTTTGGCTTAAATAGTCTAAAGGGTGCGAGCCGGGTCAACCCGGAACAAACCGGGTGTTGACCCGGATCCAAGTGAAAATCTACCAAGTCTCGGATTATTTCTGGGTGGGTGCATATCGGTCCACCTGACCGATATGTGAACCGATATGAACCCTCGAAAATTAATCCGAGAGTCCATATCGGTTGGGTGGACCGATACTGGGGCCGATATGGTTCTTCGGATTTTGATGAGGGGTCGTATCGGCCCGCCTGGCCGATACTCAGGCCGATATGGTCCTTCGCTGGCTCTTCCTTGGTCTTCTGAGCTCAAGAATCCACTTCCAAGCTCACCAATGCTCCTAGATGCCTCCATTCACCTGCAAAACACAAGAAACACTCCAAATGCAAGCCTAGAATGCCTAATCCTAGTCCTAAACAACTCTAGACTCTAGATGTGACAATGACTCGACAAAATGGTATGAATGATGGAGAAAAGAATTCAAAACAAGGACTATACACAAGCCTAAATGCATGAAAATATATGAATATCATGCAGCGACGCCTCAACAACAGCATCTTCATCTAATGGAATGGGCTGAGACTGAGGTGGGGTAAAGAACGATAGACTATTTTCCGTTCGAGGTGGAAACTCAATTCCAGCAGACTAAGAGTTATCATAATTAACGTCAAAGACCATTAACTTAAAGCGTCATAACTCATGAAATAAAAAATCACATGACCTCTTAAGTTAACATACCCTGAGTTCATTATAAACATTGTAGTACTGTGGGTATTGATCATCACGTCCACCAAAAGCTTCTTGCCATGTGTCTAGCAAACTTAGTATATTTTCCCTCACAACCAGGTCCGGCTGCATTATTTGGAAACCTACAAGGTAAGCCAAGTTTCCAGAGATAAAAATGGAGAATCGAGATATTAGAAACCTTTTTCTTCACTATTTTGACCATGTCAATCAAAATGTCACGGTCAACGATAAGTTTATACACATTCTGGCCACAATTCTTACTTAAAGTCTCCAACGCCTGCACTCGAGCATCATCATAGGTCAAAACATACATGAAACCAAACCAAACCAAACCATAGCATTCAATCCAAGTATACTCACATAAAGTGCAAGAAAATTTATTTATTTTATGAAGAAAATTTTCAGTATTTTTAATATTGTAATTGATGTACAACAAAACTAAAAAAGAAAATTATATCTAATATCACTTAAATACAGAAGAAACATGCTTTTAGTGTTTTACATAATAATATTATTGTCAAACAATCAACAAACATTAATAATTGTTTAGTTAATGATTAAAATTTCATGTAACCAGGTCAACCAAACCAAGTAGTTAAAAATATTCAAGGCTTAGTATTTGATTTGTACTTACAAATTTTAAATTTTAAATATTTATTATTTGCCTTAATCAAAGCAATCACTTGATTTTATGGGTCAAGTACGAAATAATACATGCCAAATATGAAGCATTTGTGCCCAGCCGTAACTGACACAAATATAAAAACATCAATTTATTTAATCGTATAAAACCAAATATAATTAGTACATTATATCAATATATGTTTGCTATCCCGTTGTTGAGTTTCTCCCTTGTCTATAGGTGTTACGAGTACATATTAGAATCGCTTCTCTACCACCTGGGGTTATCTTAGGATTTTTGGATTTCATGAGTTCAACTATACAATCTGTCGAAGAGGGCTGTCCATATTTTTGACAACAATTTCTTGGCCATGGTTCTCTGGTAAAAATGGGTATGATGCAAGGTTCAAGCTCCCCTCTGCATCTTGGTGGAATTGGCACATTGACGGCTGAGGTGACCTTGATCAGAACCGGAAATGATGTTAATTAAGAGTATGATGGTGGCAATGAACTTCAATGGAATGATCTTCATTATCAAATCTGGTCAAAGTTTCAAATAAAAACTAAGATAAATTTTGTTTAATTGGTATGAATAATCTCTGTGTTCTTTTTTTCTTTTATTGTGTTTTAAGTCCTTTAAATAAAAAATTAGAATCAATAGCTCCTAAAAAAGATGGATAATGAAAAGTGGGAATCGATTCCTGTAAATAAGGGGAGGATGCTAATTCTATTTCTTTTTTTACAAAATAGTTAAAAATTTTAAGTGGTAATAGATTCCTATAAACAAGGAAATTATGTTAATGCTATTTTTATTTGCAAAACAAACAGTTACACTTGTTCAATATCTCCGGTTGAGCAAAATACCCGAATTCAAAATTTTGAACTGATTCCGATCCAAAAAATTGGTAACGAATTTGAAACCAACAAAATACCTAAATAGATCGTAGACTCTTATATCTGAAAAGGTGAACCTGAACCGATCTCAAACCGAATCAAAAATCGAATGGATATCCAAAATATTAATTATATTTAAATTTAAAATGATTAAAATATTCAAAATTACAATTATAAATCCGAAATTAAAAGTTATTTGAAGATTAAAATAATTGAAATACTCAAAATAATCTCATAAAATACTTAGTTATAGTTATTAAAATTTAACCAAATTTTATTTAAATTTAACTATTTTATTTTTATATTTCAAGTATTCGAACCCGATTTGAATCCGAATATAATCGAACCGAACCCGAACGAAATCCTAAATTACACAAACGGATTTTATATTTCTAAATCCGAAAACCCAAAAATCCGAACAAATCCAAATGAGTACATGAACTTCTACCCTAACTACATCCTATTGTTAGTTCTTGATTTCATTTTGTTGCATCATGCAAAATGTATATATCTTGAACGTGATTGGCTGTAACACAAATGTATTTGATAATAAGACACTCTAACACCATCTACCATTGAAGAAAAACAAAAGAAGAAAAAAATATTGGTAAAAGCTTAATTGTTACACACGCAAAGGACTCAAAGCGACTTATTGTTGGTCTTGGATGACCTAGTTTTGGCAAACTCAACAAGGTCTCTGAAAAGCACATCCTCTTCTTTCTTCGATTCACTATTCATAGACAGGTTCCTGGTCTGTCCAACAAGACCCTCGTAAGAAGAATCAGAGCCGCTACTCGAGTGATGATGATGCTCAAAGAACTGTTGCCTCTGGTTGTGCCTTGAAGGGGGAGGTGGAAGATTCCGGATTACTTCCGAAGGAAGCAATCGCTCCGGTGATTTTCTTTGTGGAGTTAAATCATTGAAAACAGGAGAAGACGAAGCAGCAGCAGCAGCAGCAGGAGGAGGTTTTAGCCCTTGTTGTGAGGAGCCTTGGGGTTTATAGACATCACCACTAAGGAAATCCACCATGCTTGATTCAGTACCATGTACTGGTCTCATTGTAGGTGGTGGTGGTGGAGGACGAATCGGGCTGGAATCTCTTTTAGACCTTGTAGAGAGTTGAATATATTCGCAAAGTTTAAGATCGTTTCAAAAGAATGTCAAGAAATCATCTCTCTACTCTTACCTGTGAGCTAGCTGAGAAAAATCATCATCTGATTCTTCATCATCATCATCATGAGTGATGTTGACCACCTGAACTGGAGGAAGTGTTGTAGTGCTGATTCCATTTGAAGGAACAGAGGCTATACCATCATGACGCTGAAGAACACGCTGCAAATTATCGTTCAATGCCAACCCCAGGCACAGAAGTTCCTCGTCTCTGGAGACCGTTTACCAAAACACATCATCAAATGGGAGGAAACAGGATGAGATGAAGGAAGAAAATAGAACAGAACTCACGTTGTAGTGTTGACAAGAGTCATTACACGTCTTTGATAAGTACGACATTGCTCGACTAAGTCGACTATAAGCTCTTCTTTCAAACCCTGCAACAACATCCAGAAGATACAGACAGTTCATTTCCATTACTTCAAACACAACCATCAGTTCCTTGTATGAACAGAGCAAGCAACTGCTTACCTCGGGATTCCCGGGATCAAGTGCTCCAAGAATGTCCATCAAAACATCAACTGATCCCTCAGCACTTTGAATCTCTTCCATACTTTAAGAAATAAAAACTCAAATAAACAAAACTTCACCCTAACAAAAACCAAACAAAGAACATGATCTACTTAGAAGACAAGTACCTAAGGCTAGAAGCATCATCTCCTTGGAGCGATGCCTCAATAGCAGCATCTTCATCTAATGGAATGGGCTGAGACTGAGGTGGGGTAAAGAAGGATAGACTACTTTCCGTTCGAGGTGGAAACTCAATTCCAGCAGACTAAGAGTTATCATAATTAACATCGAAAACCATTAACTGAAAACGTCATGACTCATGAAATAAAAAAGATGAGATGATCTCTTAAGTTAACATACCCTGAGTTCATTATAAGCATTGTAGTATTGTGGGTATTGACCACCACGTCCACCAAAAGCTTCTTGCCATGTGTCTAGCAAACTTAGTATCTTTTCCCTCACATTCAGGTCCGGCTGCATTATTTGGAAACCTACAAGGTAAGCCAAGTTTCCAGAGATAGAAATGGAGAATCAAGATAAGCCAAGGTAACCTTTTTCTTCACTATTTTGACCATGTCAATCAAAATATCACGGTCAACGATAAGCTTGTAAACGTTCTCGCCACAATTCTTACTTAAAGTCTCCAACGCCTGCACCCAAGCATCATCAGGAAATGAGGTCAACACTCAACACAAACATGAAACCAAACCAAACCAAACCAAAGCATTCAATCTTCGTATACTCACATAAAGTGCAAGAATCTGAACTTTAGAGTTTTTACTTGCAAGCCGCTTCTTGAGCAACTTCACTGTTTCTTTTGCTTGACTAAAGCATTGAACAAAGTAAAAAAAACTAGCCACAAAGAAACTGAAACTAGCTAGTAGGATCTTACTTACCTAGGGTTCATGTTGATAATATCACACAATTCAATGTTAATAGCCCAGTCTGGACCAATCAACATATCATTTGTAGCTCTTTCTGCACATGCAGCCGCTTCATTTGCCATCTTAGGATCTCTTATCAATCAAAGTTCCAAACTTTCCTATAAGCACAGATCAACAAAGACACACCACAATCTCCTTAGTCCACACCATATCATTGAAATCAAATTGTTAAACAAAACACTAGCAATTCCAACGAAAACCCTAATCAAATTCCAAAAATTTCTTTCAACCCATGAAGAATTAAGGCAGGTATTAACAAAACAAAAACAGAGTCGATCACTGGGTTTGTCTTAACAGTGATGGAGATCAAGCAGCAATTGAAAAGAGTAAAACTTTAGATTCGAACAACAACAAAAGAGAATTCTTTACCTTGTTCAGACCTAAGAGGCTAAAGAAGAGCGAAGATTTGCAAGTCTGAGGATTGGAAAGAGATGAAGCAATTTGAAGGGATAAAAGATTCAAACTTTTTCCTTGGAACACGGTAAGGATTATTCTGATCGTGTCAAGGTCAGTCAGGTCAGACTTTCACCGTGTAGAATCAACTGCGACTTTTATTCGTCTTCTCTAGATGAACGCAAACTTGTGTTTTGGGTTTTCTCTCGCTTTTGATGCTAATGTCACAGTCGGTGATAGTATTAAAGACAAAAGTCACCGTCGAGTTTTATTATAGTAATATTTATAAAAAAAAATTAGCCCAATGGGCAAAAGTCAACATGATCTATTACATTTTGGGACCAAACAACCAAAGAAAAAAATAAGGTCCAACCAGTCCCAAAAAAAATAAAGACGTGCAAGGTCACGTATACGCTTGCTATACACATCAGCATGCAACCGCCGCTCAGGTGATTGTCAAAAACCACCAGGAAAACACAACGATGACATCGCTCTACTGCATAGGAATCCATGTTGTCGATCTGCCGTTCGGAGAAAACACTGTCAGAGAAGATCCGCGAGATGAAAACAAACAGCTTCAACTACCGAACCAGAGACACCACGTCAAGGAGACTCTACTGTAAGATCTCAACTCGTTCTATCCGAGAATAGAAAGAGTTTTAGGGTTTGTGAATTAGGGATTCTAAAAGAAGGATTAATGAACGCGGTGAGATGAAGGAAATTAGGGTTTTTAGCCAGCGTTTCCAAGTCGGAAGCCGGTAAAGACTGGTTGTAAAGTCGCCGGAGAGATTTTAGATAAAAAGTCGCTCTAAAGTCTCTCAAGCCGAAAATATTAAGAAAAGCGTGTTTATTGAATGAATATTGGGTTCCCTTATATAGGGTCACAAGTCGGTTTACATGAAAAAGGAAAAATAAGATAAATACAGAATATTTCCTAGAATATCGCCTTTATCTTTAACTAGAATATTTCCCTTTTTCCGACTTTGGTGCGCGGCGCCTTTCTTTCAACACTATCCTAACCCTAATGCAAGCCGGTCGCCTCCAGTTCGGTTTAACCTAAGTTTTACCGCCTTGGGCCTTATTCCCGGCTTTCCATTTTGGGCCGACCTAAACTCATGAATAGGCCTTTTTAGGAAAGTGCTAAAACTGACTCTAACAATAAGCCCCCCCCCCCAGTGTGGCGACTTTAAGTCGGCATTACGGGAAGTTAACTTGGTTTAAGAGATGATTTTTTGTAGGCCCATGGTTTATTGTCCCGCTAACCTCAGGTCCTTTGAGGCCCATACTTTCTTTGGGCTGCTCCATCCTGTCCTATTACAGACCGATCCGAATCCGTTGGTCGGTTTGGCTAAACCGAGATTGATTTTTTGGTTTAATCACCGGTTAGGTTTGAAACACGAATCGTCGCCTTGGTAGTAGTGTGCCTCGAGTTGTGCGCCGTCATTTTTATTATAAGTAGCGCTTTCTCGCTTCACACTCTTCATTTTGCTCAAGAGAAGAAGTTTGGAAGGTAATCCTCTCTCTCTCGATATTTATTTTTCCGATTATCGCTCCGCCGCTGCTCCGTTCTAGGTTCTATAGCTTTTTAGATCGAACCTTTGTTCTTCCCTGTGTTCTTCGCTTGTTCTTCACTAGTCATGTCTTTGATCCGTTGTTCAATGAGTAAAGACAAAGAAGTTGTTTCCGTTTCTTCTGCGGACGACTCTCCAAGTCGCAAGTCCATCGCCCCTACTCTCTCATCTTCGGACACTTCGTCCGACTTGAGGAATCATCCGGCTCATTTCGCAATTGAAGAGCTCCGTCGTCGTCGCGAGATATGCCGTCAGACTGATGCTGTCGAGAGTTCCGGTCGAGGAGATTTGATCATACCTCGGCTACGAGACTCTGACAATGAAGACGGTATTGATGTGTGTCAGGAAGGTCCCGAGGATGATGTTCCTTCTTCGTTGTCGGCTGATCCCAGCGACATGTTTGGTAACGTCGTCCAGACTAAGTCCAATGCTACCTCGATCAAGTCTATGCTCCAAGACTGTGGGGCGGATCCGAAGATCAGGATTATCATTCCCTTTCCACTTGACCGCCCATGGAATCCTCCGCCGGGATATATGACCCTTTACGAGTCGTATTTTATTAATACCGACACGGGTGGTTGCCGTTGCTGGTTTCCGCTACCTGATCTACTGATCTCGTACTGCCACCGTCGTGAAATTGCTATCTCTCAACTCTCTGCCGTTGCAGTTCGCCATATGGTCGGTCTTCTAGTGTTAGGAGCCGAAGCCGGTATTACCATAACGGCACAGATCTTTGAAGAGATGACGTCGATTAACCGTATGAAGGCTACTAGCCCGGGATGTTTCGCGGTTAAATTTAAAAGCGGCAACCGTATCTTTACAGACGCACCCAATAAGATAAACAACTGGCAACGATCCTACTTCTTTGTCGAATTGTCTTCTTTGGTTGTTCCTGACGAGCATAGGGAGCTTATCAGGACGTCTTGGAATACTGATTATGGTAGATGTCGTACCAATTTTTCTATTTCCCGAGCATAATAATTTACCTAATTCCTTTTTGTCTTTGCAGTGGATCATCCGTTCTTGAAGCCGTACCCCGACAACTACTTTCCAATCCTCGAACAAATTCAGGCTCTCGGCTTACGCAAGTGGAAGGACCTTACTCGCGTCCGTATTAGCAAGTCTCTCTCGTGGATTTCCGAAGGTTCGTTGCTTCTTCTTATGATAGGCGCATTTTCCTAGCCTTATGATTTTTGATTTCTTTCCTTTCCCCCTCTTTTTTGTTGCAGTGAAGTGGGATACTAAGGCGAAAGTTACACCAGATCAACTCGTGAAACCGAAAAGGATGGGTAAGGTGCAAAGAATCGAATCGGTTGACTACTCAAAGAAGATCTCGTCCAAATCTTCGTCCCCTTCGAAGCCGGTAAAGGAGAAGGACGCCTCTGTGTCGGCGCGAGGCGGGGAGCAGTTAGCTGATGCGGGAAGTAGGCCGACTGTTCCTC
This sequence comes from Orychophragmus violaceus, assembly GCA_030180135.1. Taxonomy (NCBI): domain Eukaryota; kingdom Viridiplantae; phylum Streptophyta; class Magnoliopsida; order Brassicales; family Brassicaceae; genus Orychophragmus; species Orychophragmus violaceus. The sequence goes on from CM058232.1 coordinate 107,757,753, forward strand.
AGTCTGTGACGATTGCCCAATCTGAAGCCGCAGCCTCGCTTCCCAAACTCCCGCCTAAAGTCCCGTCTAGGAAGCGGTCAGCGGAAGGCAGGGCGGACAAGGAGAAGTCGGCCAAGAAGGCCGCTGTAGCCGGTAAAGCCGCTAGCTCTGAGGAGGCGGCCACCACTGATCCCGAGAAGAACCTGGATCCGTGGCAACGCTTCTACCAAGAAACCGGGGACATTATTGACGCATATGGCAATATGAAACCGTTTACTTCTCGTAAAGAGATAGTTCACGTGCGTCCCCGTGCTCCTTTAAAGGAAGGGGATTCTCGCCCATCGATCCACAACTTCGCTTATCAGTATGAGAGCGAGGTTCCGTTTATTGACAACCCACGGGCGTGTTTCGACATGCTGACCTGCGTCCGAGGGAATGAAAGAGATTGGCCGATCCTTCAGGAGCTTCCTCACTCAGACGCTATTCTCAAGCTAAAGCATGCTGAAGCAACCGTAAGCCTCAATTACTGAACCATGCCTTTTCTTCTCTCTTTTTTGACTAAGAGTTTTGTTTCCAGATGATTGCCGCGTCGAATCGCGTGGCCTTGGAGAGCTCTTGGAGTGCCAAGAAGATGGCTGACGCGGTAACCAAGCGGGACGAGCTGCTCAAAAAGGCTAAAGAGGAGAAGAAGGCCTTAGTGGCGGATAACGCGGCGCTTAAAGATAAGCTTCGTAGAGTTGAAGAAGAGTCGGCCCTTGCTTTAAAGAAGTCGGAGGCCGATCTTCTTAAATTTCAGAAGAAGATAGAGGGCCAACAGAAGTTTTATTCCGACATGGTACGGAGCGAGCGGGAAAGAGTTGAGGCCGCGGTTAGGGCGAAGGTGCAGACGCATTTTGATCTTTTTCAACGTTATGTGAAGGATCAGGATGTCGCCGTTGCCCTTCAAGTCGAGCAAGCCCAAGTTTCCGGTTTGAGGAATTGCTTGGTAAAGCTTAGTGATGAGGGGATGTCGTTTCCACAAACTCTTCTGGATCAAGTTGCTGCTGACGAGGTCGCAGTGAATGCTAAACTTGACGAGATAGAGGTGGTGACCAAAGAAGAACTCACATTCGTCCTTTCCCCCGTGCATCATCCTCTTATCAACCGCTTCCGTGACTCTCCTCCTCCCGTTCCAGGCCAAGTTGACCAATTTGGGACCAATCATGGGATAATTCCAGAAGCGATTCCTGTTGGTCTCATTCAATCTGTTCGCTCGGAGGTTGCGACTATAGAGAGTGCTCCTGAGGCGCAGGATGGAGGAAAGTCGTCGGTCGTGTCTTAATTAATCCTCTGTTGTATTTTGTAATAATATTTCTCTTTTGTGGACCTTTTGCCTTTTAAGTTTATAAGCTTTTGATTTTGAGCTTTAATTTACAAACTTAATGGCGGTTCAGGTCGGTTTTTAACCAAGTATCAAGTTTGTCGGTTTTGCGCTTTTTAGATCAAGGCGCTTTCACCATTAAACTCAAATCAATTTAGTATTAAGTCGTACTCAAGTAGCCGGACTAATCTTGTATTAAGTCTCGTCAAATTCAAACGATCATAGCGACTTTTGAATAATCGTACTAATCTCGTGTTGAACTTTAATTTAAGAACTTAATCAATCTAGCGACTCCTTGCTATAAGACGGTTTGCGAGGCTTTGCTCGGCTTAGTTCTAAGAGCGGGAGAATGTGCGAGTCTTTTATGCCCGACTTATTTGTTATCCCCTACCACGAAGAATTTGCGGGACGGATCCCGGCTTGTCCTTGCCATGATGTGCACCTCATGCGGAAAGAAGACCACGCCCCTGGCCAGGAGGCATGATGCTAGTGCGAGTTTTTTGCTCGGCTTTCTGCGAGTTACTTGGACTCGGCTTTTGCGAACTAAGGAGTTCGTCTTTCTGCGAGTCATTGCTCGTTTTTCTGCGAGTCGTTGCTCGTATTTCTGCGAGTCGTTGCTCGTCTTTCTGCGAGTCAACGCCGTCTTTCTGCGAGTCAACGCCGTCTTTCTGCTTTTGGCCTTGCTGACTTTTAAGACGGTAATTTTATCTGACAAAATGAAGATTTTATTAGATTTGTGACTGTGCCGGTAAAGGCTGCCTACGTATCTTCCGAGGAAGAATCAAGTCACTCGTAGTTCATGATACACATTTTTTTTTTTTTTTTTTTTTTTTTTCTGGCGTCTTGCCGTTTTTAGAAGTATTCCTTCAGACTCGCCGAGTTCCAGGATCGCGGTAAAGCTTTGCCTTTCATGGATTCAAGCTCGTAGACTCCTGGTTTGACGACTTTGGTGACTTTGTAGGGTCCTTCCCATTTTGCCCCAAGTTTTCCTGCTCTCCACTCCTTGGTGTTTTCGTACACTTTACGGAGGACGAAGTCACCGACTTGAAAATGGCGTTCCTTGACTTTCTGGTTGTAGTACCGAGCTGCGAGCTGTTGGTAGTTCTGAATCCTGAGTAGGGCTCGATCCCGTTCTTCCTCTAAGGTGTCGAGAGCCTGGATTAGCATCTTTTCATTGATTTCGGTATGGTGCGGCATGAGAGAGCGGCGGAGAGTGTAAATGTTAGCCTCTGCCGGTACCATTGCTTCCACGCCAAAGGCTAAGGAAAATGGGGTGGCTCCTGTTGCACTGCGGGGTGTCGTTCTATGCGACCAGAGGACTCCGTCTAACTCATCTGCCCAAACTCCTTTTTTGTTTTCGAGGCGTTTTTTGATGCCGGCAATGATGGTTTTATTTGTGGCTTCGGCTTGGCCATTCCCCTGAGGATACCTTGGTGTCGACTTGCTAAGGCGTATATCCCACTTCTTGCAGAATCCTTCGAATACTTTCGAGATGAACTGTGAGCCGTTATCTGTGACGATCTCATAAGGTAGCCCAAAACGACATATTATATATTTCCAGACGAAATTTTGAACTTCGACATCGTGGATGGCGACGTAAGCCTTGGCCTCTACCCACTTTGTGAAGTAGTCGGTCATAATGAGCAGAAAACGTCTTTGATTGGATAACGGTAATGGTCCAACGATATCCATTGCCCATCTCATGAATGGGTAAGCCGCAGTTGACGTTGTGAGCAGCTCTGTAGGTCGATGTATGAATGGCGCATGTCGCTGACACTTTTCACACTTGTTAGAATAGGCCTCGCAGTCGGTTATCATAGTCGGCCAATAGTGACCATTCAACTTGATTTTGAGGGCGAGAGATCTGCCTCCGGAGTGGTTTCCGCATGCTCCAGAGTGCGTTTCTTCGAGAACCCGACTTACTTCGTCTCCATTTATGCATCTGAGGAGGATCTTGTTAGCTGAGTATTTGTAGAGGATACCTTCATGTATAGTGTACCCCGCGCTTCTGACTTTAAGTCGTCGTGCTTCCCATTTATCTTCTGGGAGCTTCCCTTCCGTCAGGTATGCTCTTATCGGAAGTCGCCAGTCTTTGTTGTCGTCGGTTAGAACAGCGATGAGGTCTACGCCCTTTGCTTGAATATTGTAGCACATGTCGTTTTTATCACTCAGGATTATTTCTTCATTTTCTTCCTGAGTGCTTTCGGGGGGCGGGATGCTTGGCTCGTGGATCGTCTCTACCGGGATCTGTCGACAGAGATTGGGATTAGATGCCAGCGATGCAAGTGCATCTGCCGGGGCATTCTCCTTTCTTGGTATCTGGACAATTTTGAAAAATTCGAAAGAACTGGTGAGTTCCAACGCCGTCTTTCGATAAGCCTCCATTCGTTCATTTTTAGCTTCGTAGTCGCCGTTGATCTGGTTGGCTACAAGCATGGAATCACAGTGGGCCAAGAGATGTCGTACTCCGATTTCTCTGGCTAGTCTGAGACCGGCTAACAAAGCTTCGTACTCGGCTGTGTTGTTAGAAGCCGTGAAACCTAGTTTGAATGACTGTTCTAATACCTCGCCGGTTGGTGATATGAGACGTATCCCTATCCCGGCTCCTTTTTTAGATGAAGCCCCGTCCACGAACAGTTTCCAATTTTTGTCTTCTGTCTCGGTACCGACATCCAATTCAGGTGATAATTCAACAAGGAAATCAGCTATTATCTGCGACTTGGCGGTTGTCCTGTTCCTGTACTCGATGTCGTACTCGCTTAACTCTATTGCCCACTTGGCTAGACGACCGGACTGCCCCGGGCTATGAAGGACTGTTCGAAGAGGTTGGCTGCTCAATACGGCAATCGGATGTGATTGGAAATACGGTCGTAGCTTTCGTGCCGAGATGACGACTGTGAAAGCTAGTTTTTCCATTGCAGGGTACCTAGTTTCGGCTCCGTTCATCGTTTTGCTGACGTAGAAGATCGGCTTCTGTTCTCCTCGATCTTCCCGAACTAGCACGCCGCTCACTGCTGTCGTTGAAACGGCTATGTAAAGCAACAATGTCTCACCATTCTCGGGTTTAGACAGTATCGGTGGATTCGACAAGTAATCCTTGAGTTGAATGAAGGCTTCTTGACACTTCTCATCCCACACGAATCTTTTATTCCCTCGTAGGAGCTCGTAGAAAGGCAGACATTTATCCGTTGACCGGGATATAAATCTGTTCAAGGCGGCTATGCGGCCAGTGAGGCGTTGTACCTCTCGAGTGTTCTTGGGAGATGGTAAGTCGATAATGGCTGTGATCTGCTTTGGATTAGCTTCTATTCCTCTCTGAGTTACCACGTATCCTAGGAATTCTCCCGATGTCACCCCAAATGTACACTTAGTTGGATTAAGTTTCATGCCGTATCGGTTAAGGATGTTAAAACATTCCTTTAAATGACCGACATGCTGAGAGGCAATCAGGGATTTGACTAGCATGTCGTCGATATAAACTTCCATTGTTGCGCCAAGTTGCCCTGCAAACATCCGGTTTACCAGCCGCTGGTAGGTGGCGCCGGCGTTTTTGAGGCCGAAAGGCATGACTTTGTAGCAATACGTGCCTCGTTCAGTGATGAAGGCCGTCTTTTCTCTGTCGTCTGGGTTCATGAGGATTTGGTTATATCCTGAGAACGCATCCATGAACGATAGCAGTTCGTTCCCGGCCGTCGCCTCAACAAGTCGGTCGATGTGCGGCAGCGGGAAACTATCCTTGGGGCAAGCTTTGTTGAGGTCCGTGAAGTCGACACACACTCTCCACTTCCCATTTTTCTTCTTTACGACCACTGGATTGGCCAGCCAGTCTGGATATTTGACTTCTTGGATTGAACCGGCTTCGAGTAGTTTCTCTACTTCATCGTTGACTGCTTTAGCTCTTTCTGGGCCGAGTTTTCGCCTCTTTTGCTTGACTGGCTTGTAGGTCGGATCGACATTCAACTCGTGAGTTGTAATGGTTGGGTTGATACCCTTCATATCCTTCATTGTCCACGCAAACGTTGTAACGTTTTGCTGTAGGAAGGTGATTAGTTCCTCTTTGATGTCGTCCGGTAATCCTGCGCCAATGCCCACACACTTGCTTGCATCTGATTCGTCAATGATGACTTGCTGGATTAGTTCTTTCTCCGGTCCTTTTCTTCCGTGTTCTGTGTTGATCATGCAGGAAGGCACCCTGATCTTATGTTCTCTCGCGAAACACGACCGACTTGCGCTCTGGCATCCTTTAACTGTCTGAATTCCTTTGGGTGTCGGGAATTTCAGACATTGATGGTACGTCGAGGATACCGCCTTCATGCTGTATAGCCATGGAGTTCCAAGGATCACGTTATAGATGGTTGGCTTGTCAATGACGTGAAACCTCACCAATCTGTTAACTCCTCCTGCGAAGACAGGCAACTTGATCGTTCCAATCGTGTACGTCGTCTCACTTGTGAACCCGGTGAGCGGCTTGGCCTTTTGCTTGATATCCTCCTCCTTAATGTCCATCTTCTTGAGTGTATCTAGGAAAATTAAGTCTATCGAACTCCCGGTGTCCACCAGTATTCGAGATACTTGGCAACTTCCGATCAGAAGCTCAACCACCAGTGGGTCGTTATGAGGGTAGTGAGTTCCATAGAGGTCATGGTCGGTAAAGATGACGGGCGGATCGTCTGATAGGATTGGTTGAGGCGCCTTTTGCGCGGCCAATGCTAGGCGTTCATAGACCTTGATTGACCGGACCGAATCATTTACGGAAATTAGACCACCCATGATCATGTTGATTCTTCGGATGGTCTTGGGGGTTTCTTCTTCGTCCTCTTCTTCTTCACGGTTACGTTTCAAAGCTATGCTTTTGATACGCCGTGGCGGCTTATCTTGCTTGGGAGCCTGCTCGTCAGCTTTGTCTTCCTTCTTTTCCGACTCTTCCTTCTTCAACCTCTCGATGGCCGCCTTGATTTCCTCATTCGAAAGTCGGGAGTAGAGTGCGTTTCTGAGGTTCCGACATTCAGCTGTGTCGTGCGACGTAGCTTGATGGTATTCACAGTACTTGTCTCCCGTGGTGGAAGCTGTCTGCTGTGCCTTCTTTGTCTCTTTACCTCTCTTATTCCACGGTTTTGATGACCGGGACTTGTCGGTACCGTCTACAACCATTGTTTTGGCGTTTTTGCTGTCGTAGTGCTGTCTGGGTTCTCTTTCTTCCTTCCTATCTGTTTGTTTACCAGAGCCAAACCTCTTTGCCAGTGCGACTTTCTTCTCCTCCAATTCCACGAACTTGTTTGCTCGATGGAGTGCGTCTTCGATGGTTAGTGGCGGGTTGACGACTAAATCTTGGTAAAATGGCGACTCGTGCCAGACGGCGTTTGTCAGGGCTGCGATAGTGAATTTATCCGGTGCCTCAGCTCGCGTCATCACCGCCCTGAACCTCTCTACGAAATCTTTCAAAGTTTCCTTCTTCTCTTGCGTCATTGATATCAACGCGCTTAGTGAAGTATCTTTGCGAATGTAGGCAAAGTGATGCCTTACGAATGCCCATGTGAGATCCGAGAAGCTGTCAATCGATTTGGAGGGAAGTCGGGAGAACCAGTTCAGCGCGTCTCCTTCCAGGGTTTCGGTGAACAGTTGGCAGAAGCCGATGTCACGCTCCTCATTCGACGAGAACCGCGCCTTTGCCGCCATGATTTTGAATGTTGTGAGATGGGTCGCTGGATCTTTTGTGCCGTCGTACATCGGTAGTCTGAGCTTTTCTCTTTGCCTGATATACGTGTTTGTGATGCGCGAGGTAAAGGGAGTCCTACGAGTTTCCTCGATTATTCGATCTATCTCGGGTGCGGATCCCTTCACGCCATGGACCTCCCCTTTTAATTCTTTAAGGGTGTCTTTTAGCTCAATCAGTTGTTTTTCAACATGGTTGCGACTTGCTCGGCGAATAGATGCTCCGTGAGTTTTCTCGTATGACATACCTCGCTCACGGCGATGGTTGTCTCGGTGCGAGCCATCCTCACGTCGCGAATTTCGTCTGTGGTGCACGTCCCGTGTCCGGTGACTGGTATGTTCTTCTCTGTCGGGTGAATACCTCTCATCACTTTGGTTGTTACGTCTCTGACTTTCGCTCCGTTTGGATCTTTCAGAACCTTCCCTCCGATGTGAGCTCCGCTCGCGAGTATCCCTGTCGCTTTCCTTACGTGGGTTACTCCTGGATTCGCTGCTATGGCTCTGTTCATGGTGGCTTTCCTCAGATGTGCTATAGACCAGTCGTCTAGCGACTTTGTCTTTCACCTTTGAAGGCACCTCTTTCCTGGGTTTTCTCGACCGTTGTCCTGAAAGGATCTTTGCTTGCTCTGTCTGCAGTAGGTCGACTTTCTTTGAAAACGTCTTGATCAAGTCGTTCTGTGATTCGATCTTGGCCATTAGAGTGGCTAAGGTCTTGTCTTGCTCGATCTGGGCTTCTGTTTCGCTGAGTGACGGGGCATGTTTGCCGTCATCCCGAGCTTTGTTCTTGGCGGTGTTTCGCGGCTGCTTGCCGCCTTTGGCAGCCTCATCTTCGTGATCACTCTGGTTGTAATCACTTCCCTCATGGTCGCTCAGGTCGACCTTAGGGTTTTCCGAATCTGTTTCGTTACCGTTTCCCGACATCTCGTTTCAGAAATTTCTCTTAGAAATCCCCACAGTCGGCGCCAATTGTAAGATCTCAACTCGTTCTATCCGAGAATAGAAAGAGTTTTAGGGTTTGTGAATTAGGGATTCTAAAAGAAGGATTAATGAACGCGGTGAGATGAAGGAAATTAGGGTTTTTAGCCAGCGTTTCCAAGTCGGAAGCCGGTAAAGACTGGTTGTAAAGTCGCCGGAGAGATTTTAGATAAAAAGTCGCTCTAAAGTCTCTCAAGCCGAAAATATTAAGAAAAGCGTGTTTATTGAATGAATATTGGGTTCCCTTATATAGGGTCACAAGTCGGTTTACATGAAAAAGGAAAAATAAGATAAATACAGAATATTTCCTAGAATATCGCCTTTATCTTTAACTAGAATATTTCCCTTTTTCCGACTTTGGTGCGCGGCGCCTTTCTTTCAACACTATCCTAACCCTAATGCAAGCCGGTCGCCTCCAGTTCGGTTTAACCTAAGTTTTACCGCCTTGGGCCTTATTCCCGGCTTTCCATTTTGGGCCGACCTAAACTCATGAATAGGCCTTTTTAGGAAAGTGCTAAAACTGACTCTAACATCTACCGCCAAGCCTGAAACATAACATAGCTGCAGAGATATTAATCCAAGTTCATGAGGCCACCGAAAAAGATAGCGAAGAAAACCTAGATTTCTCGACGGGAGAAAACACAGGGAAGGAGGATCGTCAAGCTTTGATTTTAATCGAAAAGCTATTACAGATAAAAGCAGTCTGAAGAGCGAAGCTGGAACCTTATGCAAACACAACAAAACCGATTAGAGAACAACAAAAAGAAACGAGAAAAACGAGAGAATATGTCTCGATCGGAAAAACAAAAAGCCGATAAACAGAAATTTTCTGTGAACCGAAAAACATAAAGAGAACAGAAGTCGTTGGAGTCAAAAATCGACATCTCCCTCTGAAAGATTGAATCGGTGAAGAAGAAAGAGTGGAAAAAGAAAATGAACCGGAAAAAACTTCTCTTATTAAAATATTTTCTTTAATGAGTATTCTCGTCATTTTCATAAACCAAAAATAATATTATTTCCTATTTTAGCAAAAAGAAAAAAGTTTCAATTTATAAAATGTTTTATAAATTTTTGTGTAGATTTTAATGTTATTTTATTTTATTTTATTTTTATTTTTTACTGTTTTAAGGATTGACTAGATAAAATATCTAATTTATTATTAAATATTTTTGCAAAATTATATTTTCCAATCTATGTGTTTTTAGCTAAAAGTATAATATTTGGATCGTAATTACTAATCATTTAAAATTTTCAGAAAGTCTTATTAGTTAGTCACTATTTCATCAGCGTTTCTTTTCGTTTCGTCGTGGACTTGTGTTCGGAGGAGTCCAAAACCGCTATTACATAAGCGCGTTTTCTAAACGCAAGAAAAAACTAGCGGCAAATGCGTTTGGATGATGAATGATTCCATAAACTGAGGACAAATCACACACAAATCGACAAAGAATGACCCACCACGTACCAATATACCGATATGGATTGAGAGAAACAAACGGAGGCATGGTGATTCGCTAACAAGAACGCGAGCACTAATGGAGAGGATTAATCATATGATGAGAAACAAATTTTCAATTTTATTTTGTTTCGGGTCGAAGCTTCGCGACGCTTTCTAAGTGTGGTTCGTCGCACACCCATGATTTATTCAGCTTTATTACTCTTTTGTTTCAAAAATGTAATTTTGCCTTGATCTAGCTACAATGTTGTAAAATGCTAAAATGGCTTCTTTGTGAATAATTTTAACATTTTTACAAAAAAAAAAAATATATATATATACCAGTTTTCCTAAGTATTTACCAAGCTTTATCATCAAGTTCAACCAACACAAGAGCGAGCATAAACAGAGATTACTTCACTCTTCTTGAACTTGAAGCCAAGGCAAAGATTATATTTAGTTTTAGGCCAAAAGCAGCAGAAACATATATATATATATATATATATACACTTTTACCGGTTATATGAATCGGTGAGCAGATATTAGCTAGGGCTACTATTGTTGGTCTTGACTCTGATCAAATAGTATCATCTTCTCTCATTGATCTCTACTTCAAGTGTGGATCTGTGGAGCATATCAGGAGAGTGTTTGAAAAAATCAGATGAATTACCATGGAACTCAATGATATCATGTTATGATACGAATGGTCATGGTTGACCTTTTAGCTCGTGATGGTTATTTGGGGATAAGCTATAGATCTTGTTGAAGAGATAGCTTTTGATGCGGATGCAAGCATGTGGTCATCTGTTCTAAGAAGATAGAGCTCGTACCTGAGAATTCAGTTGTGTTTTAGCAGCTGACTCATTTGCACCATTATGTGAACCTGAGAATTCATTTGCTACTAGCCCTTTGTTTCTCCATCCGACTTCTCACACCATGGACTACATAGTTGTTGTATGAATTTGAGTAAACCATAGAATTAAGAAGAAAAGACTTTGCATAAACTTAGGAAGAAATGCATTTTGTCTTGAAAAACCTTTTAACTTTGAACTTCAAAAAGTTCCTCTTAACATTTAGACAAATAATAATAATAATAATAATAATAATAATAATAATAATAATAATAATAATAATAATAATAATAATAATAATAATAATAATAATAATAATAATAATAATAATAATAATAATAATAATAATAATAATAATAATAATAATAACAAAGAGAACTTTTAATTCATTCGATAAAAAGAATCATAAACCACCTTAATGTACCATCATGTTCGGCATGTGATATTACTTAACTTACTCAAAAAAAAATGTCTCATTGTCACTACTTTGAGATTTAAGTTATTTAGGACAACAATAATCAATACATATGAAGAATGTGGCAGAGGATACAATGGGAGAATCCTTCATTTTGAAAAAAGGATCTCAAATCAACAACCATTAGAGGTCAGTTCTCACCTTTCCATTGGTGGTAGTATGGATCTCATATATGTTCATCTATGGAGCTACATACAACGATTCTTATTGTTATTAGAGCATAATAAGATCATGAATAGCTTTGTTAGTTATACGATATGTCAACCATTAGAGAATTGTGATTGTAAACAAAAGATGAGATTATTTTATGGTCGTGTTCCCCACTTCAAATAATTGTTTCGTCAAGGACATTTCCAATCATTTATATGATCTTATGCCGAAGGGATCTCCGGGAACAAGAACATGGTCTGAAATCTGAAGGGAATTTAATCTGAGACACAAACCTCAAGATCATTAACCTATTTGGTTTTATTGTCCAAGTAAAGATAGTAGCCGTTGACTTAAAGACAGTGCATCATGTGACAATCGGTTCTCAATAGAAATCAACCACCCAATCTTATGAATGGATCAAAGTGGTAAGTCCTTTCAGGACCTTGGGTTGTCACATGCGTCTAAATTTCATATTTGCGTACTGTAAAATGTGTATTATATATGATTTAGAAGGTTTAGTGGGGGTGTTTTGAATATGGTCAAAGATTTTTGCGGTTTACCCCAAATCAAACCGAACCGAAACTGGGTTTTTGGTTACTTTAGTCATGGTATGACCGTGAAATGCACCGTTTGAACATGTCTATAATAGAACAATATGGAACTTTTCCTAATGGAAGGTTTGCTTTTGTGTAAAAAGGGAGGATCATGACCGCGAGCCGCCGAAGACTGTCAAAGAAGAAGCCCAAGCCACGCAGCCGTGACGACCGCGGTTAGCCCAGCGGACGAAGCTCCACCGCAAGCTGGCGACGCTATCAGGAGGAAGACGAGCCAAGTCGCCGCGTCTGCAGCGGTCGAGCCAGCGACCACATCCAACACCGCTGGCTCCGAATGTGAAGAGTGCCTCACCGAGCCAAATAGCCGAGTTCACCGCGGTCGACTCACCGGTCACTTCCAAACCGCGGGACCGAGCTCGACGAGTTTTTGTGCGAATGAACCGTAACGACCGCGGTTTGGGCAGCGGTCCGGTCGAAACCGCGGTCAACCCAGACCAGTTGACTTTCCAGATTTTGACCAGATTTGACCCATGGATCCGGGTCAATACCCGGTTTGTTCCGGGTTGACCCGGTTCGCCCCTTTTTACTATTTAAGGCTAAAAACCTAATTTTTGGAGAATCTTAAGCTTGTTTTTGTTCTAAGTTCTTGTAAGACAAAAGTTTGATCTTTTCTTAATCTAAGACTTGTTTTGTTTTGATTCTTCATCTCTTTTCTTTAATCATTCACAAATCATCATGCTTAACATCTTTCTTATGGATTTTGTTGGGCTAAGCATGATTTGTGAGTAGTTTCATTCAAGGATTATGGGTTAGGTAGATTAGGGCCATTTAGAGTGAATCAAGGATGTTTAAAGCTTATTTATGATTGATCTCACCCTTCTAGATGTGCTTAGTGCTAGATTATCCATGATCAAGTTAATCTAGATCCTTAGGCTTTTGTTGCACACCAAGTGTTTGATGAAATGCAAGTTAGAGTCTTCTAGGGAATTTTCATATTCTAGCTCATGAGAATGAATGTTTAGAATGATTATTAGCTTATGGAACTTGATTGTTAATGCTTGCCTTGTCTTATTTCACAAATGAGAATTTGATCTTGAAATGTGATTAGGGAAAGTGATTAGTACCAAGAAATTGGATTAGTCAATTGTTAATGTTCCTAGCTTGGGATTTGCTTCTTGATTGATTGTTTAGACATCCTTGTTAGCTCTAGATGGTTCTAATCATTGACCTTAGCCCATAAGCCTTGTCTTCTTTATTTGATTATCTTTGTTTTATCTTGATTAGTGATCTCTTGCTTGATTGATTGTTTAGTCTTTGTTAATTTGCTTAGAATTGTTATGATCTCAGTTTGAACTGGTATAACTTGGCTTTTAAGGTTGGGTGAATTCTTTTTGGTCTTTTTCACTCCCAATTGGTTCGATATCTCAAGACTACGCGATCAGCTTGAGGGATTGATACCTCGGGAATTAGACAAAATTCCTGTTATCAATTTGGCGCCGTTGCCGGGGAGGGAACTTGGAAAGATCAATTCGATTTCCTTTCCTATTTAGATCAAGTTTTGGTTACTAATTTTGCTTCTTCATCTCTCTTTGATGTAAGGTGCATGAACTTGCGGAGCAGAGGTCCCACAGATTTGGTTGCGCGGGTTTCAGATATCAAAGCACTAGAAAGACAGTTAGCAAGAGAGAGAAGGGCACTAGAAAGAGCTGTTCACTTAGAGAGACTCGGGTTGGAACAGGAAGAAGTAGTTCAGCCTCAGTTTGAGCCTCAAGAGCAGCCAGTTATGGATTTAGAGGGTCATCAGGACCAGCAAGGTCATCAGGACCAGCAAGGCCATCAGGGCCATCAAGAACAGCATCAACAGGATGCGGATGCTAGAGATGCACAGGGACACAGGATCCCGGCTCATCGTGAGAGACCTTTCAGAGCCATTGGAGATGGCGATACACCCGACACCAACGCTATTCGACGGGGTATCATTCCACCACCTGTGAACAATAACAACTTTGAAATCAGAGCCATGGTAATGAATATGGTGCAGAACAACCAATTCCATGGACTTTCCTCAGAAGATCCATTGAAGCACTTAGACACATTCGATAAAATCTGTGATACTACAAGACTCAATGGTGTGACGGATGAGGGTCTCAAGATGCGCCTCTTTGTATTCTCCTTGGCAGATAAAGCCAAAGATTGGGAGAGCACTATTCCTCCAGGGTCTATCACTACATGGGCAGATCTCAAGAAGGCTTTCTTGAAGAAATTCTTTTCACCTACACGAACCGCCCGCTTTCGCAATGAACTATCTGGTTTTGTGCAAAGAAACAATGAGACTTTTGCTGAGGCTTGGGACAGGTTCACTAAGCTCACCACTCAATGCCCCCACCATGGATTCACCAAAGAGACACTGCTCAGTAACCTCTACAGAGGAGTGCTTCCTAGGATGAGGGCAATGCTGGATTCTTGCAGTAATGGTCACTTCTTAGGAAAGGGAGTTGATGAGGCTATGGAATTGATTGGGAACTTGGCCACAAGTGATGGGAATTACAATGAGGACTATGAGAGGACTCCTAGAGGATCATCTTCAATGGATGAGAAGTATGAGAAGGAAATCAAGTCTCTAAATGACAAGATAGACAAGATGATCTCATCCAACCAAAAGCAAATAAGCTTTGTGGAGAACTATGATGACTCCCCACCAGTCCTATTCAGTGTTGAAGGAGATATGACCCAAGAAGAGATTAATTTCATTGCGGGCCAAGGAGGTTTCAACAGGGGTTTCAACCCAAACTACAGGAATCACCCCAACTTCTCTTACAGAAACCCCAATGTTGCCAACCCACAGGATCAGGTTTATCCTCAAGCTCAACCACAAGCTCAAGGTCAACAACAAGGGCAACAAGGCTTCACACAACCTCAGCCACAAAAGCCTTTTGTCCCTTATACTAACCAGCAAGGGTTTGCTAACAAACCACAGTTCCAAAGTCAACAAGCCTTTGTCCCCAAGCCACAATACCCTCCACCCGGATTTAACCAACAACAGCCACAAGCCTCTTCTTCCTCAGGTTTGGACAGTGAGTTAAAGGGTATGATGCAGCAACTACTTCAGGGACAAGCCTCAGGAGCTATGGAAGTTAGAGATCTGAAGAGTGAGTTGCAGAACTTGACTTCAAGGGTCACAAACATGGAATACAAGAATGCCTCTACATCCCGAACTCAAGGTACTTTACCCGGAAACCCAGAGAAGAACCCGAAAGATTACTGCAATGCTATCTTCTCTACTGTTGATCATGAGAAATCAGACTATGAGCGAGAGGTTGATGAGATAGAAGCACTTCTCTATGGTTATGAACTCCCTCCGGCTGCACATGTCCCTCTTAAGGAGATAAAGGCCACTGTAGTTAAGCCTCCCTATGTTGCACCAGCTAAGGTGATGAGTGCTACTGATACTTTTGCTGAAGATACTGTGATTCCTAACCAAACAGCACCAAAAGTGCTTCCCAAGCTTGGCAATCCGGGTAAATTTACCATCAGTTGTACTTTGGGAGACTTGGAGATTAATGATGCATTGTGTGACTCCGGCTCTACTGTGAGCGTGATATCTCTTGACATGGTGGAAAGTCTTGGGATCAAGAGCATGGAAAGATACCCATCTTCTATCACCTTTGGAGACTCTTACTCAAAAACTCCAATGGGAATGATCAAGGATTATCCACTGAAGATTGGTGAGTGCACAATCCCAACTGACTTTATTGTCATGAAGATGAAGAAGAGTACCCAACTACCTATCTTACTTGGTACTTCTTTCCTCCATACCACTGGAGCTTCTATGGATTTCAAGAAGAAATGTGCGGTGCTGAATAATGTTGATCAAACCGTTTACTATCCTTTGAGGAGCACATCTCTCCACACTTGTGGTGTCATCCTATCCCAAAATGAGGATGATGTGCTAGAGGAGGCAAGGCTCTTTGCAAATGTAGGGAAGCAGATTTGGCAAAAACCCATTCCTTATGGATCATTGAGTGAGCACATGGGACGTGCTCAAAAGAAAGGGGTGGATAGAGCTGGTGGAACTCCTCCTACACCCATAAGGACTGAGTATGTTGGGTCCATATCTTCAATAAAGCTGACTACCAAGGAGAATAAAGGACCAAGGGAGAAGGTTGTAGATATGGTGACAAAGAGGGCTCCAAAGATGGCAATGGCTGAAAAGGATAAGGTTGTCAACAATCACCCAAAGGCCCAAGAGTTTGAAAAGGAGATCATGGATAGTGAGAGTCTACAATCTTTGTTTGATGAGCATAATGGAAATGCTCTAACCAATGTATTGGATGGAGTTAAGACAACTGAAAAAGGTCATAAGGACAAAATGGAAGATCTAATGACTTTTGAAACTCCATCATCTCTCAACTGTATCAGCTTGCTTCCATTGGGTCTAAAGGGTGATTACATTGAGTACAAGGTCAAGTCCAAGGGAAAGTCTAGGCCATTTGCAAGTGCTAAAGCTTCAATCAGTCCAAGGTTTCAAGGTGACTCAGTCAATCTCAGTGAGCTGACTTCTCAGGTCCTGACCATCACTCTCGAGGGCAGGACTCACTCTTCAACCGCCTAAAAAAAACCGGTTTGAGCAGTCGAGCTTAACGACTCTAAACAAAAGCGCACTTGGGAGACATTCCCATGTTTATCCTTGTACATATGATCTTTTGCTTGTTATTTTTGATGTTCTTTCTTTAAGTTTTATCAGGTTTTGGTCAATAGGTGAAGTTGGGGATCAATCGGAATGAGCATAGGTCATGGCGAAATCAACAAAGAATTGAGCTCTCATCACATTCCACTCCACTTAAAGCTCCAAGTAACACACTCCAGCCTTGTAAATATTCTGCTTCTTTTCTCTTTTTGAGTTTGTTTGTTTTTCCCGGTCTTTCTTCCTTTCTTCTTTCACACCGAGACGGTGTGAAGTAAGTTTGGGGGAGAGACTAGTTACTAATCTTGTTTGCTTTGCTCTTATTTTTCGTTCTCTATTTGAGTCTCATGCATCTAAGGCATAGAAAAACAAAAAAAAATTGAAAAATTTCAAAAATTTTCACAAAAAGAAGCATGTAGGATTGAGTCTAATTAGTAGTTTAGGATTCATGCATTGGGGACAATGATGATTTTGCCTTGTAGAGGCTCACCAATTAAGTTGCTCGTTGCTTTAATTGATTTTCAAAACAAAGGAAAACCCATTGCTTGACTTTGAGATTCCGAAATTCCCTATCCTTGTGAAGCTCGCATGAACTTAGCTCAATTCTATGGTATTGGACTTAATTTGACTTTGAAATATCTTGCTTAGGGGCTTGAAATGCAATCCCATGGTCCTTGCCCGAGTTATGCTTTCCCTTTTACCACTCTTTTGATTAACTCGGGCAACCATCGATCTTATGATCATGGCTTCCCTTACCCAATGAACCTAAACCTTTCCTTGAAGCCAAAATGATTTGTGAGTGAGGCCTATTCTTGATAGCTTTTGGCATGTGCAAAAACTTGAGAGTATCGGGAACGACAATGGTCTTTTCTCATTTTAGCTAGCTCTATTTGCCATAAGAGTCTAGCACTAGGATGGGAAACAAGTTTGGGGGAGAGATGAGAGTTGTTTTGGGAGTGGAAAGGATCAATGAAAAGAGTTGAATAAAGTGTTCAAAGAGAAAAAGAAAGTCACTAGGAAATCAAGTAAAAAGAGAGCATTGTGTAAAGAGAAAAGAAAGAAAAAGAAGTAAGTCCCCTAGATTGAAGCAAAAAGAAAAGAAAGAAAAATCTAGTGTTAAGAGGGGCTAGTTATGAAAGAGTTTGCTCAAGTTTGAAAAAGAGAAAGATCAATTAAGTGTTTCCTAGTGACAAAGAAAAGAAAGAAAAAGGCTAAATGGGTGAGTGTTTTGGTAAATGATTTGGGGGTTTGGTGAATGTTATCTTTCATTATGGGGATGTTTAGAAAGAATCTTCTAGGGATTGGGTAGAACAATGAGGAAAGAACTTTGTATGCATGAATTGTTCCCCTTCTTAGATAGATTTTGTGTATTGCCAATTGCTCCTGTTTTTGAGAGTTAGCCACCAAAAGGAAACCCTCCTTAACCACCTCAAATAGCCTTGTTTGAACCTTGCCGATTGGGATTGATTGATTGCCCCTTTGTGAGATCGCACTTAACTTCTAAATGAATGTAAGGAATTGAGTTGATGATTGCTTGTGTTCTATAGGATCTCGGGAGTTGGAGTAGGGATTGAGGGAACGGTAATGTGGAAGTACATGGATAGTCAATGTGATTAGAGCAACTTGTAACTTCTTTGAAAGATCTTGTATCTTGTTGTGAGTCTTGTGGTTTTGAGTTCCCATTTTCAAACCTTTCTCCCAACTTGCCTTAATGATCTTATACTTGCTTGTGGACAAGCAAGGTTTAAGTTTGGGGGAATGGATATATACATAATTTATAGGTTTTAAGCTTTATAATTTACTATGTTTTCTTGTTTATTACATTTATTTCGATGTATTTAGATATAAGATCATGCATTTAGAAATTATGGTTTTTAGGATTAGAGTTTTACATACTTTAGCACTTTTTGGAGTGTGTCTTGATCATTTTCAGGTGTATTGGAATGTCTTATTTGAGGCTCAGATGACTTTGATTAACAACGAGAGCAGAGGGAAATAGATATGAGTTCGTGTGGTGAGCGTAGTCAAATGATGTAATGATCAAACAAAATTTCAATGGAAATGAGATGGTCAACAAAGGTGGGCTCATGCATGCAACGTAACCTACACGAAGACCCAACTCCCCATGAGCCTTTGCCCCTCCCGGAGCTGGAGCACGCAAAGCCCCCCCCCCCCCCCCCCCCCCGCAGGCGTGTTCTCTCCGGTCGTTCACCAGCCCTTCCACGCAGCTCGGTTGCGGTCTGAGGTGCAGGCAGAGAAGCGGTCGCGGAGGAGGCAGCGGTTGAGCCGGCGGGAGGATCATGACCGCGAGCCGCCGAAGACTGTCAAAGAAGAAGCCCAAGCCACGCAGCCGTGACGACCGCGGTTAGCCCAGCGGACGAAGCTCCACCGCAAGCTGGCGACGCTATCAGGAGGAAGACGAGCCAAGTCGCCGCGTCTGCAGCGGTCGAGCCAGCGACCACATCCAACACCGCTGGCTCCGAATGTGAAGAGTGCCTCACCGAGCCAAATAGCCGAGTTCACCGCGGTCGACTCACCGGTCACTTCCAAACCGCGGGACCGAGCTCGACGAGTTTTTGTGCGAATGAACCGTAACGACCGCGGTTTGGGCAGCGGTCCGGTCGAAACCGCGGTCAACCCAGACCAGTTGACTTTCCAGATTTTGACCAGATTTGACCCATGGATCCGGGTCAATACCCGGTTTGTTCCGGGTTGACCCGGTTCGCCCCTTTTTACTATTTAAGGCTAAAAACCTAATTTTTGGAGAATCTTAAGCTTGTTTTTGTTCTAAGTTCTTGTAAGACAAAAGTTTGATCTTTTCTTAATCTAAGACTTGTTTTGTTTTGATTCTTCATCTCTTTTCTTTAATCATTCACAAATCATCATGCTTAACATCTTTCTTATGGATTTTGTTGGGCTAAGCATGATTTGTGAGTAGTTTCATTCAAGGATTATGGGTTAGGTAGATTAGGGCCATTTAGAGTGAATCAAGGATGTTTAAAGCTTATTTATGATTGATCTCACCCTTCTAGATGTGCTTAGTGCTAGATTATCCATGATCAAGTTAATCTAGATCCTTAGGCTTTTGTTGCACACCAAGTGTTTGATGAAATGCAAGTTAGAGTCTTCTAGGGAATTTTCATATTCTAGCTCATGAGAATGAATGTTTAGAATGATTATTAGCTTATGGAACTTGATTGTTAATGCTTGCCTTGTCTTATTTCACAAATGAGAATTTGATCTTGAAATGTGATTAGGGAAAGTGATTAGTACCAAGAAATTGGATTAGTCAATTGTTAATGTTCCTAGCTTGGGATTTGCTTCTTGATTGATTGTTTAGACATCCTTGTTAGCTCTAGATGGTTCTAATCATTGACCTTAGCCCATAAGCCTTGTCTTCTTTATTTGATTATCTTTGTTTTATCTTGATTAGTGATCTCTTGCTTGATTGATTGTTTAGTCTTTGTTAATTTGCTTAGAATTGTTATGATCTCAGTTTGAACTGGTATAACTTGGCTTTTAAGGTTGGGTGAATTCTTTTTGGTCTTTTTCACTCCCAATTGGTTCGATATCTCAAGACTACGCGATCAGCTTGAAGGATTGATACCTCGGGAATTAGACAAAATTCCTGTTATCAATCTTTAGCCAAATGTATAGTATCATTTTGTTTAAAAGAATTGATTATTTATTTTTTGTATAAAAGTTGCTCTATTATATTATATGGAAAATAATAGTTATCTTATGGAACCGATGTTGTGATTCTCTGATCAAATGGGCGCATTGACTTGGCCATGAAAATGAGTTGATTGACTTAGCATAAAGCAGCATAATAACTAATAAGACGTAGGCTTAGCTGCATAATTCAGTGAATATTTATTTACTTGTTTTCTATCATCTTTTTCCATTTATGATCAAAACCAAGATTTGTTCAATGAGATGGTTGTTCCGTAGAGTTCCGCATATCAGACGGTGATTTAACGTCTAATGTCTAGAACGTGTTATCGGAAACTTAAATCTTTACTAAGAGCACCTCCAGCGGCGGACTGAGGTGGGTCTCTTACCGAAAAATCGGGCTCTTGTTGGTCGATTTTTTTTTTTGTTTTTTTTCGCCTTAAAAAAAATAATAATAATAAAAAAACTGAAATAAAAGACTCACCTCAGTCCGCCGCTGGAAGTGCTCTAAGTGACCTAAACATTTATAATATAAAACAATATATTAAATATACATAACAAAATATATGAAATATTATAATTTATAAATAATAAAATTTATATTAATTTATTATCATAAGATTTTATAACATAATATATGAATTATCATAAATTGTAAATAATAATTATTATTATAATATTATAATTTTAAGATGGATTAAAAATTAATCGCTAGGGTTTATAAGAATCTAGCATATAGATGATGCTTAAACGATCGCTTAAAACGATTTTTAGAACACTAGTAAAAAGTTGCAAGCACGAACATCTTTTGCTAGAAAGTCTGTTTCTGACTTTATATACTTAGCTGCTTAAAAAGTGATAATACAAGAGTTTTGTTATAGGCGAATGTAATTGAATCCTTCTACAATAACAAAGATTTAAAATTGAAATAAGTAACAAGCGTAACTATTTCATTTTAGCATCACGGGAGGTTGCCTTAATTTTTTCTCCCAGACCCATTTCTCAAGGCGCCGCATCTTCAACTCTTCTCGTTTCGAGATTTTTTCCGGCGCCGGCGCTCCTCGCCGCTCCGAGAGAGGACCTCCCGTCATAGTTTCTTAAAGATCGTGAGCTTCAACGGCGGGACATGGCTCGATGGCGGACCAAAGACGCACACACTCTCTTCTCCGCGATGCTACGGTAGGGATATCTGAAGAGTGGACCACCGCGGAAGCTCCATGGCTTCAGAGATCCTTTGCTCGGTCGAGGCGGAGAGGTTTCGTCAGAGGACAGTGAAACTAGCGGTCGAGATCGCGGCGGAGGGTTAAAGGGCTTAGAGAGGTGGTCTCTTTTGCAGCTCGGTGGTTTTGGTGTCGATGTCTAAGGAAAGCTGTGACGGCGAGCGGTTGCTGTTGGGGATGGCGGTTCCCCGGCGGTGATTCATTCTGTCGGAGCGGCGTGGATCTAGACCGGATCTGAAGTCTGTTGATTCTGTGCGCGGCGAAGTGGGAGTGAGTGACGGAGGAGCTCCACCGGTGAAGACAGAGAAAGATAAAAGGGGTCGTCTCCCTTTGTGGTGAGCGGCGTGTCGTGGCCGTGGGACAGTCTCCGGGAGTTGGGCGACTTGCCGAAGCCTCGTAGACGGCGGATCTGGCTGTCAGTGTTGGACAAGCCGGCGTCTGGGTTTTGCAAGAAGGAGCGCGGAAGTTATGGTCTCCGACTCGGGTCCACCGGAGATGGCGACTGTTGCGGTTGCTTGTCTTCTTTCCACCCCTCTAATTTGACTCTGCTATTAATCTTGTGTAGTTTGTTTCCCGATTTTAGCTCTTTATGCAACGCCGGATTTTGTCTTAGGTCACCGGAGATGTAACTGTTCCCTATCCCCGATTTTTAATCGGGTTTTTAAGTAATTAATATAATATTATATTAAAAAAAAAAAACTATTTCATTTTGTGAAATGAATATCTCTATGAGAAAATAAGTTTGAATTTGGGGAATGCTAATGGAGAGGAAAGAGTAGATAAGAAAGTCCAAAAGCAATAAAAAGAAAACGGCATGGAGTGCGGCCTAGGATAAGGCTAACAGGCTAGCTCTCTCTACTCTAAAGTCTAAACTATGCACGAAACCTGGAAAAGAAAAAGTAAACGACTTGCTGTTCCCATGTCATTTCTAAATAAATATTACTTGTTCCATAACGTCTATGTATTTTAAGCAATACTTCAAAAGTATATAAACTCGTTGCGTGACCACCCTATAAAAGAATTGTAAACTCGTTCTTGCAGAAACAATCAAACAATATACTCAAAGATTTTATGTTGACATGTCGAAAGAATAAAAAAGAAAGAAGCATTCATCATAATCTCACTTTATTAAAAAAAAAAAAAAATCTCAATTATTGAGCATATATTTTGTTACCTGTGTACTATATGTTTATTATAGCTATGGCAAACATAATGCTTAAATTAAGCGGTCAAGTAAATTTCATTATAGTAAAAAAGTGATATTTAAGAAAGAAAATGATTTCTAATATTGATTAATCAACTATAAATAAATATGCAATATAGTGATTTTTTATTACCGTCGAAATTTCAAATTGTATGAGATAAGATACATCATTTATAAATTTATAATGCTTTTTATAAATAAATGAAAAGATATAAGATACTATAATTATAATTACTAGATTATGATAACTTTGGTTGATAACAAAACGTGTCACTAACTTAACTACATAACCAATCAAATCTGAATGAGTGAGTCCATAGGTGGATGAATGAAGTATTGATGGGGAAGTTGATTCATTACATGAGAAAAAACGTGCCCACCAACCCAAATGCCTCATGAGCCGCAAGGTGCATTTTTGCAGTTCTTGCGACTTATATTTTTGTAGTTCATGTGGGTCTTAGAAAGAAAGGGGTTCACAGTTACTGTTAATAACTATGAACTTTTTACAGTGGAGATTATTTGTTAGATAGAACTTAGATATGTGTATATATACATAAATATATATATTCCACCAAAACCATCGGTTAGAGTCACAACAAGCATATAAGGTGTTTTTGATAATAATTTTTTTTAAGAGATTAGTCGGTTTAACAGGTAGCAAATATATTACCGAAATTATATGATATTTAAAAAAAAAAATTGTTACCAAAATTATGTATATCTACTAAATCTAATAAAAATAATAATTTAAATCAATATTGTAAATAAAATAAATAAATTTAAAATAAGATTAAGATAGTAAAAAACTTTATTTCATTAAAGATAACCTAGTAGTTAACCAATTTAAGAGTGAATAAAATCTCTAAAACATTTCTCAATTAATTTAAAGATATATAGATATGTATTATATTATTAACAATTTATTTTATATTTTTCAAATTTAGTATTAATGGATAATTATAAAATTCATAATTTAAAATTGTTTTATCTATAACAAACATATTTAACAAAATCTTAAAATATGACAGCAAATATATTACCAAAATTATATATTTTAAAAAATTATTACCTGAAATTATATCTACTAAATCTAAGTAATTAACTAATAAAACAATAATTTAAATTAATATAATAAATAAAATAAATAAATTTAAAATAAGTTTAAGATAGTAAAAACTTAATTTTATTAAGATAATCTAGTAATTAACCAATTTAAGAATGAATAAAATCTCAAAAATATTTTTCAATTAAAATAAAGTTAACAAAGTAAAAAATCTAATTTCATTAAAAATAAATAAATAATCAACTATTATAAGAATGAATTAAATTTTAAAAACACTTTCCAATTAATATAAAGATCACTATGCTATTTTTGTCATCTAAATAATCAATATGCTTATGTTGACAAAAATGAAAAATCAATATGCTTATAAATCATATTTGGGAATATCTCATGTTATGTAATGTATCACCGGTGGATTTTGGACACGTGGAAAATCACGTGTCAAATAGACATTGCCCGTACGTTTACTCTTACCCTTTTATAACACAAACTCCTTGTCTAATTTTCTTTCTCCTCTCGTTATCATCATCCTCACGAGTGTTCACGCTTTTAATTACCAGAAAAAGCTTAAAAAGATCGAAGAAAATTTATTCAGAGGTATGTTTGATCGGATTAGTATAAAGTTTCAATCTTTTTTTTAGTGAGAGGATTTATGTGAGCAAAAAAAAAATTGGTCCTACTCTAGTCAATGTAAATTCTCTAATTTTTTGTCATTTTTATCTTAATTATAGATTAAAATTCTTCCACTTTCTAGAAAAATCTAGCAAGAAAAAAAGAAGAAACTTCTAATTCCTTAATTACCCTCAAAACTGTTTACTGGATTAAAATCCTTTAAAGAGTTACAAGCAGAGACATTAATGTTTTACTGCGTTTTAGTTTCAGTTTATTTAATTTTCTACATTTGTCGTCTTCTGAGGCTCTGATTCAGAGATATTTATCATAATCTCTGTTTCTTCTGTGGTGGTAGAATCAAGAAACCGCTTAAAAAGATGGTGAGTGAAGGAGGATCATTAACATCACTTAGCCGATGCTTCGAGAAGATGGAAGGAATTGTGATTACTGAGTGGAAAGATATCCCTTTAGAGCTTCTGATGAGAATCCTTAGCCTTGTTGATGATCGGACGGTCATCATTGCTTCTGGTGTTTGCACTGGCTGGAGAGATGCTATATCTTTTGGCCTCACTCGTCTCTCTCTCTCTTGGTATGTATACAGCTTCTTCTTGTTCTTCTCTCCTTCTTCTGTTCTTGTTTCATTGTTTGTAATTTTGTATAAAGGGCAAGCCTTTTTGTTGGCTAATTCATCAAATTAAGGACAAAGATTTTAGATTGATAGCTGATAAGTTGATAGGAAGGATTATGTGATTGAAAGTGTCAAACTTTTTTGATGAAAATCAATTGATTGATCAGATTTTGTTGTGAGGACAGTTTCTTGATGATGGTTTCAGTTTCAAGATTCCAATTTTCATATTATGTGGACCAAGAAACTAGGAAGGATCATGTGATTGAAAGTATTAAACTTTTTTGATGAAAATCAATTTGAATGATTGATCAAATTTTGTTGTGAGGACAGTTTCTTGATGATGGTTTCAGTTTCAAGATTCCAATTTGTGTTACCAAGAAACTAGGAAGGAGCATGTGATTGAAAGTATGAAACTTTTTGATGAAAATCAGTTTGATGATTGATCAGATTTTGTTGTGAGGACAGTTTCTTGATGATGTTTTCAGTTTCAAGATTCCAATTTGCATATATATATATATATATATATATATATATATATATATATATATATAATGGACCAAGAAACTAGGAAGGATCATGTGATTGAAAGTATTAAACTTTTTGATGAAAATCAGTTTGTTGATTGATTGTGAGGACAGTTTCTTGATGATGGTTTCAATTTCATATGGACCAAGAAACTAGGAGGATTTGATTTTTGTGTTTGCTTTTGTTTGTTCTTCAGGTGCAAGAAGAACATGAACAGTTTGGTTCTGTCTCTCGCTCCGAAATTCGTCAAGCTTCAGACTTTAGTACTGAGACAGGACAAACCACAACTTGAGGACAACGCAGTAGAAGCCATAGCGAATCACTGTCACGAGCTACAAGATCTTGACCTTAGCAAAAGCTTGAAACTCACTGACCATTCACTCTATTCTCTGGCTCGTGGTTGCACTAACCTCACTAAACTCAACCTTAGCGGCTGCACTTCATTCAGCGACACTGGTCTAGCTTATTTGACAAGGTTTTGCGGGAAGCTCAAGATTCTGAATCTCTGTGGTTGTGTGGAAGCTGTATCTGACAATGCATTGCAGGTGACTGTTAACATTCAAATTATCTGTTTATAATCAGCTTTCTGTATTGTTACAATAATCGAAACAACGATCCGAAATTTATGTAGGCTATTGGAGAAAACTGTAATCAAATGCAGTCACTAAACTTGGGATGGTGTGAGAATATAAGTGATGATGGAGTCATGAGTTTAGCTTATGGCTGCCCTGATCTAAGAAGCCTTGATCTATGTGGCTGTGTTCTAATTACAGGTAAACCTCATAAATTATAAGGCTTTGAATGGTTACTGCGGTTACAGCGGACTAAATGAAATGCAGACTAAAAGACTTAATTTTGGGACGAAGCTTATTTCTTCACAAAAATGTGTTTGGCCCGCATCGATTTCTTTGATTATTTTCTGTCTGCAACACTGAATATTAAAAATTGCGAATGGTATAAAAACAGTCTTAACTATTCGCGGACTAATCCATCCCAACCGCAGTCACCATTCAAAGCCTAAGACTTTACGAAAAAAAACCGAATCAGAGTTTTCTTTACAGTCTTAAACATTTTGTTGTTGTTGATGTTGTTGTGGTTGCAGATGAGAGTGTAGTGGCTTTGGCGAACCGGTGTGTACACTTGAGGTCATTGGGTCTATACTATTGCAGAAACATAACCGACAGAGCGATGTATTCGCTGGCTCAGAGCGGAGTGAAGAATAAGCATGAGATGTGGCGATCGGTTAAGAAAGGAAAATTCGATGAAGAAGGACTAAGAAACCTCAACATTAGCCAATGCACTTACCTCACACCTTCAGCGGTTCAAGCTGTCTGTGATACATTCCCTGCGCTCCACACTTGTTCAGGCAGGCATTCACTTGTCATGAGTGGTTGTCTGAATTTAACATCGGTTCACTGTGCTTGTATCCTCCAGGCACACCGCACACACAACCACACCGCTTTCCCTCACCCGGCTCATTGAACCAGTGTAGGCAAGAGGGGTCTCTCCCTTGGTGTATGTGTGCACATAATAAGCCTAAGGTTACATAAATAAAAGCTTGTTTGTTTGAGGTTTTCTTTCCGACATTGATCTTGCAATCTCAAGATTTTAACATTATAGCAACCTTGAAATGATTACAAAGTACTTTACTTTTAACAAAATCATCATTCATAAAATAGTGAATAACTCAGAAATAAGAAGAGGCAAACTCCAATGTTCTTGTATATTATAGTAACCTTGTATACTTCCGGGTAGGACTTGGTTCAATTTTTGTTGAAATTAACCGGAATTTATTTCGGTTCGGTGTCTGATTTTTTTTGTTATTGATTTTTACCGAAATTAATCGAAGATGGATTTTATTAATTTCGGTTATTTCGGTTATAGAAGTTAATTTTGAGTATATTCGGTTATTTGGGTTGATTCGATTTGGTTCATAAATTTTACTTTATTTTGATTTAAAATCGGTTTATTTTGGTTTATAAAAAAGTCAGTTACCCGATTGGTTCGTCAAACCGAACCAATAACCGAAATAATTTTCAAATTTACCAAAATACCAAACCGAACCAAAAAAACGAAAGTTTTGGTTCAGTTCGGGTCGGTTCTGGCCTGTCACAACAGCAAAAATCTTTGGAAACAAACAACGGATCCTTCCTCACGAATGGTCTTGTTAGTTCTTTAGTTAATCTGTATGCAAAGTATGGTGATATGAGAATGGCTAGCAACATGGTGGATCATATTGAGGAGCCTGATGACCATTAAGAGTTCAAAAAAATCGGGAAAATATATTTTGATTAGTATGGCACGTGCCACACCCCTTAATACTGTAGATCCGCCCCTGGATCCAATGCCTGAACTTTTGCGAGGGCAGCTATTGTTGGTCTTGATTCTGATCAAATAGTATCATCCTCTTTCATTGATCTCAATGATATCAGGTTCCCCTATGAATGGACATGGGTTTGTAGCGATTGATTTGTTCAAGAAAATGAATGCTGCTGGCATTCAAAACAGTACTATAATGAGCTTTTAAGCTCCATTTTGGTTCAGAAAAAAACTCCATTTTGGTAA
The DNA here is from genome assembly GCA_030180135.1 of Orychophragmus violaceus. Classification (NCBI taxonomy): domain Eukaryota; kingdom Viridiplantae; phylum Streptophyta; class Magnoliopsida; order Brassicales; family Brassicaceae; genus Orychophragmus; species Orychophragmus violaceus. The sequence goes on from CM058232.1 coordinate 107,785,414, forward strand.
GTAAAAAGATTTGCCTGAGATTATTAGTCCTTTATGGTTGTTGATGATTGTTGACTACTTAATATGAGAGTGAATAACAACAAAACACTATTGCAGTCTTGTAATGATTACAAAGTACAAACCGTACTTATTTTAACAATATGTTAAAGTTTGATCCATCAATCATCATCATTACAAATATTATATATATAGAAAAAGAATAAATAACTTAGTGGCTGCAATCACATTCACATGTGAGACCAAGTACAATTGCAATGTGAATGTGTATGGTATTGATCATTTGCCTTTGTATACAATCTCATCATCATCTACATCAAATGCTGGATTGCAGAGACATCTGAAGAGTCTACCAATCCCCTGTAAAAATATCCAATCAAGAATTTAAATCTTTGTTTATCTAACTAACAATATCATTCATAGAACAGCTTGAAAAAGTTGGAGAAGTCACCTGAGTGAGCAGAGGAGTTCTGTATGAAAGTGGTTGTGAAGAATCATCGTCACTGCTACTATCATCATCATCGCTGCTGTCTTCATCTTCTCTTCTTGATGTTGAACCGTTCCTCGATTGCTTTTCTTGCTGCACAAGAAACAACAATCTTGAATCAGAACAAGAACACAAAACACTGATCACATAATGTGAATATTTTGTTATTAAAAAAACCTGGAAGATCTTCCCAAGAATCTTGAGAGCTATTGCTCGAGATTTAATCTCATCTTTTCTCAAGTTGTTTTCCCGCAATACCTAAATCCAGGTCCGGACCAAAGTCTTGGATAGGCGAAAGACCAACGAGGGTTGTCTTAGTTGGTCCAAAACTTGTCAGCTAGTAAGCTTTGTGGGGAATTTGGGTTCGATTACCCGTAAAGGGATTGGATAATACGATCTTCAAAATAAATTAATTTAACATCTGCCCAAACCTCCTAATCATTCTAAAAAAAAGATCTAACTAATATAAGCAACTGAAGATCCAAAAGAACTCACCATCTGACACACATGTAACAGAGTCACTTCAATGTCAACTACATTGAGTTTCCACAGAGATCCCATCAATGTTTCTTTGTTGGTCTGAATATGAGACTCCAAGTCATTCTCTCGACTAGTCCCATCTTTCTTGAATCTCCGGTTACTCTCTTCTTGCAGCTGAAGTAACTGAAAAGCACCTTTGGCTGCACTGATCTGTGATTTCCAAGAATGTCCTTTGTTCCTAACCCATTCAGCTACAAAAGGAACTCCCAAGTAAAGAGCTCTCTTCCCAAGTTCTTGAGCTGCTTGTCTTGTGTATACATATCCAATTGTATGCAGCATATCCGCTCCAAAAGCTATAACAAATTCATTCATAAGAATTCATTTCAGAAGGTGATGTGTGTAATTAACTTAAGTAGCACTAATACGGATACGAGTATAAAAAACGGGTATGAAAACGGGACGAAAAACGGCACAAATAAAAATTGACGTATACGAGTACGGCGGAGATACGTTAAGAAACATATCTAAAAATATACATATACATATAATTATATATAAAAAATCATACTTAAATTTCAACATAATAAACTAGAAAGTGTTTTAGTTTTATACGAAACAATAATTTTGAAACTTAACCATCTAAAACATCTTAAAATCTCATTTTTTCTGTTTTTGATGATTTTTCTCTCTTATCTTTTTCGGAGAAGTTTTTGAGCTGTCCCTCAAGTTTCTGCATGTCCCGAAACGTTTTCAGTACGGTGACGGCATCACTTAGAAGTACCAGAGCACCTAAATTAACTAACAAGTGAAAGAAAACTATGCCTGCATCTGATAGTCTCTTGGCTTCAGATTCAGCTCTGTGTATGAAACCTTCTTTGTCACCATGGACATATTGGTTAAGAAAATCTTTGAGAAACCTCGCAAGGTTTTCTTCTCTTTCTCTCTGAACAGCCTGCAAATTATATATAAGGATCATTGTTTATGTTAAAGATCATATCAGAAGATGAATATTACTAGTTATATAATATATGGTTCTGTTTGCCTTTAGTTTGTCATGGATCTGATCAGGATTTTCGGTTTCAGAAGCCATTTGAGTGGAAGCCATTGATGCAACAGCTAAGTGACCAATATAATCCTCAAATAGTTCACTTCCGAAAAGAAGAGCGAATACAGCCGTTGGATCAACCATTGTTTCTCTGTTCAGAAACATCATTAAAGATTCTCTGAGAAAGAAGAGAGAAACAACCAGAGCTGAGAAAAAGAAGAAGAAAAAATTACTTGGGAGCTGAGAATTTTCCGGTCCGATCATAAGCTTCACGAAGAACAGGATCACTCAGAACCTGGTAAGCTTCACCTAGAACCTGTCCCAAAAGCCATGAAGAAAAGCCTTGATTTGATCCAAGATAAACCAAGAAAATAGATGATATTATGAAGAACTTGCCTGAAACTTTTCAGCAGCCAGAGGATCACCTTGATTCTTGTCAGGATGAACTTGTCTTGCCTAAAGAATTTAAGAGTCAGTCCTCCAAGAACAGAGAAAACTAACAGATCTAAGAAAACAAACTACCTTGATGTAATAAGCCTTTCGAATCTCTTCCTCGGAAGCAGAGGGAGTGACACCAAGAACATCATAGTAGACTGTTTCCTTCACCATGATCGGATCAAAGGAAGAGAGATTTTTGAAGATGAGAAAATAAAGTTTGGTTTGGTGGTCTGTGTGTGAAGCTTTTTAGGAGATGTGGGGAAGAAGAGAGTGTGTGATCTGCTTGAAGAAGCAAAAAGGAGATGTCTTTACAGTTATGCAACTTCTGTATAATAATAAAACTAATTTGTACCACTTTTTAGCGGGAGCTACACTTTCAGTCTCTTTCTTTTTAACTGTCCACTTAAGTGCTTCATCTCATGCCATCCTTTTTTATTATTCTATTTCAAAAATCATTGTTGACATTATCAATCAAGCAACCGTTTTCTTTTCGGTATTGTTGGACATTTGAAGAGATGATTATGATTCATGCAATATCAACTGGATTTGTTGAGCATTTTTATCAGTTAGCAAATGGAATTCAAAGGGGGAAAAAAAAAGTTAGGTCCTACCGGGAGTCGAACCCAGGTCGCTGGATTCAAAGTCCAATATGCTAACCACTACACCATAGAACCTTGTTGTCCTACACCCTATTGCATGACTATTTATAATGTACAGCATAGAATTGCCACTTGTTCAGGAACAAATGGATTTTCTTTTACATGCCAGTAACCATTTTCTGATTTAATAGTTAAAATAAATGGAATCAAGAATTGGAGAAAATCTTACAATTATAAAAACGTGTTGTTGTTGCCAAAAAAAAAGAGCAAAAATAAAAAAAAGTGTTGCACAAAATTTGAGTGAGGGTAGGTGATGACAGAACAGTTTGGTAAGAAATAGTTTTGCCTTGAGCTCAAAAGTTTTGACGACTCTTCTTAACTCGTCAATACAGTCTTCACGGCTATCTCGCTTTCCCACGTTTCCCTCCACCTCCTCCTCCTCTTTTACCACCTCTACTACTACTACCACCTCCGCGGCGACCGCCAAAATCTCCACCTCTTCCGCGGCCAGCCCCACCACCTCTTCCGCCTCTACTGCTTCTACCGGCAAAATCCCTCCCGCTTCCACTACCAAATTCCCTGCTGCTACCACCACCACCACCACCCCTTCCACCACGACCTCCCCTGGCCCCGCCGCCTCTGCCACCACCTCTCTTGCTATGCAGATGAGACACTTTGTTAGCTTTTTCTTGCCTTTCCTTACGCACCTGCTCCAGATCTTTGATTTCTGAACGCACATGCGCGTTAGGCACTGATCCTGACAATCTCTTCCCGCTTCGCCCACCTCGGTTACCTCTACCTGCCAAGTTTCTCATTTAGACCTATTGACGACTCGAGCTGTCAAAACAAAAGAACTTGTATGGGAAAAAAGTTAAACAATATACCTGACATGCTTGTTGTATCGTCTCCATCACCATCATCTCGGCTGGATGCTGTCTTGTGAGTGTTGTCTTTCCATTTCTTGTATATGGCCCCTGCCTTGTTTGCTCTCACTTTAGCTCCACTCTCTGTCTTTATCTATTTAGTTACAAGAGAACCTTATGTTAGCTCAGCTCAGAGCACGTCTCAGAATCATCAACATTCAATAACCAGAAGACACACTTCTTATTACTACCTTGCCACTGGCTGTTACGCGATCTCCATTGTTCAACTTGATGTACTTCTTACTTTTCTGTCACCAAAGAAAAATCCAGGTTTTTTCAAATGAGATTACAGGCTGGGCTATTGTTATGATGTACCTTAACTCTTTACCTTGTCCCAGTGAAAATTTGTTTTTTGCTGCTTCATGCCCTGGCCATCATCTGCAACTAGATCTAGAACAGCAGCGTCCAACCTACAATCCGAAATAAAGACATAAGGCATGTCAATATCAGACAGAAAAAGCATTTCAAGATTTGAAAGCAGCCCGTTGATCCTTTGGTGAAATGCTACAAGGCCAAATGAAAAATCTTTTTTACCTATTTGATCCAAACCCTTCGTTACCCCTCACAGATAGCCCTGCCTCTGAATGCTGCATGCATAAGAGTACCAAAGAGTCAAACTATGCGTCATCACTCATCAGTAGAATAAGCAAATAATCATTAGCATTGTAGCTTTGACAGCTGATGCATATGAGACAGAATATGTTTTAACTTAAAAAAAAAACATACATGGTTAACTGGTATGGAGCTGATATAGAATTCTTCGTCCTTGAAGCTTTGTTGTGCTGTTCTTTTTGTACCGCCTACTGAAATCAATGGAGAGTTTATTTGAAGCTAGGTTACCAAAGAACTGAAAAAACAAACCACGCACTACAAACAAAACTATTCAAAAGATCGACAACTAAAGAAGCAGCACGCATACCTTTGCTTCCCGTTATCTTGTCCTCAATAAAAGTGGTTGTAGGTTCAACTTCCTACAAATCAAAACATTTGCATGAGTGAACCTAATTGCAGATAAATGAGTAAGTCAAAACTTAATGTTAGATATTATACAAGATTACCATCTCCAAATGATTATTGGAACTCTTCTTCTGACTCTGCTGATGTCTTGTATTAATGATCTCCTCATGGACGGCCCTTTTCCTCTTCATCACATCAACCCATTGCCCAGGAGGACCCTGCACAACAACCAAAACATTTTGGCTTCAACTACTTATAAACAAACATCAGAATTATACAAGCGATGATATGATCATAAACATCATAAAAGTCCAAAAAAAAATCCAGAGAAAGAGAAAAGACAGCAGGAAAAGAAAGGATCACCTTCACATTTTTAGCTTTGGCGGCTTCACCTTCTGCTTCAAGTATGGTCTGCTTGGGTCTAGCATAGATCAACCATCATGATAGTTAATCACATTGATGTTAAATTGCACTTGAAGAGACCATGTTAAAGTCTAGTCATATCAAGGAGAATAAAGGATAATTATACTACTCACCTGAAGTTTTTAATTTTCTGAAAAAATGACATTGCCTCTAGTTCCCCACTTTCAATTATGCTTCTGAAGATGGGATGCAAACCTTCTCGGGGCAATTCCTTTGCTCTCCTAATGGACTCTTTTGACGGCGCTGGTTTTGTTTTTGTGTACAAGCGAAAAGCTTTCGTGGATGTTTTCTCAAGAGAATCTAACTCTGCAGATGAATCAATCATATCTTGGATTTTGTTAAAAATAAGATCGATGGTTTTCTGTGGGAAACGACCATAAACAGTTACTCCACTATCAATTGCTTCAGTAGTTCTGTTCATTACTTCTTCCATGTTCTTCAAGACCTCATCCTCAGTGGGAGCAGGCCTGATCGGTTTTGAGAGGAATAGATGAAGATCTAACAGATATGGCATATCCTCAGGAGTAACAAATGAAATTGCAGAACCTGTTCGACCAGCTCTAGCAGCTCTTCCCACTCTATGAACAAAAATCTTCGGTCTTGGAGGGAAATCCCAGTTTATAACATTATCAAGCAATGGTATGTCAATACCTCTAGCAGCAATATCTGTCACAATCAATAACATAGTCTTCCTCGCTCTGAACCTTGACACATGAATCTTGCGTGCGTCTTGATCCATATCACCGTAACATACAGATGGTTCAATATTTTCCAACTTAAACAATGAGTTGACGAATTCCACATGATGTTTTGTCGAAACAAATATTAAGGTCTGTTCATCTGATCTTATATGCTCCCTTACCAAGTATATCAATGCAGCATACTTCTCTTCCGGTCGTACAGTCAAAAACGAAAGCTTTAAGTCCGGGCTTATCTTGTTCTCAACATCTAACCGAACAAGCTGAGGCTCACGCAAACCAGCCTTTGCAAATTCTGCAAGTGCACTTGGTAATGTGGCACTAAAAAGCAAAGTCTGTCTGTTCTCACCTAACTGAGCTAAGATCTGATGCAACTGCTCCGCAAAACCCATACCAAATAAACTGTCTGCCTCATCGAAGACCACATACTCAACTGTCCTAAGTGACATATCATCTACCTCCTCCAATAGATGCATAAGTCTCCCAGGCGTTGCAATAATCACATCAGGGCTTTTTGTTAACTCTTCAAACTGGTCTTGCATGCTATCACCACCAACCAGTAAGGTAACACGAAGATCTGAAACAATAAAGGAATCAAAAGGTGTTCACAACACAACTGAAATAAACGTTTTTAGATTGCAATTAGGTTAAACCCAACCTGTAAATTTTCCGAGCTCCTTAGCGAACTTCAGAGTCTGCTCAGCTAAGTCACGAGTAGGCGACAAGATGAGCGCCCTAACACCACCCTGAGGGACGTGTTGTTTGAGCTTTTCAAGCATAGGGATGAGAAAAGCTGCGGTTTTTCCCGAACCAGTTCGCGCCATAGCGACGACGTCGACGCCGGAGAGGATGAGCGGCATCGTCTTCCGCTGGATCGGTGTAGGAACTTTGTACCCTTTCTTCTTAATTGCATTGAAGACATTAGGACCGAGGTTTAGAGATTCGAATCCTCCAGATTTGCCTTTCTTCTTCTGTTTCTCTTTCCGGTGAAGCTCAGTAACCGAGCTCACCAGGAAACCGTTTCCTTCAACCATGGTGAATCCGGGTTACCGGAGATCAATTTCGATTCCGAGGATTTGCAGAATGCAGCGAATCCCCAAAATTAGGGTTTGTAAACGAAGAATATGACCCACCCGTGATGAGTTTTGCTAGTTTAGGTTTAGCCGTTTAGGGTTTAACGAAAAGAGACGACACACAAAAACCCTTTCGCGGGCTTAGTTTACTTTTGGGCCTATGCTTGCCATTATCCAAGCCCAACGAAATGAAAAGCAGGGCCGGGCATTTTACCAGAAACCTGAATCCAAATCCAACCCAACCGGAAAAATTCGAATCCGAACCCAACCCCAAAAAAACTCAATTCCGATCCGAATCGGTTTTTAAAAAAAATACCCGAATGGGGCTTAAGTCAAAATATTTCGGATATCAGATAACCCGAACCGAACCGAAACGGATACCCGAAATAATCCAAAGTTTTGTCTAGTTTCGGTTAGTACCGATACTTTCGAACATTTTGGATAGTTTGAGTAGTTTTTTATATTTTGGATAATACATATATTTTTGAGTAATTTTGAATACCTTTAGATGATTTGAGTAAATTTTTTTTTTACGAAATTTTCAGATAATTCAAATATTTTTGAATATTTTTCGAGTAATTTTTTGAGTTTTCAAAAATTTTATGGTAATTTCGGGTACCCGACCCCGATCCGAATTCGACAAGTCCTGAATCCGACAAGTCATGAATCCGACAAGTCCCAAACCGAACCTAACCCGATATATAGAAATTACCCAAACAGATTCTCTAGCCCTAAATCCGATAACCCGGAAAACTCGACATGAACTCGAACGCCCCAGCCTACTTATGTGGTTGGCGAAACCATTTTCAATTTTTAAGGTGATTTTCATATAGTTCCGAACCTTATAAATTTACAAGTTTATCATCAATAATTATATCAGCATTGATATCATTATTTTTTCTCCGGACAATGTTCTTTATAGATGATTTTCTGCTAAATTGGAAATAAGAATATCTATACGACTGCAGAAGTTACATAATTGATGAGACAATTGCTCAAATAATCGTCTGAAAAAAGTTAGCAAATAAAAGAAGCTTGAGAGAGACTTGAAAGAGAGAAAAAAAACTTGCGTCTCTCTAGTTGCAGCCTCTTCATGATTTTGTTGTCGTCCCAAGAGCGTTACTAAGGTTTGAGTAACGAGCTTCGAGCTCAAACCATGACTCTAAATCCACCAAACTATTGAAGTCCTCAAAAGTGATGTTTGGTTACGTAGACAGCACGTGGTTTATTCCGGTCAAATCTTGTCGTGTGTGTTATTGGTTTAATGAAGCTGAGAAGCCTAAGGTTCAATCAGAAACTAAAGTGCTATAACCGGGACCTAAAGTGAAGCAACTATTGGTCGAGAGTTAATATAAGCTCAGTTGCAGCAGAAACTAGTTAACATATTATTGTTCTTACTTGTCCACTTACACATTAACATATATTATTATTTAAACCGGCACTCGATACCAATTTTAAAACATAGACCGAGATCTAATTTGTCGCATTACAAAACCGCCGTATTTCGCCCTCGTTGCCGGTTTTAACCCGAAGCATTCCCATCTTAACTATTGATTTAGCGAAATCAGCAGCAAAGTCCGGCTTCCTGCTACTGTTCTTGGCGAGGTATGAATCGATTATGGCTTGTGTACTCTCGTCCCGGTACAAAACTGAATCTGAAGCGAGGACTCCTCTCCCACGTTTGATGTTTTGGAGGATATGGTCGTCGAAGATAGACTCCCCATTCCAGTCCAAAGGGATTTTGACGCCAACGTCACCGCCTCGGGGACATTTCTCCCTTAGCACTTTGAAAAACTCAGGATTTATTGACGGGTCGTTACGGTCTAACCGTGACGTGACGAAGAAGCAAGCGGTCAGACCGATGGTATGTGCCCCTGTAAAGAAAAAAACAGATAAAGGAAGTGTTACTGCGAGAAAATAAAAAGTTGTCTAAACTAAATTAATATGGATTGTTAGTTAAACTTTACCGGCACTGAGAAGAACAAGGTCATGATCAGAGAGGCCTTGTTCTCTGAATTTTGATCGCAGAGATCCTATAGAGTCTTGTGCATCCGGCAAGTTCGCAGCATTTATCAGCCTTGCGATCCGACCGTCTCTCCGCCCCGTTGGAACCTCGTAGAAGGGTCCTTTTGCCTGATATCAGATTCAGTCATGGAAAACATTTAGTACAATAGAACATTGAACAATGAAATAAAAAGAAACTGAAAAACAGATTGGGGAAATTATCATTACTAGAACAACAGCATCTCTTGCGGCTAGAGCAATGATATCGGCGCATGAGACTACACCAGGACACAACCGCTCAACAGCAGCTTTTGCCTCGTCTATCATGACGAAGCCTCCCACACCGACATTAGTGGGTGCGTCAATCTCGTCCCCGTCCTCCCCATCTCGTTTTATCAAGATTGACGCGTCACATCCCTTCAAAAAAGATTAAAATGAGAAGCGGAAGAGAATCGTTCTGTTTCTGTTAATTTCATAGCATTCATATATGTGTATGCAATCGTTGGTTGATTATATCGAAAGTCACTGGAATTTACAACTTTATTGCAGACGATTCCTTATTCAAACATTATGTTATTTTGGATCCAAAAATATAATAACTTGAGAAGCAAACGATCATACAAACCTCGACAAAGCAGTCGTGGAACTGGAGACGGAGCAAGATTGCTGCGTTGCGCTGGTCGATTGCCACCTCCCTTTCAATGACGCCGCGGACTACAACTTCTGCCGAGGGACAGCTCCGGCCGTAGAAGCCCACTTGGAGGGCTATCAAACGACCGAGAAGGAGGAGAAGTAGAGACAGAACTACAAGAAACTGTTTAAACATTTTCTTTGTTGAAAGAGAGAGAGAGAGAGAGAGAGACTGTTAATTTTATGATGAAGAAGAGAATGTATAACTACGATATCATAGTAATTTTGTATTGGATCTCGAAAATAAGATAAATTTTAAGCCGTTGCTGTTGTAATCAATGCAACTGATTCAGACTTGGAATTTTGCCAAGTTTAGATTCCATCGTATTAAAGGTTACGACCTATTATGAGCTAAGCCCAAAATAATTGACAATCATAAACCCACGTGAATGAAATTATATTTATTGTGTTGTATTGGCTGCAACCTTGAGGTAGGATTTGAAGTTTGAACCTTGTGTAGTATTGGCTGCAACACATACTACAGAGTAAGTCTGATACTATCTACATACCTCTCGTGCCAAAGATTCATCGAGTTAAATTTGAAAAATAAAAAATAACTATATTTCTCATTTTTCAAATATAGTTATTTAAAAAAAAATTAATAACTATATTTCTTTTTGCCCAAAAAATAATAAAAATAACTATATTTCTCTTCTCGGAAAACCCACCCGATTTGAATAAAAGATCCAACCCAGGAATCCCCAAATAAAAACATATCATATACTTTTTTAACCCGACCCAACTCTTAAATTTCCAAATCGAATAGCTCCAAATCAAAAAATTATCAGCTATGGAGTCGATGAGTTTCATGTGGTTAGGGAAATTTTAACCAAGCCTGAAAATGAAAATGCGAAACTACTGAACTAGAACACAATGAAATAAAAGAATTTTTGTACAAAAATACTGTTATATAATTATTAGTGCAATTATAAGTTATATCCCAACTGTGTGGAGCACATATAATGCTTCAACAAATTGGTGAGTATTAATATTATTATATAAAATTTAAGATATAACTAACATAAAGTTGATATTAAACATTAATCAGTTGCATGATTTATTTTTATAATAATATGCGCGTTAAAAATCTTAGCGAAATTCTATTGTTATGCATAATTCTGCTTTTTATTTTAAATATTTGTAATATGTTATGTGTTTAAATATTAATTTACAAATAATCTTTTATTTTCAGTTTTTAACAAAATTAATACTTCCTAAAACAATTAACTATCCAATTTAGTGGTATAAAATCCAACAACTTTAATTAGATTTTTTATATAATAAATATAATTTAAACTCATCAAACTGAGTCTGAGTTTCAAATTATTTTATTCCATACTTGTCTTCCTATTTCTAATAAAAAAATCTAAAATCTTGCATTACTATTATATATATATATATATATATATATATATATATATATATATATATATATATATATATATATATATTAACCTGCTTCTTAATTTGGAAAAGAATCAACGTTCAACTTATATTTAATTTTGTAGTCAAGTCAATGATTCTAACAAATCCGTGTATATTTATTTTTCCTTCAAATGCAAAAAATGGTTTCCCTTAACTACATAGACTGATATTGACCAAGGCCAATCCTGAGAAAAGTCGGATGAAACATTGGTCTTGGTCCCCGAATTTTTTAGAACTAATTTAGATAGGTTGTATGGCCCCAAAATTGTAAAATATAATGTTTATGACCTCCAAAATCTCAGGGCCGGCCCTGTAACGACCAAATCTCTATTATGGACCTGATTGGTTACGGCTGTACCTTTAAATTTTTGCTGTAGAATTTAGACTATAAGTTTTTTTTGCTGTATATTTTTGTTTTCTATGATAGCTGTAGAATTTTGCATGTGACTTTTCTATAATATAACATGATTGGTAAATATTAGTTGTATGTTGTAAGAATAATAGTTGGATTTTTTTTTTCTTTTTACTTTGGGTTGTTTTTAACGATTAATCATCAAATGGTCTATATCATGAGCTCGTAAAAAGCATTCGTTTTGGTTCGAAATTCCTCTTAAAACATGGGATTTCATAATGACTTGAGTTGTTTCTATGGGACTTATGCTTCACTTCTCGGCCAAGCTCTGTCAACGTCGGACCTCTGTTCCGTTATGATTCTTTCATTGGAAAAGCAGCCAAACCGCGTTTATGGCAGCCATTGATGACGTTAATGCTGATTAGAGTATTCTCATGAGAACATGACTTAATATTATCTTCCATGACTCAAGTTGTCTTCTTCTCTTGTCATTTGCAGCTATAGACCCGTCACTTTCTTCGCTATGGATTTCAACGATCAAAACAAGAACCGTATTTTTTTCTCCAAATATATCTTACACAAGAGCAAAATTTCATCATTTGGTTTCGTTTAACAAATGATTAACTTCATCAATGGATAATTACCTCGGTTAACGATTTTGGGATAATTGATTACATTTAGAAAATACTTGTTGCTAATTCAAAATTTTACATAGTTTTGATGATGTTGTCATAATTTTTCTTTTGGTAAAATGATGTTGTCACTGTTCAACAAGTCATTTATGCAAATATGTTTAAGAGCTTAGTTCATTTTTTTTGAAGTATATAATTAGCTAAAAACAAACAAAGATTACGAGATGAGATTATATTAGATTATTATAAAACAGACGAACAACCCACATCCGACGTTTTAGGTATTTATTTTATGTTTTAACTCCAAATATTAGATATATTGGAGCCACATTTTTATTTACTCTTACAGTAACACATTTGTAAAAGTGGTTGAGCATGATCGGGTCCACAATAGCCTCCCGGATAACCATCTTTCTTACAGTAGTTATCGCAGTCTTTGTCAGTGAAATTTGGATTGCAATCCATTGCTCGAGTGTCTGCTAACCCTGTCCCAACAAATATAACACTGATGTTAATATAAAATTTAACTGAGAGAACAATAAAACACCAATGCATGTATAATTATAATCAGATCCTTAAAAGAAAGTAAAAAACATTAAACCATAAAAAAAATTGTTATATATTAAATATATGAATTATAATACTAGCGGAAAGAAAAGGTGAGGTAGATAATTTTGGACCTGGGGTTAGAAGAACACTAAGGCAAATAAAAAGAAGAAGGAAATGTTTGGTAGAAGCCATTTCGCTTAGTATTTGGTTTTTATGTTCTTTTTGATGTTTGAAAACGAATCACAGACACATGTTATATATCTTGCTTCTTATTTTGGAAATAGAACCAACATTCAACTTATATTTAATTTGTAGTCAAGTCAATGATTCTAACAAATTCGTCTATATTTATTTTTATTTTAAATGCAAAAATTGTTTTCCTTGTTGACCAAAAATTTATTATTTATTAACCCTTGTTTGGAAACGCATTATCTGTTAGACATGTGGTGTCTAACGAGTTACCAAAAAAAGTGGAATAAATTCAAGGAATACACAAAGCATAATTTTTTTTTACATTTACACAAATTTTAGATATTTTATATGTAATAATATAATTTTTATAGGTTGTTAAACAAATAACTTATATAACAAATATAATAAAACCAGATTAAATATAAAATGATTGTTGTATTTTCCAATTTACAAGATACACAAAAAATCTAATATCTTAATCTTGTGAACATATAAAAAACGTAAGTAACAAAAAGTCATGTATTGCCGGATTCCCTTTTTTTTTTCCATGCCAGATTTCCTTTAACCAATAGAAAATGCATTGTAGTATTTCACTTGTATAATTAATTTTCATTTTTATTTTCTTTGAAAAACGATTTTACAAACTTACGATAAATAAAAAAAAATAGTTAAAAAAATAGTTTTATAGATGGAGATATATGACGATAGAGATACGTTACCATCATATATGACAATATCATGGATATTCTGAGGAACCTCAGCTTGGAAAGGTTAATGATAGAGACCTATCCCGTCTATCACACACCATGCCATCAGTTTTTTTGCACTCTGCAGGTTGAAGAGTTTGAGGATGGCCCGACTGAGGCTGAAGGCTTCGGATGCATCACATTTGTCTGCGGCAGTAGGAGGTATAGGATGGGATTCAAGCAGCTGCACGATGTACTCGGGTTCAGGGATGCACAGAACAGTAGGCTGCCAAGCCTAGCTGAACTACCTCCAGTTCTGTGGAGTATTATTTCCAGAGAAGCCTACAAGACCGGGAACATGAAGAATTCCGACATCGCCCACCCGGCCATCAGATATGTGGAAAAGCTGTTGGCTAACACCATTTTCACCAGACGAGAAAACAACAAGGTGTTGGAGGAAGGTTTGAGATTCTTGGCCGTGGGAATGCAGACAGTGATAGGAGGTTGGGAACTACCAGAGATAAACCACTACGACTACCAGGAGCTAGGAGTGGTAGCATTCTTCTTCAAGAGACTGTTGGCTACGAGGCGATTGGCAATGAGATCTGTGGACAGTAAGCCAGTATTCAGGTTTGGAGGTCTGCTGACTCCGATATTTCAGGCATTGGGCATCCCTCTGGCTTAGGGAACCGCACACGGAGCTGCACCTTTGATGATTGATGAGGCACTTCTGCGCAAGACGGAATTTCTTGGCCGGGAACATTGACAACCGGTATGCCTACACCTTCAGAGTCAGCCCATCTCAGCAAGCGAGCATTCTCCTGCCAAACCATGCCATTACCACACTGAGTAACAAGGATAACATCATGTTCCAGCCAGATCCGCGTTACTATATTGGCATTGAGGATGAAGTGCTAAAGGCTCCGGTAAGAGCAAGGAAGAGGAGAGCTTCTGCCAGGACCTCACAGAGAGAGGAAACCAGTGCCCAAGCAGAGGATCGCGTAGAGCCAGCAGACGGCACATAGACTAGACCACCCAACACAGTTTATGGGACCTCACGCTACCACCTTCGAGCACCAAGGGAAACCATTCAGTGTGCTCAGTTGAGGAGAGCCCATAGCTATATCAGGAAGTTGGAGCGCTGGAACAAGCTTCAAGATCGCACCATAGGAAAATTGGTGGAAGTCGGAAGGAGAACGAAAGCGATCTTGAAGAAGAAGTATAAAGAGAAGACAAAGGCGCTGCTCCAGCAAGTTAAGTACCTGGGATTTATGGTGTCAGGGAAGAAGGGGACAATACAAAAACCTGAAGGCTACTCGACCAGCGAAGAAGAGGCAAGCTCGGAGGATTTCCCGAGGCAGCAGTACCAAGGAGAAGGTACCAGCTCGTCCAGTAGAGCACCTGGTCGACCTCCCCTTGATGAGCGACGCCGCAGAGCCAGACGACACATCCCACCACCATCACCCGGCTCAAGCAACGAGTCCCTATCCTTAGGAGAGGAAGAGGACGACACCGCACCTCCTGACTACTGAGGTAACCACCACCACTTTGTACATAGTTTTCAGTTTATTTTTCTTTTACCATCTTTAGCTCTCCTAGACTTGCTTTCACACCGAGACGGTGTGAAGTAAGTTTAGGGGGGGTGATCACCTAACCACATTTTATTTCTCTTGAATCATTTATTTTGTGTGATGCATTGTGAATAGCTATGTTTTTGAAAAAAAACAAAAAAAATTGAAAAATTTGAAAAACATTAAAAAAAGAGAACATTTAGTTTCATATTTCTCGCTTTCTTAGGATCGAGTCTAGTAGTATTCTAGGAAGCATTTGCATAGGAGACAATGATATAAATGCCTTGCAAGAAGTCTAGATTTTAGAACTCAATATGATGCCCTTGCTAATCATACCATGTTGCTTAAACAACCCTTAAAACACTTGTAAATTTCGAGCTTTGATCACACCACTCCAATATGTTTGTCAAGTAGGATACCCTCAAGGGCCTCAACTTTGAAATCAACTCACTTATTGGACTTAAATGAATTTAACGTTCTCACTTATGGGTTTTAGATGCTTGATCATGGTCACTACATACACACTTGGATTATCTTTACCTCATTTTACCACTCTTTGTTAATCCAAGTGGCCATTCTCACTCTTAGAATGGTTTCCACACCTTAATACCCTACCCTTTTCTTTCAAACCTTCATTGAATTTATTGAGTGAGGCCTCTTTTTGATAATGCTAACATGTGCAAAAGGTTAAAAGTATGAGAACAACAATGATTAGCTTTCATAGGCTAGTCTAGGAGTTCACATATTGGTTTAGCATTTGGGGTATAAGCACTTGAAATGGGATTGGGAATGAAAAAAGAAAAAGAGTGAAAAGGGGAGTAAAAGAATAAAAGACAAATGGCTTGTAAAAAGAAAAGGGAAACACTTGGAAAAAGAAAATGAAATGGGAAAACTCTAAGTGCAAAATGAAAAAGAAATTGAAAGAAAAAGAGTTTTGGAAATTAAAAGAGTTACTTCTCAAGACCCAAAAATGAAAAAAGTCAAAATGGTTGAGTTAGAGAATGAAGGGAGATTGGCTAATTGGGAATGGGAAACACTTTGGGTAAGATTATTGTTGGGAATGTCCTGAAATCTATTGTACTTACTCTGAGAGAAAGTCGTATTGTCGAGATGAGACAATCATATGACACTAGGCAGTCATAACGCTTTGCTAGAAGCCACTTATGATCAATGGGTTGAGAACTCATTGCTAGTGTTATATGATCCTACAGGGTCACACACCTAAGCAAACTGGACGTTGTATATGAGGTTGATCATTAATGTAATGATCGGGTGAATGCATATTTGATATGCATTCAATACTAAGTTTCTGGGCAGTGTCGATCGACGCACTAAGTGTGTCGGTCGACATAGATCGACAGTGTCGATCGACACAAAGAGTGTCGAGTTTAAAATATATATTAACTAATTTCAGTGTCCACGTAATCCTCCGTAATCGAGCAACTAAACATCGTCTAGGTCAAACTAACGTTTCGTTAGTCAAAGTATGAAAATCCCGATTTGTTTTAGTTGGGGTATAAGATTTGAATTTATTTTGAATTGGAGTATGAAATTGCACAGCTACGAAGTTGAGGTATTGATTGGGACAGTGGCTCACTGTTGAGGTATGAATAAGCCGATTTTCCTGTGACTGGATGTCCACGTCAGCCTCCGTAACCGAGCAACTAAACAGCGTCTAGGTCAAACTAACGTTCCATTAGTCAAAGTATGAAAAGCCCGATTTGTTTTAGTTGGGGTATAAGATTTGAATTTATTTTGAATTAGAGTATGAAATTGCACAGCTACGAAGTTGAAGTATTGATTGGGACCGTGGCTCACTGTTGAGGTATGAATAAGCCGATTTCTCTGCTATTCAATATGAAAAACTTTAGTTCAAAAAAGCATCTTTTTCAATTTAAAATTCTCAAACTAAGTAACAATTCTAGTCAATAAAAATACTATCATGGTATGTGTTAGCTAACACTTCTATCTTATCATATATTATTTTTAGCACGATAATCAAATAGTTACATGTTATAAATATCATGTATTATTGTTACCATAATAACTATTTTAATTTTTGAATTTTGAGATTTTTATGTGTTCAATTTTATTGAAATCAATAAATAATGGTATTAATTAATGGATTATCAAGAAAACTTTGTTTAACTTTCTTATGATAATAACATTAATAATGATATTAATAACACAAATTAATTGTTTGAGATGTTAAGTTATAGAAGAAAAAACTAGATTTATAACTAAGACTCTATCGAATTCATCCTTTTTGTTTCCAATGTGGGATTCTTACCTTTCTTTTTTCAAAAAAAAGGTTTCATTAAAAGGCTCATTGGACATTGCATGTGGTGTTAAAATCTAATACACTTAACTAATCGATCCTTTTTTGTTAGTTTTTAAGGTATCCGGAACTCAGCCGAAATCGACAAGAATTGAATCGAAACCGAACCAAAAATTGTAAAATATCCGATAGGTCCTAAATCTCTAGAACCGAACGGTTCTTATCCAGAACCAATCCGAATATTCGAATGTCCAAACCTAATCAATATGATAACAAAAATTAAAGATAAAAACATAGCCCAAAACAAGAAATAATATCATAATGTTTGGTATGATAAATTTTTCCAGAAACAACAATTTTAAAATGAAACCAACATAACATTATTCTTTAGATAGTTGAAAAGCACAAAGAAAAAAGTAAATGCGACACTAATATAGCTTTCTAGACAAATAAAAAAGAAATCACTAAAACGAAAGACAACCAAAACAAAAGCAAAAGCAATCTTCGAAAATTCAAACACACATAAGACGACTAGATTAGGCTACATATAAACCTAAGACATGAATGTAACTATTTCACTCTTGATCTTAATCCTAACAATTTAATCAAGAATTTAACTCTTTTAACACAAAAACTGTTAAATATGTGTTTAAAAAAAGAGTAAAAAACCCTGTTAAACTTGACAAATTAAACGATTTTACAGTAAATTCATATACTAAAACTAGCTTTTAATGGAAAATTTTGATTGCCTCAGCTCATCAATTATGATGTCTTTTGTGATTTTAGTATATTCTCAAATCTTTGATAAATGGAGGAAAATCATTCCTTTTTTTTTTTCCTTTTGTTACCTTAGTTTCCTGCTACCGCATGTTAAAGTATCGGATGAGGAAGCTTAGAGCAAATCCAGTAAGGGTTTCTAAGCTCAGTCTCTTAAAAAAATATATTAAAATATTGTAGGTTTCACGTGGGCTCACATAAACAATTTAAAAATAGTCTCTAAAATTTTTATATAAGAATCTGTCTGTTACACGTGGTATCTTATGATTGGTCGATTTTTTTTTTAATTTTTTTTTTAGTCTGTCCAAAAAAAAAAATTAAAATTTAAATATAAATTTAAGAAACCCACTGGAGATAACACTGCTGGAGATGCTCTTATGGAACAGCAATTTTTAGGGTGTTTCTAGACAAGTTTCTAGATAATTTGACGGTGGCTACAACATTTTACAATGCCCCAAGAATATATTGTAAATATAAGATATGAAACAAAATGATTTGAAAAATAACCATTAAACATTGAGTACAATCCTTGTTCGGAAACTCGCTAGGCGCTACACGCGCGGTCGATTTGGGCCTAGCGAGTTAACGAAAAATCGGGAAATATTCGGGGAGTACGCAGGACGGAATTTTTTAATAATAATGTAATATTTTAAACATTTTTGATATACCATAAAATTATAATATGTTATCCGTGATAAATTTTTAACATTCACACAAAATAGAATATGTAACTATGTATTTGCTATCTTCACATAAGTGATAACCAAAGTTAAAATAATTTGTGGACAAAAGGTAAAATAAATGGTTGACAAAAAAGTTAAAATAAAACAATCTGGTTGGACAAAAAATGTTTTGAAACTTGGCTGGGCTCGGTAGGTTTAGTTAAACCCAACTTGGCCCATTAAATTTCTGTCTCTACCCCTTTCTCTCCTCTCGAGTCTCGATAATATTTATGCAAAACCGTTTAGCTTTCTCTGCTACTTTCTAGAATTTTCGATTTGCATTCACTTCCTGGACTTCAAAATCTAGGGCACAATTTGTTAAGTCTTCCATGGATTCTGAAGATTCGTTATCAGCTATAGCGTTTGAAGTCGTTAGATGGGTCTATCTGCGACGACGCCATCGTCACTTCTGCACTCACTAAAGATGCTTTCTCCTGCTTCGTATCTTGCAAATTCCACGATTCAGCTCAAGCAAAATAAATTAACAGATCAAGGTCAGTTTTTCGGATTGAAATAGTTAAGATTCGCGTGTGAATTTGGGCTTCAACCATTTTGGCCCAACAATTTTTACGGAGTAATCGCCGATTAGCTCATAACACGGCCGAGTAACTTATAACGCGGCCGACTTTTTTGTTTAATCGGACCACCGCCTAATCCATCCGAACCAGACAAAATCGCGGCGGCACCCTCACGATCAGCGACTAAGCGGCTGCCTAGGCGGCTAGGCGGCCACGTTTTCGAACATGGAGTACAATGCACCCTTCAGATACAGGAATTTCCGCGCACGCGCGGAAGCGAAAAACATTTTCAGTCGGTATCATGTTTTCTTACTGAATATTATAGCTCGAGACGTCAAACTAACAAACATAATTACAACATTTTTCTACCAAACAAGATAATCTATAATAAACCATGACATCCAAAATATTTGGTTTGTCAAAATAAATTAACATTAAATTAAAAATGCTGACAACAATAAAAAAATGTTTTTAAAGGCTTCAACCAATTGACAACGCTACTGTTTCAAATACAACTAAATGTAATTACTACAACATTTGAAGCGGGTAAACATTAACAAAAAAATTAGGAACAATACAAATAGAATTACGAGGATGTTAGTGGGGGTGGAAAGATAACTAGTTCTATAAAGAATGCAAGATATTTTATACGGAATCTAGAGATTTTCTCCATAGATGCACAAATGGTAAGAAGAACGAATAAAAGGAAAAAATGAAGATTTGATTATACCATAGTAGAGATGTACAATAAAATTTGAGTCATGTTATTTAGGAAATGTGGCTAGAACTTTGGTACTAAATATTGAATATCAAAAATTTTAGTGGTGCACTTGCCCCATTTATGCAAATCTGTTTAAGAGCTTAGTTCGTCTTTTTGAAATATTTAATTAGCTAAAAAAACAAACAAAGAGATTATATTATATTATTAGACGAACATTCCACATTCAACTTTTTATTATTTAATTTATGTTTTTAACTCCAAATTTTCAAGCCACATTTTTATTTACTCTTACAGTAACACATATTTAAAAGTGGTTCAACATGGTCAGGTCCACAATAGCCTCCCGGATAACCATGTTTCTTACAGTAGTTATCGCAGTCTTTTTCGGTGAATTGTGAATTGCAAAACATTGCTTCAGTGTCTCCTAACCCTGTCCCAGCAAATATAACGAGGATGTTAATAGAATATTTAATGAGAGAACAATAAAACATATTTGTAATCAGATCCTTAGAAGAAAGTAAAAAACATTAAACTATAAACATTTTGTTATATATTGAATATATGAATTATAATACTAGCGGAAATAAAATGTAATGTAGAGAATTTTGGACCTTGGGTTAGAAGAACACTAAGGCAGATAAAAAGAAGAAATAAATGTTTGGTAGAAGCCATTTCACTTTGGTGGATCTTATTATCTTCGTATTTGTGTGTTTTATGTTCTTTTTGATGTTTGAAAACGAATCACAAACACACCTTAAAATATATAGTAGTATATCCTGCTTCTTATTTTGGAAATAGAATCAACTTTCAACTTATATTTAATTTTGTAGTCAAGTCAATGATTCTAACAAATCAGTGTATATTTATTTTTCCTTCAAATGCAAATATTATTTTCCTTAATTAAGTAGGTTGATATTGACCAAATCTCTATTATGTCTTTATTGATTGGAAACGTCTCGAAATAATCAGAGAGTGAAAATTCTCTAACCTCTATTTTAGTTGAAATTATAAAATTCAAAAGTATGGAACATTCTAGTGAGATAACACATTTAGTTCAATTATATGCTATGCTAAATGATGATATTGTGCTAGAATTATGTCCGTTTTATCAACTTTTTGCTAAACTTTTTTTTTAGCATCAAATAAATTTCATTCTAAGATGGAAACATGAGCGACTCCTCTTAGCGGTGCATCCGCATGAATATTTAAAACTCTCAAGATAATAATTAACGTTAGAAAAATGCATGTGGCAACAAAAATAAAGTGATATTGATGATCCATCTCGTAACGTCTTTTGTTTTGTCTGCAAATTGTCAATGTGAATATCACAAAGCTCAGCCAAATGAACGCACATGGCAACAAAATTTTGAAGTGTGACAAGTTCGATGAATTATTCTTGTGTACGACTCTCTCTCTGTGAGACAGAAGGTTTAAGCTAAACAAGGTTAGCTCTTTGTCACGTGACGATATTTGTTTTAATAGCACGTGCATGCAAGTCGGGTTTATAACAGCCAAGAATATTTGTATGATTATGTGTTCTATGTATTGTGTGCGAAAGAGAGGAGACAAAAAAAAACAGTATTAGAATTTCTCTAAATTAATCAGGAGACTGTGCATTAGGTAGTAATCTGGTGTTTAAGAGCAGTTCCATTAGGGTATCTTAGGAGTGGGTCTCTTAAAAAAAAAGTATTAAAATAATGTGGGTCCCATATGGGACCCACATTTTTTTTTAAAAACCGTATCCCCGATTGCTTATGTAAGAGACGTTCCTTGTTGTTGTCTCGCCACGTGTCGCCATTTTATTGGGCGATTGTTTTTTTTTAATTTTTTTTTTTCGAATTTACAAAAAAAAAAAAAATTAATAAAAAATTGAGTTAAGAGATTTACCTTCGGTCCCGCTGGTGGAGATGCTCTAAATGTGTGAAATATAAATATGTAGCTACAGGATATGATCTTATTCTAAAATAAATTAAAATTTCTTGAAAATAATTGCATTCTTTGTGTGTTTTTATATCACAAGATAACAATGTCTAAAGTCTTTGAACTGGACACATTAATTTGGATAAGTTGTTTAAAACTGATTTGGCGGATTGTATCGGGAGACTCTCTTTGGATAAATTGGGTCCAAAAATATTTGATCCGTAAGGGATCATTTTGGTCAGTGAAAGAAAGCTCTACCTTAGGATCTTGGATTTGGAAAAAGCTACTAAAATACCGAGAGCTGGCAGAACCTTTTATTAAGATCGAAGTAGGGAATGGTCGAAAGACCTCTTTCTGGTTTGATAGATGGTCATCTCTAGGAAGAATATTCACTCTCACTGACCACAGAGGAATCATAGACCTGGGAATTGATCTTCATGCTACAATGGAGAATATTCGTGGTTTTGAATATAATTTTACATTGATTCAAAAAAAAAAAAAAACACATTAATTTGGGCGATTGCGTGTTTTCATTGGAATTTGCTTATCATTTTTCACTTAGCATTAACTGTTTCAAAGTGGTTACATTTTCGATAACATTATTTACAGCAAGAACATCTTACTTTCTAAGATCGAAAATGTTATACTACTATTTTACACTTGTAACAAAACAACTAAACAAGTGATGGAAGATGTAGCCACCAAATAAAATGAGCTAGTGATTAAGCTAGAGTTGCATGGTTTTATTGTGTTCTTAGTTCGAATTCCGGTTGAAGGGATGTGTTATAAGATATTACTAAAGATTAGTCTTAGATCAAGGAGGATTACGGCTATGACTCAAACCCCTCCGATTTAGAACATTCTTTTTTATACCAAAAAAGATATTAAATATTATACTTCAAAATTTTAAATATATTTTTTTCTATAAAAACACACACACACACATAAAAGCCATAAAAACGCAAAATACATGACTTTTCATGCAAATTTGAAGTATATACTTAACTAAAATGGATCAAGAAAAGAAAACTATGAACTTAGAGATTCTTTTAAAAGTTTTTTTTTAAACTATTTCGCAATAAATTAAAGTTTTATGTTTAAAAAAAAAATTATTTGGTTTAACCAACACTAAATCAACAGTTCCAAGATTGGACTGGTTAAGATTCAAACCGTTTACAAGAAAAACAAACCGGACTAAAACCTTAATAAACCAGAAAAATCAGAGAAGCTTCATAACCAACCCACATTTGTTAAGTGAGAGAGGAGCGTAAATTTAATTTCGTATCCAAAACCGACAAAAAAAAAAAAAAGAGTTAACAAAGAACAACAAAATCACAATGAAGTTTTGACGGCGATTTTACGCGGCGGCTACGATGGTAACAAAGCGGTGGTGGACAACTTCCCGGTGGTGTTCGTCTCACCCCAATGCCGAAGCATACTCTCCCAATAACAAAACTTTTCGAAACAAATCTTAAGTCTCTTATCTTTAATCTTAATCTTCCAATGTCCATCTCCATAACTCCCTTTCTCCGCTTGTCTCCGATCCCACTCAAGCTGTGCCTTCTGCTTCGACCTCAATAAACAAAACCTCTGCAACTCCTCAGGCATCGCGTCGTGAACTCTCCACCAAGTTCTATGCGCTTCATCGCTAGCAAACTGATGATAACCTTCAACATTCCAGTTGCAATCATAGTCTCTGAAGCATAACCATGGCTTGTTATAACCTAAGTAATGAAGAACGTACAAAACCGGAGGATCAGAACCAAAGAGCTTTATCTTCAATCTTTTGATCTCAGGTTTGTCACCTTCCCAAAAATGCTTCAAGAAATTCATATGTTTTGGAACCCGATGCCACCATGTGAATATCTCGTTAAGGTAACCTTGATCTCCACCATTGTAAGACACAACTTCGTTGATATGATCCATTAGTAAGTTGAACGTTGAGTTAGACGGTTCGACCACCATTAAACCGGAATTGAAGAGGGGACCATCGTTTCCTGTTGCTGATATCTCAGGGAACTCGAAGAGGAAATCGATGTTACGAAGTATAAGCATGTCTGAATCAATGAAGATGATCTTGTCGTATTCAGACAATTGCCAGAGACGGAACTTGCTGTAGTTAAATTCGTTGTATGTGTTTGGTTTAGCTTTCGGGTTTCGTATTCTTTGAAAGGTTTGAATCTTCCATCCAGCAGATTCCAAACCGTGTCTATGGTGTTCGGTTATTGAATCATCGACAAGTATGATAAGATCGCGAGTTGAGCCTGACATTCGTATGCTCTGTGCAGCTGCAATGGCTCCACAGACATAAACTTGAGCTGAGTGTAAGATTGTCGCATAGGCTTCTTTCTTTGCATTTGATGAGTAGAAGTTATCTGCAATTTGGAAAGTGATCATTATCAGCTAAAACATATGATGCACGGATACTTCTAAATGTAATTGGAAACGTTTTGGGGACGGAAAACTAAAGAACATTGTTTTTAGACAGTTAAGTTTCAAAATGGGTGTTTCATATAAAACTAAAAACTAAAGCACTTTCTAGTTGTTATTTAAAATTTAAATGTAATTTTTATAGTTATATGTATAGGTATATTTTATATAGATTTCTTAACATATCTCTACCGTTTTAGTATCTATTAATTTTTTAATTGCCTTTTCGTCTTCGTTTATATACTCGTTTTGGTATTCTATAAACCATTTATTATTGGGGTGGACAATGTTCTGCGGCGGACTAAATTTATTTATTTATAAAATAGTTCATATTTGGTCCGCAACGGATTACTTTTACTTTCTTATTTCCAAACCCTTACGGATTAAAAACTATGAATGATAAAAAAATGGTTTAAACTATTTACAAACCAATCCGTTTTAACCGCAACTACCATTCAAAATATAAGAAAAAAATAAACTTTGCTACTTGAGTAGTGACTGACCTTTAGCTTGTAGAGGAGCAGAAAGTTCACAAGAACCAACAGGAAGCTGTAACTTTTGTCTTAACTTGTTAAGGTCAGGCTTATAAAGCCATGTGTTTCCTTGTTGGGTTACAAGTTCTTGACCGGTGAAAAGATTTGGGATTGGAAAGCAATCAGTTACCAAAAGCACATGAACATCATTAAGCCCTTTTGAAAAATAAGCCAGTCGAGCTGCTGCGAGTTGTAAATGTAACCGAGCCACATCTCTTGACCAGTTTCCTGATATGTTACAAGGAAGCTTGGTAACGACAAGATCGATCCGAGATTGAACTTGAATCCAAGGAAGAGAAGGACAAATAGGGACTTCGAATTCTTCTTCTTCATCAATCCATTCCGGGTATAGAGAATCCCAAGTTATGTTATCTGCTGCATGGTCAAGATCCAAAGCTATAATATGTTGAGAGTTAGATTTCATTACCTCCTTCCATTGAACAATCTCGCTATCGTTAAGATTTAGGAAGCCAATTCCTTGATATTGGTTTCTACTAGGTAAGTAGTTATGAACAATGTGTGACATATGGTTCCAGTTTATCTCAGCTGTAGATGTATAGCGAGGATCAGTAGTAACATTGGGGTCTAGTATCCGTTTATTTACAAAACTTGATGGACTTTCAGCAACTTGTAGTGGTGGAGAACGGTAGAGGGTGAACAGAGCTACCAGCATTATAAGTATCAACACAAGTTTGAGAGATGAGAAAGTGTGGTTCCAATATCTGTGGCCATGGACAGATTTTTCACTCAGGAATCTCCTCTTGCTTGTCTTGTCACTACACGAAAGAAAATAAAAACGCAGAAGGGATTAGGCATGGGGTAAAAACTGAAAACAGAAGAATTAAACCGTAAAAGTTGTAGCCGAACCAAACCGAAAAATAAAAAATATTTTAACCATTCTTAAATTTTTATATTCGAAATATTTGAACCAAACCGAGAACCGAATGAATATCCGAACTAACCAAAATACGACTTTTATACTTAAAATATTAATAATAACTAGATTTAGAATAATCAAAATAACTAAAATTAACCGAATATTACCAAAAAAAACAGAATTATCCGAAAAAATAATTTGAATGTTTTCATCTGAAATATTTGAAATTGATCGATTTTTATTCAAAGTATCCAAAATTATACGATATTTTTTTATATGAAATACCCTAATTTTTATCTTAATTATTTGAAACTATCAGAAAAATGAACCGAACTATAACCGAACGAACCTGATTTTTTTGAGTATTAACCGGTTCCCAAGTTTACTACCCGAACTGTAAAAAACCAGAACGACTAAAATTTTGTATATGTTTGAATAGTTCCTATATTTCTATATTGGAAATAACCAAAAATTGAATTGAACCAAACTAAAAAAACTAATGTTTTTAATAGTTCCGATTATATATGTTTGAATCCAATAGATGAAACACATTGCTCTCGTGATCCACGTAAAGTTGTGAACAAAACAAAACAAAAAACACAATTGACGATCTGATTCCATAAAGTCAACATTATTGAGTATAAAGCTAGTGGACTTACGTGGAAATAGAGAGCCGATGTCTGGACTCCATGGGACTTGAGGAAGGGATCCTCATTCTCTTCGTTTAGAGTTGTGATGCAGATGTTACAGCTTGACTTCTGAGAGAGAGGGAGACTCTGAATGAAGGTGGAAGGACGAAATGGTGTGTGTCATGAACATGGAGTATGATTGATTTTTGCACACGTTTTCGACACTACCCAATTAGGTTGCTGTAACGCT
Organism: Orychophragmus violaceus; assembly: GCA_030180135.1. Lineage (NCBI taxonomy): Eukaryota > Viridiplantae > Streptophyta > Magnoliopsida > Brassicales > Brassicaceae > Orychophragmus > Orychophragmus violaceus. The sequence goes on from CM058232.1 coordinate 107,812,290, forward strand.
GCGTATTATCGAAATAGACGACGGGTTTGTTAAATGGGCTGGAAATAAACATGAAGTGGTAGTCACAAAACCGTGGGCTTGAACTTTGACTTGAGAAATAGGAATGTAAAACGACCAATTCCCTTTTTTTAACGACCAAAACCATAGGGAACATTCCGGACATTTTTCTTATAATATTTGGTATAGATGACGACTACCAGAGATCGAATTGTGGGTTTGTCAGTTTGTATCAAATCCTTGTGGTATAGAGTTAGAGCAGGTACACTCGTGAACCCCCGTATGGGGTTCTTAAAAAAAAATTTAATGGTTTTTTTTTTGTAACTGGAAAAAAAATCAAAAAAAAATAAGCCAATCAGATTACGCCACATAAGCGAAATAGTTAAGAAACGGGTTCTTAGTTAGGGATTTTTGTATACTGTGTCTTAACTAATCATGTGGGTCTCACGTGGAACCTATATTATTTTATTAATTTTTTTTTAAGAACCGGGGCTTAGAACCTCCCAATGTACTTGCTCTTAACTGGATTGTTCTTCGTATAATCAGGAAATGTGCCCACATAGTCTAGTTCTAAAAGGAGATTAGAAATGTGTTCACATCACTCAATTCCGGTTCCGCTTAGATCCTCTCTCCGTATAAAAACATAGTTATAGGTTTGGGTCAATTTGATTCAAACAATTTATAATACTTATAACAGATGATTTGACTATCCTCTCGCATTAGTTAGAAAATATTCTAAACTCGAAAATAAATAATATAATGGTTTTTCAGAAAGAAGTCCATTCTGTAATATTTTGATACGTTTCTATCGAAACTAACCGGATTAACCGATAAAAATATATTAAAAAAAAAAATCAGAAAATGTAACATAAGGAAATTTTCCTCCCTATTAAAAATTTCATAAAATTACCTACCAGTCACATTTTTCATTATACGAATAGTTTAGAAAGTTTTGGAAAACAAAATTTAATAATGGTATTTTTGAAATATTAGTTCCCCATCCAAAACTTTGTAATGGCATTTTGAAATATTAGTTCCCCATGCATGATCTCTGTTTTTATAATGATTAAAAATCTGACTGACGGCAGGAGTGTAAGGCCGATTATGGTAAGAGAATAAGAAAAAAGAAAACATAAAACTAGAGCTATTTGAGTAATCTCTGTAGCTCGGCTACGTACTGCTGCGCCGTTGGATTTATGAGAAGATGATGGAAGTGAAAGCTGACATAACTCTCTGTCTCATCTCTAGAAACAATCTGACTTCTTGTCTTTTCACACCCAAACATTTGTCGAATTCGCAAAACCCTCTTTTTGCAATAATCCACATTCCAAAAGGTTCCTCAGCCTTCTTCACTCATGAAATTCTAAAATACTATGGCAAAAAAATTCTAAAATATTTTGCTTTCTATAATAATTTTTAAAAAGTAATACCAAAGTTTAGTATTTAAATAGCATCATATAAAATTTTATGTTATATTATTCACCAAACTAACATCATTTATTCATTTAGTAATAAATTTATGAACTATATAAATATCAAATAAAAAAAAGAAAAGTCTTAATATTATAAAGTATGTATATTTTTTAGTGATATAATTGTTGTTATAGTTGGAGATAAAATTTTTAATAGTCCCTCCATTTTTTAATATAAGAGATTTTAGAGATTTATTTTTGTTATAAAATATAAGATGTTTTTATTTTTTAATGTAAACTTTTAATGTACTATTTAATACTCTCTCCGTTTTATAATAAGTGTCATTCTGATATTTTTCACGTATATTAAGAAATGTATTAAAAAATTTATTATACCTTTTATAATTAATTTAACTTTTAGTATTTTTATTCTTATTGGTCAATATTAAGATTAAAATATGTAATTTATGTCATAAATTGCATTAAAAATCTAAAACGATACTTATTTTGAAATAAAAAAAAACAACTTTACAAAGACATATTGTGAAACGGAAAGAGTATCTCTTAACCATTATGTTACACAGTTTTTTTTTATGAATGGCTGAATTTAATTTATATTAACTATTAAATATAGTTTGTATAAACTAATAATTTTTTTAATGTGTGCATTTATTCAAAACTTCCTATACCGAAAAACAGATGAACTATTAAACTACATCAATTATATTGTAAATTAAAGTATTGTCCTTGGAAAAGATTTTACACCCAAACTAAAGTAACAGTTATGTGCAATTTTAAACCCTGTCAAGTTGGATTTTAATCATTGTTCAAAAAAAAATGATGGATTTTAATGGATAAGATTTATTACTGTCGTATCAGTAACAAAAACAATTAAAGAATTGAAGAGCTCGAGATGATTTCTTCATCCCTTCTCTTTCTTTTTAATACTCCTAAGCAGTCTCTCCGACTATCCATTTCAAATCAAAGTGTATTTAATTACAAAGATCATCATCTCTATTTCTTTCTTTTTTTTGGACAAATATCATCTCTGTTTCTTCTTTTCCTTGTCCCTTCTCTTTTTTAATTATTCAATTCAATGACTTATTTCGTTTTAGTTATAAACAATGCATAGTTATTTAGTTAATTATTTATCTGACTTTTGATAATCGTGCAGCTTAATCCAAGTTTCTAGCAAACTCTTAGGGATTAAGTAACAAAAAAGCGTGACGAAATAGATAAGATGGATGGTTGTTAATTTATTACATTTTCAACCTTTTATCTCATCTGATTTTTGTATACACCTCATCGTTCTTATCATTTGATTTGAGATACTATATCCGTATTTGCTACAAATTGACTACATTTTCAGCAATTAATGCTGATGTCTTTGACAAAAAAAAATTAATGAATGCAATTCATGCAAAACAAAAAAAAAATCTTTATGAATAGTCAACTCTTAAGGGTCTAGCATTTAATCACTTGTATTGATTTGTAGTTGGTGTTTTCTAAAAAAAAAAAAAAAAATTTTATCGAAGTAAATGAGAAACTGCACTTACCATACAAATATATTTTTCCAGCATGTTTTGTACTTGAATTATAATGTATTTTAAAACTGTTTTTCATGTACATCCAAATATCACCATTTAGACTCTAAATAAATAAATTCGACTAATTCAACCATTTCAAAGAAGGTAGTCCTCGTATTATAAATATCATCCAACATAATCAATATATATCTTGAATCCAAAAGAGGTTACATGGATATTTGCTTCTTCTTTTTTGGTAAGACACATTAGATACTAAAATGGACCATTTGCATCACCACATGCAATATATCATCAGAAGAAAAAAGACCTGATACAACAAGCCCCACTTTTTTGTCGGCAATTCAGAACATTCCAAACACTCAAACACCCAAAAAAATGGAGAACAATCTCACGAAAACGAATAACAAACTAACGTTCAAAATCCGATCTTCCATTTTAAATGTTTATGTTAAAACCAAAAAGATAGACCAAAGAAAAAAACGCTGCGCAAACCTCTCAGAAAATGGGAAAACAACACATTTTCGAACCAGTACCACTCATTGTCCCGGCTTGACCTTCTTCTTCACCATCATCATCAAACACAGACCAAGACCCTTTCTTACAACCAGCAACTCTTCGACGATTTTCAGGTAGCCACTTGGCTAGCATGTATCTCGAAGTCCTCCATGGTGGTCTAGTCATTCCTTCTTTCTTCATCGACTTTTTCATCTCACCACAAACCAACGTAACAACTCTTTTGAGTCTCTCATCTGTCGCCACAAACACTAGTGGAAGCATCTGAGTCAAGTCTTTGTAAACTTCTGTCTGTTTCGCTAACTCAAACTGAGATTTGAAATCAAGATCAATTATCAAACGTTTCAGCTTGCTTACGTCATCACTGCCGCGTTCACTCTCCACCATGACATCAATGTACTCATACTTCCTTGTACATTTAAACACTCTACACCCTGTGACATTTTAACAAAACCCACAAATTATAATCTTGCCTTTATCAATATAGTTGAACAGTGAAGGAAAAAGTCTCCAACTTCTACAAAGATTAATTGGTAACACAATGTTTCTAGATTTTCAACTATATTATTACAATGATCAAAAGAAAGGTCTCATAAGGTTTATTATTTACCTTCACGATGGTCAAAAGAAGAATCCCATGAGGTTTTGGACAGAGAAGCATCGTAGCCATCAGATCTGAGCTTAGATACAATTTTTTTCATCACATCTCTCTTCTCATCATCTCCTTCATATGATAATCTTCTTCTATTCATAAACGATCTTATCTTCTCTTCTATCTCATTCTCCTCATCTCCTTTTGTTCCAAGAATCTCCTGTAAATATTAATATGTATGTATGTAAGATTCAGTTTTTTTTAACCAAGAATAGAAGAGAAAATGTATTGATGAAAATAGATAGAAACCTGAAGAGTTATAAGAGCCGTCGAAGACTTCTCGGTGTGATGGGGGAAAGTGATTGGAGACTCCATATGATCAAGCACAAGCTTCTCTAGATCTTCTTCTCCCAAACTCCCCATAGTGAAAGTATTCTCACCTGTCTCTTCAGATTCTTCCTGTTTTTTTTTATTTGGGAAAAAAAGTTGAGAGCAAAAATGACTTTCATTCGAGTCTCTATGCATATAAAGAGTGTGACGTGTGTCACAATCTTATCCATTATTATTTGTATTATTATATTATTATATGAACTCTTAAATATTCGTTCTCTTTTAAATGCTTTATATTTTCTTTAACGTGAGTTGAGTCGTGACTTTTCTTTAACTTTTTGTCTCATTTCTTCGAAATACAACAATTTTGCTTATAATGTCATACGCGACTTTTGAAAAAGTCTTTTCATGTCATTTTCCACTTGGCGTATATACCACATATTTGATGATTGATATGTGTGGATATTTTAGATAAAAATTTAATCTGAAGAGAATGTTTGTAAGTCTTGATTTTCTTAATAAGAAATTAAAAGCTTTGGTTTAAATAATCTAACCGATTTAATATTTCACGGTTAACATGAATGTAAACAAATTAGGATCATTATTTCTTTGTTTGGAAAGATGAAGGCTGAATTTTCAAAAGTAATGCAAGTTAATAATATGTTTGGTGTTGGTGATATTCTTTTTACCCATAGTTTTAGAAATGGATCGTACTGTTTTGTTAACTGTGACGGTAAATTAAAAATGGAAATTTATATTACAATGTCATGATAGATTGTTATTTTTTACTAAGGGATTATATTCATAGATAGGAGTTAGGGCAGTTTCAACCCATTCCATTTTCTATTCCAAATAATGTTTTCCAATCTCATTATATTTTCTACTTCAAGATAAAGTAAAAGGTGAAATTAAACTTATTTTTCATTCCATTTTGGAGTGAATTTTTTATTTACAAAAAGTCTTTAAAATACTAATTTTAAATTTTCTAAAAAAAATTGTGAACATATTAATAATAATTATATATATATATATATATATGTCTATATATAATAATAATTATAAATATTTTGAAACATTATAAATTTTTTTTATTGTTTTAGTACTAATTTCTTATTTATAGAGATTGTTAAACAAAATTGTTTTATAATTGTGAAAAATAAAATAAATAGAATCAATTTGTAAATATTATAACTAAAATGTATTAAAAACAAAAATAGAAAAGAGTATATGCAGAATATTCTATTTATGAAGTAAAAGTTGATTAATACTTATTTATTAAAAAAACTGATTAATGCATTGAATTAAAACACTATTTCATTTTATAGTAAATATAGAGTAATATATTGAAAGTGGTCTTAAACAAGGAGGTAAACAATTTGGATATAAGGTTACGATTTACGAACAACTCCCATAAGCTAAAGCAACAGAAGACAGAACTTCCTTAGAGCCATAATCCGACAAAACCAAAGTCTCCGAAGACAAAATAAGACGACTAAATGATATTGGCTATACAATTATACTACAACAAACCTAAACCACAAACGTGAAACACCCTAACAAGAAGAACAACAAAAAATGCACATGCAGTCAAACTTCATTAGGAAGAAACCGAGAACTGTAACTCATTATATTGTTCCATAACAACTAGGAGCCACCAGTTAAACCCCGAAGAAACCAATCTCGAAAGACAATAAACTCCAGATTTAAAAATCTTTCTGCTTTCCAACAAAACCATTGCCAAAGTAATTAGACATACGTACAAACATATAGGAAGTCAAGAAAAGCAAGTAGAAGAAACAAATCCGACTAACATTGGCTGTGGGAACCCATGTCATCGGCTGAATAAGGAATTTAGTGGAGAAAGTAAGAGCAAAAAGAAAAGAGAGGACAGATTGATGATAGATAGATTGTTTAGAAAAACTTATAATTTTTCCGGCATAATTAATTATATTAGTTAAAATGTGAAATAGACTATGTATATATTTAGGTTTATCTACCACAAGAAAAATCATCAGAAGAGTGTACTACCAACGCTTGCATGAATAACTAGAAGTTTTACAAACTTTTAACTAAAATCTAAATAATATGTAAAAATATAGATTAATTAATTAATTCGCAATTGGATCTAAGTTGGAAAAGACTTAACATTATGCAACCAAGCTGGTCCATGCATTAGCCAATTAGGAATTTTGGATAGTGGGTTAATATGGTCCGACGATCGGGTTTAACGGGGTTTGATGATCATTTTAAAATATTATATATAAAATTTGTTATTAATTTTAAACTATTAAATAAAACACTTCAGTAATCATAATTTTGTTGAAACATCTCTAACATTTATAAAAATACTTCAAAATTTTAAATGTTAAGATATGGAGCACATTTAATCTTATTTTTAATAGATATTTAAAAACAATATAGCTATATTTGAATGAAAAGAAGAAAAAAATAATTAATAAAATATAAAATAAATTTTTTTACAATTTGGTTTGATACTGTTCAAAGATCATCAGTTTTTAGTTTTTTTGCGGTTCAATTCAATTTTGTAATCGATCCACTCTACCATTGAATTTTATGATCAATCTAATTTGGGTATGTTTCTAATTTATGGTTCAACTCGGTCCGACCGTCGGGCGCCGGATCGTTCTCGTTTTGAAAACAACCGACAAAAACAGACACCAAACGTTTTCGTTATGTTTCAACGTTTTGCTGAGGCTTCCCGCCGTTTGTCTGCGACATTTAGAAATGGGGTTTAATAGTATAGAAAATAAGGTTAGTGTTGATAAATAGGAATACCCAATAGCACAGGGTTTGTTTTGCAAAACAAAAAAGAAACTCATTTCTTCGTTTCGCCAAGGAAGATCTGAAACGAATTCGCCCAGGAAGCATTCGTTCTCAACAATAATCGACGAGATCAATCGCCGTAGATCTGATCGAACGAGGTAATATTAGCTAAAATTTTGCGGTGGAACGATGGTGCTGGTCACGTCTGTGCGTGATTACATCAACCGGATGCTTCAGGATATCTCCGGCATGAAGGTTCTTATACTCGACTCCGAAACGGTAAATCCGATATCGTCTTCGACATCCTCAATGTTCTCTGATTGGAATTTGGGAATCGTTATTCATAATTTAGGCACATCTTCTGATTCTCTTGTTTGAATTGTAGGTTAGCAATGTGAGCATTGTGTATTCACAGTCAGAGCTTCTTCAGAAAGAAGTTTTTCTTGTGGAGATGATCGATTCAATCTCCGTATCAAAAGAATCGATGTCGCATCTGAAAGCTGTTTATTTCATCCGCCCAACTTCAGAAAATATTCAGAAACTACGATACCAGCTTGCGACTCCTAGATTTGGAGAATACCACTTATGTACTACTACTACTACTTGTCTTTCGTAGTTTTGAGTATCTCGAGTTTATCATTGTTCACTGACAGTTATACATATGGTGATTGATTTTTTCATATGAATCTTTCAGTTTTCTCCAACCTATTAAAGGATACTCAGATTCATATTTTGGCTGATTCGGATGAGCAAGAGGCTGTACAACAAGTTCAGGTGATTTCTAGAACTCTGCTTTGGCTTGCTCCTTCCTCCATGATGTTTTGAATAGGAGACTGATGCTAGAAGAATGTTTACTAGCATATTATTGGATCAGTATAAGTATATAGTTATAGCTGTCTAGAATAAGTTGCCTGGTTTGTGATAATAGTAACACTGCCATAACTGTGGAGCTTAGTATTTCCTCCCCTGTTTGTCTCAAGTTTTCTGATTCTAACATCTATTGCTTGGTAAAATCGACGTAAGAGTAGCTTGTTTTAATTAGTCTTTTTGGTTTGTATATTACAGGAATTTTATGCAGACTTTGTTGCCGGTGATCCATATCATTTTACATTGAATATGGCATCAAACCACCTATATATGCTCCCAGCAGTTGTTGATCCCTCTGGTTTGCAACGCTACTCCGATCGGGTTGTTGATGGAATTGGGGCAGTGTTTCTGGCGTTGAAACGTAGACCTGTCATTAGATACCAGAGGACCTCTGATACTGCAAGAAGGATTGCACAGGAAACAGCTGTAAGTGAAACTGTGGGATACGCTCTCCAAAAGTTATTTCTTCCGGCTAATCACATGTTGCATGCGTGTGATGTAACCAGTCTCCAGCTTGCTTAGTCTGAAAATTTTCGTGTATCCTATATTCATTTGAAAAATACTTTTATGTTTCAGAAATTGATGTATCAGCACGAAAGCGGTCTTTTCGATTTTAGACGCACTGAAAGCTCTCCGTTGCTGCTTGTAATTGACAGAAGAGATGACCCAGTTACCCCATTGCTGAATCAGTGGACATATCAGGTTAACTTGACTAAAAAATGTTATATTGTGCTGTTCTCTGGTATATAAGATTTGCCTCCAGATGTCGTACTTTTTCGTAAGAATAAGACTTGCTCATTAACTAGATTTTTCTGTAGGCAATGGTGCACGAACTCATAGGACTTCAAGATAATAAAGTGGACTTGAGAGCCATTAGTAGTCTTCCAAAAGATCAGCAAGTTGTGAGTCTTCTCCAGTACCGTATTTTATTAGTTGAAAACTTTACAGCTAGCTAATAAGTCTCCTTTCCCGCAGGAAGTGGTTTTATCATCAGAACAAGATGCATTCTTCAAATCTAACATGTATGAAAATTTTGGGGATATTGGAATGAACATCAAGCGAATGGTAGATGATTTTCAGCAGGTGGCTAAGAGTAACCAAAATATCCAGACAGTAGGTACAAATATGGCTAGTCTTAAACTATGCTCCTGCATAGACGTCCAGTTTCTGGTGCTAGTGAAAATTATAATCTGTGAATGCGTTGGTTTTACAGAGGACATGGCCAGATTTGTTGACAACTACCCTGAGTACAAAAAGATGCAAGGCAACGTCTCAAAGCATGTAACCCTGGTTACTGAAATGAGCAAGCTAGTTGAAGCAAGGAAACTGATGATGGTTTCACAAACAGAGCAGGACTTGGCTTGCAATGGGGCCCAAGGAGCTGCATATGAGGTAGTGAATAAAAGATCGTTGTAGCTGGTTATGCAGACTCTGTTGTAAGCACGAACCTCCGACTCTAATTTCATTCTTATTTGCAGGCAGTTACAGATCTCTTAAATAATGAAAGTGTGTCTGACATCGACCGGCTACGTTTGGTAATGCTGTATGCTCTGCGGTATGAGAAAGAGAATCCCGTTCAGTTGATGCAACTGTTCAACAAATTGGCTTCACGGTCTCCCAAGTACAAACCAGGGGTACAGTCAAACTTAACACCTTCAGTTTGAATTGCATCTCTTTCTTGCACCTTTGAATAGATTCTCTCGCATCTCCTTTAAAAGTTGATTATGATCTGTGGTTCTTCTACAACTATACTTGTTTACCTGTTTTTCGAGCTTCGTCATTAGTGGTTATAACTTATCTTTCTGAACAACATTAAAAAGACCTTCAAAGTAATCTTCGGCTGCATATTTTCGTATCATAAGTTCATAACTTTCTGGATGTGACACAACTGCAGCTTGTTCAATTTCTCTTGAAACAAGCCGGTGTAGAGAAGCGTACTGGTGATCTATTTGGAAATAGAGATCTTTTGAATATAGCACGCAACATGGCTCGTGGACTTAAGGTCTGTATCTGAGATTATACCTCTGTATATCTCCCTAAGATGTCGTGTTGCTGACTTATTGAAAAATAACAGGGGGTTGAGAATGTATACACTCAACACCAGCCTCTTTTGTTTCAAACAATGGAGAGCATAATCAGAGGGAGATTACGAGATGTGGATTACCCTTTTGTTGGAGATCATTTTCAACAAGGACGGTATGTGTGTCAGTCACACTAGTTTCTTTAAACTACTTATGATTTTTGTTATGCTGAAAACATTTACTAAAAAAAACTGCTTTATTTCTGGTTAATTAAGCAGGCCACAAGAGGTGGTGATATTCATGGTTGGTGGAACAACGTACGAGGAATCACGCTCTGTTGCTCTACAAAATTCAACTAACTCCGGGATTCGGTTTATACTCGGCGGTACTGCAGTGCTTAATTCCAAGAGGTACGTTCGTCTGTGTGCGGATGAGGCTCAATTCAATGTTAATATCCAAGACTGTATAGTATAAGAATGTTTGCTGAAATGTGATTGTGATAATGTGACAGATTTCTCATGGACTTGGAAGAAGCACAAAGGATATCAAAATCAGGTAGCTATATAGTGTGAAGGATATAACAAAAGAGACTGTGTAAATTAGTGTGTGGCCATCATTTTGGTGAGACAGTGAAAGGAGAAGATTGTGGTCATGTTCTTCGAATCTTTCGTACACATGACGGGATTTACCCAGAGACAGCGTGGTGCAGTTTAACTAGATGGATTGTTCTTTGTACAAAATTATGGCTAATCAGGAAATGTAACTCCAGGGAATTTGCTCCTCTATTAAAATTTCAGAAAAATAAATTAAAGTCATTTTGCAAAAGTATACGAATAACCTAAGAAATACATTCCTTTTTTTTAAGTAGCATATACTTTTATTTTTGTCTCTGAACATACCACAATATTTTCAGAAGTTTTTCGTTATTTATCAGATGTACAAAAAGGTTCCCTAAAAGCCAGAGATATTTCATAAAAGTAACTCGATCTTCAAATCGAAGGTTCCCTAAAAGCCAGAGGTATTTCATAAAAGTAACTCGATCTTCAAATCGAGTGTTGCCAAAACCCGCACCACAAGAGATCCATCAGAAGACGTCACTTTTTTTAAAGTCGTTTTACAAACCGACTCCAAAATTAAGAGTAAAAAGTGGTTTAACGTCGGTTTAATAACTGACGTACTTAATACTTTAATAAAAGTAACTAGATTTGTAGAACATCCACACACTACACTTTCATTTTTCTGGAAAAATTCTCTGAGTCTCGATTCTCTCAGATATAGGGTTTTTCATAGGCCTTGATTGGTAACCTGCGGAATGGCGGAATCGCGTTTAAAAACGCCATTCCGCAAAAATTTTACCAATCAAAAAAATTTGCGGAATAGGAAAAAAAAAGCGAAAACGCAAAGTCTGCGTTTTCGCTTAAAAAAATACAAAGAAAAATCCATTAAGTGGAAAAGTGAACTATATGTAGATTATTTGTGGAATCTTAATATTCTGCCATTCCGCAAAACTCATCCAATCACACAAAACTTATTCTACAATTTTTTTTCCAGCAAATTTTAAATTATTTCCGCAGCTTTATTTTATTTCCACCATTCCGCGATTCCACGGGTGTTACCAATCGAAGCCATAATCTTTCGCCGCGGATTTCTTTGAATCTATCGTCCATCCATATCAAAATTATTATTTAAATATTTTTGGAAAAAACTGACCTTGTTTGTGGAATTTTGAAATATTATTTTTCTCCCATGAACAAAAAAAATGTTTTTATTGAATAATATCCAGTGGCGGAGCCACATGAAAACCATGGGGGACAGATGACCCCTATGACTTTTACAAAATTTATTTTGTATGTCTATTTTTCTATAATATTTATATGATTTGGTTGAAGTTATGTCATATTGACCCCTTTGCTTTGAACTCAAATATCTCTCTTGCACCCGTTGGACCCCTTTTAAAAGAATTTTTTTTTTTTTTGCTTTGTCTAGTTTTAACGTAAAAAATTATCTTTTACTTTATATATACAAAAAAATTTCATATCTATGTAACTTTTTTACGTTTTACGTTTTTGTTTGTTGACCGACAATTAATATCAGAAATAAATTCTAATTTATTTACATATTTTAAAGTATATATTTATCATACCATTTTTCTCATTAATATTTCAGAAAATGAAAAAAAAATATTAGATCACTCATAGATTTATACCAAAAATAAATTATGTACTACATATCAAAAATTAAATATAATTCATGATATTTAGTTAGTATAATATGTTCAAATATTGACTCCGATAAAAAAGATTTCTGGTTTTACCACTGATAAGATCTGATATGTGTAAGTGACAACAAAAGAAATTGAATAACATCTGATGTCAAAAGGTAATGCCGATTTTGGTATAAATTAAGAAAAGAGAAAAACATTAAAATAGAGCAAATCGAGTAAATATAAAGAAAGGATCTTTGTAGCTCGGCTGCTGTACTGCCGTTGGATTTCTCCACTGTCAATCAGATATGTGTAAGTGAAACTGACACATAGCTCTGGTCTCATCTTTGGAAGCACTCATACTTCTTGTCTTTTTCACACATACACACAGGGGCGGTTCCATAAAGGAAATTTGTATGGGGCACATATACATTTAATAATTTTTAGTATAATAAAATATTTACAATGATAATTATGTAATATATCTTAAATTTGGGGTCTTGAAGGAAAAACTAAATTATAAGTCATTTATATTGGTTTTAAACTGCTTTAGAAATGTAAGAAAAATAAAAATGTTATTTAAAACAAATTGTATAGATTGTAATTAAAAATGTTTATTCAAAAGAATTCGATTCTAAATATTAATATACCGAAACCAAATCATATAATTTACTAAATTTACTTAGTATTGTTGAAATATACTCCCTCTGTTCCTTAAAGATTGATGTTTTAGAATTTTCGCACATATTAAGAAATGATTAATATTTAGGTATAAAGGCATATTTTCATTTATTAAAACACATTCCAATAACTATTAACCAATAACAATTTAATATAGTTTTTGCAATTCACAATTTGTAAACATTAATTAGTAAAAGTTGCATAGAAAACCTATAACATCAATCATTTTGAAACAATTTTTTTTTCTAAAACATCAATCATAAAGGAACGGAGGGAGTATGTTTTAACAAAAAATAAAAAATGGTGAAATATATTTCATGAAACCAATCATAAGTAACGATAAATAAAACATGGTAAAAAACCATATAAAACGCGAAGTTAATGGTTGTCAAAAAAGAGGGGGGGGGGGATGTTAATTTAAACATATGGCAACCGAACAAAATAATAATTGAAAGGTGACATATACAAAAGAATTTACACGAAAGGGTTAATGAACAAAAAAAAAAAAAAAAATGCGTCCCATTATTCATTACCTTATATAAATTGATAGAATCCATAACCAACTCAAGTAGAAAATTAACGCTAGATAATAACTGATTAAAATTTGTGTAAAATCTGTATGTGGCATGTGCCCCACCTTCCATAGCCGTAGATCCGCCCCTGCATACACACTTCTTTATTTCACAGAAAATATGAGATCCATTGTGAACAGTAAAAACACTTCAATAACGAGTGTTATTTGTAGATTAAAGCAGTTCTTAGTTTTTTGTTCCCTTTATTTATGAAATAATGTTGATGTAGTAGTAATACTAAATTATCAAAAAATCTAATTAATAAATTACATTCTTAAGAAAAGAAATAAAATATCAACTCTAGGTTAAAATAAAACATTATATAATTGTACAATAGTATGCTATTTTTATTTGTTTTATTTAAATTTTAGATTTTAAAATATTTTAATTTTTAATTATAAAAATATATTGTGGGCAAACCGAAATACTCGATCTTATTATGGTATTTCAATTTATTTTATGTACAATATACATATTATAACCATAAATATATTTATTATATTTATATTTATTTTATTTTTACGATTGCTTTTTCTATTTAACCTTGTAAATTGAATCGTTTGATTAGCTTGATCTGTACTTATACCACTATATATGTTTGATTCACATTTGATATACATGATCCGCTTGAACTGTGTGATCCACAACGCCTGATCTGCATTCTCCATTCAAAGTCTCAATCTTATATTTTGAACCGCTTGATCTGCATTTGTATCATTTAATCCGCTTGATCCGTAATTGTTCTGTCTGAATCGTTTGATCTGCAACACCGGATCCGCTTTCTCCATTCAAAACCTATTTTATTAAATGTGCTTGCAATCCAGTTGTATTTAAATTTTGAATTTTTCATAGTGAAAATTACTCCTAGTAGCACTAATTTTATACTTAATTACTACACTAGCATTAGAGAGTAATGTTTACTAGAATAGCATGCCCATGTGATTAAAATGTCTTTGTTAAACTTCATTTATCACTTTTAATTTTTTTTTTTAAAAACAATATAAACACCTCAACGTTAATCATATGATTAACATTTAATACAGTTTGTGATATGTTTGGAATTATATCATGACTACAAAAAAAAAGTTTACGTGTTAGAGAATCAACCTGAGAAAGAGGGTCGATGTTTAATTTATCGTCCTTGCCAATAATCACCCCCTTCAATACTTTTATCTTCTCTTTTCTATTCTTTTGATATAAATTCTGCATAAATTATACAAGTGTAACCAAATTAAATGTCCGGATTGGCTTCAAATAATGTTTGATAGGAAAAAAAATGTCAACTAGAGTTTGATCTATGTCGATACCGGAGCCAAAATCCAAACGAATGAGGCTAACAAGTTTGATTTATTCTATCTTTTGTTAGTTTCTCTTGTTTGAGTTTTGACTCCGATATCGACTTTTGATAGTTGGTTTCAGTAGTTTTGGTTGAAACATGTGTTTCCATCAACATCAACTTCTACAATTCCTCTAGCATCAGCAAAAAACAACCACTTGTTGTCTTCAAACCTCCATTCTCCAAAAATAAAATGCACTTGTACCATGTTTCTAGTAAAAAGCTTGAAGTAAAAAAGAAGAAGAAGATGGTTAAGTTTCTTCGTCGAAGGTGGGGAAGAAAAGGGTAGAATGGAAACCAAAACGACAAAAAGAGTTACCTGAACATGCACTTAAACTAAATATTTCGATTTTTAGAGAAAATATTTAGTTTCCTTAAATATCTCCAAAAATCGCGGAAATATGGCAACTGAATTTTCGAGCTTTCAAAAATCCGCAACACTATATTGTAACATAAATTTAAAACAAATCCGGAACAAAAGGAACAAATCTGCAACATTAAGCATAAATCTGTAACAAATGGTGCTAACACAGTAATTTTGAAAATCAATTTTATGTGTTGCAGATTTATTTAAATCTGCAACACATAAAACAAATCTGGAGTACTAATATCCCGATTTATAAAAAATCTGGAAAACAAATCCGGAGTGACTCAAAAATCCGTAACACATGAAATTACACGTTAGCAAAATAGCGAAAAATCTGGAACATTAAGGAATAAATCTGCAACATATATGAAAATCTGCAACACTATGTGCTAATATAGTAATTTTTGAAACGTTTTTTGCGTGTTACGGAGAAAATAAATCCACAACAAGATGATGCGGATTTGTTTAAAGCAGATATAAATCTAGAAAAAATAAATCCTAAACAAGGAATGCGGATTTATTCAAAAAAATACTTGCGGATTTATTTTAAAAATGCGGTGGCATTTTCGTAAATAAGTGGATTTCGGTCTGACGTGGAAAAAAATAATAATGGCAATTTTGTAATATGTTTTTTCCTAACAAAGACTAATAAGGGTATCATTGTCTAAAAATTAAACAT
Source organism: Orychophragmus violaceus (assembly GCA_030180135.1). Classification (NCBI taxonomy): domain Eukaryota; kingdom Viridiplantae; phylum Streptophyta; class Magnoliopsida; order Brassicales; family Brassicaceae; genus Orychophragmus; species Orychophragmus violaceus. Next base: position 107,828,191 of record CM058232.1, read on the forward strand.
TTTCCTAACAAAAAAACAGGTGCTACTATAGTAATTTCCCTATGTTTTGGTGCTAGTATAGTTAAATTCCCTTTTTCATATGATAATTTCGTTATATTTTATTAAAATGTCATCTCTGTAATTAAAACCATTAAAGAATTGAGGAGCTCGATACGATTTCTTCATATTGGTTGAAAGAGATGGATGTTTATTAATTACTTATCTGACATTCTGACTTACCGATGATGATTAACTCGAGAGAATAAAGCGTGACGAAATAGATAAGACAACAAAAAAGATTACTTATCAACATATTGGTTGAAAGAGATGGATGTTTATTAATTAATTAACTATAGTTTCGTTTCTTCATTTTATCTGTGTTTGATATACACCTCATCGTTCTTACTAGGATATGATTCAGATTTAGATATACTGGAAACGCTACCAACTGGCTACATTTGTTTCTGGTTTCAACTTTGGGAATTTTGTAGTATCGTCGCATCTGTATACGAATAATCTAAGAAATACATTCTTTTTAAAAAGTATCACATTTTTTCTCTCTGAAAATACCATTCGGAAATTTTCGTTATTTCAGACAGAGATTTCATAAAAATGGTTAAATACGTTTGGAAAAATAGGTTTTGTTTGTGGAATTTTGGAAGATTACCACTCTCCCATAAAAACAAAAGTTTTTATTGATAACATCTGCGTCAAAGGTAATGCCAAATTTGGTATAAAATAAGAAAAGAACAAAACATAAAAATAGAGCTAATTGAGTACATAAAAGAAAAGGATCTTTGTAGCTCGTCTGACTGTTGTACTGCTGTTGGATTTCTCAACTGTCATTTGAAAACTGACACATCTCTGGAAGCATTCATATTCGTATTTATTTTATTTTTATGATCAAAGAGCCAAGTGTTTAATTAAGGATTAGTTTTCACAACCTAACGTCGTCTCCAAGGGAACGGCATAATGTCAAATTTGCTGCAAAAGGTGCTCCAACGGGAGGGCATATGAAACGGCAAATTTTTTTTTTTTAGTGTTTTATAAACAGCGTCGTACCAAATTTGGTATGGCACTATTCATAAAACACTTAAAAATTAATATTTTATTTTTATTTTCTGTTTTAAAAATAAAAGATTAAGTGATTATACATATTAAAGATTAATTAAAATACACAAAACATAAAATTACATTATATTAAAAATAAAACACATAAAATTACATAATTAAAACCAAACACATATAAAAATTACATAATCAAAACCTAACACACCTAAAAATAACATAATTAAAACCAAACACACATAAAAATTACATAATCAAAACCAAACACACCAAAAAATAACATAATTAAAGCCAAACACACATAAAATTACATAATTAAAATCAAACACATATAAAAATTATATAATTAAAACCAAACACACAATAATTTAACACATATTTTTTTTTTATCTTAACCGATTGAAATTTTAAATTTTATTTCTAATTAATCAATTACAAGAACAATTAGTATTTATTAAAACTATTAAAAATAACATAATTTAAAATTTAATAATATAATATTAGAGAATATTTTTTTTAGTGTGAGATTTGGTGTTGTGGTTGGAGATGGCCTAATATGTATATATAACACATTTTTAGATTTACAACAAAAGTAGTTGTTATGATGTCTACTTTTAGTTTCTTTATTTGATTTTACTATCAAAACAAACCATGTATCGAATGTGTTGCGTAGAAGTTGTATTAAAATTTTGAATATTACTTTCGAACAATATTCGTCATATGGTAATTTCGTTATATTTTTTTATCAAACAGTCATATCAGTAATAAAAAGAGTTAAAAACATGTTCAAAGACCATACTATTTAATTATGGATTAGTTTTCACAACTTAATCTGGAAATATATAACAGAAATGTTGCATTTGGCTAGACATTTTGACATTCAAAAAAGAGCAAACACATTTTTAGATTTACAACAAAAGAAAAACTTGGAGCACTTAACCCGATGACAAGTAGTTATTATGATGTCTACTTCTAGTTTATTTATTTTATTTTACTATCAAACCAAACCATGTATTGAATGTGTTGCGTAGAAGATGTATTAATTTTTTGAATATTATTTTCGAAAAATATTCGTCATATGATAATTTCGTTATATTTTTATCAAACTGTCATATCGATAATAAAAAGAGTTAAATACATGTACAAAGACCCTACTTTTTAATTAAGGATTAGTTCTCACAACTTAATCTGTATATATAACATAAATGTTGCCAATAAAAATTATTTGGCTAGACATTTTGACACTTCAAAAAAGAGTAAAACATTTTTAGATTTACAACCAACAAAACAACTTGGAGCACTTAACCCGATGACAAGTAATTGTTATGATGTCTACTTCTAGTTTCTTTATTTAATTTTGCTATCAAACCAGACCATGTATTGAATGTGTTGCATAGAGGTTGTATTAGAATTTTGAATATTATTTTTGAAAAATATTCGTCATATGGTAATTTCGTTATATTTTCATAAAACTGTCATATAAGTAATAAAAAGAGTTAAATACATGTTCAAAAACTCTACTGTTTAATTAAATCTGTATATATAACAGAAATGTTGCCAAGAAAAATTATTTGGCTAGACATTTTGACACATAAAAAAAGAGTAAAACATTTTTAGATTTACAACAAACAAAACAACTTGGAGCATTTAACCCGATCACAAGTAATTGTTATGATGTCTATTTCTAGTTTCTTTATTTGATTTTACTATTAAACCAGACCATGTATTGAATGTGTTGCATAGAAGTTGTATTAGAATTTTGAATATTATTTTTGAAAAATATTTGTCATATGGTAATTTCGTTTTATTTTTATCAAACTGTCATATCAGTAATAAAAAATGTTAAAATACGTTCAAAGATCCTACTGTTTAATTAAGGATTACTTTTCACAACTTAATCTGTATATATAACAGAAATGTTGTCAAGAAAAATTATTTGGCTAGACATTTTGACACTTCAAAAAAGAGTAAACACATTTTTAGATTTACAACAAACAAAAAAACTTGGAGCACTTAACCCGATGACAAGTAATTGTTATGATGCCTACTTTTAGTTTCTTTATTTGATTTTACGATCAAACCAGATCATATATTGAATGTGTTGCGTAGAAGTTGTATTAGAATTTTGAATATTATTTTCGAAAAATATTCGTCATTAGGTAATTTCGTTATATTTTTATCAAACTGTCATATCAGTAATAAAAAGAGATAAATACATGACAAAGACCCTACTATTTAATTAATAATTAGTTCTCACAACTTAATTTGCATATATAACAAAATGTTGCAAAGAAAAATTATTTGGCTAAACATTTTGACACTTCAAAAAAGAGTAAACACATTTTTAGATTTACAACAAACAAAAAAACTTGGAGAACTTAACCCGATGACAAGTAGTTGTTATGATGTCTATTTACAATTTCTTTATTTGATTTTACTATCAAATAAGACCATGTATTGAATGTGTTGCATATAAGCTGTATTAAATTTTTGAATATTATTTTCGAAAAATATTCGTCATATGGTAATTTTGTTATATTTTTGTCAAACTGTTATATCAGTAGTAAAAAGAGTTATTAAATACATGTTCAAAGACCCTAATGTTTAATTAAGGATTAGTTTTCACAACTTAATATGTATATATAATAGAAATGTTGCCAAGGAAAATTATTTGACTAGACATTTTGACACGTCAAAAAGAGTAAACACATTTTTAGATTTACAATAAAAAAAAGAATTTGGAGCACTTAACCCGATGACAAGTAATTGTTATGATGTCTACTTCTAGTTTCTTTATTTGATTTTACTATCAAACCAGACCATGTATTGAATATGTTGCAAAAAAGTTGTATTAGAATTTTGAATATTATTTTTAGAAATATTCGTCATATGGTAATTTCGTTATATTTTCATCAAACTGTCATATCAGTAATAAAAAGAGTTAAATACATGTTCAAAAAGTCTACTGTTTAATTAAGGATCAGTTTTAACAACTTAATCTGTATATATAACAGAAATGTTGCCAAGGAAAATGATTTGACTAGACATTTTGACACTTCAAAAAAGAGTAATTACATTTTTAGATTTACAATAAAAAAAACTTGGAGCAATTAACCCGATGACAAGTAATTGTTATGATGTCTACTTCTAGTTTCTTTATTTGATTTTACTATCAAACCAAACCATGTATTGAATGTGTTGCAAAGAAGTTGTATTAGAATTTTGAAAAATATTCGTCATATGGTAATTTCGTTATATTTTTATCAAACTGTCATATCAGAAATAAAAAGAGTTAAATAAATCTTCAAAGAGTCTACTGTTTAATTAAGGATTAGTTTTAACAACTTAATTTGTATATATAACAGAAATGTTGCCAATAAAAATTATTTGGCTAGACATTTTGACATTCAAAAAAGAGTAAACACATTTTTAGATTTACAACAAAAGAAAAACTTGGAGCACTTAACCCGATGACAAATAGTTGTTATGCTGTCTACTTCTAGTTTATTTATTTTATTTTACTATTAAACCAGACCATGTATTGAATGTGTGGCATAGAAGTTATATTAAAATTTTGAATATTATTTTTAAAAAATATTCGTTATATGGTAATTTCGTTACATTTTTATCAAATTGTCATATCAGTAATAAAAAAATGTAAAAAACATGGTCTTTACTATTTAATTAAGAATTAGTTTTCACAAATTAATTTGTATATCTAACAGAAATGTTGCCAGAAAAAATTATTTTGCTAGACATTTTGACATTCAAAAACGAGTAAACACATTTTTAGATTTACAACAAAAGAAAAACTTGGAGGACTTAACCCGATGACAAGTCATTGTTATGATGTCTACTTCTAGTTTCTTTATTTGATTTTACTATCAAACCAGACCATGTATTGAATGTGTTGCATAGATGTTGTATTTGGATTTTTAAATATTATTTTCAAAAAATATTCGTCATATGGTAATTTCGTTATATTTGTATCAAATTGTCATATCAATAATAAAAAGATTTAAATATGTTCAAAGACCCTACTGTTTATTTAAGGATTAATTTTCACAACTTAATATGTATATATAACAGAAATGTTGCCAAGAAAAATTATTTGGCTAGACATTTTGACACTTCAAAAAAGAGTAAACACATTTTTAGATTTACAACAAACAAAAAAACTTGGAACACTTAACCCGATGACAAGTAATTGTTATGATGTCTACTTCTAGTTTTTTATTTGATTTTACGATCAAACATGACCATGTATTGAATGTGTTGCATATAAGTTGTATTAGAATTTTAAATATTATTTTTGAAAAATATTCGTCATATGGTAATTTCGTTATATTTTTATTAAATTGTCATATCTGTAATAAAAAGAGTTAAATACATGTTCAAAGACTCTACTATTTAATTAACGATTAGTTCTCACAACTTAATCTGTATATATAACAGAATTGTTGCCAAGAAAAATTATTTGGCTAGACATTTTGACACTTCAAAAAGAGTAAACACATTTTTAGATTTACAAAAAAAAAAAAAAACAAGTAGTTATTATGATGTCTACTTCTAATTTCTTTTTTTTTTGATTTTACTATCAAATGAGACCATGTATTGAATGTGTTGAGTAGAAATTGTATTAATTTTTTAAATATTATTTTCGAAAAATATTCGTCGTATAGTAATTTCGTTATATTTTTATCAAATTGTCATATCAATAATAAAAAGAGTTAAAACATGTTCAAAGACCCTACTGTTATTAATTTTCACAACTTAATATGTATATATAACAGAAATGTTGCCAAAAAAAATTATTTGGCTAGACATTTTGACATTTCAAAAAAGAGTAAACACATTTTTAGATTTACAACAAACAAAAAAATTTGGTGCACTTAACCCGATGACAAGTAATTGTTATGATGTCTATTTCTAGTTTTTTTATTTGATTTTACGATCAAACCAGACCATGTATTGAATGTGTTGCATAGAAGTTGTATTAGAATTTTAAATATTATTTTTGAATAATATTCGTCATATGGTAATTTCGTTATATTTTTATCAAATTGTCATATCAGTAATAAAAAGAGATAAATACATGTTCAAAGACACTACTGTTTAATTAATAATTAGTTCTCACAACTTAATCTCTATATATAACAGAAATGTTGCCAAGAAAAATTATTTGGCTAGACATTTTGACACTGATAGCAAGGATTTTTAAATCCTAGAGGTATCAATTCCTCTTGCTTATCGTTGTAGCAAGAGGTATCGAACCAATTTCGGGATAGAAGTGACCAATATGAATACACTAAACCTTAAGAGACAAGTCACAATCCAAATTTGAAGTCTAAACAACCTAAAGAGCCAAATTCAATCAATTAAACAAGTAGACAAGCAATCAAAACAAGTAAACAAAGATCAAACTCAAGAAATCAATAATAAAAGCAAGGCCAATGGGTCAAGGTCAATGATTTGGGCAATCTAGAGCTATCAAGGATGCTTAAACAATCATCATAGATGCTAATCCTAAGCAAAGAACACTAACCAATTAATTAATTCAATCTCTTGGTACTAATTACTTTGCATAATCCTTAGTCAAGATCAAATTCTCATTTGTGAATAAAAACAAGGCAAGCATTATTCTCAAGTTCTCTTAAGCTAATAAACACTTTAGACATTCACTTTCATGAGCTAAAACATGTAAATTCCCATAAAAATCCAATCTAGCATTTCATCGAACACATGGTGTGCAATAAAACCCAATACATCTAAACCAAATTAATCAATGTCAATCTAGCAATAAGCACATTTAGATAGGAAGGATCAATCGTAAATAAGCCCTAAGCATCCATGAATCACTCTAAATCACCCTAATCTACCTAACTCATAAGCCTTAAAAGAAACTACTCACTAATCATGCTTTTTTCAACTAAACCTATAAAGATTAAGTGAGAAAACATGATTAGGGAAAATAAATTAAAGAGATAACAATATTTGACTAAGACTTAAAATAAAAATTTAGAAATTGTTTTAGATTCAAAAGGGATCAAAGAAAAATACAAGGAAGAAGATAGATCCCAAAAATTAGATCTCAATACAAAAAATATGTGTTTTTTGGTCATAGTGGCATTTTTGTAAATAGAGCAAAACGAATTGAGACTTGTATCGGTTTGATTAACCGATACACTGGCCGATATATTCTCTCGGTTTAATTTTTGATCTCACGCATGACATGATATCGGGCTGATAATCCGATACACTTTGGTCGATAGAATGAGTTGGTCTCCCTATTTTGTCTTGTAGTCTCTTTTGTCTCTTAGTCTTGGGAGGGGAATGAGTCGACGACTCGGTCTCGTTCTCGTACGTTGAATGCATGCAGCTGGGCCTTGATTTATGCAGGCTGGGCTTATGTGATCTCATCCAAGCGATGGAAAAGGACATCTCTTCCTGTTCATTTTCTTAACTCCTTTCTTCAACAAAATTTATCCCATAGAAATTCCAAGGCATCTTCAAAACTCCAATATTACCTTAAAAATTCAAGAATGGAACAAAATATGCAAACTTTATCCTATATATTTTAAATGCCTAAATGCCTAATTTCTTATAAAAATATATTAAAATAAATGCTAAAGAAAACAAAACTAAATAGATTAAGAAACCAAAAACCTTTAAATTATGCATCTATCAGACACTTCAAAAAGGAATAAACACATTTTTAGATTTACAAAAAAAAAAAACACTTAACCTAATGACAAGTAATTGTTATGATGTCTATTTCTAGTTTCTTTATTTTATTTTACTATTAAACCAGACCATGTATTGAATGTGTTACATAGAAATTATATTAAAATTTTGAATATTATTATTGAAAAATATTCGTCATATGGTAATTTCGATATATTTTTATCAAACTGTCATATCAGTAATAAAAAGAGTTAAATACATGTTCAAAGACTCTACTGTTTAATTAACGATTAGTTTTCACAACTTAATATTTATATATAACAGAATTGTTGCTAAAAAAAATTATTTGGTTAGACATTTTAACATTAAAAAAAAAGTAAATATATTTTTAGATTTACAACAAAAGAAAAACTTAGAACACTTAACCTGATAATAAGTAATTGTTATGATGTCTATTTCTACTTTTATTATTCAATTTTACTATCAAACGAGACTATGTGTTGAATCTGTTGCGTATTAAAAATTTAATTTTATTTTTGAAAATATTCGTTATATTGTAATTTTGTTATTTTTTTATCAAACTGTCAATATCAGTAATAAAAGGAGTTAAATAATTGAGGAGCTCGAGATAATTTCTTCATACTTTCTCTTTCTTTTTGCTTATCTCCTAAGCAGTCTCTCTGACTGTCCACTTCAAAGTTCAAACCGAGTGTTATTAATTACAAGATCATCATCTCTGTTTCATCTCCTCCTTCGTCTAAATTGTCTCCTCTCTTTATTTATAATTCAATTTAATGACGTAATTTATTTTAATTATAAACAATGCATAGTTTCTTAGTTAATTAGTTATCTGACTTTTGAGTTTTGATAATTGTGCGCTTAGTCGAAGTTTCCAGCAAACTCTTACGGATTAACTAAACAAATATAAAGCGTGACGAAATAGATAACACAAAAAGATTACTTATCAACATAATTTATTAATTAATTAATTACAGTTTCGTTTCTGTATTTTTATATGGGTTTGATATATATTACACCTTATCGTTCTTATTAGGATATGATTCAGATTTAGATATATTGGAAAAACTACCAATTGGCTCTACTTTTTTTATTTAACATATTAATGCAAAAAAGGAACATTTATCATCCCGACTTCATGAAAAGTCAGCGATGGCTATCAACCTTTTTACAAAGAAGTCGACTAGTTCAACCCTTCCAAGAAAAGGTAGTCCAGTCCTCTAATCAAGATTATCCAACATAATCTAGTATCTTGAACCAAAACAAAAAAGACATTATATACTAAAATATCTTATCCAGTTTCGGATGTTATTCTTGACTATTCTGTTGATTCTTTTCGCCCCGGTGAATTCAAAATTTTCTGAGATTTTATGTTAGATCAGACTTTTAATTATGGTTGTAAAAGATTCTAATCTTTTTTCTTTACTCAAGAGATGTGTTACATGTTGGTTTGGACTTATTTTTAAACATTAATTTTTTTTTATAATTGCTACTTTTTTGGATTTTGACTCCGATTTATCCACCTTTTATATTTTGCTTTATATTTTTTAGGGGAAATTTATAAATCATTCAGAAAATTATATACAAAAAGGAACATTTACATGAAGACAAAACATATCATATTATATATACATCGGCCATCGATACAAGTAGAAGGATGCAATATAGCATCAGAAAAAACCTGATACAACAAACCCCACTTCTTTATATTTTGTTGAACACCTCCTCCCAAAACAAGGAACAATCATACGAAGCAATAAAACAAAACAATCAAAAATCCAAATTTCAACTCATCTTAATTTTATAAAACTGATAACAAAGAAAAAAAACCACAGTGCATTCCTCTCAGAAAATAGGAAAACAACACTTAAGTTTCGAACCAGTACCACCACCACTCGTTGTCCCAACAGCTTCACCATCATCATCAAACATAGACCAAGATCCTTTCTTAGAACCAGAGACTCTTTGACGATTCACAGAGAGCCACTTTGCCTGCATATATCTCTTAGTCCTCCATGGTGGTCTAGACATTCCTTCCTCTTTCATCGATTTCTTCATCTCACCACAAACCAATGAAACAACTCTTTTGAGCTTCTCTTCTGTTGCAACGAAAACTGTCGGAAGCATCTGAACAATGTCGATGTATGCTTCTGTCTGTTTCACTAGCTCAAACTGAGATTTGAAATCAAGATCAATTATCACACGTTTGATTTTGCTCACGTCATCATCGGATCGATTACTAGCCATCAAGACGTCAATGTACTCGTACTTCCTACTGCACCTAAAAACTCTAAACCCTGTGTGACATTTCCACAAAAACAACAATATATTAAAAAAAAAATCTTGACCTCCTCTACTTTTTGAACAGATGAATACTTTTCTAAGTTTTTATTTTCAAATGTGACTTTATTATAAAAATTACCTTCACCATGATCAAAAGAAGAGTCCCATGAGGTTCTTGAGATAGAAGCATCATAACCATCAGATCTAAGCTTTGAGACAATCTTTTTCATCACATCTTTCTTCTCATTGTCTCCTTCATATGATAATCTTCTTCTTTTGATCAAAGATTTTATCTTCTCTTCCATCTCCTTCTCTATTTCTCCCTTTGTCTCAAAAATCTCCTGTAAATATAAGATTTTAAGTTTTTTTCAAGAAAAAAGAGAGAGAAATGTATTGATGGAAGAGATGAAATAAATATAGACCTCAAGAGTGACAAGAGCTCTTGAAGGTTTCTCTACATCACTGGAGATGATGATGGGAGACTCAATATAATCTATCACAAGCTTCTCCAAATCTTCTTCTCCCAAACTCCCCATCTTAAATATTCTCACCTTTTTCTTTGAATTCTTCTTGTTTATTTCTTCTTCTTTAAACTCTTTCTGTGAGAGCAAGAATGACTTTCAAATGTTGAACAGACAGTTGCGTATATGTATTGTGACAGAGTCCTCCATTTGTTATTGGCATTATGATATGAGTTATTTAATGATTTTTTTTTTGATGTTTTAATGATTTATTTTATCTCTGAAGTCGTGAGACTTTTCTTGGAAAATACATTATTTTTGCTTTTATTGTCATACGTTCGTGACTGTAGAAAAAGTCGTTTCAAGTCATTTTCCACTTGTCCTCAACTCCACACCTTGAAATAATAATATATTTAAGTGGATACTTTAAAATAAATGCAATCTGACAATAATTTATTTAAGTCTTGATTTTCATTGAGAAATAGAAAAAATAGTTTAATTCAACAAAACAGATTCATGAAACTATAGGTTTTTATGTCATAATAAAATTATACGTCTTCCACTTAATAAAAATATTATTATGACATCATACAATTATATAAACTAGTTATGAAATTCGAATAAACAAATTATAAACTTTCATAAAATATTGATAAAAATTAAACAGAAAACATGTGTTAATTTTAACGTAAATACAAATAATAATATTTTTTCCTTTGGTTTGGACCGTTTTTTGGTTTGGACCTTTCTGCTGATCAGTTGATTTTTGTTTGGGGTGCAAATATTAATACATAAGAAAAATATGTGGAGTACATATTAATAAAACTGAATTAAGTGGAATAATGCTAGTTACACTGAAATATTTATTTATCCATAAAAAAAGAAATAAATATCAGCATAACTATATATCTTTATCCAGAATGTGGCTCTCACAATATTTTATCAAAACTTTTTTTTGGGGTAAATAGATGATTTTTGAGTAACTTAACATAATATCTAATTAGGCTATATTTTATTCTTCTAAAATGACAACTATTTTCACCATTTGTTTATTAAAAGTCTCACGAGTCTATTCAATTATCAAATTATGTATATACACATCATAACATGTTTGGTTAATTTGGGTTTACTATACATCGATCAAACTTGTCACATATTTGGAAGCAAGATTATCTTATAAACAATGTTACCCGTTCATACCTATGATGGCTAATACATATTACTATAACTTTTCATAGATTTGGCTTACACGACCATGACACATACATGTGTTTACATACTGATCAAAATGTTATCATGACGATTGTTATTGAGATTTCAACTTGTGTTCTAGGACTTAAGATAGATTCAATACTAAGCTATGTTCGTTTGTTTGCGGAAATATAAACGACACAAGAATTGTTCACCCTGTGTTCACCAATTGGCTACGTCACAGGGGTGGGAACGGTATCCCACAACTGATTCACTATATTCACTTGATTACAACTAATTTAGCACAAACTCTTTGAATCAATGAATATCTCTTGTAAATCACTAAGTACTCTAGATCACTTTAGCTCTTTAGAATAAATCTCTTAGCTCTTTGATCTCTGTTAATCCTCTCTCAATATTGTCTCTTGCTCACGTAATCTTGCACGTAATCTTACAGGTACTCCTCTTCATACGGCTAGGGTTAAGACTCTCATGAGTCGGTTTCTTGCTCACTACAAGAGCTGATGGGCATGTTTCTTCAGCTTAAGCCCAACTGCCAAAGCAGCTCTTCAATTGTTAAACAGATGCATTCGTAATGGGCCATAAGCCCAAGTGTCTGAATAGAGCTACAATCTCCACCTTTCAGACACAAACCCTAGCTTCTCGTTTTTGTTCAAAGTCCCCTCTTCTATAGCATACTCCCAATGATTGCTTTCCACAACCTCCTCTTTAGGCTCTTTTCTGCTAATCTCTTCAGCTGTAGCCATAGCACAGGTCTTAGGATCAGAATCTCCTTCTTCTTCACATTTACATTCTTCTGAATTTTCTGTTGAAGAAGAATCTCCACCTTGAGCTGATGAATCTCTTAATTCAAAACCATATGGAGTAGGTCCTTGAATTAGATTCTCGCTGAAGCTCACTTTCTTAGTCTTCTTTTCTCTCGCTTCTTTTGCCTCAGAATTGACTTCCACATTCTTGACAACTTTGCCTTGTAGATAATAAAGCCCTTCATGATATTTTCCAGATATCACTTTCTTATTACCCTTGTAGAATTGAACCATAAAGTTACCTCCTTCATATCTGCAACCTGGCCTCTCTAACATCCCATAAGAAATCAGATTCCTACTTACTTCAGGCATGTATTTAACATCCTTTAGTATCACTTCAGAACCGTCTGGATTCTGAATCTGAATCTTTCCCATTCCTCTGATGTTACCATAAGTGTTGTTGGCCATAAGAACCCTTCCTCCATCGTACTCCTTGAAGTCAAACAAGACTTCCTTGTCTGATGTACTGTGGTATGAAGAACCTGAGTCTAGAACCCAATTCTTCATTGTGTCTTGGCTGCTCACACTCAACACTATAGGTTGTATAGGTGCTGCTGCAATATTTGCAGATTCTTTGTTTTTATTTCTCTCAGGACATTCCTTTTTCCAATGCCCTTCATCTCCACATATGAAGCACTCACTCTGATTTTTCTTGTTGAATCTTGGTTTTGAGTTAGACTTGTTGTTGTCTCTTGACTTTGATCTCCCTTTACCATTACTCTTCTGAGATCTGTCCGTTGTTCTTCCCCTTGATTCAACATATAATCCTTCCGAGTTGGATCGAGATTTGTTCAGTAGTCCTTTCTGCTTCAGCTCAATCTCCTTAGAATATGCAGAAGTGACTACCTCATGAACTGTAAGAGTTTCTTTTCCTGTACCATACTTAAGAGTATGTACTAGAGGTTCATAAGGTGGAGGTAAGCTGGTAAGAAGCTGTATAGCCTGGTCCTCATCACTCACATTGATGTTTAGGCTAGCTAGATCTGCAATAAGCTTAAGAAAACTGTCCAAGTTCTCTTCTATACTTCTGCCTTCATCCATCTTGTAGCTTGCAAACTGCTGCTTAAGATAGATCCTATTAGGAAGTGATTTATTTTGATAATCACGTTCTAAAGCCTTCCACATCAACAAGGCAGTAGGCTCATGCATCACCTTTCTCAAAATCATGTCACTTAGACATGTACCAAGCAGATTCTTTACTCTAGTGTCTTTTGCAACTTTTAAAGAATCAAGTTTGGGTTTCTCACCTTCTTCTTGTTTTGCAGATTCATCAAGCAGATTTGCGTCCTCCTCCAAGACTGATGCTAAGCCCTGAATCTCCAACTGACCAAGAAGCTTGTACTTCCACATTCCGAAATCTCCCTTCCCATCAAACTTGTCCATCTCAAACTTTCCCCGGGTAGGTTCCATGACTTGCGGTTTTGTGGCTGTCTTAGATTGATATATCTCTTCTAACACCTTAAGCCTGAAGCTCTGATACCACTTGTTGAGATTTCAACTTGTGTTCTAGGACTTAAGATAGATTCAATACTAAGCTATGTTCGTTTGTTTGCGGAAATATAAACGACACAAGAATTGTTCACCCTGTGTTCACCAATTGGCTACGTCACAGGGGTGGGAACGGTATCCTACAACTGATTCACTATATTCACTTGATTACAACTAATTTAGCACAAACTCTTTGAATCAATGAATATCTCTTGTAAATCACTAAGAACTCTAGATCACTTTAGCTCTTTAGAATAAATCTCTTAGCTCTTTGATCTCTGTTAATCCTCTCTCAATATTGTCTCTTGCTCACGTAATCTTGCACGTAATCTTACAGGTACTCCTCTTCATACGGCTAGGGTTAAGACTCTCATGAGTCGGTTTCTTGCTCACTACAAGAGCTGATGGGCCTGTTTCTTCAGCTTAAGCCCAACTGCCAAAGCAGCTTTTCAATTGTTAAACAGATGCATTCGTAATGGGCCATAAGCCCAAGTGGTTTTGGTCTGAATAGAGCTACAATTGTATATAAAAGATAATTATGTATATAATTTTATAACGGTATATAATAAACCAATAATTTAAACCGTTTTGATTTGGATGCCATTTAGCCACCTCGAATTTAAAAAAATTTAATCAAGTTTGAAAGGTAAGCATTTGAGTTTCAAAGCGCAGTCGTAGAGAATTTTATGATATCCGGATTCGGATTCGGAAATCCGGATCTGCCGAATCCGTATTAACATTATCCGGATTCGGATATGTGGCTTCCAGATATCCAAACTTCGGATATCTAATTTAAAAATCAAGATATCCGCGGATATCCGGATCTAGAACCGTAAAATAATAACAAAACAAATTTAAAAATAAAAATAAAATGTTAAAAATTTAAATTTAATTATAAAATTAGTATTTTATATAAAATGTTTGAAAAGAAAATCTAATTTTTATAAAAAAAATTATATATTATATGTAAAACTATATATTTTAAATACATTTTTAATATATTTTAATAGTCCGGATCCGGATCTAGATATCCGGACTTCGAAATTAAGATATCCGGATTCCGTTTAGACGGATCCAAGATTTTACTATCCAGATCCAGATTTTCCGGATGTCCGAATTTTCGGATCGGATTGGATCTCGGATCCCTGATAATAATTTTTTTTTTGTGGTAAAATCCCTAATAATAGTTCCACTCCTAATAGGCAGGAACCTTGACAAGCTTCTTCTCCTTCATCATATTCCTAACCCTCTCAACATATTTCCACATCCCTCTGGATGCATTACACATTAGCCAAGACCACTAAAACACCATTGTTCCACGTCTCGAGCTCAGCCATGTGTTGAGCCACCCACTCAGCCATGTCAACATCCCCATATCATTTCCATTTGTCGTATATTCCACACCTTTAAATGATAATATGCGTGGATACTTAAATACAATCTGAGATAGTTTAAATAACTCTTGATTTTCATTGAGAAATAAAAAAACTTTAGTATAATAAATTCAACAAAACAGATTCATGAAATTATCGGTTTTTATGTGATAATAAAATTATACGTCTTCGCTTTTATTAAAAATATTATTATGACTTCGTAAAGTTTTACAAACTAGTTATGAAATTAGAAGAAGAAAAAATTTATAAAATTTCATAAAAATATTGATCAAACTGAAAATATGTGTTAATTTTAATGAAAATACAGAAAATAATATTTTTTCCTTTGGTTGGACCATTCTGCTGATCAACTAAACTTTGTTTGGATGCAAATGTTAATACATAAGAAAAATATATGGAGTAAGTATTAGTGGAATTGAAATAAGTGGAATAATGTTAGTTTGGTAGCATTTTTTCTCTATCCATGAACAAAGAACAAATATAAGCAGAATTATATATTTTTCTATACAAAATATAGCTATCAAAACAAAAAAATTGATAAACAGATAATTTTACGAGTAATTCAACATAATATCCACTTACGCTGAATTTTGTTATTCTAAAATGACAACTATTTGCACGAATGGTTTGTCAATTATCACGAGTCTATTCAATTATCAAAGTATATATATACACATTATAGCATGTTTTTGATTCATTTGGGTTTACCGTCTATCAAACTTGTTGTCGCATATTTGTAAGCAAGATTATCTTATAAACAATGTTGCCTGTTCAAACCTATGATGTCTAATCCATATTATAACTTTTCATAGATTTGGCTTACACGACAATGACACATGCATGTGTATACATACTGATCAAAATGAAAAAAATGTTATCATGACGATTGAATATCTAATATAATTATATATCTAATTTTATAATATGAGTGACAGTAGATTAGGCATGGGCGTTCGGATATCCACTCGGGTTTAGATCGGATTTTTGGATTTAGGGCTAAAGACCCGTTCAAGTATTTCTATATATCGGGTTGGATTCGTTTCGGGGCTTATCAGATTCGGATCGGATTCATGTACCCAAAATTACCAAAAAATATTTGAAAACTCGAACAAAATATTCAAAAGGATATGAAAATATTCGTAAATTCCATAAAAATATATCTAAACTACCTAAAAGTATCTAAAAGTACTCAAAAATCTTCATTCTACGAATAAAATGATAAAAAACTACTTAAATTATCCAAAAATATTCGAAAGTAGTAGAATTGCTTAAGATAAGGTAAATGTTCGGATTACTTCGGATACTAATTCAGGTTCGATTCGGGTTCAGGTATTACCCGATATCCAAAATACCTAAACTTAAGCCCCCTTCAGATATTTTTAAAAAATCGGTTCGGATCGGGGTCAGATTTTTCGATTCGGGTTCAGATTTCGGATAAATGCCCAGACTTACAGTAGATAATAAACCAATAATTTAAACCATTTTTATTTGGATGCTATTTAGCCACCTCGAATTTAAAAAGTTTAATCAAGAGAAGCTATAGGCATGAACCTTGACAAGCTTCTTCTCCTTCATCATATTCCTAACCCTCTCAACATCTTTCCACATCCCTCTGGATGCATACACATTAGCCAAGACCACAAAAACACCATCGTTCCACGGCTCGAGCTTAACCATGTGTTGAGCCACCCACTCAGCCATCTCAACATCCCCAAACTTCTCACACCACCCATCAAACAACCCCATACCACCACGCTAGACTTCATCGGCATCCCTTCCACCACTTTCTTGGCCTCCTTAAGCCGCACGTCCCGGCTCAGCAGATCAACTATGCATCCGTAGTGTTACAAATCCGGTTATAAATCGAACTCTGAACTCATCATTCCAAAATAAGGTTTTCCTTCTTCCACAAGAGCTCCATGAACGCAAGCACTGAGGACTCCCACGAACGTGACATTGTTTGGTCTGACAGCGTAGTAGAATGATTCCGACGGTGAAGTGATTTGTTGCCTTAGTGGTACCATTAAGCCTGGAGACAAGACCAGAGAACAAGACCGACCATATGTGTCTTTGGTTTTTCTCCTGATTAAGACGATGTTTAAAATAAACTCAAACTGTTCTCAAAGATCAAGTATAGAAGTCTCACTACAACATAATACTGAATCAAAAGCAAAATGGTCCCACAGATCCAAATAAGAAGTCAAACAGCAACTTATATTGTAATCGAAGATCAGTAGCTGAGCAGTTTAAGACTTTCAACGATTACCACGTTCGAAATTGATCTTGCTTCGACCAGAACCACCATAGTCATCCCTGCCACCACCGCCACTTGCTCTCATAGTTCCACCAGACCCAATTTTGTCCAAAGGTTTCTTACCTCTCTTCACATCAGACACAAATCGGTCCAGACCAAAAGGATCTTGTTCCTCTTCCTTCTCAAACTCAACAGGTCGTTCTCTCTTACCCGACCTCTCCGAAGCACCCGTAAAACCTTTGTCTGGTTTAAACCTCTCAGTGTTCTTGAGCTTATCAAGCTGCTCGTCTGCATTTCCATACATTTCTTCATCTGTATCTTTCTTTGGCTTGTACAGCGTTGAAAGAGTAGGTTGTGCAGTGAACAAGCCCTTGTCATATACGTTGTACTGATCATCAGTAGCGAAACCTGAATCCATTCCCTTCTCTTGGTTGAAGAGACGTTGATCATACATAACCTCACCGCCTTTTCCACCTGTAGACGCCATTCCAAGAGCGACTTTCTCACTGATATCACGGTCTCTGTCTCTCGTGATCTTGCTCTTCTTCCCCATGGAAGCATCTTTAGCTTCTAATCTCCTCTCCCTCTCTCTTTCCCTGCGACGCTCTTCTCGGATCTTCTCCCTTTGAATCCGTTCTTCCCTTTCTTCTCTACTCTCCTTTGGCCCTTCCCTCTCTCTTTCCCTCTCCCTCTCCCTCCCACGGTCATGGTCATAGTCATAATCACCTCTCGGGTCAACACTTTCACTCCTAGCCCTGTCAGGGATACTCGCAGGAGCACCAGTTCTTTCGGACCGAGCTTTCTGAGCAAGAGCCCTCAGTTCCTGCTCTTTTCTTTCCTTCTCCTTCATCATCATCTCTTTCTGCACCTTTGACCGCATCGAAACAGCCTCTCTAGCTTTCTGCTCAGCTACATACAGAGCCTCCGATAGCTTAGCAAAGTTATCATTAATCTGAACATCTTGTAAACCTCTCCCATCAGCAGCAAGACGTTTATCAAGAGGGATAGTGTACCCTTTCGGATTCTTCCAGTTTGAGATACAAGGAGGGATTTTCCAGTCTTGCTGATCCTTGACAGTAACAGGCCTGGGCGGCGAATGCATAACCGGAACAGGGGGAGAGCCAGAAGCCTTAGGGACTCTCTTGTGTTTAAACTTTGGTGGATCAAGTGGATCTACAGGCATCTCAACCATCCTAATAATCCTCTCTTTAGCACCGGAATTAAACGCTGAAGATTGCTGAGACGGCTTATACTTAATATACTTGGAATCCCCTGATTGCCTAGGTACATTAGTAGGCTGAGCTGCACTCAATCTCACATTCACAATCTTCTCCATAGCAGCTTTTGTTTCTTCCGTCGTCTCCTGTATCTGCTTCTGCAACTCCTCCTCTTCATCCACAACACCACCATCCTCGTTTTTCAGTACCTTTGGGATAATATCCTTATGCTGAGAGTAAACAATCTTCTTTGAGTTCTCGTTCTGTCTCACAATGGCGTCAAACACCACGTTTCCCTGAGCATCGACAGTAACGGGGAGAGTCTTGGATCCAGGCTTATTGGATTTATTCTTACCCATACCAAGAGGATACTGAGCAACGTGTATCTCAGGGAAAGCACCACCATCTCCAAAATCCTCGGGATTCCTCGGACGGAAACCTTTCCGCTTCAGGTAAGCAGGTACTGCTTTGAAAGTTATAACAGCGGCGGAGGTTTCGGAGTCGGATTCAGTGAATCGGTTTTTGAACCATGGATCGTTTGAATGGTCATAAAACGTTGTAGATGTTGATTTGGCTGGAGGTAGAAGGTCTTTCAGAGACGCCATAGTGAGTAGCTCGACAGATCCCAGAATCGAGATATTTAACTCTAGCAACCTGCATACAAACAAGAACAGGAACAATACCAATCAGAACTTACCAGATTTATGCACATATCCATCGAAATTAGGGTTTCGAATGATAAACTCGATGCAACAATTAGATCTAGACTAATTCCTAGCAAATCTGGATTCAAATCTCTAGAATAGAACGAAAACAAGTAGGCTGGACTTTTGAGAACGACAGAGAACCTTAAAAACAGCAGAAAACGAGACGATAATGGAAGAAGCTAACCTCGGACGAAAATTGATCGACGGGATGAGTGGCGCAGAGCGATGAGGAAGAAGAACGAAAGGAGGTGAAGCTTGTTTCTGGGAAACAAAAATCAGACTTGACTAGGGTTGGGTTAAAAATATATGTAATTTAAAAAATTATCGTCGCCTGAGAGATTCGAACTCTCGCGGGGAAACCCCATGTACTTAGCAGTCACACGCCTTAACCACTCGGCCAAAGCGACTTGTTGTTGATTCTTTATTGAAGATTTTATAAAAAATAACAATATCGCTTTTGAATATGGGTCATAGAATGCTTGCTAGTTGTGTTTTTTTTTTTTTTTTTGATAAAATGTAAATTACATTATCAAAAGGAAAGTTAATTACAGAGGCTAGCAAGCCATTTGCTTTAACCATCCACTACAAGAAAAATTGTATTTAGCTACAAATTTTTTCGTGGCTAAAGCCAAAAATCCGTGGCTAATTCGCCCTTAGCCACGAATAGCCACGAAAATGTTTCGTAGCTTCGAGCTCGTTGCTAATGTTTAACCGTGACTATTCGTGGCTAGTCGTAGCAACCTTGTCACGGTGTAGCCACGAACCTATTCGTGGCTAATAGCCACGAATAGCTACGACTAACCACGATATATTCGTGGATATTAGCCACGAATAGACACGACCTTATTCGTGGATATTTACCATGTCTAGCCATGATATAGTCGTAGCTATATAGTTACAAAAAACAAAAAAAAATATAAAAATACAAAAAAATAAAATCTTTATTTTTTATTTATAACAAAATACAATACAAAATACAATACAAAATACAATACAAATACAATATATATACAGATATATGTATATATACTTTTTTTTTTGGTAAAATATGTATATACATATATATATATATACGAATACACAGGAAAAAAAAGAGCTGATACACCGTCGATACACCGGCTCGCCGCCGACGCTCCGCTTATCCACCGTCGTTGCTCCTCCACAGCTGCTCCTCCACCACCGCTGCTCCTCCACCGCTGCTGCTCCATACCACCATCACTCCGTGAGAGAAGAAGAGCCGATACACCGCCTCAGCACCATGGCCGCTGCAACGCATCTGCCTTGAAGCTCCGGCAATGCATCTCTTCATTGTTTTCGCGTTCAGTCTCTCTGTAACTCCGAATCCTCTTTGTTCTTCTTCCCGATGACTTTTACAGAGATCTGAAAAAGTTCAAACCAGGTTAGTGACAAAGTTATCTCAGATTCTTGGCCAAACTCAAGAGAGAGATGGAGAATCGAAGGTCAGGCAACCAAACCACACACGACGTGGTTACTTACCGTGGCGACAGGAGGAGATCTCACGACTTCGCCGGAGCTTTCTTCATCTTCGTCCGGCGGTGGAGGAGGTAGATCTAGTCCGATTCAGCTTCTGACGAAATCACCTGCAGAGAGAGAGAGGAGCAAATCTGAAATTAAAAATAGAAGATGAAGAAAAAAGAAGATGAAGGATGAGATTCAGAAAAGAAAAGAAGATGAAAAGAAGATGAAGATGAAGAATGAGATGAAGGTTGTATCGATTTGATGCAGAAAAAAAAAAGATGAAGGATGAGCTGCTATCGACAGGAGGAAAGAGAGAAGATGAGAACACAAACAATAACAAAAGAAAACCAAAACAAACATTTATGATCGTTAGATGTGTGAAATCAACGGTGGAAATTAAAAAAAAGGTCAATCCTTGTCTTATTTCATCAACCAATGAGAATAAAGATCTTATTCTCATGAATTTTGATTTAACAGTTTTATTCTTTATATATTTGGAAGATTAATTTTAGATAAATTAAGGATAAATAAGTTATATATCTAAATACTATTTAAAAAATCAATAATATTTTCATTTGTAATTAACATCTATTACAAAGTACTTATATTTTGATTTTATAGTTTTTGATTTGTATTAAAAGATTTGTAGATTTCAAAAAAATTAACTTTAGTAGATTAGTTGATGTAAAGTATATATATATACTGGTTTAGATTTTTGTTTTATGTATGTATAATTAATGTTATATTTTGATTGTATAGTATGATTAAAAGTTTAGTGTATAAAGTATAATTATATTGTTTAGGATATGTTTAGGATTTAGAGTTATGAAATTTGTAAGTATTGAATTTTTAGTTGTGGATATATTATAGGAATTAGAGTTTTGTTGGTTAGGTTTTTGTTTGTAATTTAAGGTTTTAGGGTTTGTTTATAGTTTAGGAGTTGTGGGTTTATAGTTAGAGTTTGTGATATAAGGTTTGTGATTTATGTTTAGAGTTTAAAGTAATTAAAATATAAATTAGGGTTTGTTTATGGTATAGGATATGTTTAGGGTTTAGAGTTATAGATTTTGTAAGTATTGAAATTTTAGTTATGGATTTATCATAGGAATTAGAGTCTTAGTTAGGTTTATTGTTTATAATTTAGGGTTTTTGGGTTTGTTTAGGGTTTGGAGATGTGTTTAGTGTTTTAAGTTAATGTTTGAAGGTTTAAAATTATAAATTTGGAAATAATAGTTTTATTGATATATAATTGGAATGTTATATTTTTGTTTATATTTTAGAAGTTTGAGGTTTATTTAGAGTTTGGGTTTAGGTTATATATATATATATATATGTTATACAATTGTGGTAAATAAATAGTTTTATGTATATATAATTAAAAGTTTATATTTTGATTTTATTTTTTTATGATTTAGAGTTTAAGGTTTAGAGTTTAGAGTTTTAGGGTATATTTAGAGTTTAAGGTTTTGAATAGCCACGGATAAAATCGTGGCTATTCGTGGCTATCTGTGGCTAAACTTTTCCACGATAATTTCGTGGCCACTCGTGGCTAAATTAGCCACAAATAGCTACGTTTCAGATCATGGCTAGTTAGCCACGAAAACGTTCGTGGCTAGTCGTGGCTATGTTCTTCCACGACTATTTCGCGACTAATTTTCTACGAATAGCCACAAAACATTTTTCGTGGTTATTTAGCCACGGATAGCTACGAACTAGCCACGAAAATGATTCGTGGCTGATTCGTAGCTATTTTGGCTGGGAAAATCATAGCCACGAACCGGTCGTAGCTTGTTCGTGGCTAAAAACAGTTTTTCTTGTAGTGATCGTTGATATCCATGGGAGGTTTTTAAAAGAATTGTTTAATATTTTCTTTTTTTGAGTAGGTGTGAAAAAAAAGAAAAAAAAAAAGCAAACAATAAAAATGTGACACGTGTCTATAATAGTGCAAGGGTCGGTTCTTATATAAGCAATTTAAGATACTGGTTCTAAAATGGGACCCATAGATATTATTTTTTTATTAATTTTTTTATGGAAACATGTGCTAAAAAAACTCCTAAAATCTATTGATGTACATGCTCTTATGATCCAAAAAAAAGTAGAAAAAATCATAAGAAGCTAAGGTTCAAGATGAAACACATTACTTAGCAAAATGAGAACCAAAGGGACAATAGCCTAGAGCAGCCTTTTATGGTTTTCCTGGCTAGAATGATGTCCTTTATGTTTCGGTCCAATCGGTTGAAGAAGACTTGAGCAGTACTTGACGGAATATTGTGTCTCCTATCGTTTTTCTCCCTCCTATTGTTTTCATTCAAAAAAAAAAATCATAGCTTGCGCTGTAAACATTCGCAGTACTTTAGCTCCGGCAGAACTATTATCACCCATCATCCAATAGATCATTCCTTCCCAAGAGGAAAATTGTTGCATCCTTATACCCAGTTTCAGAAGCAATAGTTTCCAAACATCAGCCGTGAAAGAACATTGAATAAAGAGATGGTCCCTGTCTTCAGCGGAGAGGGAGCATAAGGAACAAGCTTGGTTGATGTCTAATCCCCAACTTGCTAGCCTTGCATTCAAGGGAAGACGATCTAAGTTTGCTACCCAGAAATTAAAAGAGTGTTTGAGCACTCTGTTCTTAAACCAAACAGCCTTAGACCAACTTTGAATGGGGCATCTTAGTCTTATAGCTTCCCATGTGACTTTTGTGGAGAAGACAGTAGCATACTGGTTTGGAGATTTCCATAAGTAGTGATCCCTGCCTGAAGAGTCATTTGGCGAATTCATAGTCTGAAGAATATCCCTTATCGCCTTTATGTTTGTATCTCGGGTCCTCAAAGCCAGACTCCAATCACGCGCATAGAAAGCTTCCCTCACCGTGCTCTGAAGAGGAATTCCCATTCTCATAGGTCCATTATGACCCACGAGATCTATAAGAACTCCAATATCAGAACAGCTGTCGAACCAGAAGCTTGAGCTTCTCCCATCCCCCACTTCACAGGGCAAGAACCTTTTAGCCAAATCCCTCAAAGACAGAAGAACCTTCCATATCCATGAATCAGTAGACTTAGATTCTAAAGACTAGTTGTGTTAGCTTACTCTAGTTTTCTTAAGGAAAGTTTCCTCTCAAAATAATTCAGTTGTGGTACTCTTTTTTTTTTGTCAAAATCAACTCTAGTAACTCTTGTATGGGTCATAGAATGCTTGCTAGTTGTGTTAGCTTACTCTAGTTTTCTTAATGAAAATTTCCTCTCAAAATCTTTTAATTGTGGTATTCTTTTTTGTCAAAATCAACTCTCGTAACTCTTCCAATCAAGATTTTCATGTGTAAAAAGGCCAGCGCGTGCTATAACGCGCGACGAAGTTTCTCTCCCATCTCCCTCAAGTCCGAGCTTTCATTCTCCGGCGCGTGCTGCCTCCTCGGTGTCGGATCTTCGTCGGCGTTCGGGGAGGGCCCTTTTCGTTCCGTTTCCTTTCCCTGTGAGGTGGTCGTGGCTGGGTTAGTGTCATCGCCCGTGAGTCGGAGTTGTTAGATCGAACTGGATGAGAGGCGTGTTGCCGGTTTCGACGGCGAGCTGGGGCTTATCGGTGGTTCAAGGCGCGACTCGAGCACACTTCGTCCGGATCTACTGTCGGTGTCGGTGGTGGCTATGGCGGAGCTGGGTTAGGGTCTCTTCGCGGAGGCGCTGCAGACCACGGGTCCTGTTTCTCGCGGCGGCTCTGCTCTCTCAGTTCAGTGAGACGACGGCGGGGTAAGGTCGACGGCGACGGCTGTTCGTCTTGCTCCCGGTGAAATCTCGACGGTTTGCTGTATCTCCCCGACGGCGGAGGCTACTGGTTTCAGGCTCTGCTCCTCATGGGTTTGTTGCTTCTCTCAAGGCGGGTGGTCTACTCGGCGGTTCCAGTGACTGGTTTGTCGCCATGGCTTTGCTGCTTCCGGTTGATTAAGGTTATGGTATTGTCCGATTAGTTTTTATCTTGTTAACGTTCTGTGAATCTTTTTGCAATTCGTTCTTGGTTGAGAGAGGTTAGGCTCGGGTTAGGTTGGTTGAGTGAAAGTCGATTAAGGTTAGAGCTAGATCCGCGAATTCGGCCGGGTCTCGTTATCTTTAGATTGGGAGGGTGTAGTAAGGTTACGGCGTGGTGATGCTCTTGTGGCTATTAAGCGCTTTCTACTTGTGTAATCTCGTGCGTTGGGCTGGATCCAGGAGTTACGTGGGCGTCGTTAGATGTGGAGGACAGTCTTATTCGAGCCCCTTGACTTTGCTGTCGAAAGGCCCCGCTATCGAGTTACCGGATGAAAAATCTTCCCTTGGCATTGTACGGGTCCTTTAGCCTTTGATGTGGTGTGTTCCTCCCGAGATCTTCTGCTCCTTGCTGGCTTCCGAGAGGTTTATCGGTAATTTGTCTAAATGCTCTTGAGCAACGCCGACAAAATATCGAAGGTTTAGTTTCCATGTTTTTTAACCTTTTTTTGGCATGGTTTCTTTTATTAGGTCTAGCAAATTGTGTAAACAAATTGTAAAACCTTCCATCTCATTTTCATTAATGAATATTAACATTCTTATCAAAAAAAAAAGATTTTCATGTGGTTTTTCTTAAAGATGTTAGTGGTATAAACATGTTGATTAGAAAAAGAAGATAATGATTACTTCTGTATATTGAGATTTTATCTATATTTGGAGAGGCCGATTGTTCAACCAAGACTTTTGACCAACAAAAAACAAAACATTCTTCCAACTTTTGTACTAAAAATTGGTTAAGTTTGGTTTAAACAATTAAATTTGTGATAGAAAAAAAAAGAGTAAACACACTTTCTAGAATTGTCGAACTGAAGGTAAAATGAACTATAAGCGCTCGAAACTTAAAAAAAAAATTACATGGAATTTGAAGTTTATACTTAGTGGGATACTTGGATATTCAGTTTTTGATTCTTTAACCATTAGCCATGGTAGTTTGCAAGTTTTGGTGGACAACTTCGCGTGCTTGAGTTGAGGTTAGCTTAACGACAAAGATCTTGACCGTATGACTTTAAATATCTGTTAATTCCACCTCTTTGCATTACAAAACTCGGAAGTTCTGAGTATACTTGCTTAAATATAATTGTCGTAGACTCGTAGAAGTGGAACCAGACGCAACATCTTCCTACTTCATTTTGTATTATCACATAAATCTTTGATATTATGCACTTGAGTATCATATTCATACAAAAGGCTTAGATGAAACATTTGAGGGTATTGCTCTTAATTTCATATTAACAGATATGTATATGTTAAATTTTATTTATAGAATTTACATATTTTTATCCAGAGAAATCATAAATTGTAAGATTTAATGTATATAAAATGGGTCCATATTAAATAATCAAGAGAATCATATCTGAGGACAAAAAAGTAAATAAATACTGTGCTCGTGGGTGGAACCTCCGTTGACCGTGGATCCCAATGGCAATGGCCTTTTCCTGCGGAATAGTTTAATGCATGATTAATTAACGTAACAATTAATTGTAATTTAACTTAATGTACTATGATTATAATAAATGGGTTAACTTAATCACCTCATGAGGCCGGTGTTGATTGATGTTTTGGTCGAGGAGAATCACGCAATACTTATGAGTTGATTTAACATATACTCCATGTGATTAAAAACGTATTTTCCCCCATGGCTGGACTTGCGTATGGACAAGTGAATTGTTCAAACATAAAATAAAACAAATAATGAAGGTATTAATTAACTATCTCTATTGTTGGATTTGCATACGAGTTAGTGCATGTATGTGTTTAATTTATGGGTCAAGTTATTAATAATGACTGACTAATGCCCAAGAAAAGTCAAATAAGAGTACATCATAAGAATGCTTAACCTACCTGCAAATTGTATTGACAAAAAGATAATTTCTTACTACTCTTTTATGACATTTTTTAGAATTTTATTATATTTATTCTTTAATAAATTGAGTTCTAAGCATAAAAGTTTGCTGCTTTGTATTTGTTATTCTCATTGACCAGACGCAATAGTTCATTTTTCAAAGAGTTGTTTTAGCTTTAGTTCTAGAAGATCCGATCACAATTTTTTTTTTTTTAACTATAAAATATAATATATGATAAAATCAGGTTTAATCGAGTATATTAAACTCTGCTGTGAAACCAATAATTAAATAAACCTCAGAGCTAAAATGATTCTTTTTTTTTAAACAAGAGTGATTAAATTAAAGATAAAACTACGGAAAAAGGGGGCCAAAATTGGAAGACTCAAAAGGTTCATCCATCGAAGTGCCATTTTCGTCGCTGTGGTAATAAAAGTTATTAAAATACCAAGGCGAGCTAGGTGGATACGCAGGGTCAACGTAAACGAACTCGCTCCACGGCTCATCGTAACTCGTCTCTAGACTCGGTAACTCGACTATCTCACTCAGTTCTTCCGCCGTTGATGATGCTGCTTCTTCGCTCGACGGTGACGACAACGAAGACGACGAGTAGCTACTCGACGAAGACAAGTGAGTCTCTGAGACAACAGTGGCGGGATCAGAGATCACGACGGCTGAAGAGGAAGAGAAGTCCATGGCGGCGGCTACAGCAGCTGCGGCTTGAACGTCACGGGGAGAAGAGGAAGCTGGACGGGGAAGGTAAGTGGCAAGCTCCGGGAAGTTGAGAACGGCAGAGGTTCCTTTGATGGTTAGAGCAGCCGCGTCGTGTGCACGCGCCGCCATCTCTGCCGTGGAGAAAGTTCCGAGCCAGATTCGGCTCTTCTTGCGTGGCTCACGGATCTCGGAGACCCATTTGCCCCATGTTCGCATCCGGACGCCTCGGTAACCCGGGTCGGGTCTAACTCGTTTCTTGTTATTGGTTCGGTGAGACTCTTGGTCTTGGCGATGATGATGTTTCTCCTCCTCCACCGGAGATGATTGTTTAACGGAGGAGATGGATGACTCGGTCATTGACACGTGGGTTTGACTCAGTTGAGTGTGAGGATAGTATGTACGTATAGGGTTTATATAAAGGCTAGAGAGTTTGAAGTATTGAAGTGAATGTGTTGAAGTTAGTTAGAAAAGGACAGTAGATCGCTTACTTATTATGATGACAGGTGTGTTCACATTACGTTAATATAAATATATTTGAAAATGACCCATTTAATTTTTCTTTTATTTAATGTTAGTATTTTACATTTGGCTGCAACTCCATTAGTGAACCCCTTATGGGATTCTTAAATTTTTTTTTTTTTTTTTTTTTGGGAAATGTAAAAAAAAAAAAATCAAAAAAAAAAAAAACGAATCAATCGTTGTGTAACACATGTCATGAACAGTGTAAGAACCGGTTCTTAAATAAGGATTTTAAGAACCCCAAGCCCTTAAAACCCTTGATGGAGTTGCTCTAAGAGCATGACCATTGAAGAACCCCTCATGGGGTTCTTAAAAAAAAAAATTTTTTTTTTTTTTTTTTTTTTGGGAAAAGTGTAAAAAAAAAAAATTGAAAAAAAAAAAATTGACGAATGACAGGGTGCCACGTGTCATGAACAGTGTAAGAACCGGTTCTTAAATAAGGATTTTTAGAACCCGGGTTCTTAACTATTCACGTGGGACCCACGTGAATAGTTAAGAACCCGGACCTTAAGATACCTCAATGGCCATGCTCTAAGTGTTTAATTATCTCTTCGTGGTAACCTATGCATGGTCCATGATGATGTAATAACTTGATTATTTGATTATGGGCTAAAATTCCATTTGGAATGGACTAGGAACTTATGCACGTAGACTAGTAATTAAAATGTTGATAAACAATAGTATACAAGCAAACTACTATTGGTTCCGATTACAAGCAAACTACTGTTGGTTTTGATTAGTAACTTTTAACTGCTGCAATCGGAGATATGTTGCTTTAGTTGTTACCAATCACAAAAATAATATTAAAAGTTATAGTAAAAACGGTTATTCTAATTTTTTTTTATTATCGATTTTAATAACAGTTTTTATTTATAATTTTGCACTACTCAACTGTTTATCACTTTCACTAACATTTAATATAATCGTTCCACTTTTATTCACCAATCAGACTTATTGTATGATGTAATAACACACTAGCCATTGGACGAAAAATATATTCATTCGCAGAATCATAGACGGTGGCGATCGGAACATAAAATTACTACTTTTTGAAGGAAAATTATTTTGAAACTATAAGGTATACTTATATATGAACTCCCTAGTATAGAAGCTCGGATTTTTTAAGGTTTGAAGTTGATAATAATGTAAATAAACAGATCATAGAGTATGATATACTGTTAGGGTTAGAAACTAATTAGAAGGAAGGGAAGAGGAAAAGAGATAGAATTAAAGAGACCCACAAGGAGTGAAGGCTCTTTGCCCCATCTCAGCATGGCATTTCTGACAACTGTCAACACCCTTCTTCCCACATGCCTAGCTTTATTTTTATATAATCGCCCTAATTTCTATTTTTAATCATTAGTATAACTCTTCCATACATTCGCTATTTAATGTTCATTTAACACACTTAAATAAACACATTTCACTGTTTATTTTTCTCTTATTTTTTGTTGTTTTGTTGGTAGTCGATTTGATCGTGACATTTTAGTACCTGAGAGTATCTTTGTAATGTATTTTGATATTAATGCTAGAACTAAGCCAGTGTGATTGAGGTTTTAGACAATTATTTATGAGTCTACTCATGTTTAATTGAATTTTATACTAGTTAAGTTAGTAAAAATGCAGGTGTAAACTAGTACTATATTTTTGTATTCCTAGGGTTGCGTTTGCTTCTGTATATTGCAGACTTTGCATATGAACATGGACATTCGAAACCTAACTTTCATGGATTGTAAACCTAATGCATTGTGTTGACGAAGTTATTCAACCCTTACGCTACAAGCTAGTTTATTCATAAATAGTACAT
Source organism: Orychophragmus violaceus (assembly GCA_030180135.1). Taxonomy (NCBI): domain Eukaryota; kingdom Viridiplantae; phylum Streptophyta; class Magnoliopsida; order Brassicales; family Brassicaceae; genus Orychophragmus; species Orychophragmus violaceus. Next base: position 107,858,141 of record CM058232.1, read on the forward strand.
TATTGAATTGATAATAACAAATTAATGGTGAGACGGGGTCATGGTCTGCGGATTTGGAACGGCAGCTGAAATCAGGTTTTCATGCCGTTAGTGAAAGGCTCCGGCAGTTACCACAAATTTTTCCAGATCAAATCCGTCGGCGACGCGGTGGCAACATCGTGTGTTTGTCTTTAAAGAGTGTCACGGGAAATCCCGTAATTTTTTTGTCTGGTTGAAGATCTCTACGATTTATTAGGGTTTTAATTTTGGTTTTTTATTTATGGGTTAGTACTTTTGTAAACCCGATTGATTCCGATTCTAGATCGGTTTATTATAATTATATAATATTAAAAATACAAATTAATGAGTAAGGAAGGCTGACCTATCTGAAAATATATAAAATATACAAAGAAAATAGCATCGACTAAATACAATTTTTTTAATTATATCAACTGTTTATATCACATTAGTTAACCAATAAACCCGGACATAGCTAGACCTCAGACAACCATCAAATCATGATGAATAAATTAGCAGTATTTCGAACCAATTAAATCAATCTGTTTTTTACCAACCTAGCTGGTTTATAAAACTTGATATACAAATATTCAATTTCCTTTGTTGTTTAAAGATAAACTAGCATGATTCGCTCGCACAGACATTATTAACATATACATTTATAAAAATGAAAAAATTATCAATTAAATTTAACAATAATAATAATTAAAAGACTATATCAAAATATTTATAATTAAATATAGATACAAACATCATTATACTTAATATCTTATTAAAATAATTTATAGTTTATTATAAAATAAAATTAATAACAACAAAAGAAATTATAATTATATGTTTATACAATATATAATACTATTAAAAACATTTTATCATTTATATATAAATTCAAAATTTATATAAATAATACAAATTTATTATATAAATTGAATTATCTATAACAACTATATTTATTAATATTTAGAAATATTCATAAATATTTTCAAATTTATCTTCTTACTTTTATTTTTATTCAAAATTATATATATCTCATAAATATATTTTAAATAAGATATAATTATATATATAATTTTTTAATTTTTAAAATATTTTATCGTTTATATTTATCTAAATATATATGAATTTATATAACTAATAATAATTTATTATATAATTTTTAATACACAATAGTCATAGTTATCAATATTAAAAATTCATAATTTAAAAATATTTTACATATTTACTGTCTTACCTTTTATTTATTTTATCTAGATGATGTATATCTCTAGAATAAAAACTAATGTAATAGATATAAAATCATAAATATAAACTAAGGTTAATATTGTAAAAAGCTTAATTTCATTAATGGTAACTTAGTAATTAACCAATTTGAAAATGAATATAAGGCCAAAAACATTTTTTAATTAATATAAAGATATAAAGATATGCAATTTTCTTATGAGTAAACTAGAAATTTCAAAAGTATTTTAAGATGCCTTGAAATTAGAAATGAACATGGCGTGCCTCGTGCATGAGACTAGGGTTTCCATGCTACCATCAATTACGTAATGAATTCATATAAAATTAAAATATGTGAACTGCCATTTAATTATGAAAATCCAACAGCATCCATTCCTCGCACTAAATAGTTGTGATATTTATGGCGTAAAAATATAGAAACGTGTGTTCGTATCACTATCACACTCCATGCTAATTAATCGATCTGTCTGATTTTTCTTGTGTTCTAAGTCTGTTTATTTCCCGTTGTTTTGTTTGCATAAATTGAATTACAATGAGTTCCTTAAAGTCTTAAAGTCTTTAACCACATATATAGCTGCATATGTGACATGTTAATTAGTCAAATTCGTTAACACGTACTTGCATATATAATATCGTCAGCAATATTGGTCACGAGTAATTAAATATTAAACATATAGCTCCGGTTAGTGGCACCATATGTAAAATAAAAATAAAATACACTAGTAGCAATATATCAGAAGTTGACAAAAAAATATATATATATATCAGAAAATTCGTTTGGACTTTGACTGGAGAAAACTTTGTGATAAAAACTACATTGGTTAATGAACAAGTGGTGCTCAAAATAATCCTCTAAAGCGTGTAAAACAATACTTGTATATGTATAAAGTTCAAATAATAATTTTAAGAAAATATTGTAATTTTGGCTTTGATTAGTATGTTACCAATTTGTTTTCGTGCAATGCGAAATAAAATGCATACTCGCAAGTCTACGTTTTTTAAAAAATAATAAAAGAACCTATTAAATGAAAAGTAAAATTTAGATAGTTTATTTATAGAGTTAATTTTTATATTGATTTTGATTGATAACATCCAAAATGACATAATTGCATTGGATGTTATATTTGTTGAATAACATTTTTAATACAATTCCACCATTTTACAAGTTACAAATTAAAACCTTGATATGTTGTTGTGGTCCATCATGGATGAAGTAGGGATAAGAAAATCAGGTCTGCTCCTTTTTAAATTTATTAAACAATTTTATCCCCAAGAAATACTTGTTCAACAAATTTGTTAGTAGATGAGAACAATCAATGGGCTGGGACCAGTTTGGGCCTACAAGGACAAGAGGTTGGTTAATTGTGGGCTTTAAAGAAATGGGGCCCAATTGAACCCTAAATCTTTCAACTTTCCCAAATTTGACCACACATTTCAACAATTTAGTACATAATCCCTGTCCTTTTTCGCTTGTCACGTTTACCAATTATAAACCGGCACACACCTAACCAGTAACCACCACTAGCCCAAACCTCTAACTATATATGGTGTTACATTCGTGCATAACACATGGCCATTCGTGCTTGCACACTGATTGAATCTTTAATTCTTTCAAACCACTGATTAATTGAGTAGTTAATTATTTGCGAGTTTCACTTATTTCTTTGACCTCACAAATAAGTCATTTAATGGAATGTCTCTAATTTATTGTTTTAGTTAATATCAGATCATGGAGCAGTTGTTAACTTTAGGCATGGATATATGTTGATAAAATATTTGTCGTGAATATGCTTAAAGAAATAAATAAAATCATGGAGACTTTACAATTGTATCAACATCAATGTTCGCTCCACATTTATTCACATTCTGTCCGTTCATAAACTTATAACCATAGCTAATTTTGTACTTTTGATGGTACTACGATATTATTATTTTTTGGCACAAACGATGGTACTAAGATGTAAATAATTAACTTACTAAACTATTGTACTAAATCGTATTTATATAAAAAAAGACTATTGTACTAAATACTAGTGAATTAATTAATGGTTGTATTGACTATAGTAGTACTCGATATGATTATATATTTTTGCTTATGCTTGTAAACTAAAGAACGATATAGTTATATGTATAACTCAAATTTTAGATTCTTAAATATTAGATATCGCATAGACTGATAGACGCGTAGCGTAGGTTTTATTATAATCTATTAGCATAATGACTTGAGATTATCACGTAAAAGAAAGGAAAGTGATTGTTGACCAAAAAAAAAAAGAAAGGAAAGTGATTTTACAAATGTTCTTCTGTTCTTATATTTTGTTATAGAAAAATACCAAACAATTTTTGTTTTGCTTAAAACACTAAATCACTTTCCATCAATTATATTCAAGAAGCACAAAAAACCATCATTAAGTTTTCAACCCCTAAAGATATAAAACCTAAAGTTCAAAAAAAAAAAAAAGCCTAAACTCATAATCTCACACGAACCTGGAATCTTTAAATAATTGGATTTAAAGATTATGCTGTTTCAAAAAAAAAAAAAAAAAGATATAAAACCTTCCCAACATTATTTGTAATCATTTACCGATCGATTTTTTCATCATAATCTTCGACATATTTCTTACAAAACCAATGATGTTTCCACAAAAGATAAACCTCTTCAATAGGAACAATGTGCGATAAGTGCCGTGAAGAAAATGTTTACCCACACCACAAGGGGCGGACGCACATTTTAAATTTCGTGGCACTAAAAAAAACAAGTTTTTTTTTTTTTTTTATCATCTGAAGTTATATTTTTTATTAAACATGGTGGAATGCGGTTTTGGATTACCAGAGCCGGCAGAAGGTAAAACTTATCCGGAAACTAAGCCCAACAAATAGGCAACTAAGTCCAACAAAAAGGCAACTAAACCGGCAGAACAAGGAGAAATCCCGGTACCAAATCCTATAAAAAGAAACAAAACCTACAACTAAAACAAAGATCAATCGATAAAATCCAAAGCCAACCAGAAACCAAACGAACTTGTATATCTTGATCTATGTAGAGATGCTTGAGCGAGATTTACCGCTGTTGCCCACGGCCCACCAACGATAACATCAGCTATCCGAACAAATGCTGAAAGACCTTCTCTCAGACTCAAAGAACCAAAGCTTCATAACCCGACAAGAAGGGACCACTACGAGGACCGCTAATACTCTTTCGGAAACGGTTGCGACGCACACCAATGCGTCCATAAACACCTAGATAGAAGCCTAAAGAAACCAAACCTCGACAGATTTGGATCAACTAAAGCCAAACCAACCTAACCTACCCGGACCCAAGAAACTCCCGGAAATAAATTAGACTAGAAAGCACTCAACGCATACACACACAAACAAATCAACGACACTACAAGTTCATCAGTCAGGTGACTTTAAGACTCGATTGAAACCTGCAAAGAAGAGGACTTAAACCATGAAGACTAAAACCGAATGACCACAGCTCAAACCCTAACCATAACCGGAACCAGCACTAGACCACACCTAGAACTAAATCCGAAGCCCAGACCAAACGAAAGATCGACATCGCCACAGACCAAGACCTCCTCGTCACTAACACCGGAAGGATCTAAATAGACATCGAAGGTACGGACTCACCAAACCAGACGAGCGAGCAAAGGAAGCGACGGCGGCGAAAGCTCCACGGCCACGCACACACCAGGCGGAGGCGACGATCGGCGACAGCCAGGAGCAGAGGCGGAGCCCGGAGAAGAGACGGCAGTGACGGAGAAAGGAGCCGGCGAAACCGTCGTCAATAGCAGAAGAGCTTGAGCTGGCATCATCTACACTGAACGGCGACGAGAGAACCTCCCCGGCAACGGCAGAACCGCCGGCCGAGGAGAAAGCGTGAATCCGAGAGGAGAACGGCGCGCCTCGAAAACCGTGCCTGAGAGCACTTTACTCTAGGGCGAACTCAACAAGTTTTATTTCTATAACTAATTTTAATTTAGTAGTCTATTTTTAATATTTATATATAGATAATAACAGCTGGAACAAATATATTTTTATACAGATGGATTATTATGTACAATATATTATCATAAATTAATATGCATTTCACAAAATATATATGCATGTTTTATTTTAGTTCAAATTTAAAAAAAAATCAAAAATAAGAATAAAATTTTAATAGATTTTTTAAAAATGTTATCAAACAAATTATAATTTTTTAAAATTATATTTAATTTTAAATTTAAGTGCCCCATATAGATTTAGTTTCTGGAGCCGCCCTTGACCACAATGGTCTGACCGGCCGATCGAGTCTCTAAAGGGAAAAACTCGCTTGGACCTAACCATCCCATTGGACCACATGACCGCCCATAAGCAAATACAAACAGACAAATAAGGACCACAAGGATCAAACTTCAAGGCTAGTGTGTGCTAAAATCATTTTAAGCTTTAATTAGGGGTTTTTCCTCGAAGTTACTTGTATAGCAAGATATTAATCCCTAGGTTATGTTACATGTCACCTAGAGTAGAGCTACCAAATGGATTGTTCCCGTTGTCTATACGGACATGTTTAATATTGTCCATTTTTATTATAGATAAATAATGACTGTGTCCATCCATTAAACGTATATGTCCAAATTGCTTCTTTTCTGGATGATTCTTAAGAAACACTTACATCTGGTTTGAAGATGGTGGAATCGCAAAAGATTTGGGTAATATCTAAATAGACATACAAGAACTTGGGATTGTAGCCATGAGAGTTGGTGGCTGAAAATGGCCATGATTGAGTTGATCTTGCAGTTACAAGTAAATTAATATAAATATGAATATTTCAGAACATACATATATGCCAAGAAATAGCTAGAGGTGAGATGTTAGTTGTTTCAATACCCTTTTCATATGAATTGCTTATTTCGTTTGCCCCATCATGCATTAGAATTTTACAATGTTCATGTTGTATTATTAATTAAGAGCTTTTAATTTGTAAAAGATGATATATAATCACGTGTGAACAATATGAAAACAAATATTATGTCCAAATTGCAAAAATATAACCCTTATTTTATGAGGTAAGCATTGAATTTAGTTCTTTTTGTGCAATTATTTAAATGATCATAAATTCAATTATGCTATATAAAGTAATATTCTAACCGTAACGGCATTGCTTGTTTTTACTTTTTTATTTATTTATATTTATTTTAACCATGTTTTCTTATTAGAAACAAATATATTTTCTCTATTGTGTTGCTACTAGTTTAAAACAAGATGTTATAATAAATGTTAAAATCTCACTCTTTCTTTTACCTTTTAAAATAAAGTAAAATTGTTAATCAGGTATACTTGGTTTAATTTCAATACAAAATAATTGGAAATGATTGTTTTTTTTTAAATTATCATAATTTCACGAAACCAATTTTCACATATTCTATACAACTACGATGTATCATGAAGAGAAAGAACCATACCAAGGTTGACTTGCCATGCCGAAATATATTCGCATACTAGATAAAATGGATAAAAAGAAATACATTTCCATAATATTACATGAAAAGTATACCGGAAATGGCAATGGTTTTATTACCTTTACATAGTGTTGTGATTGTGGTTTGATTGGTAATGTGAATTTCTTTGTAAAATATATTTTGACTGCCTTTGAAGATCATGATAGCAATGAAAAACCCATTAAACATGATGCACTAGTATGATTTTGATTTAAATTTTATACATATTACAAAAACCAACCTTCTAGGAGGCTCTTAAAGAAATTCAAATTTTGTACAAAAAACAGTTAAACATAGAGTTCAAATGTGATTAACATTAATAAGAGAAAAAAAACAAACATAGGTAGCATAAATAGCCACAATCATGTTAACTGTCACAACTTCAATATTCCAAATAAGCATATGTAGCACAAATAGTCACAATCATGTTGACAATGAATATGAAATGAGACAATGTATTATACATGGTAAATAATTGGTGTAGCGGAAGCTTAACAAGTCAAGAGTTTGTTGATTCGAGAGCAGTGGCGGAGCCACTAAGAGAGTATAGGGGGCAGCTGACCCCGGTGAAATAATAAAAGAAAATTTAGTGTATAGAGAACAGTTATGTAGAGACGGATACGAGGACAGAAACGGGAACTGGAGCGGGGACGGAAAACGGTAAAATCAAAAATTTATAGAAACAGAGACGACATAGATACGTCAATATATATATTCTAGATTACTAAATATATACTCCAATTACAAAGCTACCTAAGTAAGATTTTAATATAGGAGATTAGTTTTTGATAGAACTAAATAAAATAAGATTTTTTTTTAATATTCAAGCATAATTAGCAATAAAGCATGATTTGTCTAAAGCACTTCTCTTCTTCCTTGGCTTTACGATAGAAGCCCTTAGTATTTCAGTTTGTTATATCAATTTTTCTTTCAATTTCTTTTACTTCTATTATGACTTTCATCATTTCATGGATCAATATAGAAGATTCAGTGCTAATATACTAATTGTATACAAAAAATAAATTTTTTTATGGTTTTGAAAATTGTCGGAAACGTCCCCATTATACTTTGCCGTCCTTGCCTTGCTTGAAACATCCCCGTGACGTTTCGAAGCTGTCCCCGTAAAGTCCCCGTCTCGGAAACGTAACGGGTATGTGAGACGTCACCCATTTGCCGTCCCTGTGCTACATAGGAGAACAGTAAGAATTCCGCAGCTCAAATGGTATTTAGTTAGGTGATGACCCCTTTGATCTAGGTTCAAACCCCCCAAATGACCCCTTTCTTCAATATATTTTCTTTTCTTTTTTAAACGGTTGCTGTCCATATAGTACTTTTCTTTACTTTTTGCAAAGTTAAATCTCATACACAATTCTTTTTTGTTTGCCAAAAACTAATTAATTGAAAAACACAGATGTGGTATTTGAACCCACAACGTTGAGACCTTTGATCAAATGCTTGTCAATTGAACTGTTTTCAATAGTTTACAAAAATAGTTTGTTATAGACAAAAACAATTTATCCATACATCATTTTTTCCAGGTTATACTTTTTATATAAAATAACAATATAAATATTGATAAATTTTAATTTTATTATTTATTATAATACATGGTAAATCACATAATATAATGAAAAATTTAGAAATTATATACTATGACCCCGTTGAAAAAAATTTCTGGCTCCGCCACTGTTCGAGAGAATACCAAGCTTAAGATTTCTTCTTAGAGATTATGAGTTCTAAACAAACTGATAATCAGAAAGGAATGAGCTGAAAAGCTTTGAATTTTTCAGAATGAAAATCAAATCCCAACAACTACTAAAACCAAGGGAAACAATGTAACTAAACTTTATATTGCCATATTTTATATACTTTTGTATTTGTTTATATTCTCATTCTTACACAAACTGGTTGATTGCTCAGTCTCTCAAATAATATATATAGATATAGTAGTTCTATTAGGATGGTTTGTTATTCATTTCTATTGTCATGAATCTTTCTTTATTCTTTATGTTAAATAAAATATTTGATTAATCAATTCACACTTTTATTTGTCCATTCAGATTTTTAATTTTAACCTTATTTTTTATTTGAAACAAATGTATTTTCTCCATTGAATCACTACTGGTTTAAACTATATGTCATAATAAATTTAAGATTTCACTCATTCTTTTACCTTTTAAAATAAAATAAAAATGCATTATTAAATTAAGGTATATCCGGTTTAATTTCAATACAAAATAACAAGAACCGATTTAAAAAATAGAAATATCAAAAATTCACTAAACCATTTCCACATACTTTATACAACTATGATGTATCATGAAGAAAAAGAATATACCAAAGTTGACTTGCCATGCCGAACACACACACACATATATATATATATATCATTTTTAGAAATATATTCTCATATGAGATCAAATGGGGAATAAAGAAATATAACTCCATAATATTATATGAAAGAATTTATCAGAAATGGCAATGATTTTATTACTTTTACGTAGTGTTGTGACTGTGGGGTTTGTTATAGGTAAATATTGTTTTCTTTGAACAAGATATTTTGACTATTTTTGAAGATCATGATAGCAATGAAAAACTAATTAAAGGTGATGCACTAGTATGATTTTGATTAAAATTTTATACATATTATCAAAACTAAAGAAGTTCAATTTTGTACAAAAACAAAAGAAAAAATACAGCTACGATTAAGAAGTTCAAATGTGATTAACATCAACAAGAGAAAGAAAAAAACATATCAATAAGAGAACTTTTTTTTTTTTGGACAAACAAGAGAACAAAATAAACATATATAGCATAAATAGCCACAATCATGTTGATCATCACAACTCCAATATTCCAAATAAACATATGCACCAAAAGTATGACTTACATAATTCCAATTTGCAGACCTTAAATCATTATTCTAACAAAAACCGATTGATTATATGAAATATCAATTATCTCGATTTTGGTGTCTGATGTTGGTCATCATATATATAATTCATACACTAGCGTTGAAATTGGTATTTATCTTATGAATAAAGCAGACAACATATAACAATGTTTGTGATGCACCTCCTTTTAATGGAAAAGTTTGGCTCTTAGTTTGTTACACAAAGTCTGAATTTCTAATGGACGGGTCTTCCACATGAGAGTTTATTGCATGTAAGCTGCTCTTTTCTGCTTATTTTTTTTGTACACTCATTTTATAAGTAATTGACCATATTGGTTTCTATCTTTGTAGGTCGGATTGTGAGTTAAATGTTGTTGTCCATCATCGTTTTGATGGAGCTGATAATGAGGAATATGAAGCTGAAGATGAGGACGTTGAAGATGAGAAAATCTTTTATGGGAATCTACATGATTTCCATCACAAATAAATTCACTTTGTCTAGTCAACGACTCCTTAGGCATATGAAATCTTTGCCATCTTCTAGAATGCATGAAATCCCAATAATTAGAGATCATCAGGACCCTCTCACACCCTTGGCTTGTTTTATATCGATTCTTCTTGATACTTTAATTGTGATGACTAAACAAGGTGAATCAACCTCGTAGCTATTTAACCCCTGGTTTTTGGTTAAATAGCTAGTGTTGATTATAATAATATTACAGTCATGTTATAAATTGTTGAATTTTTGAAGCCCAATCGCTCCTGTTACTAGTTGCGGTCTGTTCTTCCGAGCAAGAAGATTCCGAAATGGGTTCTTCACGGCTCTTGCAGGTTCACTAGCTTCAACAACATCCTGAAACTCAGCTTCGATGTTGTTTGTGCCATGTAATTTGATTAGTACGGCTTTAGCCTCCTCGAGTTTCCCTTGTTCGACGACACTGTTGGGTGTCTCCGTTAACACTAGTCCGCCGAGGAACATGAGTATATCTTGTACCACGGTGAGGCAAAGAGAGAGTCTCCATGATGTAGCGGAAACTAGGGTTTGAGAGTTCTCCTCTTAGGACTTTAACATAAGCACTTTGAGAATACTCTTTTCAGTCCTTAAAGAAACTCTTTAGAAATCTTTTTTTTTATTAATCAAATCATAAAATGAATACAAATGAATGCATAAACGGTTTATTTATAATAAACATCAAACCCCTAAAACATTAATAGATAAATACCAAAATATAAATATTAATAAAATACAAATAAATCATAATTATCTAAACAATAAAAATATTTGGAATATCTCCAAAGATTCTCATGCATCACTACATCCCCAAGTTGTTAGCTGGAGAAGATGGTTCACGGTTCCTCGAATCCTTGGTATATCGGAACCACCTGTAAATGCAAACGCAGAAATGAAACCGAGTGTTAAAGGTAAAGCTGATGGAGCCAACGAGGAGTGCTTGCTCTCCTGCCATAGTTTCTGGTGACCTAAGAAGCTCTGAAAGTCTTTTTATATATTCCTGAGAAGAACTCTATCACGAAATCACCCATTGATGTAACAGCACTTGCGTTTAACAAGGAAGAAGAAACAAAATGAGCAATGAATCTTGCATAAGTTCCTTGTATCACAAGAAAGTAAAATTTGGAGTTTAAGCAATAGACATTTAACAAAACTGAAGTTGACACTTGACACTTCTCAGAGTGAGGACTGAACATTCCGGAACGCGAGTTTTTTTTCTAGTTTAGGACAAATCTAGATCAAGAAAGCTGAGAGAAAATCAAAGAGACAGAGAACACTCTGTGTTGCAGATGATTTTTTGAGTTAGAAGAACGTAAATTTGGAGGTTGATCAAAACTGAAGCTGACACTTGGCATAAACAAGACCTGAGAGTTTAAGGCTTTGAATGTTTGTGGTTTTTGGCTTGGTTTTTGGTTTTAGTTTCTCCAAAATCTATTTTTTGAACCAATCAAGATTTTAACCAAATGGATTTCCTAAATTTTAGGGAATTTAGTTTTTCAGTAAAAAAACAATTTGTACATAGAAACTAAAATCTATATTCCTTGTGTTTTTTCCTAGGATTTGCGGAGAAAAATATTAAAAGAATTGTAATATTTTTTTCACAATTTCTGTTTGCTAATTATAGATATTCTATTTTCTATATAAAGACATTTATATGCTTTTATTTATCACCACTTTTTATCTATCGTTACAAAGAAAAGTAATTTTGTGTTGCAAATCCAAAAAAAGTTTTTGGCATCAGATTAGTGAATTGATTTTATATTATTTTAATAATTTTACTATAATTTTTAGTTAAATTAATTGAATTTTTATTTATAAGTATTATACATATGTTATACTATTTTATATTTACAATTAAAGCTATTATTTATTTTTATAATATTTATTTATAGTACATAATCTTTACATTATAAAAATGTTTAACAAACGACATTTTTGACTAGTCTATCATAAAACGGATTTTTGTTGCGTGGAAAGAAAATGACAGATTTAAAAATAAAATAAAATACACCATACACGTTTAACGTAAAATTATTATTTTTATGACTAAAATTTTCTATTAATAAATTTAGAATTTTAGTTTTTCAAAAATAACATTAAAATTAAAATTTCTAAAATCATAAATCTAAAAGCTAAATAATTTAACATTCAAGTTTCTCAAAAGCTAAAATCTACTGTAAAATCAAAAACTAAAAACTCAAAAATCAAAATCTAAAAATGAAAAACTAAAAGCTAAAAACCAAAAACCAAAAACTAAAATCTACTTAAACATTCATGGCCTAAGAATTCTAGTTTTTGGTTGATATGTTTTTTTTTTTGAATGATTAGAAGGCTCGATGTAACATACCCATACTTCTGGCCCAAAATTTTTGTCTAAAAAGAAAGAAAAGCTCAAAAGCCTAGCCCAAATCCACCTTCCTTTTCCATTATTCCCTCATTAATATCCTTTCCTTTTCTATTTTAAGCCCAAAGTCCAAAAGTCCAACTCATTAAAGAGTGAAGCCCTAGTTCTTTTTCCTATAAAAGGAGGAGAGGGGCTCCTCATTTCTCACACCATTCCAAAAATTCGAGCAGAGCTCGTGACCGGAGAACCGACAGTCGTCGGAGCTCCACCGCCGGAGGGCCACCAGAAAGCCGCCGGACGGCCGCCGGGTCAACTCGGTCGGCGACCGAGTCAACTCGGTTGACCGGGTCTGGTCGGTTGGGTTGACCGGGTCAGGCGTTGACCGGTTAGGTTCGGGTTAACCAGTCTGGTTCAATTCCCCTTTCAACTTCTAATTCCTGGTTAGTCCGATTTCCTTTAACTTTCTGGTTCAATTCGATTTCGCTCGGTTTAGTTTCGGTTAGGGTCTAGTTTAGGAATTGGGCCGGTTATGGCAAATGGGCCTGGTTCAGTCTGGGCTTGGGTCTGGGTCTGGGTTGACTTGGACATGACCGTTGACTTGGACATGACCGTTGACTTTTAGTCAACCAAACTTTGTGGGCCATAAGTTGACCGTCCTAAACCCGATTCGAACGAAACGAAAGCCTATCCCACTCGTTTTCTCGTCCTTTATCCAGATCCGATGTCCGTTCGGGCTGAAGAAGCTTCTAATTACCGTTTTGCCCTCTTCTTTGGCTAAGGTGAGGACCGTTGGTTATCTCCCTTGCTCTATCTCAATTCCGGACGATAGTCCTCTGTCAATGTCGTCTTTCCTAGGTAGTCTAGGCTAGAGATACGCGTGATTGATTGTGGAACGTAGAATGCTAGGTTATCGCTTAAACTGAAAACGTTGATTGTGTGTGATGGATATGATTGTATAGAACTGTGATAGGTCCCCCGAAAGGGTGTTTCTTGGCGGCTCGCGTATAACGAGTTTTGGTACGCGACCCTTGTATCGTCGGAAGGGAGGTCTTGGCGAGCCTCCCCAAGTTTACGGGCCGACGGGCCGACGAAGTTGGACAGGGGCGCGTACGGGGTGTGTGTCCCTGGTGTCGGGATTGTGTGAGCCTTCGGGCTAGAGAGGGGTTCACGAGTGTGAAAGCACGAGTGGATGTAGTTTGCGTGGTGAAAGCCTTCAGGCCTGTTTGCAAGGTGATATTAGCTTAGGACTTGTGATGCGTAGTTGTGTAGTATAAGCGGGATCGCAGACTCCTTAAGTCCGTCCTCACTGGGTGATTGTGTTTGAAACAATTACTCAGGCCTCTTCCCTTTTCCATTCTTTTTCTTCGCAGGTCCGGATGCAGGATTGACTGATCGAGTGATGTTATTGGTGGATTTGAATACGAAGGAAGCGCCGGGTCCTGGGACAAGTTGAGTTGGCATCCCGGTTGGACCGAAATGGGTTCATCGGGTGTCCTAATGCCGCGTCTCCGGTTCGCCGGGAGACGGGTGTTACAATTTGGTATCAGAGCCTAGGTCAAGATCTCCCAGTCCTATCCTGGGAGATCAGCTTTCGTTGTTTTCCAAAACCTTGTTTTCAATCTTTTTCAAAAGCGTTTGCGAAAATTTTATAAAATAGTTACTTTGCGAAAAGCCTTTTCAAGCGCCATGTATATCATAGATTGTTCTCCACGCCGGTCCTAGTCTAGATAGAATTTATCCGTGCAGGTTGGCGTCATTGTCTTCAAACCTCGGTTGTGCTACTGCCGCTAGATGTGTGCCGAGATATATGTCGTGATGTGTACCGTTGAGGTGTATGTTGGGATGTGTGTTGTGGTGTGCGCCTACAGGGCAGTCGGTACTAGTGAGGGGGTGTTGGGGTCAACGTGGTTTCAGAGTATTGTTCAACCAAGCGTGCGAGAGCGATTAGGATGTGGAGGCATTCACCGGAGAGACTACAGCGGGAGTGTAGCATGGAGTTCCAAGAGTTGCAGGAAGTGCTAGAAGAGTTGCGAGAGACGTTGGAGTAGCTGCAAGGAGTGCTACATGAGCTGCAAGAGGTCGATGGAAAGACCGGATTGCAAGGAGTGCTACAGGAGCTGCAAGAGGTCGATGGAAAGACCAGATTGCAAAGAGTGCTACAGGAACTGCAAGAGGTCAATGGAAAGACCGGATTGCAAGGAGGCCATTTGGAAGTGGCGGTGTTTCGACTGGATTAAGCGTCAGGAGTTGCTTGAGTTGCCGGGATCACAAGGAGCCGCGGGAGGCTACCCAAATCTGTTCCAAGTAGGGAATCTTAGAATCGGTTTGTGACATCAACTTCAATGAGTTATGGGGCTCGTTGAAGATTGATCTGGAAGCTGGAGAAGATCTTCGTGGTACGGCAGGTTCGAGATTCAACGGTGGGACCGAAAAGGAAACGGTCAGTTCTTATGGATTACTGGAGCAGCTAATGGAGTTCCGCAAGACGGAAAGAAGATCGCAGAAGCGTTTTGGGAAGTGGCGTTATGGCATTTGGAATTGCCTGGCAAGCCGGACTTCTGCAATTGCAAGCTCAAGTGGACAAAGCTGGCCATTGGAAATGGAAATCCAATGGGAGGGTGTTAGGAAAAATACTATGGAGGATTGGCAAGAAGCTGCAAGGAACATCAAAGGAGCACAAGTCTAATGGGGAAGGAAACCCAAAGGATGGTGTTTGGAAAGCACCACAACCGGATCACAAGGTTGGACACCTTGACCTGGAAGTCAGATTGGAAGCTGGTTTGGATATCAGAGTGCGCAGCGGAAGCGTGGCATTGGAGCATATCAGGAGTTAAGTGGGTCGTTCCCCACCAGCCAGATAGCCATAATGGATATGGTTGGCTGCATCGGTCACAGAGGTTAGCAAGGATGTCTGCTTGAGCGACAGTCAACGCCATAGTGCACGGTAATGGAAAACCGTCATAGAGAATCCATTTGGAAGTGGATGATGCACTGTGGCACGGTAAGAGAAACCGTTGAGGAGAATGGGATTGGAGGCGGAGCATCGAATTCAAGACTTAGAACCACTCGAGGGATGAGTTTTGTTTCTAAACGTTGGAGACCGACACTAATGGACATGGGCGGTAGCATGTGGCGTTTGTATTGCATTCTGGGAGCTACTGTGGGATCGGCACCAAGAAGAAGGATACTTCAGAGCGTGGCTGTAAATAAGGGGGCGAGAAGCAGTCTGCAGGATTCAAGGCCAAGTTCCTTTCAAGCAAGTGAGCAATCAAGTCTGTTTCGGTTCAGTGAAGTTTGCGTAGTGTGGTTGGTAAAGAGTTGCAGTGGGGAACTCCCGCCACGGAATTCGGGACGAATTCTTTTCAAGGGGGGGAGAATTGTAACATACCCATACCTCTGGCCCAAAATTTTTGTCTAAAAAAAAAGAAAAGCCCAAAAGCCTAGCCCAAATCCACATTCCTTTTCCATTATTCCCTCATTAATATCCTTTCCTTTTCTATTTTAAGCCCAAAGCCCAAAAGCCCAACTCATTAAAGAGTGAAGCCCTAGTTCTTTTTCCTATAAAAAGAGGAGAGGGGCTCCTCATTTCTCACACCATTCCAAAAATTCGAGCAGAGCTCGTGACCGGAGAACCGACAGTCGTCAGAGCTCCACCGCCGGAGGGCCACCGGAGAGCCGCCGGACCGCCGCCGGGTCAACTCGGTCGGCGACCGAGTCAACTCGGTTGACCGGGTCGGGTCGGTTGGGTTGACCGGGTCAGGCGTTGACCGGTTCGGTTCGGGTTAACCAGTCTGGTTCAATTCTCCTTTCAACTTCTAATTCCTGGTTAGTCCGATTTCCTTTAACTTTCTGGTTCAATTCGATTTCGCTCGGTTTAGTTTCGGTTAGGGTCTAGTTTAGGAATTGGGCCGGTTATGGCAAATGGGCCTGGTTCAGTCTGGGCTTGGGTCTGGGTCTGGGTTGACCGGGTCAACCGGTTGACTTGGACATGACCGTTGACTTTTAGTCAACCAAACTTTGTGGGCCATAAGATGACCGTCCTAAACCCGATTCGAACGAAACGAAAGCCTATCCCACTCGTTTTCTCGTCCTTTATCCAAATCCGATGTCCGTTCGGGCTGAAGAAGCTTATAATTACTGTTTTGCCCTCTTCTTTGGCTAAGGTGAGGACCGTTGGTTATCTCCCTTGCTCTATCTCAATTCCGGACGATAGTCCTCTGTTAATGTCGTCTTTCCTAGGTAGTCTAGGCTAGAGATACGCGTGATTGATTGTGGAACGTAGAATGCTAGGTTATCGCTTAAACTGAAAACGTTGATTGTGCGTGATGAATATGATTGTATAGAACTGTGATAGGTCCCCCGAAAGGGTGTTTCTTGGCGGCTCGCGTATAACGAGTTTTGGTACGCGACCCTTGTATCGTCGGAAGGGAGGTCTTGGCGAGCCTCCCCAAGTTTACTGGCCGACGAAGTTGGACAGGGGCGCGTACGGGGTGCGTGTCCCTGGTGCCGGGATTGTGTGAGCCTTCGGGCTAGAGAGGGGTTCACGAGTGTGAAAGCACGAGTGGATGTAGTTTGCGTGGTGAAAGCCTTCGGGCCTGTTTGCAAGGTGATATTAGCTTAAGACTTGTGATGCGTAGTTGTGTAGTGTAAGCGGGATCGCAGACTCCTTAAGTCCGTCCTCACTGGGTGATTGTGTTTGAAACAATTACTCAGGCCTCTTCCCTTTTCCATTCTTTTTCCTCGCAGGTCCGGATGCAGGATTGACTGATCGAGTGTTGTTATTGGTGGATTTGAATACGAAGGAAGTACCGGGTCCTGGGACAAGTTGAGTTGGCATCCCGGTTGAACCGAAATGGGTTCAACGGGTGTCCTAATGCCGCGTCTCCGGTTCGCCGGGAAACGGGTGTTACACTCGAGACCCCGTAGACCCATATGTTTTCTTAGGACGAAACTCATACTAGATTAAATTCACTCTTCTTTCGAAAACATATCCTTTCGAATGGGAGTCGAACTAATGTTAACGGAAAATTACTAGCCAATTTTTACGAGAGACTCCAAGATCAAAGTCGAAGAGAGAACCTTCCATCATGCAACGATACAAGCAAATATGAAGTAAGCAGTGATTCGATGCTCATAAAGATGAGCTCTCTGTAGGGCTCCTTCGTCGGCAAGAGTCTGAGTTATGATCAATCTCTTTTGCAACTTTGATCGCGTGTTGAGAACTACTAGTAGTGATTATAAAGGTGGGATATTAGGATATTAGCGGATATACTTTGACTAGATCTCTCTCCTTATCCCTTTTTATCAGGAAGGACTTTTGACTTCATCGTTTCTTAATTAGTGCATGGTGGTTGGTTAATCGCCGATCATTTTCTTGATAAGTCTTACTTATTTATTACATTAAATATTTTTATTACATAAATTACTTAGTGTTAATGTCTAATACAGTAATCCGATCAAAGCATATTTAAAAATTAAAAAAATGTAGTGAAAAGAAAGTCTAAATAGCAAACGATGATGATGTTAAATTAGAGTATTAGTTTGCCTTTTGCTGATTGTGGTTATAAGTAAGTTGAATCGTTGACAAAAAAAAGTAAGTTGAGAAGTTGAATTGATAAACATGTGTTCATTCCCTCTAGCCCGGATGTGCCTTTCTAAAATTCCGAAAAGTTTATCGATATTTTTATCGCTAATGTTTCTAACGGTAAAAATCGATTGTTTTAGTTCCCATATTTTTTATATTTTTTTGTGTGTGTGTGTCAGTTCTGCATTTGGGTTTACAATTGTGTTTTTAATTATAACACTTAAACATTTCATTTTGATTAATGATATTAACATTTTTATAAAAAAGTAAGTTGATATAATTTCACAACATATTAAAAATAATAAATAACTTTCTCCAAAAAAATCATACTAAAAATAAAAGAATAAATTATTTTTAATAAATAAAATTCTTGTCAAATGTTTATTAAAAATATTTATTAATAAATAAATAAATATCATGTCTTTTTTTTCGAACAAAAATATCATGTCAAATGTTAAAATAAATATCCTGGGAAGTGGTTTAGTGATAACAGAGATTTGCTAATCTCCGAGGTATCAATTCCTCTTGCTTATCGTTGTAGCAAGAGGTATCGAACCATATTTGAGAGAGGATTAAACCAATATGAATACACCATACCGCTTTAGTCAAGTAAACCAAATTCAGTTATGATTCTATATCCTAAGTGCAATTTAAATTCAATCAAACAAGTAAAAGAGAGTAAACAAAGACCAAACTCAAGAAATCAATGATAAAAGCAAGGCCAATGGGTCAAGGTCAATGATTTGGGCAATCTAGAGCTATCAAGGATGCTTAAACAATCATCATAGATGCTAATCCTAAGCAAGAACACTAATCAATCAATTAATCCAATCTCTTGGTACTAATTATTTTGCCTAATCCTTAGTCAAGATCAAATTCTCATTTGTGAATAAAAACAAGGCAAACATTAATCTCAAGTCCTCTTAAGCTAATAAACACTTTAGACATTCACTTTCATGAGCTAAAACATGTAAATTCCTATCAAAATCCAATCTAGCATTTCATCGAACACATGGTGTGCAATAAAACACAATTCATCTAAACCAAATTAATCAATGTCGATCTAGCAATAAGATCATTTAGATAGGAAGGATCAACCATAATTAAGCCCTAAGCATCCATGAATCACTCTAAATCACCCTAATCTACCTAACCCATAAGCCTCAAATGAAACTACTCACTAATCAACATTTTCCCAACTAAACCCATAAAGATTAAGTGAAAAATATGATTAGAGAGATGAAATTAAAAAGATAACAATACTTGACTAAGAATTAAAATAAAAATTTACAAAAAGTTTAAGATTCAAAAAGGGATAAAAGAAAAGCATGAGATAGATGATAGATCTCAAAAATTAGGTCCAAATATAAAATATAGTGTTTTTGGCCCGAGTGGCATTTTCGTAATTAAAGGCAAATTCGAAATTTCTTTCTTAGGTTTGGCTTGCGGTCACGCATGCAACTGGTACAGTAATCGCTGATCCTGTTGCGGTTTGAATCCTCACCGCAACGTCTACCGCGAAAACGCACGGCCCAGGTTTGTCGCTCGCTCGCGGTTACCATCGCGGACGCATGACCGTAAAGGTTGGGGGAATAAGCAGGCTTGGGCCGTAAATGTTGGCTGGGCTAAGCTGCTCTCCTCCCAAGGTCCACGTTGACTTGTGCATCCATGTTGACATGAGCACACCATTATTGACTCCACATCCTTGACTCCACCAAACACACGTACGAAGAAATCATCCATTGGCTCTTTTGTTTGATTAGTGATATCATTCACATAAGCTCTTCATTTCCTTTTCCACTCCTTTAATTAGTTCTCCAAAACTCTTCATCATCTACAAAAGACTAAGACAAACTCCAAAAAAAAGAAAAATACTAAAATATATATATAAAGTCTAGTTCTAGAAACTCTAACTCATAAATATATAATTTTATATCTAAATGAATGAAAATAAATATAATACGCAACAAAACTAAATAGATTATAAATCTTAAATCCTATAAATTATGCATATATCAATTCCCCCAAACTTATCTTTTGCTTGTCCGCAAGCAAATAATCAAAGTTAAGATGAGAGAAAGGTTTGAAAGTAAGAGTATAAAGCTTTCAAAAGCAATTGTTAAGCATAAGTGAAAACAAAATCAAGACAAACAATTAAGAGCTACAATCAAGTTTACTCTACTTCAAAAGAGTTAGCCATTCCCATCAACACATGCATCAAGTTCAAGTCCTAATCTGCACATGAATTCATATCCTCATTCCCTTTAACATTCATTAAGCAATGGTGGATCATGATTGTGCAAATCAAATGAACACATTTGGCTAAGGGTTTAAGGTCTTGAGATAAAAGTGATCTCAAATGAAGTGTGGGTTTCAAAAACAAAGGATCTCTCAAGAAAGGAATGAACTATAGCAAAATGCTAAGAGTAAGAAACAACTTATGCATACAAGGATAGATTCTCATTCTACCCAAATCCCTATGATGATCTTAACTCTTTTTCTAAACCCAAGATTTCATTCCTAAGCTACCATTTTCTTAAGGCATTTTTGCCTTCTTATCCCAACTTTGATCACTTCTTTCTTCTCTAAACACTTAGGGGATTTCTTTTCTTTGCTCTTAGCTCTTTCTTTTCTTTTCACTAGCCTCTTTTCTTTTTTTTTTTTCTTTTGATGCTTGAGCCAACTTTGGCTTCTTTTCTCTCTTTAAAACTTGAGACTTATCTTTCATAAACACTTAGAGCTATCAACTTTTCTTTTTTCTTTTCCAATCCCCTCTTTCTTTTCTCAATCTTTTCCTCATTCCTTTTTTTTTTTTCTTTTCTTCCCAATTCCCCCAAACTTCTTTCCTATCCTATGCATAGCCCAATGATGTAAGGCTAGCTCTACAATGAAGACCTATCCTTGTCGTTCCAAACTCAACACTTTTTGCCTAGTTGATTCAAGAAAAAGGCCTTTCATCTCTCATTAAAGTGTTTAGGCTTGAAGGAAAGCTTGGTTCAAGGTGGGGAAATCTACTTGGACTAACAAGAGAGTGGTAGAAAGGGAGAAGATAGTCCAAGTATGTATCAAATATCCATGAGTTCACCTTTCATTGCACAACATGATAATTCAAGTCAATATTAAGAGTTCTAATAGATAGGGAATGATTCAAATCACAACATGTTTCAACCAAGAAGTGAACAATGATGCATGAGATCCAAGAAGGGTTCTTCCTTAATTTCAAGTTCACAAGATGCATCCAATAACCACATGCTCAAACAATTTTTTGTTTTTTATAAAGAACATAAGCTTTAACTCTCAAACTTTAATGAAAACAATCCTAAATGATTTCTAGACTCAACTATATGCTTTCTTTTTGTGAAAATTTTTCAAAATTTTTCAAATTTTTATGGTTTTCTATGCCTTAGATGCATGAAATGAGACTCAATATGCAAGAAAGAAAGATAAGAACACAAAACACATCATTAGCAACTAGTCTCCTCCCCCAAACTTAAATCACACAGTCCCTTGTGTGAAAGAAGCAAGGGAAAGAGACCAAAGAGAAAGGTAAAAATGCAAAATGAAATAAAGAGGTGAAAAAGAGATTGGAGTGAGTTACTTGGAGCTTTAAGTGGAGTGAAATGGGATGAATAAATAGGAGGTGGAGGCTAGAGAGTTCCCCAAAACTTGGATGAAAGCCCGATTCTTCTTCGATTTTGCCATGACCTTTCTTATTTCTTTCTCCCAATGCCAAAACCATATGGCCTAAAACCTGCATAGACCTAGTAGAGAGATCAACATTGACTAGGGAACTTAAAACATAAAGCAATATTTACAAGAGATAGACATGGGACTTCCTCCCAAGTGAGCTTGTTTTAAGTCACTAAGCTTGACTACCTTTTCTTTTAGTGATGAGGTGGAGGAGTCTTGACCTTTTGAGTGATTGTCAAGACTTTGTTGAGATGTTCTTGGAGTTTGTTTGGATCATCTTGGAGCTCCGGAGGAAGGATGGCTCTTGCACTTGAGAATGGCTTAGACCTCCCCTTGCATTTCACCTTGTACTCTATTGTACCATCCTTAAGCTTCAAAGGGTAGAGAGTGAGAGTGCTAGGAGCTTGAGTGTGAGTAGAGGTTGTGGGTGCTTTTCCCTTCTTCTTCTTTCTCTTAAGAGGAGTTTTCTTTGCTCCACTCACCTCCTCTAATGGAACACTTTCCAAGTGTTCACTCATTAGCTCTTTACTACTCTCTCCAACCAAAGCATCTTTCACAACTTTGTCAAACTTTGGAGAGTACAACTTCTCAATCTTTTCAACTTGGGGCTCCTCAATCCTCAAATCTCCCAAAATTATGGATCCACAATACTCAAGCTTGGCAAGACTAGCAAATGTCCTTTCCTCCTCAAGATCAATGTCACTTGTGATGGTTCCACAAGTGTTGATGGAGGATGACTTCATAGGATAAAACACCTTATCATTCACCTTTGTGAGTACTACCCTCTTCTTGTTGAAATCCATTGTTGCACCGGTAGTGTTGAGGAAATCAGTCCCGAAGAGTAGAGGAAGCGTCTTGCCCTTCTTCATCTTCATAACCACAAAATCAGTTGGGATGGTGCAATCTCCAATCATCACCGGGTAGTCTTTGAGCTCCCCATATGGTACCTTTGTTGAAGAATCCCCAAAGGTGAGAGTAGATTTGTAGCTCTCAATGCTCTTGATCCCCAATTCTTCAACCATCTCAAGGGATATGACACTCACATTTGAGCCGGTGTCACACAAAGCATCCTCAATCATCAAGTGGCCAAGAGAGCAAGATAGTGAGAACTTGCCCGGTGCTCCTAGCTTAGGAAGGGATGTAGGATCTAGCTTGGTCGTGGTTAGATCTTCCTCAACCGTGTCTTCATTCACAATTTCATCACAAAGACCAAGAAGAAACTCCCCAATGATGGCTTCTTCATTCAACTGATCATCCTTCTCCTTCTCAAGTGGAGAACCATAGGCAAAGGCTTCAAGTTCAGCTACTACCATTTCATGTTGAGCATTTGAATTGATTGTATTGCAATGGTTGGTGGGAGCAACTTTCTCTTTTTGCTTCTCCATTTGGATCACTCTTGAAGTCAAGGTCTCAAGTTTGGAAGTGAGATCCTTGAAGTTTCCATCAGACTTAGAGTGGATGTCAATCATCCTCTTGCTCAAGTCCATTGCACCATTTGCTTGCCCTTGGATGAGTTGTTGAAGCATTGCCTTCATTTCAAAGCCTTGATCCAAAGAAGTAGAAACTTGAGCTTGAGGGTTGTAAGGAAGCTCAGGTGGGAAACCTCCTTGTTGTCCTTGGAGATTTGACTTAGGAGCATAATCTTGTTGTTGATTAAAAAGCACAAAGCCTTGTTGAGATTGATAGCCTTTACTCTCTTCCCTTACAATGGTAGATGGCTCTTGGGTAGCTTGGAAGACTTCATCTAAAAGATCATTAAGAGCTTCCAACTCCTTACTCACTTTATCCTCAATGCCTCCATTAGCCATTGGAACCTTCTCAAACCCACCAACATAGTTCTCCTCACTTTGGGATAGATTCTCAACAAGTAACTCCCCTTGATCAATTGTGAGGTTCATAAAATTTCCTTTGCTAGCTCCATCTAAAATCCTTTTGTGCTCTTTATTCACTCCATGATAGAAGGTACTAAGGATAACTTCTTTGTTGAACCTATGGTGGGGACAATCATGAGTGTAGCCTTTGAGTCTCTCCCATGCTTCATGAAAAGTCTCATGGTAATCTTGTTTGAAGCTCAAGATGTCTTTTCTAGCTTGGGATGTTCTTTGTGGAGGGTAGAACTTTAGGAGAAATATCCTCTTGCAATCATCCCAAGAATTCACCAAGTGAGATGGCAATGATCTTTCCCATTGGCTAGCTTTATCTTCAAGTGAGAATGAGAACAAAAGGAGCTTGACACTATCATCATCCACATCTTCAATCCTAATTGTGTTGCACAGCTTCTCAAAGTAGTACAAGTGCTTATAGGGATTCTCCACTCTTGTCCCTAAGAACCTTAAGTCTTGAATCAATATAATCAAACTTGGCTCGATCATGTAAGCATTGGCTTTGATAGGAGGAGGATGGATCCCATAGCTCATGCAACATTGAGGAGTGTCAAAACTTCCAATTGTTGGCCTTTTCTCTTGGATTGGAGTGGGTATCAATGGGAGTGTCAAGGAAGCTTCAGGAGGTTGAGGTTGTGGTGAAGTTGTTTGAAGTTGTGGAGAAGTTGCTTGAGGTTGTGGAGCTTTAGTGTTGCTTCGTTGATTGTCAATCTCCAATACCTCAAGTGAACTTGGTTTGTCATGTCTCTTTCTTTTGGTTGGGTACCTTTGAAAGCACAAGAGAATCAAGGAAACCAAGTTAGTAACAACAAATGAAAGAAAGTTCATCATCTTAGCTTGAGATGAATGAACCAAAGCAAAGAGAAAGAAAAGCTTAGTATCAAAGACTTGAACTAAATAGGAATAGAAATCTAATTGATCAATCCTAAATCCCAAAATGGCAACGGCGCCAAATTGATAACAGAGATTTGCTAATCTCCGAGGTATCAATTCCTCTTGCTTATCGTTGTAGCAAGAGGTATCGAACCATATTTGAGAGAGGATTAAACCAATATGAATACACCATACCGCTTTAGTCAAGTAAACCAAATTCAGTTATGATTCTATATCCTAAGTGCAATTTAAATTCAATCAAACAAGTAAAAGAGAGTAAACAAAGACCAAACTCAAGAAATCAATGATAAAAGCAAGGCCAATGGGTCAAGGTCAATGATTTGGGCAATCTAGAGCTATCAAGGATGCTTAAACAATCATCATAGATGCTAATCCTAAGCAAGAACACTAATCAATCAATTAATCCAATCTCTTGGTACTAATTATTTTGCCTAATCCTTAGTCAAGATCAAATTCTCATTTGTGAATAAAAACAAGGCAAACATTAATCTCAAGTCCTCTTAAGCTAATAAACACTTTAGACATTCACTTTCATGAGCTAAAACATGTAAATTCCTATCAAAATCCAATCTAGCATTTCATCGAACACATGGTGTGCAATAAAACACAATTCATCTAAACCAAATTAATCAATGTCGATCTAGCAATAAGATCATTTAGATAGGAAGGATCAACCATAATTAAGCCCTAAGCATCCATGAATCACTCTAAATCACCCTAATCTACCTAACCCATAAGCCTCAAATGAAACTACTCACTAATCAACATTTTCCCAACTAAACCCATAAAGATTAAGTGAAAAATATGATTAGAGAGATGAAATTAAAAAGATAACAATACTTGACTAAGAATTAAAATAAAAATTTACAAAAAGTTTAAGATTCAAAAAGGGATAAAAGAAAAGCATGAGATAGATGATAGATCTCAAAAATTAGGTCCAAATATAAAATATAGTGTTTTTGGCCCGAGTGGCATTTTCGTAATTAAAGGCAAATTCGAAATTTCTTTCTTAGGTTTGGCTTGCGGTCACGCATGCAACTGGTACAGTAATCGCTGATCCTGTTGCGGTTTGAATCCTCACCGCAACGTCTACCGCGAAAACGCACGGCCCAGGTTTGTCGCTCGCTCGCGGTTACCATCGCGGACGCATGACCGTAAAGGTTGGGGGAATAAGCAGGCTTGGGCCGTAAATGTTGGCTGGGCTAAGCTGCTCTCCTCCCAAGGTCCACGTTGACTTGTGCATCCATGTTGACATGAGCACACCATTATTGACTCCACATCCTTGACTCCACCAAACACACGTACGAAGAAATCATCCATTGGCTCTTTTGTTTGATTAGTGATATCATTCACATAAGCTCTTCATTTCCTTTTCCACTCCTTTAATTAGTTCTCCAAAACTCTTCATCATCTACAAAAGACTAAGACAAACTCCAAAAAAAAGAAAAATACTAAAATATATATATAAAGTCTAGTTCTAGAAACTCTAACTCATAAATATATAATTTTATATCTAAATGAATGAAAATAAATATAATACGCAACAAAACTAAATAGATTATAAATCTTAAATCCTATAAATTATGCATATATCAATTAGCTTCCCACAACCGCCAGAGGGAGAATTTTTCCTTTCGTAGGCTTTTCTTTCTCTTCCACGCGGAAAAGCAGAAATTAAAAAGACCCAAAATTCGAGATTTCGAGCTCGATTTTTGTTGGATACGAGCAACTTCGAAGGCATTGGGACTCTATTTTTTTTTTGTTTTCGAGATAACCAAATTGATCCGGGGCTTTCAAACCAGCGTGAGTGCAATTTCTTTGTCTATTGGAATCGTCTTTATTGGGTCGGTGATTTAGGGTTTTGTGAAATCGTTTGTTTCGATCATTGGTATATGCTTTGATTTTTGCTTTGTTATAATTCTTCTGGGCTGTGATTGTATACATAATCGTAGTTTGTTGTTTGTTCTGTAGAAAACACGAACCAGATTAAGTTACTTGTTTCGTGTAGATGATTTCTCTTCTGTGTGAGACATTTTGGGTACCGAAGATTTGATTTTGATCGTAACCCAATCTTAATCTTGTCTTGTTACTCGTAATGCAGGTTTTTTTCTCCTCTTCCACATCAAAAGGATCACCATTGCGATTGTGATAGCTTGAAGAAAGGATCAGTGATTTTGTGTGTTGGTATCTATGAGCTGTAGAACACTTGTTTGAGGGATGTGAAGATATCTTTTTTTGCTATCAATGTTTCTAAATATGGAGTGGAGGGGAATCTTCTGCTCGCT
Organism: Orychophragmus violaceus; assembly: GCA_030180135.1. Lineage (NCBI taxonomy): Eukaryota > Viridiplantae > Streptophyta > Magnoliopsida > Brassicales > Brassicaceae > Orychophragmus > Orychophragmus violaceus. The sequence continues at coordinate 107,884,950 of CM058232.1, forward strand.
CTTCTTCATTATTTCAATGGGAGAGTCGTCAAGTAGATTCGGGATTATGTGGATTCCTGGCCTCGGTGGTGTTGATACTGGGACAACCTTCACTTGGCCAATCTTAAGTGCAAGTGTTTTCGTGCTTGTTGCCATTCTCCTCCCCATGTATCTCATCTTTGAACACTTAGCTTCTTATAATCAGCCTGAGGTTTGTTATCATCTTTTCTTATAAATACTCATTTACCTGTATAACTTTTCACTTATAAAATTTGGGACATTTCTATAGTCGATTGATCCATTACATTGATAATATCACCACCAGTAAGAAAGATAACGCTTCCTTTGTATTTTGTTACAGGAACAGAAATTTCTTATTGGACTTATTCTGATGGTCCCTGTTTATGCCGTGGAATCGGTAGGATTGATAAGCTACATGTATATGTTAATTTCATATTTGTAGTTTCACATTTAGAATATTTTCTAAATTCCTTATGATCTTCGTGCAGTTTTTGTCTTTGGTGAATTCAGAAGCAGCTTTCAACTGCGAGGTGATTCGGGATTGTTATGAAGCTTTTGCGCTCTACTGCTTTGAGAGATATTTGATAGCTTGCCTAGGTAATGCTTCATATAACCCTCAAAATCTGTATCCCAATATGATATTCTTTTTGAGCTTCAAACAAGTAAGTAATTGATAATTCACACAAAGGATTCGTTTTATATTAAGGGTCAAGGACATGCATGTTGTCATTTTATGGTGTGGCTCGATTGAGATTTAGAGTAATTATGAACGTTATGTAGTATGTGATTGAGCTGGATTTGTTGTGTGGAAATATGGTGGACTCGGCTAACTTGGGATGCTACTGGTAATTCTACATGAAAAGAAGAAAGAAAACTTTTTTTGCTAGGAAATCATTGTTGAGTGCTTATGGCTCAGATTCTTGATTCACTTGAAGATATATTTGGAATCTACTGACTTGTGATTATTCTCAGTTATAACGTAAGAGTAATTCTTTTTATCTCTGTATCCACAGACGGAGAAGAACGTACAATTGAATTCATGGAACAGCAGACAGTTATCACACAGAGCACTCCTCTTCTTGAAGGCACATGTTCTTATGGCGTTGTGGAGCATCCTTTTCCAATGAACTGCTTCCTAAAAGATTGGAATCTTGGTCCTCAGTTTTATCATGCTGTGAAAATTGGCATCGTTCAATATGTATGTACTGTCATTGATTTCTGTGGACTACGCTATATGATATAGTACTCTACTTCAACTGAAAGCTAATTTTTTTTCTTCAGATGATACTGAAAATGATCTGTGCTCTATTAGCAATGATCCTTCAATCATTTGGAGTTTATGGAGAAGGGAAATTCCAATGGAATTACGGGTAATCTTTTTTGTTTTTGTAGTCATTCTTGTCTTGATTCGAACGTGGTATGATATTGTATGTTGCCTCATTGCAGATATCCATATCTGGCTGTAGTACTGAATTTCAGTCAGACATGGGCCTTGTATTGCCTTGTACAGTTCTACAATGTCATCAAAGATAAGCTAGCACCTATCAAACCATTAGCCAAGTTTTTAACATTCAAGTCTATTGTATTCCTCACCTGGTGGCAAGGTATTATAGTTGCATTCCTCTTCTCTATGGGACTTTTCAAAGGGTCGTTGGCTAAGGAATTAAAAACGCGAATACAAGATTACATCATCTGTATTGAGGTAGTTTTCATTAAACCAGTCTGTGTTCTAAGTATCCATAGTTAGATTGAGAGGTTATCAACTTGAAAATGTTAATGTTTTTACAGATGGGTATTGCTGCTGTGGTTCATCTCTATGTATTTCCAGCAGCGCCTTACAAGCGTGGTGAAAGATGTGTGCGTAATGTAGCAGTAATGTCAGATTATGCCTCTATAGATACACCTCCTGATCCAGAAGAGGTTAAAGACAGTGAAAGAACAACTAGAATGCGGTATGGTAGACATGATGAGATAGATAAACGATTGAATTTCCCACAAAGTGTTCGTGATGTGGTGATGGGGAGTGGTGAAATCGTAAGCAATCTAACTCTCTACTTGCAGGTTTGTTGCATTAGTCGTTGCTCATGTTCAAATGTTTTATGTTTGGCTAGATTGTGGATGACATGAGGTTCACAGTTTCACACGTGGTGGAACCGGTTGAGAGAGGAATAGCGAAAATAAACAGAACGTTTCATCAGATATCTGAAAATGTGAAAAGATTTGAGCAGAAGAAGAAGAAGACCAAGGATGATTCATATGTGATTCCACTGAATCCATGGACGAAAGAATTCTCAGAGGTTCATGAAAACCTTTATGAAGAAGGGAGTGTGAGTGATAGCGGTTTAGGAAGCACACAGCGGCGGCATCGCCAGTCTAGAGCCTCGGGATTGTGGAGTAGAATGCGGTGAAAGATACGCAAAAATGGTGGTGCAAATCTTGCTACAAGAAGTTCTAATCTGCTGGGTTACTTTACACACAGGTAACAATAGATTGCTACTAACTAGTTTTGTCTACTCTTATACAACTTTATGGAGATGTTAGATCTGTATATCGTAATGACAAATCCTTGCACACAAAATAACATAAATATATAGTGTCATGATTTAAATCGTACAAGTAGAAGTTGTTGTGAATCAACTTCTCATGTTATGTTTGTTCTCATTCGTCCAATGCTGTCGCCTTTTTTATCCTGTGATAAAAACTCTACTAATGTTGCTATCTCGGCCTAAACCGAACCATTATTTCAGCTAAACCGAATTGAAATCAACCGGAATTACAAAGATCTGAAACTATACTCGTAAACTCGATTGCCGAGCGCTTGTTACTGCAAAAAAAACCGAACCGAAGAACTGAACTGGGGGGAACAGATCAAAAATCTTGGTTCGGTTCCGGTTCCGGTTAAAATACTCATTGGTATTGAAATTGTGGAACCGTGGGTATCGGTTCGGTTCCAGATATTACCTATAAACCGATATGAGGAACCATATACCCAAATATACATATACATTTATATATAGTATATGATTTATTAGCATTTCAGGTATTTTAGTTTTTCAACTATTTTGAATTTTATCGGATAAATTTAAATTTAATTTTTCGGGTATTTTTTTACTTATCAGATATTTTTTATATTTTTGGTATTTTTAACATATTAGATAATTTTTTTACTTTTCGGATATTTTTTGACATATCGGTATAGTTGTATGGATTTCTGACCGCACAAAACTTTCATAGCCAATTTTTCATTTTTTATTATGAAATTATAAGGTATTTTTGGGTATTTTTTTGATATATTGGATATAAAATATTCGGAACCAATAAAAACTGAATTTTTTCAAGTATTTTTGGTTTTTTTAACTTTTATATCCGAATCGACCCGGAATTGATGAGAATCGAATTGAAACCGGATGGAACATATGTACTCTGAATCGAATTGAAACCGGATGGAACATATGTATTCGTGACAAAAAAAAAAAAGGATGGAACATATGTAACTATCCATTGGATATTAAATCTTAATATCCTCCGAAATACTCTGAACCCAACCAATACCCAATATTCCGAGCCTAACTTTTCTCCTTAATCTGGGCTAATATATCCGGTTGAATTGTTTCATAGGCTTGGCCCAATTAGGCCCGTAACATAACCCCCGCGAAATCATTTTATATTTGGTCTAGACACAGTCGGTCATCTGGGTTTAATCCTGATCGATACCTTTTAATTGTTCATCCGGTCGAAGAGCAGAACGAGGTTGTGAAGATGAAGCTAACTTGGAACAAGAACCCTAAGAAACGATCTCGCGTAGCTCTGTCGAATTTTCCGGATCTTCCTTTCGAGAAGGAAGCTCCAGAGACCCAATCGCAGCGCCAGTTTCACCAAGATGATTTTGAGCGTAGACAAACTGCGGATCAGTTGGAGTCGTCGGAGGTCGAAAGGACTCACTCGGAAAATCATGGGAGACTCGATCTCGAAGCGGAGAGACTCGCAGAGTCGTTCAGAGCCCAAGGAGACAAGCTCGCTGAGGTAAACAAACAGTTCTGTATATAATAAACCGACAAAATTACGATACTTCAATCTTGTTCTTTTGGATTACTCTAAAATGATTCCGTGTTTAGAATTGGCAAAAGCCACATGCTTTGATTGTGAGGTTCATGATCCATCTTGTCTGAGAAGAAAATTTCGATCATGAATGAATATCAACATCTTAGTATCTTGAATGCCTTCAATAGGCTGATCTACAAAAATATCTGAATCGGGCTTTAATTTCGGGTATTGGATAATACCCGAACTAGTACCCGAATTACTTTGAATTTTTTTACATAATTTTAAGTAATTCTAGTAGTTTCTAAGTATTTTTGTTTAGATTGAGTAGTTCTTTTATCATTTTTAAGGTTAAGATAGATATTTCCGAGTACTTTGGATATTTTGAGGTAGTTTATATATATTTTTACATGATTTTCGAGTATTTTCATATTCTTTTGAATATTTTTTCGATTTTTCAGATATTTTTAGGTAATTTCTGGTATCGACCCAAACACGATAAATCCCGAATCGAATCCGACCCGATATAAAAAATTACCCGAATGGGGTCTCTAGCTCTAAACCTGAGAACCTGAAAAACTAAACAGGTATCCGAACGCTATTCAACCATAATATTTCTTGAAACTGGTATTCCTTTGTTTATGGAACTACTTCAATGCAAATCTGACAGTTGATTCGTTTTTTTCTCATTGTGAACTTTGGTACTGAAGGAAGGAAAATACGAGGAGGCTCTAGGGAAATGGGAAGCTGCTCTTAATCTTGTGTCTGAAAATGCTGTCCTACATGAACAAAAAGCACAAGTGTTACTTGAGCTTGGTGATGCATGGAAAGCACTCAAGGCTGCAACACGTAATCCTCCAAGCCTTTATCTATCCTTACTTTTATTTATGTACAATATATAAGCCTTGTAATGATTTACATTCTTCACAGGAGCTACTGAGTTAGATCCATCCTGGGCTGAGGTGCGTCGACTCTATATTCTATATCTTACGATGTTCGTGCTATTGATCCTGTATAGAAACATGGATGTTGAAAGCTTTGTTAGAGGAATCAGATCCCTTATTTGTATGGCTAAACTTTTGTCAAATTTTCGCCTTTTTTTAGGCGTGGATTACTCTTGGAAGAGCACAACTAAATTTTGGCGAGCCTGATAGTGCTATCAGGAGTTTTGAAAGTGCATTATCGATCAATGTGAGTTCCACTTTTAATACAAAGTTAAAATGTTTTCACCTAGAGATCTTAAGGACGTGTTAATGTGTTATTACCATTCCTCAGGCAGATTCTAGAGAGGCTAAGGACGATTTACAAGCTGCAAAACAGCTAATAAAGAAGAGAGAACAGCTTCAGACATCAGGACAGGACACTGACGCTAAACGTGTTGTGGTTGGCGACAAGAAAATAGAAGAACCAGAGACTTGTACTTTGAAGTAGATAGAAGAGCTTGGTAGCGTACAGTGTAATAACAATAACAAATCAAGATTGTTTTTTCATCAAGGCAAAGACTTAGCCATCTGTCTGAGAAGACACTTTTGAATCTTTCCGGTAGAAGTCTCCTGGAAAACCACGTTCCGTGGAACCATATACTTCGGTAGCTTTGTCTTACAAAACTCCCTTATGCACAAATGCACAAGGAGTCTCTCCCCACATCTTGTCTGGTTTAGCCACCACAGCTGCTTCCTCAACCACCGGGTTTGTGTACAGAACCATCTCAACTTCTGTGCTGCTGATGTTCTCTCCTCCGCATGTGATCACGTCCTTTGATCTGTCCTTGACTTCCAAGTAACCGTCTGGGTGCATCAAACCCATATCTCAAGTGTAGAACCATCCGTCTTCTCTCATACTCGCCGCGGTGCCTTCCGGGTCTTTGTGAAAGCTATTAGTTAACTGTAATGTCTTTGATCTGGTCTTTAGGGATTTGCTTAGTCAATCAAATAAAATGGAACTACCCTAGACCTATATTTTGATGCACAACAGCTTTAAATGATTTATAGTATACCTATAGGCTATGGATATAGTAAGTATCAACAAGTCCATGCAAAGTTGATAAGAGAATGAAATTTAACGTAAAGAACTATTTGATGCAAGTCGTAACATAACGTAAATTAACGTAAAGAAATTAACGCAAGAACTATTTGATACAAGTAACATTTGCAAATCTTTTCAAGACTTTTATTGCTAAATGTATATATCTTAGCCTCACTTGTTCTATGATATATATACGATTCAGAAGCCTTTTAAGATAACCTTTTAGCCTCTAATTTTTGCTATTCTTACAAGAATCTAAACCTTTTTGTTAAATGCTAATCTTTCAAAAATAGTGAGCATTTACAATATTCTTGCCAACCTAGCTATTTATACAAGATAAGATTTACCGTGTACCCTAGTTATCTTTTGTTGTGAAAACTTGAGTGAATTTCTATGGGGGATATTTAGAGAGAAAACTATATTGAAACAAATACCTTTTGTCTAGGGTTTATATATTTTGTGAGTGATCATAATTACAAATTCTTCGACCCTTTTATATACTGTTCCAAAATTCGATACATAAGACAAATATAAACCCTAAACGAGATCTTTTCATTCTCGATACAAGGAGAAACTAAACCTTTGGCCCGTGACATTCCTTTACTCATTCAGGAAAGATCCATTTACAGGAGATTTAAGTCATCTTAGAATAACATCTTCAGATCCTCGTCCAGCTCAACGACACTCCTTTCTGCTCATCCAAGTCAGCTACAAGCTTTCCTAAAAATTTGCATCTTCAACTCCATGTCAGCCTTCATCTCGATCACACTCGCTGATATACATCGTCTATCACGCTACGACCACCCGATACAGAGAATGGCACAACTTGTTGTATTTTCATAAAGCACATTAAAAAATGTTCGAACACCCTACACCTAAGAGCATGTACAACCTTGAACCCCCTCATGGGGTTCTTAAAAAAAAAATTTTTTTTTTTTTTTTTGGGAAATGTGTAAAAAAAAAAAAAATTAAAAAAAAAAAATAGACGAATGACAAGCTGCCACGTGTCATGAACAGTGTAAGGACCGATCCTTAACTAAGGATTTTTAGACCCCGGTTTCTTAACTATTCACGTGGGACCCACGTGAATAGTTAAGAAACCCAAGCTTAAAAACCCTCGTTGTACATGGTCTAACAGATTTTAACTAAAATTAATGCTCTTAAAATATTTACAAGGTTTGGTACTTAAATGTTTTGTTTCATGAGCTTTAGCCCATGTCTATCATATTTAAGTTTTATCTCGGTTTAGATTGTAGTTTTTCGGTTTTAGAAAAATAGGAACCAATGTAAAATTTATTTGCATTCATATTCTAATAACTATATTACAATTATGTAACAAACCATCATAACAAATCAATCAAAAAAAAGAAAATTCAACAACTAAAAGAAATATCGATTCTTTGAGATTCTTCATTTGTGATTGTTCTATAAGAAATGAAACAAAAGATACTGTACAGCTAAAACAGTTTTTGTATGAACAAAATACTATCATTACCGCGTGGAAATTAGACATCTGCTTTTTTCATGAATTTTACTCTTAACTTTACCTAGGAAAACAATGGATCAACTATTAATCTTAGGTAAATTACATTTGTCTATAACTTCTCATTTGTTATGACTTGAGTCGCTTGACCCTTTTATGGCATATATTAACTTTAGTTCCATATGTTTTTTTTTTTCTTTTCTGTAATTGCATGCTCTTAGTTTTCTGAATATCTTTAAGAAAACTAAACTATATTAGAACTCATTTTGGTTTATATGAACTAAACACAATATGATAAACTGACTCTAGTGCCAGTTAGGGAATTCTCCCCAACATGGAGGCCATATTTAACATAAAATATTCGAGGTCTAATTTTTTTCTTTTGGTTGTACTCATAAGATATAGTAATTTGCATCTTATCTATGGTCAAGAATTAGTTAATTATAAAGTTAAACAAATTGTAAAAACAGCAAACCACAAAGCACTTTTCATTAAAGAATTCAATAGTAGAAAGGTAATCATCTGTCTTGCTTTGAAAATTAGCAAAACCTGCAAATTCCCAAAACGAAGACAAATTTGTAGAAACAAATCAATATTAAAATCTTGAAAATTAGAAAGATAAAAAAACATGAAAACAAAAATTCCTTTTTCAGACATGAAGTGTATGTTGTCTTCTTCATTTAATGGACTGCTAAGTCATCTGTTCTTGATCTTTCAGAGTGTCGGCTGCGTTTGGAAGCTTGTCAGTCCCCATCTTCTTCTCAAAAGCCTCCCGAACTTGGCGCACTTTCTGCATTGCAGCTTTACAAGTTGTGCAAAACCATTGTCCATCTGGAACCGATGTACATGGAGGTGTCATGCAATAGATGTGATAAGCATCATCACACCCATCACACAAGACAATCTTATCATCATCCTTGTCAGTTAAACAACTTCTGCATAAGCCACCACCACCGCCAATCTCCACTTTTGTTCCACAGATCTTACAGAGTTCAGAATATATCTTCATCTCTATGTCTTGACCTCCTCCATGGTTCATGTTGCAGCTTGGATTCTCTTCAGATTCGTTTGAATCTTCTTTACATTCTGTACTCGTATCAACACAAATGTGATCTGTCTTTGTCATCTTGTGGGTTTTCATTTTTTCACACACTACACAATTTTCGTGAGGTGATCCCATTCCATTTGATGTGCAGTTTACACAATACCAACTGTCCATCGACATCTTTTTCCCATCCGGATGTTCACATGAGACATGGTACATATATATATCTTCACAATGATCACATAACGTAAATTAACGTAAAGAACTATTTGATACAAGTCGTAACATAATGTAAATTAACGTAAAGAAATTAACGCAAGAACTATTTAATACAAGTAACTTTTGTAAATCTTTTTTTTAAAGAACATTTAGTTTGTAGTTTTCGGTTTTATAAAATTAGTAACCAATGTAGAATTTATTTGCGTTCATATTCTAATAACTATATTACAATTATTTAACAAACTATCATAGCAAATCAATCAAAGAAAAATTCAACAACTAAAAGAAAGATCGATTCTTTGAGAGAATTCATTTGTGATAACATTTGTAAATCTTTTCACGACTTTTATTGCTAAATGTATATATCTTAGCTTCACTTGTTATATGATATATATACGATTCAAAACCTTTTAAGATAACATTTTAGCCTCTAGTGTTTGCTATTTTTGTAAAAATCTAAACCTTTTTGTTCAATGCTAATCTTCTCCAAATTTTAAAAAACTTCTTCAAACTTCAAAATCTTCTCTAAGATCCTCGCCCAGCTCAACTACACTCCTTTCTGCTCATCCAAGTCAGTTACAAGCTTCCTAAGAGTTTGCATTTCAACTCCATGTCAGCCTTCATCTTTGTGTATCACGCTATGACCGATACAGAAAATAGCTCAACTTGTTGTATTTTCATAAAGCACATTAAAAAAATGTCCGAACACCCTACACCTATGAGATTTAGCTAAACTTAATGCTCTTAAAATATTTACAAGTTTTGGTACCTAAAGGTTTTGCTTCGTGAGCTTTAGCCCATGGCTACTCCTGAATCATATTTCAGTTTTATTTCGGTTTTAGTTTGTAGTTTTTCGGTTTTAGAAAAATAGTAACCAATGTAGAATATATTTGCATTCATATTCTAATAACTATATTACAATTATTTAATAAATTATCATAACAAATCAATCAAAAGAAAGATTCAACAGCTAAAAGAAAAAGCGATTCTTTGAGATATGTTTTTTTCTTTTCTGTAATGGTCTTAGTTTTCTGAATATCTTTAAGAAAAGCTAAACATTAGAACTCATTTTGTACATATTTAACATGGAATATTCAAGGTCTAATTTTTTCTTTTGGTTGTACGCATAAGATATTGTAATTTGCATATTATATATGATAAAGAATTAGTTAACTATAAAATTGAGCAGATTACAAAATCAGCAAATCACAAGGCACTTTGATTAAAGAATTCAATAGTATAAAAGTAATCATCTGTCTTGCTTTGAAAATTAGCAAAATCTGCAAATTTCCAAAACGTATACAAATTTGTGTAAGCTGTGTAGACATGAATTAAGATGTGTAAGCTGATGAACAATTATGAAAACAAAAATTCCTTTTTTCAGACATGAAGCTGTGTAAGTTGTCTGCTTTTTTTCTTCTTCTTTCCAATCCTTCATTTAATGGACTAGGAAGTCATATGTTCTCCATTGCCTTTACTTTGCGGTTCGCTCTCAGTTTGTCTTCCTTCTTGTATCTGCAAAGCCTCCATCTTCTTCTCAAAAGCCTCCCGAGCTTTGCGCACTTTCTGCATTGCAGATTTACAAGTTGTGCAAAACCATTGTCCATCTGGAACCGATGCACATGGAGGTGTCATGCAATAGATGTGATACGCATCATCACACCCATCACACAAGACAATCTTATCATCATCCTTATCAGTTAAACAACTTCTGCATAAGCAAGAAAAGCAATACCAAGGAACAACACCGTCTAGTTTTATCTGCTTTGAAGTCAAACACCTCATGTGGTAATACTTATGTGGACAAAAAGGGTGATCACATGTTATGAATTCACGGCCACCGTTACTCTCCACTTTTGTTCCACAGATCTTACAGAGATCAGAATCGTCCTTCATCTCTACGTCTTCACCTCCTCCATGGTTTATGTTGCAGCCTGAATTCTCTTCAGTTTCGTTTGTATCTTCTTTACTCGTATCACCACAAATGGTATCTGTCTTCGTCATCTTTCCGGTTGTCATTTTCTCACACACTGCGCAATTCTCGTGAGGTGCTCCGATTCCATTAGCTGTGCAGTTTACACAATACCAACTGTCTATCAACATCACTTCCCCATCCGGATGTGCACATGAGACATGGTACATACCTTCACAATGATCACATGCAAGACAGTCTCTTAGCGCTGCCTTCTCTCCACATAGCGTGCAAGTGTCATAAACATTGTCGTTTCTGATGATCTCTACATTAGAAGAAGGCTCCGATTCCCTAGTGTAGAACTGCTTCAACTTCAAGATTTTAATAAAGAAAAAAAAAGAGATATTAGGGGATTTATAAATTATAAGTTATAATAAACTATCATTCATGCATGACACTCACCTGTTCAGTGCAGGAGGTCTTCGAAAGCTCTAAGAGACTATTTGCAAGAACAGCCATATCATTACCAACATTCTGTATTTTTTGCCAGACCTGAAATCAGTAGTTGGGTTTAGTTCTATGTCTAGTTTCGATCTACACAGAGTTTCCATTAGTTACCTCTTGGAGATCCGTTGAAAAGAGCATAGGTGAACCTTCATATAGACCATCTTGTATCCTGGTGTCTATCAGAGTTCTGCATGTAAGGTCTTCAATCTTGACCCCTTGAAATTTTTCAGAAAGCAACTTACTTAGAGATGCAAACTCCTTTGAAGCTAAAACTTGAGACAGAACATTCTGGCAACCGGCTGTCACAGTCTCATGGTTGGGTTCGGTTGTTAGGTTATCTGGATTTGAAAGCTCAGGGAGTTCACTTCCTATGCTGAAGCTTTGATTATGTACTTCACAAGCAACCGGCTCCTGTGGAAAAGAAATTTAATGAAAACATTAATCCAAAACAAGAACGATCTAGCATGTTTATTGAGCATATTTGGGACAGGAGTTGATCACAGACACAGAGATATAATAAGACCATTTTCAGGATTGAATGCACAATGCAGCAAACACTTATCAGGTTCTCAACAAGCACAATGTTAGCAGCCAGCATTAATGGGATTTCCTATCATTTGAAAAGCATTTCCTAAAACAAGCTACCACACACAAGACACCACCCATGTCGTCTAGAAAACAAGAAGGAATAGATTTAGGCTAAGCTTCTTCTTAACCCTAGTCTCTCTAGTAGATAAAGGTCAATTCTTGGAAGTTGATTCCTAATTAATCAATAGAGACAACTTAATTAATGCAAAAATAACAAAAACTCTAACATAGATTTGAAAATATGAAAACACATTAAATGAAACACCTAACCAAACCCTAGCCATTGTCTCGTATCACAATAACCCTTTTATCTCTATCAACAACATGCTGCATAATTAAGGCCAACATTCAGTATTAAACTATATACCAACCATCACTAGATTGAAACAGAACCTAATATGAGTTCCTATGCAGGGTGCAGGCCCTCCTATTTTATAATACAACCAAAAATAACAAACACTAACATAGATTTGAAAATATGAAAACACATTAAATGAAACACCTAACCAAACCCTAACCATTGTCTCGTATCACAATAACCCTTATCTTTTAGATCTCTATCAACAACATGCTGCATAACCAAGGCCAACATTCAGTACTGAAGCATATACCAACCAACCATCACTAGATTGAAATAGAACCTAATATACGTCTATTTCATAATACAACAAATTTACAAAACACATAACATCTGAAATGTTCAAATCAATCACAACCAGAGGCATCATCATAATAGAATGAAAAGTACCTTGCTTCCTGAGTGGCTAACACCTTCCATAGAAACCGATCTCCCACGTTTTCTCAGATTGTATCTTTGTTGTAGGTTCTTGTTATCTCTGGACCTTTTAATAGCAGAATTAGCCATAACATCCCCTCCTCCACCACTCACCAAACCAGTTGGCTGATCACTCTCTGTACCTTCACCATTGTTTCTCACCTCGTCCACAATCATCTTAAACGTACAGAAGTAATCCTCCACACTCCAGATCTAGGGTTATACCATCCTATTATACAGCATTTATAATCATTTACATAGTCAACAAAGAATTCTTGATTGGAAAGATATAAATTTTTATCATTTGGTCATAGATTCATTCACCTAACTGAGATTAAAAAGGAAAGATATCATTTCTCAGTGCCAGAAAAGCGATGAAATCATTCTCTATCAATAATTTCCCAGGAAAAAAAACGAATTTCTCAGACACTGAATCTTCAATAGCGTACCGGTGTGAAGAAATCTGCGTCGTGAAACGACGAACATAAAACCCTAGAATGATGGGAGAGATGGTAGAGTTTTAGGTCCCCGGGGACTGAGACTTGCCGGCGGTTCTGCAAATCCCGGCGTCTCTTATATCTTTGAGCCATTTTTAAATTTTCGCGTCACAGATTCTACTCTCGAACCGGTGTTATTTCAACTTGGAACTGACACCGGTACACCGGTAAAACCGGTAATCAGTGACTCCAAACTGAAACTAAAACGTAGTCGACTGTAAAGGCGTATGTCCAACAGTAGCACCTGATCGTGATGTGCACGCGCTTTATTAGTTATCCTCTTTGTTTTTTTTTTAATGTTAAATTAAATTTAAAGAAAAAAATAATCAATTATTTTATATAAAACAAGTTTAAATTGCATTTTCATACTTTAAGCTGGCTTGACGAATAATGAAAAAAAAATTTGAAGTGTTTCTTAATATTTGAAGTCGCCAAATATGAATTTGAAATGCATCTTAAAACTACTAATCAATTATCTCACAGGAAATCAAATTTAAAAATATCTCTTCATATTTCAAATCATCTTGTTGAATGATAAAATCAAATTTAAAATGTTGAAATTAGTGTGAACTTCTCTATAAATTCGATATATTGTGTGAATTAGAAGAAAAAAATTAAGTGCCTCACCATCCTTTGTTGTCTTTTTATCATTTTTTAATTTATAATTAAATTTTAATTTCTAACTAAAAAACATTACATAGTCGATATGTAAAATGTTTGTAAGAAATCTAGAAGGATAATGGTATGATATAAAGTTTGTATGTGAAGGCATTTCCTTTGTTGCTAATAGATCTGCTGCTCTATTTACATTCCTTGGGCACCAAACAAACTATATGTCTTCAAATCTTTCCTTCCAATCACATACATCTTGGCACCAATTTTCGTTGTCAAAGTCCACTGTTTTCCTGTTTATGATATTGATCAAGTATTGACAATTTCCTTCAAAAATTACTTTTCGATGTCTTTGGTTCCAACAATGTTGGCGATAATTAGGTCTCTTCAAAAAAAAACCGGAACCAAAAAAGCGAATCGGAACCGACCAAAATATTTATTTAGGTTCCGATTTCGGTTCCAACCAAAATACCTATTGGATTATGTATTTAGGATCTATGGGTATCGGTTCGGTTCCGGGTAATATTCGGAACCGAAAAGTCGAACATATATTTACACTTATACATATAATATTAGGTTATATTAACTTTTTGGGTAGTTTATAGATTTTCAGATATTTTATTGACATTTCAGATATTAATTCCGAGTACTTTTTGTCATTTTGGAATTATTTCACATTTCGGGATAAAATTGCTATTTTGGATATCAAATATCTAGAATTTTCTTTTATTGATCTCGAGTATTTTTGTTGATTTCAGGTAAAAAAATATCCGGAACTGTTTAATAACCGAAAATACCGGGAACCGTTTACTAACCGAAAAGTTCGGATATTTTACGGTTCTTCAATTGTGGAATCGAACCAAACCGGAATCAACGAGAACCGAACCGAAAAAATGTAATTATTAGATCTTAAACTTAGGAACCAAAAGAACCGGAGCCGATCGGTTTCTATCCGAAACCTAACCGAATACCCAAGTATCACCTATAACCAAAGCTTGACATTCAGTTTGTAGAGTTGAAAGCTGTAGTTGTTGTTGCTTGTCCTGCTCCTTTGTTGCTTTTAAAAGTAGGAATCTCATAGAAATCCAGCGGCTATAACAGAATGGCCTTATGCTTTGCTTCCGGATCAGACTACACTACTAACAGTTCTCTGTTTCTTGGTCTGAGAAAATAAATCTTTGCTTTTGAATTCTTTTGGTGTTAAACAGAATGAGCTCAAGTGTATCAATACTCTTCATTATACAATAAATAAATAAAAAACTAATAAACAACATATAATCATCAGTCAGTACTACTGTCGCTTTGAGCAGACTTATCATCCGATCACAGATTCATTGCTCATATCCGTTTATCACAAATCAGAATCCTAACACTTGCATGTGGCCCTTCACCAGTATCATGAACCCCAGCCGCCCAACCAATAGCTTTAGCCACCTGTTGTAATCGGTCCATCAAAGACAATGAATCCCTTATGTAAACCCGTCCTCCCGGTCTCAACATCCGGTCCATCTCCACCATAATGTTTGTTATATTGCACCTATGTTCCACACCAAACACAATTCATTACACACACACACAAAAATAAACAAAGTTTAAATCTTTTTACCTCTTCTTCTCAACAGAGAATAGAAATGCAGCATGGATCAGATCATAGGTTCTTGGGTAGGTATCAAACGACTCACACCTAGACAAATCAAGTCCAAAGATTTTAGATGTTATCTTGTGTTACAAGTAAAAGAGAAGTATCTTGTGTTACAAGTAAAAGAGCAGATGTGATCTATACCAGTCATGCAGAGTCCCTATAAGCCCGCGGTCATAGATAACTGGCAAGGTGTTGAAACCACTTATGGGAACAACGTTCATAACCCAACAGTCAACTCCTAGATCGTTTAATGCTGCTGCAAACCTACCAAAAATACAAGAAGATCAAAACGTTTTTCGACACGAAAGAAACACAAAATGTGTGGTTGATTGATGGTTACCCTCCAAAACCAGCTTTCATGTCAAGAACATTCCTTAGTTTGAACTCATTCCAGCGAAAAACCCGCACATAACTCTCTACTACTTCAAACCAAAATCTTGACTCTGCCTTCATGATTTCCTTTCGAGATAAAAAGGCATCCATTTGAATGCTTTGTAGCCTCTCTGGTGGTTCATGAAGACGTGCAGGCCATGTGGAAACATTAGCTCCGTAGCCATTTTCAGGTAAGGGAGTGATACACGGTTTCATATCAACGTACCTGGAACAAGAAACCATAACCACAAAGCTCAAGAAGGCTCACTACTATTATCAATTAGACTTTGAGATAGATTTATGTACCAAACATCATCAGGATCATCATTAGGTTTGCACAAAGGAGGTTTTGCTCCAGCTTCACGGCTGAGATAGCAGCGGTTGTTTACTGGCTTCCTCCACACAGCAATATATCCCTCTTTCTTGATAAGTTCCCAACAGATTCGGTTCGTAAGGTCTACCATTTCTGAAAGAGCAGAAACAACACTCAAGCTTTAGTTGAAGCTCCATAGGAGACATATAATTTTGTTAAGGAATGGACAGACCTTTCCATTGCTCTTGCAAGTTATCCTCATGTTTGTAAACGGGTTGTGCAGCCCAAACAAAGTAGCCTCCTGCTCTAAGCATTCTATTAGCTTCAAGAAGAAGTATCCCATCTGTGTAATTCATGCAAACAAAAAGCTTTAGGTTTTGAATAGTAGCACCGGTCAGAGCAAACAAAATTATGTGCGGACTAAGCCACTATGATTTTGGGGCGGACAGACTACATTTATTTGTTCATAAAAATGGACTGCACTTTGTCCGCAGAGGACTGTTTTTTTTCAGTCTGCATCTCTGCATATCAAATAGTATGAATGGTAAATAAAAGCGGTTTTGACCACTTGCGGACTAGTCCTAACCATTGCTACCATTCAAAACCTTAGTCACAAACAACGGCAAATCTCAAACAACATTGTAGGAGAAGCAAAAAACAGTGAAAGAGAGGGAAATCTACCATCGCGGGTCCAGTTAATTCTGCATCTGGAACAATGGATCATCTCAAAAGCCTGGCTTGGATACAACAACCTCCGTGTAGCAAAAACAGCAACCATTGCAGGAACACCTCGCTCCAATGCAAACTGGATCTGATTCTCATGGACATCTTTCGGTGCTACCGACAAGGTTGTAGTGTTACGCTGCATCAAAAAGGCACCAAAGCTCGCTACTCCGCAGCCAATGTCCAAAGCAACACGAGTGCGTGTTCCAAATGTAATGCCAGGAATCATCTACAAATTTCAATCTAAGAGAATATAAGATCAACACGAAAGCAGATGAGCCAATAACAACAAAAACCCAACCTGAGAGATCTGGTCTAAGTACTGATCAGCTCCATGGATGAACTGAGTTCCACCTCCAGGGAAAACAAACTTGTCTTTCTCTCTTCTTATCCAGTTTTGACCTCCTTTATCTTCCACTAAACGTGTATGAGGCACATTATTGAACCATATCTGCCAGAAGCAAATGCATCAGTCTCAGACAATTGGGTCTGTTTAAACAAGCTATGTCCGAAGTAAAGGAACGAACTTTATCAAACTATGTTACATTGTCTCTGTTTAGACAAGCTATGACCGAAGTAAAGGAAGGAACTTTATCAAACTATGTTACCTTGTCTCTACTCTGTGGCCAGGGGATTGGTTTCTTGTAACCATCTGGAGATGGAATCAAGCAATCAAGGCTCTGTTTAGGACAATGTCTCTCGTAATTTTCTCCTCGATCGGTACTGTTCAATCTCTTGATCTCTTCTTCGTTGTCCAAACAAGGAATGTAATCTGTCTTCCTTTTATCACACATACTGAATTTCTCAACCCGAAATTCGACTTTCGAATCATCATTATCATCATCTCCGGTCGAAGAATTTCCGGTAGCTGACTTGAGCTCATCGACAGAGTCCGGATCGAACCCTCCGATATCAAACGAATCTGACATAGCACCATTCTCGTCGATGATTCCCGTTCGAACAACCGTCGGTGGAAGCGGTGGAGGCGAGATCTTGAGATGCGGACGCGGTGGAGGAGATGGGGCCGCCGCGATATTGGTCTGAATAGCTTCGGTGGCATTGGAGGAGGAAGAGATGGGGAAACGAAGAGATGGGTAAGAGAAGAATGAATCTGAGAAGTGGTTGAAGAGGAAGATCGTTGTGATTGAGAGAAACGCAAAGGCGATGACTTTGACTAAATTCGGTGTCTTTACTACGTTTAATCCAATGTCGGAGAGTTTCATCGTGTTGTTACGGCGGTTCACGCCGGCGATCTGATGATCGCGGTGATAAAGCTAAGAACTTTCACGACAGATCGAGCGAAAAACAGAGATTAGTGGGTCTCTGTTTTCTAGAGAGGTGACAATCTAAGCGGCGAGGAATTGATGATCAGATGCCGGCGACGGTGGGGAGACGGAGGAAGGTTGGGGGTTGAGACACGTGGATGAGGTGGTGAGGGAATTGATGGGAGTGAGTGAACGGATGAATCTCGACGAGTCGAATGAAGGCAATGAAACAGAAGAAGAAACAAAAGTGTTTGAGATTATTAACCTATAATAAACCTAATTACATACAACCTAGAAGTATATTTTAAATCTTTTTTAATCAATTTATGTATATTTATATTCCTCAAATGGATAATTAAAGCATATGGTCAACAAACTCAGAGTCTAGTGGATCAACGCTTATCTTTCATTTATATAAGTATATTTTAAATCTTTTAAAATATTTTCTTTGATTTTATACGTGAATGTGATTGGGTTATATGGTTAAAGAATCACATTCTGTTTAGTGATATAATTGAGAGGATCTAATGTACAATTTTGCAGATAGATCTTGTTTTGACTTGCTGACTTTAGAAACACCAAACCAAAGAAAGGAAGTTCCCTGAGACCAAGAACAATGTTAACTCGAAGTCTACAAGTCATGTCAAAGACAACTTACTTCACATGTCCAAAGTGAGCAAAAATTGGAATGAAGAGAGCTATCTTTGAACCGGGTCGAACAGTTAAGCCTTTGTTAGATCATGATATTAGTGATCATCCATTTTCTGATGAAGCAAATCATAACCAAACTTAAACCGAAAACCGAAAATTTGCACTATGGATTAATGTCTTTTATAGTTTGCTTCTTTGTAGAACATAGTTCTTGAAGGTGCATTCCAATCATGGATGTATGAAACACATGTGAAGAGTGTATGGAAGATATTATATGCATCAAATAAGACTGCACCGCACAGCCTTTAAAGTACATCTTCAGTGAAACTCAAGACTATCTATTTGTATTGGATATGAATCAAAACGAGAGATTCTACAAGATTTGTATGTGCTATCTCAAAGGCTTCTTTTAGGTAGTAGTTTATGACTTCAAGTTTTATTACCACACAACTATAAGAAGTTTCCCCCAAAAAAGGGGCAAAAAGAAGATGGAAAATTGTGAAATACACCTCCCAACAATTGAAATATACAATTCCAACCCAAAACCGGGGATGGCTGAGGGTTAAAAAGAACCCCACAAACCCACCACACATCAATATATACACACAATAGTTTCAGTAAACTTTGAATGTTTTAGTCAAAGCTCGAAGACCGGCTTGTCCTGCCTTTAAGATAATCCTCAACAGAGACACCTTGCTCAAAGCTTCCCATGGAGACAGAGTCATCTTCAACATCAAGAAGCGCTACGTTAAGGTGTGACTGCAAGTTAGTTCTTTGACTTTGCTCATCCTTAAGCGTCTCTGATTCATCCGAGGAACTACTCACTTGTTGCATTGCCCATTCAAGCGTGTCTTCATCGCCTTTGAGTAGCTTTAAGACCTGCATCATTCCACATTCGTTAAGACAACTGCATATAGGAATGACCATAGATTTAGAATACATAAAAATACACATGAGACCAATGTTTCATCCGGCTGTGCTCAGGGCCGGCCCTACTTACAATGCTCATTTTCGGTCTAGCTTGAGGACTACGTCGAATACAAAGAGTAGCAGCTAACACCATCCTCTGCATTTGGTCACCATTGTTGTTGTTATCATCCCGTAAACTCGGGTCTAATAACTGAGAATACTTCCCATCTTCAAGAATTGGTTTGGCCTGTA
The DNA here is from genome assembly GCA_030180135.1 of Orychophragmus violaceus. Classification (NCBI taxonomy): domain Eukaryota; kingdom Viridiplantae; phylum Streptophyta; class Magnoliopsida; order Brassicales; family Brassicaceae; genus Orychophragmus; species Orychophragmus violaceus. Next base: position 107,904,781 of record CM058232.1, read on the forward strand.
CATGACCATTACATATATGAACGTTTCAGCAGAGAATTAAAGCTTGTTTTTAATGAGTTAAAGGGTATGCAGCAAACACATACCCACATGACAAGACTCTCTTGTCCCTTCGGACATCCGTTGCTAATCGGTTTTCTTCCAGAAAGTAACTCGAGGAGAACAACACCGAATGCATACACATCTATCTTATCATTCACCTTACCATACATGAAATACTCTGGAGCCAAGTAGCTGTAACAAGATAAAGAAGATTAGCCAACAACATTGTCAAGAACTTTCAAGAAACATCAGCCAACAACATGATTCTTCCATACCCAAAGGTTCCCGCGACATCCGAGCAGATTATGTGAGTTGTAGATACAGACGCCCACCTCGCAAGCCCGAAATCAGAAAGCTGGGAACAAGGATAACTAATTTTTGTTTTACTCTTCCTATTTGATGTATATGAAAAACCAATAGAGTGTGTAGTTTACCTGTGGCTCAAAATCATTAGATAATAGTATGTTTGATGACTTAACATCTCTATGGATGACCGGTTGAGAAGCACTGTTATGCAGATAGTCTAAAGCCTCAGCCACTCCCACAGCCACTTTGTACCTCTCACTCCATTGGAATCCAACCGGATCTTTCTTGTTTCCTGAATTAGAAACCAAGCATTCTGTTTAGATCCATGATCATAATAGTATCTCAGAGTTGTCTAAAAAGGTACCATGAAGATTCTCTTCAAGGCTTCCTCTTGAGAGATAATTGTATACAAGTAATAGGTTATTGTCTTCAAAGCAAAAGCCTAACAGAGAGATAATGTTCTTATGGTGTAACGTTGTGATGATCTCGATTTCCGACACGAAATCATTCAAGACATCTTCAGTTTGCTTGAGAATCTTCACAGCAACCTCTCTTCCATTGGATAAACAACCTTTATAAACCCGGCTGCTGCCTCCTATCCCAATGAAATTATCTGAAACCACAATGGTTTTCTTTAGTTAACATAACAAGAGGCTTCATTCAGGAACTATAAACATGTCATCAAGAACAAACCAGGAGAGAAATCTGATGTCACTGAAACAAGTTCTTTGTATTTGAAAAACCGGCAAGTTGAAGAGAATCTCTCATAAAGTCCCTCTAGTTCCTCAGGTAGCTTTCTTGGACTATTGCCAGGAGAAGACTTCTTGGTGGTGATAGATTCATAACCAATTTGCTTACTGTTCCTTGGAGGAAGCTTCAAAGCCCATTGAGCTACTGATATCTGTTGCCAAGAAGGTCTAATGGGTTGTCTAGAGGAAGATTTAGCACGGTGAAGCAAAGGCCAGCCTGGTATAGGTTCAGACTGTTTCCTAACGAGTTTAGTCACAGGCACAATCTCCTTAGCTTTGTGGCACTCATCATCTTCACTCCTATCGAAATCTGAAGCTCCAGGTACCTTTCTTGGAGTTCTTGAATCATTTGGAGACAGAGGATCCGAACCACAAACCGAGCAATTCTCAAAACGAGCCTGCTGCAAACTCTGGCCACAAGATTGATCCTTGTCATCTTCCTTGGAAACCTCCTCAGAACAGCTAACAACTTTTGTAGTGGTACTCAATGTAACAGATCTCTGAAGCAAATTCACCAAACTGTTCCTCCGAACATCTTCATTTCCTATGACAAAACCTCAATTCAAACCAGTGAACCCAATAAAGGATGAAACTTTATCAAGAAAAAAGGTCAAACCTTGAGAATGATTAATGGTGGATGATGGAGAACCTTCTTTCTGGAACACAATCTTACCGTTATTTACAGCATGAACCCAACAATCATTTGGTAGTTTCTTAGCTAAGTACTTAGCTACAGATGCTGATGAACGAATCGCGTGATGAGTTTTAGAAATCCCAACTAAAACTTTGGATGCACAAAATGATTTCGCTTCTCGAGCTATGATCTTTCGAGCTGAGTTACCACGGCATAACTTCAGTTTCAGATCCACCTAATCAAAGGATCAAAACTAAGTCTCTGAAATTGAAAGTTTCACACTTTTGATTTGATTTTCGATTTTACCTGTTTTAAATTGCAGAAACCTTCATAAACGTCAAGGACAGAGTCGAAGGTTTTCACTAAAGAGAGAAGTGAAGAGTTCCCTGCTCGATCGACAATCTCTACACCAAACCCACAAAGAAAAATCGAAACTTTTTGTATTAAGAACATAAAAATCAAAGCTTTATGTAAAGAAGAGCAGAGTGTACCATTGCCAAGGATATGAAGAGCGATCACAGTATCACCAGGCTCGGCTACTTTAACCAAAGCCCAAGTGAGTAACTCTCTACTCGGCGCGTCTAGTTTCACGCCGACGAGAATCGTACGGTTAACTACTTCTTCCTCGACGGAGCTCCGTTTCTCTCCGCCGTTTTCTATCATCTCTGATTTTTGTGTGCCTATTACAGAGATTTGTCTGAGTTTCAAATGTTCCTTTTTTGCCTGACGTGTGCTTCTCAGTGATTATATATATACCCAGACAAAGGCAAGATCCTCTCCCAATTCTCTCTGTGTAGTTGCAGAGGGTTAAGTTTTAACCGCAGGTTTGGTTTTGCTTTTGATGCTCGTTAGAAAGAAAAAGAAGGGTAGTCATCTTAGAAATTCCCTTGTACTTCTCTTTTTTTATTTTTATTTTTATTTTTTAGAAATGATTTTCTAACCCTAGTAGTATTTCACAGTATTTTTACTCACTTTTAATCATTGTTTTGCTTTATTTGACATAGTACATTCAGTCACAGTGACATCAACAATGTTTATATAATTATATGACTATTTCAGCTGAAAAGCCGAACAAAAAAAGTATGTCAGTTGGGCAAATCGCATTAATAGCACAAAAAACATGACTTGTCAAAAATATAACACTAAGAAAGAAAAATCATAAAAATAGCATAAAAACATGTTTTGTCACTAAATTAGCCATAACCCTAAATCTTAAATATTAAACCCTAAACCCTAAATACTAAACCCTAAATAATAAACCATAAACCCTAAATAATTAACTCTAAACCTTAAATTATATAATGCTATAAAAGTCTTTATAATTAAAATAATGCTAAAAATGTAAATTATTTCTCTTGGTGATATATTTATGATAAGGTATGTTTTTTGTGCTATTTTATGCCTTTTCTCTTGTTTATATTCGGAAAATCATGCTAAATAATCTAAGAATAGAAACAGCAAAACTAACCAAATCTAAGATAAATGGCAAAATAATAGTTTTGGTGTTAATAAAAATAAAATATACAAATAAAAATTTGTTTCAAACTATTTTTGTAGATTACTGTTAAAGTTTTGACTTATTTACTTATACTTTTCAGTCAAATGAAAACGAAAAAGAGGTAGGATTTCAAAAAAAAGAAAAATTTATTATTTCATCAACTTGTATTATATTTTAAATTGAACCAATTAAAAATAAATTCATTTATTGAATATTAATTTATAGAACTTCTATTTTACCAATGTAGCAGTTGTATATAACATTAATTTATATATCATTAACTTACAATTATCTTAAAATACCAAAAGAAAAGCACATCTTAATATTAATATGTAATCAAACACTATTATTAATACATATAAATGGAACATAGCTGTTATTAATACATAGGCTGTTACACAATTAATGCAACAATATTTCTATATACAAATATACTAATACTCCCTTCGTTTCAATTTAAGTGTCATTCTATGACTAATTTTTTGTTTCAAATTAAATGTCATTTTGCATTTTCAATGTAACTTTTGTCATAAAATACCTACTATAACCTCAAGTTAAAATAACAAAGCAATTTGATTAAAAAAAATTAAATAATTAGAAATTGTATCATAATCTTTCGATTGACAATACAGTTCACAAGTCATTTAAATAATTAAGTAGTTTCTTTTTCGTTTTCCAACGTAGTCAACCGTACGTGTAACCTTTGAAATTCTATGTCTATTAAGTTCTTTATATAATTTGTTTTAAACACAAAAATAAATAATCTCTTTGGAGTGGTATTCAAATCAAACGTATGTGTTTTGTTATTTGGAGGTGAAAAGTTTAGATCAAAATTAGCCATGGATGTTCTGCTATAAAAAGGTTGTTATTATATACTTATATACTCCACTGTCAAAAAATTAAATTTTCATATTTGCCTCTAATAATTTTTCTGTTATACAAATGTTCATGGATGTAAAATTTTGATTCCCTCTAAATATTTTCTTGTAGTCAACAAGTCAAAAGTATTTATCAATTGAAAAGTTGTTAATTATGATGAAATTGATTGAAGAAGAATTTTAAGAGACTAGAGACTATTAGACGTAAGGATGATTGTTTGTTATATAAATTTAAAATTGATGTCAAAAAAAAAATTAAAATTAAATAATACTACTGATAATTAGAATAATAAATAAATATGATTAGTGAGGGTATTATAGATAAATTAAACAATTTTTTAATTTGTGTGAAAAAATTTAGAATGACATTTAATTTGAAACGGAGGGAGTACTATATAAGAGAATGGGAAATAAAATTTTGCCTCTTCCAAAATTGCCCATTGTGTGGCTCTAACATGTCCGGTCCGAAGAACTAAACCTCTCATGTCATGTGATCCCTCCAACAACCCATTAGCCTACACGTGTCAATCTCAGCTATATCAAAACGTCACCATATCCGAAGACGTTTTCTCCCATGCTTACTGGTAACGTACACAGCATTAATTACGTAATTAGATAAGACGGCGTTAAAACTTAAACGTATTAGTAACGTCACTTATTAACGCCGTTTTCCATGCCCGAATATAATGTTTAGGGTTACTTGTTAGTTGTGTCATCATTGCCGAAGAAGAAGGTTAGTTATTAATATTATGGTGTAGTAGACAAAAGGTGGGAGGGAAGTAGTAACAGAATACCTGCCGTTTAATAAGCCAGAAACGACAAGCCAACTAAATCTGAAAGGCATGCGTCAGCGTTTACCTCATGATGAGTTGTGGACCTTTTCCTTCTCTTTATTTCCTCTATCTTCATCTTACTCTTTTTTTATATACCTTAGGATCAGCTCCATTGCAAACGCATCAAAGTACTATAAACTAGATTTTTCTTCAAAGAGTCATCAGATTGCATTTAACCAAATTACCAATGTAAATTGTTTGGACCAAAACTAAACTCAAACTTTCCACACTAATGCAGTTTTTTTTTTTTTTTTTGTGAAATTGAACGCAGAGAAAACAAGATATATAAACTATGTTCGTTTAGTTGATACAGATACCTATAACCAAAAAATTTAGACGTCGGTAAAGTTTAGTAACAAAACGAACAAGACTATTATATTTCCAAGTTTTTCCTAACCATTCGATCACACATGTATGAAGATAAAACTTATGATTACAGGGATGATTGGTGGGGGCTATGAGTGCTCTCCACAACCTTATTTCTCTCTAAAACATGATATATGAACCAATCCAGTTGTACTTTATTGTTTTTAAACTCATAGTCCTTACTTACCTTTTTAAAGATTTTTTCGCTATAGAAAACCAAATTTCTAGAGCATTGTTTTACGTGTTGTGAAATTGATTTCTCTTTATTTGTCGTATCATATGTGTGTTTGTTTCTTCAACGAGATATATAAATATGCATATTGTATTTCTTTGACCAAAAAATGTATAATATATTTCAGATATATATATATATATATATATATATATATATATATATATATATATATATATCCATTTCTTTAAAATATAATATTTATGTTATGCACGACAATATATATCTACATATGTATGTATATAAATTTCAGTTGGAATGTACAATATATATGGTGTATAAATATAGTATGCATATTCTAAAATTCGCTTCTATATTTTTATGTTGCATTTTTCTATTTTTAATATGTAAAAAATAATCAAAACTATATAATAAATCTATACTAATTTACAACCAAAATTCTGAATATATAAAATAAAATTATTAAACTATAAACATATTATTAATATTTACCAACCATGATTTTATTTTAAAAAGTTATAGTCAAAATTTTATAACTAAAAAAATCTATAACTAAAAAAATTACAGCCTAATTTCCACAACTAAATACCTAAAGTTACAGTTGCAACCAATCGAGCTTTATATTAAAAGATTATTGTTAGTAGTATCTTTCAATTGTTTTGCTTCCATTTATTTCGAATTTGATTCCTAACTAGATGTCTTAAAAGTTAGATCAATGTATTGTTTGGTTATTCCATAATGTTGAAACTTGAAAGTGGCATGATTGATGAGAAATGAAAGTTGCAACAAACTGAGATGTCTAACATTAACCGGTGAAGATAAGGAAACTTAGACTACTCAGTTGGTGGCTTTTGTTTCCGCCACGACAACGCCGCTTGATCTTACATGTACTTTAATTAGTTTAGTGTTAAACACAATCATTCTCTTTCATTTTTTTGTTTGTATTTACTAATTATATTACGATTTGTGTAGTTAAGTTCGTAATTAATACATACATAGAAATAGAATCTAAGGCCATATCCCAATAATTCGCATGATTTTTGGGAGTTGAATACTTTAGATTAGTGGTGGGCATATTTCCCGAACCCGAAATTCATATCTGGATCCGATCCGAATAAGCCGGTTTGATATGGGTTCAGTACCGTCAAAATAACCAAATGGTATTTAGCCTCTAATATTTTGGGGTACAGTTCGGTACGGGTTTAATTCAAAACTCGATTGGGTTACCCAATAAATCGAATATCCATAATTGTTCATAGGTATTTCGGGAGATAGTGATATTTTCTCTGCAAACAAAATATTCTCCTCAACTGAAATTATAACCCTTAAGATCTGATTCCAAATCTTCGCAAGTCGTTGTTGGGAATATCCGATTTAATTGATTCCCATCATAAATATCCTTCGTCGAAACTCATATTCCTCATACTCATAATCTCTTCTTTCTGAAATTTGTAGTTGATTAAACAAACATGTTTCTATTTCTTCTTCTCTTTAGTTAGGTAGTTCATTATCAATTTTGAATAGCTAGTTGTTTAATGATTTTGATGTTTATTGGATATTTTATGTAGCTGAACTGTTATATTGTGGTTTTGCAGAGATGATGGAAAAGTATGCATAAGAGAAGAATGCTTTGAGTGAGTTTGGATCGTATCTCATGGACGAGTAGTTCTTTAGATTTTATGACTTTTTGTTTTATGTTTTCAGTTTTGTGTTATTCATTTGTTTAAGATTTTAACTTTGGAATAATTTGGTTGTTGCTTTATGTTATTTGATCGAAGGTTTTAGTTTTCGAATAAATTTGTTGTTACACATTATACAATGGACAGAGATATAGTGTTTGAACACTTTCTGATCTTAGGTTACATAATGTTTATTATCCGAATCCGAGCTAAACCGAAAGGGTTATGGGTTTTCAACAACTAATTCGAACTGACCCAAACCCCGTCAGAACTGAACCGAAACCGATCTGCTTTTCATATATATCCGAATAGGGTTTATAAACCTAAATCCGAAAACTCGAAAACTCAAATAACCCGAACCGAACCGAACCTAATTGGATACCCGAACGCTCACCCCTACTTTAGATGTTTGCCTTTTATTATAAAATGTAGTTGTAGTTGATTAATAAATGAGGGATGATGACACTCCACATTTATATTATAACTTTTGAATTTCTGACGGGTGATATCTTTTCAATTCCGTGGACAAGCTGTGAACATATATTGGGAAATATTTTAACAGCTGAATCATTTTTTTTTTTACAAAAGTAAATTCTAGATTAATGAATATTAAGTTTCCGAAAACCAGAATTAATTTCACAAAGAAGCGTGAATCATGACCATATTTTATACAGACAAAAATATAATGACCATCTAAAAACAGCATGTCACTTAAAACGATGGAGAGTTACATGAATATGTCAGAGATAGGTCAATTTGATAGAATTAAATGTGAGCAAAACAATGAAATCTGAATTATTGTGTCCTTTAATCACTACTCTTCAATGATAAAACACGTGTATTATTAATGGATCATTAGTTTAAAATTAAGACGACATGTCAATGATTAGTCTAAAATATCTACATTCATTACGATACTACTTGACACAAACCATAAAGGACAAACTCGATTTCGTTTTAAAAAAAAAATCTCGATTTGGTTGTTGTGGTTGTGATGAAAAAATGCCTTCAGACAAATTTCTGTATTTTTATGAGATCAGTTCCAGTAAAAATACATCAAAATGTTATAATGTAGATTTCTTCTTGAAAAACCATCTTATCACATATCCCAAATCTAAATTATTTTCCGACTAATGTTAAAAATATTTAAATCGCACGTTACCAAAATATCAAGTAAGACCAGATCTAATGGGGTATATAATGGGATTTTGGGCACATGTTCTTAGGGGAATTGCATTTAAAATAAAAGAATATTAGCCCATTTCCTAAGGATCGATCCTTCCCCAAGGACTTTAAGAGTCCGTGTCTTAACCACGTGGCGTCTTACGATTGGGGCAAAAAAAAATTTTTTTCGGAGCAAAGCAGCTGGCTGATGGGTCTGCGTGTATCGATTCATTCGCACTTCACACTTCTTTTTCGCGTTCCAAAGAAAGAGAGATGGTCGGGTTAGGCGATTTTAGAGGCGATTCCGGCGAGATCACGTCGTTCTTCGCAAATCAGGTCTCGTTTTTGGTTTTCATCGGGTTATTAGCCATTAGGGTTTTCTGTGTCGTGTTTTTCTTCGATTTTGGAATCGATTGCGGGTTAGGCTAGAGTTTCGGGTGTATTGTTATTTAGGGTTCTTGAGCGATTTTGGTTTTTGTTTTGTTTGCTCTTCAATTCGGTTAATTAGGGGTTTCTATTTCATGTGTTTAATGGATTTAGGAATCGTTTGCGGCTATGCTTAGGGTTTCAGATCTCGTTTGATCTAGGGTTCTGGATCGATTTACGGTTTTGTTTGGTTTGCTCTTCAATGTTGTTCATTTGGGGTTTCTATTTCGTTTGTTTAATGGATTAAGGAATCGTTTGCGGTTTAGGAGTGACTTTCTTCCTCGTTTAACTTAGGGTTCTTGAGCGAGTTATGGTCTGTTAGTTTCATGTGTGCTTATCCTCGCTTGTCTTCGTATTCTCAATCTAGTTTCGTACAAGTGGTGATTAGGTTTCTTTAGCGACTAAATATATCTCTGTTTTGTTAGATTAACTTGAAGTATTGCGATTGTAAACTGACTTTCCTTTGTGGCACACTAAGTATGGTTCACTATATATGTTATTAGTCTCTGAAAATGGTATTAGATGCAGTGTTTTAGTTTTGTTAGTCTCTGAAAATGGCATTAATGGCTTTATAAATCTCTGTTTTGCTAGACCAGATTGAAGTATTTTGATTGTTTACTTACTTTCCTTTGTGGCACACTAAGTATTGTTCTCTTTATAAGTTATTAGTCTCTGAAAATGGTATTAGATGCATTGTTTTAGTTTTGTTAGTCTCTGAAAATGGCATTAATGGCTTTAGAAATCTCTTTTTTTGTTAGATTAACTTGAAGATATCTCTGTTTTGTTAGTCTAATCTATATGTTCTATCTCAGGAACTCATGGATCCAGTCCTTAAAGAAGAAAGGAGAGAGATGAAGAGACTAAAAGAACAATGCGACAGACTACATTACGTGGCTGTTGCAGAATTTGGTATTCCCACAAGCTGCCCATGTGGAGGGAGAATCGTGGAGGAGGTGTCTTCTGATGAAGCTCGTGACTTTCTGCCTGGGAAGAGGTTCTTCAAGTGCAACCAGTACCAGGTTATTCTTTATTCTTCAGTTATGTTTGACCATATAAAACTTGTCATTACACTTCAGTTATGTTTGACTAATTCAAATTTTCTTTTGTTGTAGGCTGATGGGGTTGCATTTTAGGCAGCCATGGGTTCTAGGTGTCCAACAAGAGATTGGGTGGGTTAAACAGAGGGTAGAGGAGGTGGAGAAGCTTACTTGGAAGTTTGAAATCATGAACAATCAGATTAAGAATCTGAAGGTAAACGTTTACATTTTAAATCTTCTGTTTCAGTTTTTCCATCAGTATGGTTTGCTTTTAATGTGACTTTATTGTACACAACCAACTGACATGACCATTGTTGCTTGTACAGGAGGAGGTCGAAAGGCTTACAAGGAGAGTTGGTGATCTTGAGAACGGAAACTAAAAGGTTAGTTTGCTACTGACCTATCTTGCTAAATACCTCCTGTTGGAATTATGTCCAGTAATCTCTGTATTGTCTCTAGAAAGTAAGAGTATGTCAATGATCAGACATAAGTCATACAATGCTGGGGGTCATGATGGCTTGCTAGAGTCCGCTCATGATCTATAAGTCTTGGACTTATTGCCTTTATTGTATGATCCCATATGGGTCACACGCCTAAGCTAACGAGAAAATACGAAGGAACGGTTTAGCAGAGGTACGGTAAAAGTGCTAGGCATTTACTGTACTTGGAGAGACTAAAGGGCCTGATTAAATCCAAGGGATTTAATCAGAACAGAGAATTGGGCCCAAAAGCCCATGAGAACTAGAAGGGATTTTAATGAATAAAATCAGACCTAGCTCTCTAATTTCTCAGCCACTTTTGCGCCAGCCTCCTCTCACTCTGCGCCTCCTCTCCTGCTCGGTCTAGCAGCCATTTCCTTGTGAAGCGTGTGTGAACCTCTGGAGGAGTTATCACTTGGTGGCTCTGCTGATCTCTGACCTGTTCTTCATATTCCGCTGCATAAAAAGGTAACAGGTGAGATCTATATTGTTTCTATTCAAGAGAACCTAGATCCGCATGTTTAGGAACTGTTGAATCTGAGAATTGAATCTGGATTAACAACCAAAACATCCTTCAGTGGTATCAGAGCTATTGGTTCTGGTTTTTCTTGTTTAGATTCATGTTTAGGATTGTTTAAAGTGTTTTGAATCAATCTACTGATAAGAGAAATCACTTAAGAAACAAGAATTAAAACCTAAACAAACAAGAGATCGCATGATCCAATCTATATTGAATTGGTATGCGTCGGAGTGTTGATCAGTTTCGGATCACACGTCCGGATCGTTTTGACGAACGAACCGATCATGGATCGGGTTGTGTCATCGACACGATCGACGGCATGGCGCAAAGGATCGCTTGGATCCGATCGGTACGATCGCATGGATCGATTGATCGATCGCATGGATCGACCCGACCGTCCGATCACGCATCCTGCGTCCCGCTTGCGATGCCGTTCCTTCTCGACCGATCAAGTGATGATGCGCGCGAGATGGACTGCTGGATCGCACTGCGTAAGCTGTCCCGTCCCGTCCCGAATCGAGCCATGGGCGGATCATGATCGAGATGGACTGATCTCGGATCGCGTCCCATCTCGTTCGTGCGGCTGGCCCATGATTCGCGTGCTAGGTTTTGCGGCTGACGTGATCGCGTGAACACACGGCTAGGTCGTGATCGGTTCACGTGATCAATCGGTTCGGTTCGTTTTATGGTTCGGTTTAAAACTGATTAAAAATTAATCGTCACGGTTTAATAAACAGATTTAATAATTTTATTAAGTTCTGGTTAAACCGGGATAAGAAATCCAAAGTCGAAAAATTGGATTTTGTGCCTAAACCAGGATTTTCTAATTTGATTTGGTTGGACCAAATAAATTGAGAAAATCCGGTTTAGTAAATAACCGGTTGACAATTGTGGTCGTCGTAGTAATTAATTTTGGTTAGACCAATCTTAATGAACCAGACCGGTTATGTCAATTAATTGGGCAATTGGGTTATGTCTTGGACATGGACCAATTCTTGGGCCTCGGGCCAAGAAGTTAAAACAATTGGGCCAATTATTTGAGTCTTTTCTTCGGATTAATTTAAAATTTATTTTTATAAAAATTATAAAATCGATTTTAAATTAATAAGTTTCCAATTTTTGAAATTAGAAAGTTTCTTAAAATAGAAGTTTCTGAATTTGCATGTTTTGGATTTAAGGAAATTTCTATAATTAAAAGTTTCTAATTTTAGAAAGTTTCCAAAAATAGTAGGTTTCCCAAAATGGAAAGTTTCCTAAAAGGGAAAGTTTCCCAAAATAGTAATCTTCTATTTTGGGATGAAATTTTAATAAACCTACAAACCTCAAATAATATCAAGCGTTGGATGTCTTGTCCAGGCTATGTCAGCTGTCGAAGCCCATTCAATTGTATTCATGGCCTTACAGTGTGAGGGTGTCTACTTTTGCGTGGGTAAGACGGTTTGTGATTCATAAATGTCATTGGGAGTCCCAGACATTAATGATTACATGACTGTATAGTCTGGTTTTCTTGACTAGGCCATCGGGAGTCCCGGGCCTTGAGACATCAGAGTGGATTGGGCCTCGGGCCCAGATTCACAACCAAGAGTTATATCACGGATATAATTAGCCAACATAGGGCTTACCGATATAAGCTAAGGTTGGGTGATGGCCAGTGGCCCACTTTGATCTTAGTTATATGTGGATCTTGGAATCATTATATTCTATTGAGGGTAACTTATGTTATTGAATATAATGCGTGATTAATCATATTAAGTATAATGCGAGATTAATCATATTGAACATATTAACTAAAATTCTTTTATCTTAAATTTCAGTTATGACTAGCACAAACAATCAAAACACTTTCTCGATCCGGTCTGTCCTTGAGATGGACAAGCTGAACGGATCAAATTTCTTGACTTGGTCGCGGAACCTGAGGCTAGTCCTCAGACAGGAGAGAAAGGACTGTGTCCTTGAGAGAGCTCTCCCCGTGAGGATCGGGTCCAATGCTTCTCATGCAGTATATGATGCTTGGAATAAGCATTATAATGATGCGGTAGATGTGCGTGGTCTGATATTGGCTACGATGGACTCAGACTTGCGGAAGCAATATGAGAACATGGAGTCGCCAATAGAGATGATCAGCAGCCTGAAATTGAAATTTCAGGAGCAGATAAGAGTGGAGAGATACCAGTTGGTTAAGTCTCTCACTAGCTGCAAGCTACCAAATGATCATCCAGTGAGTCCTCATGTCAGTAAAATGATGAGTTACATTGATAACCTGAGGAAACTGGATTATCCAGTTAGCCAAGAATTGGCAACTGAGATCATTCTGCAGTCACTGCCGTCAAGCTATGATAAGTTCAGAAGGAACTATATCAAGAAAGGCTTAACGAAGACGCTGACTGAACTGCATGATATGCTCAAGACAGTTGAGCCAAACGTGAAGAATACCCTGTACAATCTCATGAATGAGAAGGGTAGGTTTACTAAACCTAATGCTGACAAGGGTGAAGACAAAGTTGTCCATATTTTGAATCATGGCAAGCGTGTGTCTTCTGAGCCCGAGTCAGATACTTCTTACGTTGGTAAGTGCTGCTACTGTAAAGAGACTGGGCATTGGAAGAGAAATTGCATTAAATTCATGGAAGATGATGAGGAGTTAAAGTTGATGTATGAGACTACTTCCTCAGGTATTCATGTTATTACTTCAAGTTCTACCTTATAGGTATTGGATACTGGTTGTGGCACTGATATTTGTTATAATATGCAGAGCCTGGGCAACAGTAGAACTTTGAAGGAAGGGCAAGTGAAACTACATGTCTGGAAGGAGCTTGGGATGCTGCCTCAGCCGTAGGGTTTTCACTTATAGATCCCTTTGAGGCTTGGTTTTGTATTAAGTAATTGCTACAATGTACCTGCTTTAAGCAGAGTTGTCTTTCATTTTCTTGTAAGAATTTGAATGTTTTTCATGTTGATAAAAGACAAGTTTTGTTCTTTTGATCTTAATGAAATATTATTTGTAGCACCCTATTCAAGGAATGGGTTTTATATCTTAAACCAAAAGAGTGCCTAAATGTAACATAAATACCAAATTGGTTTAAATCTGATGAATTAAACCTGATTTTTCTTGGCATAAAAGTCTTGGTCACATAGAGTAAGTCGGATTCAGAAATCCCATAGTTATGCACTATTGGGCTCATCTGATCGGATATCTTATGAGACTTGAATTCTGTTTACTGGACCAAAAGACAAAGGGGCCTATCTTAGCCGAGCTAGAGAAAGGCCCAAAGGCTTATTGGAGATTGAACATACTCATGTATGTGGTCCGATGAGCAGTAATGCCAGAGAAAATTTCCTGTACTTCATTGTCTCTACTGATAAATTCAGTGAGTAAGACTGTGTTCATTTGATGAGACACAAGTCGGAATTCTTTGACATGGTCGAAAGAGTTCCAGAATGAGGTATAGAATCTAAGTGACAGAAGTATTAAGACTCTGAATTAAATCACGAGTGAGAATACTTGAGTCATTAATGGTGTGATCATCTGAATGAGTGTGAAGTCGTTTCACAGCTCAATTCTCCTGAAAACCTTGAGGTGTTTCTGTGAGAAAGAATCAGATCTAATAAGAAATGATTAAAGATGAGTCGCACGAATCTTCCATGATATTCTTTAAGAATAACGCTCTAAAATATCTAAGTTTACGCTGAAATAGTTCCACCAATATCAGTTGAAAGACACCACGTAAATGTGGACTGTAATCGATCCAAATTCGTCTTTACTGAGTATTTGTAGTTGTGCTACTTCGCTGGTTGTCCTAGGGAAACCAAGGCTTGTTACTTTTACGTCCATTCTGTTTTCTAAGAGGGGAAGTTACTTTCCAAGAAGAACAGTGGGAGTAAAAGTGTAACTCGAAGAAATTCGACAAATACAGGTGGCTGCTCAACCTGTTGAGGGAGAGCAACGGATGGATTTACAGATTTCTGTAGAATCTACACCTGTGGAGCCTGAAGTTCGCAGATATGAATGAATCAGTCACTAGTCCGAGAGTGATTTCTCGTCATTAGTTGAGCCTGATGATCATTGAAAGTTCGCATGATCTGATGATCATTGAAAGCGACGAATCTGCGAAACTCAAAGAAGCGAAAGTGAGCCCGGACTCCGGAAAATTTACATTTTGTGTAAGTTAGCTTCATCGATCCATTCATGGATGGAAGCAAACATATCGGAGTTGGAATCTTCGTTCTGTTGAAGAAGTCAAGGTTTTGACTTAAACAGGAACGAAATGGAACTGTGCGTTTACTAATAGATAAGTGGGAGCGATGTTGCATTTCTCATATTGTATGTTGATGACATACTGATTCTCGAAAATGACGTCCCAATGCTGCAGTCAGTAAAGGACTGGCTTGGGAGTTGGTTCTAATGATTGACATGGGTAAAGCCACGTATGTTCTTGGATTTTGGATCTAAAGATAGAGATCCGAAAGAGCTGGTAAGACAAAGTCAGGATTCTTATCCCGACAAAGTCCTACACGTTTTCAGCATTCCAAGAAGGGTTTTATGCCAATGTCACATGGCATTACGTTAAGCAAGACACAGTGTCCTACGATAACTGCTGAGCTTAAATGCATGGATAAGATTCCATATGCGTCGGCAATTGGATCTATCATGTATGCCATGAAACGTACTTGTTTGATGTTGCTTTAATGTTAAGCAAGACAAGTAAAGACCAGTCAAACCCAGCAAAGAATCACTGGATTGCCGTAAAGAATGTCCTAAAGTATTTGAGGAATACTAAGGATAAGTTCTTGATTTACGGAGAAAGTGAGGTGCTACAAGTCAGTAGAGTCTGAAAGGCAAGTTTCCAACAGACAAAGATGATTTCCGGTCACAGTCCGGTTATATCTTGTGTCTGTCTGGCAGTGCAAGGCACTGTTGCTGACTCCATGACTTAAGCTGAACATTTCGCAGCTTGGAAAGCGGCGAAAGAGGTTGTTTGGAAAGAAGAGTTCGTCACTGAACTTGATGTGATTCCCAGCATAGATGAGACTAGCTGCACATCAGAGGTCCAAACACTTTGAGGATAGGTATAACCTATTCCGTAAGATAAATGACAGAGATGTTAAGTAGATCAGCAAGTTTCAACGAATGAGAACGTTGCTAATCTATTAACGAAGCCACTCCTTAGGCCTGAGCACGAGTCGCGGACTGTTGCTGTAGGATAAGTGAAATTAAGATATAGTCTTAATTTCAGTGGGAGTTAATAAAGGGCTTTATTTAGTTATTGATATGATCTTGTAAAACATTTTATGATGTTTATTGAAATTATTATTTCAAGATTATTTTAACTGTGATGAAATAATCGTTCCAAGGTGATATGAACCATTTTATAGGTCATCGAAGTAAGTGACTTGATCTTGAGTTATCAAAGTCATTTAGCTTGATCATGAGACCCTATATTTGATAGATGGCTTACATCATCATGTCCCTAGTCGAAGGTTGTTGAAATTGGAACACCAACAACCGTGTGAGACTAGATTGGTATGTGACTTATGACAAACTCTCAGTGTGTCATAGATGCGCGGCATCAAAGTCAGTACATAGGTGTATGTGGGGTACATACGACCGGACTAGACCCGCTTATAAGAACTCTTCAGGATATTTATATCTGTGTCATAAGAGATTCTTACTACGACTATAGAGTATGGTCCTTAGACCTGAGTTCGCATGCATGTGACTGCACATGAACTGATGCGCTTTGATCATTGTCTAACGCTGTCGTTATGCGATAGCTATAAGGACCTTGTTTGGGTGTATTACGAAATGAGTAGTTTACAGTGATGGAACAAGACGGGATTTGTCCCTTCAATATAAATGGAGTGAATATCTCTAGGCCAATCGGAGATTTGAATACTGGAAAATGCATGGCCATGCTCAAACGGACTGACCCGAGTCGTTTGGATTGTCAGTATCAAATCAGAGTCCGATGAACAAGATTAGCCTTGATAAGGATGACACTCATCTTGCCTTATGACTAATCGAGATATTGAGACAAAAGGATTATGAATACAGAGATTCCAGTACAAGTGGGAGATTGTTGGAATTATGTCCAGTAATCTCTGTACTGTCTCTAGAAAGTAAGAGTATGTCAATGATCAGACATAAGTCATACAATGCTGGGGGTCATGATGGCTTGCTAGAGTCCGCTCATGATCTATAAGTCTTGGACTTATTGCCTTTATTGTATGATCCCATATGGGTCACACGCCTAAGCTAACGGGAAAATACGAAGGAACGGTTTAGCAGAGGTACGGTAAAAGTGCTAGGCATTTACTGTACTTGGAGAGACTAAAGGGCCTGATTAAATCCAAGGGATTTAATCAGAACAGAGAATTGGGCCCAAAAGCCCATGAGAACTAGAAGGGATTTTAATGAATAAAATCAGACCTAGCTCTCTAATTTCTCAGCCACTTTTGCGCCAGCCTCCTCTCTCTCTGCGCCTCCTCTCCTGCTCGGTCTAGCAGCCATTTCCTTGTGAAGCGTGTGTGAACCTCTGGAGGAGTTATCACTTGGTGGCTCTGCTGATCTCTGACCTGTTCTTCATATTCCGCTGCATAAAAAGGTAACAGGTGAGATCTATATTGTTTCTATTCAAGAGAACCTAGATCCGCATGTTTAGGAACTGTTGAATCTGAGAATTGAATCTGGATTAACAACCAAAACATCCTTCACCTCCTAACTAAAGAAACTCTAACTAAATGAGAACTATGAATATAATGAAGTGTCTAATGTGTGCTAAAATGAATGAAAGAAACTAACTAAAACTAACTATAATCAGAACTAAAAACGTTTTCTAACTAAAGAGGAACCATGAATTAAAGAGACTGTTAGGTGTGCTAAATCATAATTACACATCAACTGCAATGAGTTGATGTGTCTTAATTGTTTTTTAAATGATCCTGGTTGGTTAATGAAGAAACGAGCATATTTAGAACGACATCTTGGATGGTCATACAACGAAGTCGAAGAAACGAGCATATTTAGAACGAAATCGGGAACAAGGCCATAACCGGTTATGGGAAGACTATTTTTCTGAAGATCCAACATATCCGCCTCGCATATTCAGACGCCGTTTTCGAATGAACAAATCATTGTTCATGCGTATTGTTGATTGCCTTTCAGCTGAAATTCCATTCTTTCAACGTAGAAGAGATGCAGCGGGAAGGTTCGGGCTATCTGGTCTACAAAAATGTACGGCAGCTATACGTATGTTGGCTTATAGTACTGCGGGTGACGCGACAGACGAATATCTACGACTAGGTGCATCAACAGCACTTTCATGTTTGGAAAATTTTACTGAAGGTATAATACGAGTGTTTGGAGATGAGTACCTCCGGAGACCCACTCCAGAAGATCTTCAACGACTACTAGACATTGGAGAAGTACGCGGGTTTCCTGGTATGATAGGAAGCATCGACTGTATGCATTGGGAGTGAAAGAACTGCCCAACCGCTTGGAAAGGGCAGTATACACGTGGTTCAGGAAAGCCGACCATCGTTTAGAGGCTGTTGCATCCCAAGATTTGTGGATATGGCACGCATTTTTTGGACCTCCAGGTACATTAAACGATATTAATGTTCTTGATCAGTCACCTGTTTTTGATGACATTTTACAAGGCCGAGCTCCAAAAGTGAGTTAGGTCAACGGACACAAATATGATATGGCGTACTACCTGACAGACGGTATTTATCCAAAATGGGCAACCTTTATCCAATCTATACCACTTCCTCAAGGCGATAAAGCAGAGTTATTTGCTAAACGACAAGAAGCGACCCGCAAAGATGTCGAACGTGCTTTTGGAGTATTGCAAGCTAGATTTCATATTGTAAAAAACCCGGCTCTTCTTTGGGACAAGGAAAAAATAGGAAACATTATGAGATCATGCATCATTCTACACAATATGATAGTAGAAGACGAGCGGGAAGGATACACTCAGTACGATATATCTGATTTCGTAGAAGCCGAAGGAGAATCAAGCAGAAGTTCAAAGGTAGATTTCTCGTACTCTATGGACATGCCTTCCAACCTCGGTAATATGCTTGGCATTCAGAATCAAGTTCGTGATCAGCGGATACATCATCGTTTGAAAGCCGATTTGGTCGAGAATATATGGCAAAAATTTGGTCATCTAGATTATTAAATATTGTATGTTTAAATTACAATTAAAATAAATAAATAAACAAATAAAATTAATGTTAATATTAATTTTTTATTTTAAAAACCCCAATTTGGATAACACCATTGGAGGTGATTAAGTGGCAAGGTGTCTTAACTATTTCTAACAACCCAAAAAATTAATAAAAAATTTCTAAGAAACCCAACCATGATAACACCATTGTTCTTGCTCTAAGATGCATAAGCTGAATTCCAAACCTAAATTTCTCACATAATTGTAATTTTTGTTTGAGAGAGGATCAAATCAGGAAAAACTCAATTAATATATTCCCAAATCTCCACTCCCGTATAGGAACTTAAACCTTATTTTTTAAGGACTGGAAGTCTAATTTTAGAAACTGTAACAAATATATTCTATATGATTCTCAAAGCAAGAAGTAATACAACTTCATAACTGGACGTAAGAGAAGAATTGTATTATTTGTTGTAGCCGAAAAAGATACTGATTGACTGATTGATTCAGTTCGCTATTCTCTCTTACTCTCACTCGATTTGAATCTTGCAAAAACGAATTAGTAAAGAACACAATCACACATATAGAGTTCCCCACTCAACTTGGGTACATCTCTCTTCAGGATCAGAACCTGGTAATCCACTATATGAGCTTATTGATTTTACAGAGAGTTTTCACGAAGGAATTACAAGAAGAACAAGAACACTCAACAACACTCGTCTCTCACTCTTAGATCAGCTCATATCAACAACTTATGAAATTGTTGTATCAACCTTCTAACCTCTTCATGGGCTCGATACTTCCTGAGGCCCAAGTCGTTTGGATTCGATGTGAAGTCCAACGATACTTAGCTCATACCCGGATTACTCTCTTAACCGGAATGTCGAACCATACATTCACAAATCTCCACCTTGGTTCACATTCTTAAGCTAGATACACTCAACAATATGCACTCGTGAGTCTCTGATCCTGGAACCTCTGAGATACAAGACCGTATACTCAGACTGACTTCAACACTTTGAAGTTCCTGTGTTATCTTCTGACCACCAAAGACAACTGAACTTGAATCCTTTGACAGAGCTTGTAACACGCAGTGAAGCTGCTACCTCTTCTGTACTGGTCACTTCCTGATCAACAGAAGCAACCCAACCTGTCGCCTTCTCAGGCGACTACAACCTTTAAGGTCTTCAAGCAGCTCCAAATTTGTTTCCTGGGAGAACTTTTGTGAGCATGTCTGCAGGATTCTCTGATGTATGTATCTTCAACACATTAACATCACCTTGAGCAATGATATCCCTGATGAAGTTATACTTTACCGCCACATGTTTTTTCCTCTCGTGAAACATATAATTCTTAGCCAAACAAATGGCACTTTGAGAGTCACAGTATACTTCAATTTCTTCCTGTTTGAATCCCAATTCCTCACTGATGCCTTTAAGCCACAATGCCTCCTTCACAGCCTCAGATAGAGACATGTACTCGGCCTCAGTAGTAGATAACGCCACAACCTTCTGAAGACAAGACCTCCAGCTAACTGTATTCCCTCCAACTGTAAAGACATAGCCTGATATAGACCTTCATTTATCGAGATCCCCTGCATAGTCTGAGTCACAGTAGCCTCTGACCTTGAAATCTGCTTCCTTGCTGAATGTTAAACACACATCTGATGATCCCTTAACGTACCTCATGATCCACTGGACAGCCTGCCAGTGATCAAGACCAGGGTTTCCCATGTATCGACTGACAAGACCTAATGCATAAGCAAGATCTGGTCTTGACCCAACCATTGCATACATGACGCTGCCCACTACGCTTGAGTATGGAACTTGTTCCATGTACTGAGATTGTTCTTGAATCTGCTTAGCTGTGAGAGCCTTCAACTTGAACTGAGCTCCAATGGGGGTTTGTACTTCCTTACAATCCCACATGCCAAATCCTTTGAGTACCTGATGTAAGTAACCTTCTTGTGAGAGAATCAATGATCCTTTCTCTCTGTTTCTGAATATGTCCATGCCTAAGATCCGTCTTGCAGGCCCTAAGTTCTTCATCTCAAACTCCTTACTGAGCTGCCTTTTAAGATAATTTATGGCCTTTATGTTCTTGGATGCTATGAACATATCGTCTACATAGAGTAGCAGATATACCATATCATCAATCCTGGATCCAGTGAAGTATACACAAGGATCATATTCACTTCTTCTGTATCTCTGGTTTCTCATAAAGGTATCAAACCTATGATTCCACTTTCGTGGTGACTGCTTTAGCCCGTATAGGGATTTCTTCAGCAAACATACTTTGTTTTCTGTTCCCTTGCTTATGTATCCCTCTGGCTGGTTCATGAATATCCTTTCATGCAGAACTCCATGTAAGAAAGCCGATTTCACGTCAAGTTGCTCTAGCTCCATATTCTTATTCACCACCATAGAGAGCATGAATCTAATAGACACATGTTTCACAACCGGAGCAAATACTTCATTGAAATCAATTCCTTCTACTTGAGCATACCCCTTGGCGACCAATCTTGCCTTATACCTTGGCTTCTCTACGCCAGGGATTCCTGGTTTCAACTTAAACAGCCATCTACAACCAATCACCTTCTGTCTCTCTGGTCTTTTAACCATCGCCCATGTCAGATTCTTCTCAAGAGATTCCATTTCTTCATCAGCTGCTTTCTTCCATAACTTGCAATCTTTGCTTTTCATTGCTTCAACATAAGATCTTGGTTCCTAAAAGTTTGTTGTCTCTGAGCTAGCCAAAGCATAGGCTACAAAGTCTTCATCTTCGTATCTTGATGGTGGTTTCCGAAGCCTTTGCTCACGGTCTCTTATAAGCATATAGTCTTCTGCTTCCTGATTTGTAGACTGGTTTAGATTTCCTTCATCCTCTTCAGATGAGTCTGAATCCCTTTCCCTGTCTGACATTGTTGGTGTGTAGTCTGGATCAACTCCACCTTGACCCAAACTATCCTTTGGTGTTTCATCTGTTTCATATTCCTCTGTTTGAGGTTCTGTTGTATGCTGCTCATCTGATGGGTAGTCATGTGTGTGAGGTTCATCTGATAAGCCCTGTTCTACCTGATAGTCTTCTGGTTGAAGCTCACTCGTAAGTTTCTCACTGAAAGTGACCCTCTTCCCAGATTTTCCAGATTTATCCACTGCCTTCTCTTTGTTAGTGTTGCCTATGTCTCTGAACAGTTTATCTTCTTGAAACACCACATGCTTACTTATGATAATTTTCTGCTCATCTAAGAGCCACACCCTGTAGCCCTTAGTTCCCTATGCATATCCAACAAATACACCCTTTGAGGCCCTTGGACTAATCTTGTCTCTGATAGTGTGTACATACGCAATACAACCAAACCTCCTCAAATGGTTGTATTCAGGTTCACCATATATCCATATTGCCTCTGGGATATTGAGCTCTATGGATGCAGATGGGGACCTATTTATGATGTACACAGCAGTGTGGGCTGCTTCTGCCCAAAAACTTCCATCTAAGCCTGTTTCTGATAGCATGCTTCTCACTTTATCCATGATGGTCCGGTTCATACGCTCGGATACACCGTTTTGTTGTTGTGTGTATGGACATGTCTTATGTCTCTTTATCCCTTCATCCTTGCACAATTTTTCAAACTGGTTGTTGCAATATTCCAGGCCATTATCCGTTCTCAAGCACTTGAGCTTCTTACCAGCCTGATTTTCCACAAGAAGCTTCCACTCCACAAACTTTTGGAATGCTTCTGTTTTTGTTTTCAAGAAGTATATCCATACTTTCTTTGAGAAGTCATCTATCAATGTCATGAAGTATTGATTTCCTGACAAGCTGGGTGTAACATTTGAGGAGCCCCACAAATCTGAATGTACATATTCCAGAGTGTCCTTGGTGAAATGCTTTGCCTTAGGGAAGCTTTGCTTGTGTGCCTTTCCCATTGCACAAGCTTCACAGAAGCCTAGGTCTGAAATATCTTCCTTCTTCAAATATCCTTTTCTCACTAGCACTTCCATGGATGATTTACTCATATGTGCTAACCTTGAGTGCCACAACACGGTTTTGTCAGTCACTGCCTTCACACTGCTAGCCTCTGGTCCTTTAACTTTGCCTTGTAGATAGTACAAACCCTGATGATACTTTCCTGAGAGCACCTTCTGCTTACCTTTGTAAAACTGAACCTCGAAATCTCCTCATGTGTATGTGCAACCTGACTGCTCCAGCTGGCCGTAAGAGATCAGGTTTCTGCCCATCTCAGGTATGTACCTCACCTTGTTCAGTGTTACTATAATGCCATCTGAGTTTTCAATAGTGATGTTACCCATGCCTTTTACTACACAAGATGAGTTGTTTCCCATTAGAACTTTATTTCCATCAAACTCTATGAGGTCCGAGAGCAGTTCCTTCCTTTGTGTGATGTGGAAGGTACAACCCGAGTCCAGAACCCATTGGTCCTTCGAGTCATGTAAGCTAGCCGTTAAGGCTATTGGTCCTGGTAGCCTAGTGGCCACGTTCGCAGAGCTAGATTGTTTAGGCTCCTGTTTCTTTCTCTCTGGACAGTCTCTCTTCCAGTGAGACTCTGAGCCACAAGTCCAACAAGCTTTTGGTCCATACTTGCTTCTGGATTTTGATCTGTCCTTGCTCTGGCCTTTGCTCTTGCCTCGCTTGTTGTTTCCTTTGGAGTTTCCCCTCTTTTCAGATCTCCCTCTTGAGTCTACATACAATCCCTCTGATGAGTTCTTTGACCTTGTCAGCAATCCTTTCTGCTTTAACTCCACCTCCTTTGCATAAGCTGATGTGGTTACTTCGTTTACAGTTAATGTTTCCTTCCCTGTACCATATTTCAGTGTGTGAACCAGTTGCTCATACTGAGGTGGGAGGCTTGTCAAGAGCTGAATGGCTTGATCTTCGTCACTGATTTCTATCTTGAGACTTGAAAGATCGGCTATCAACTTCAGAAAGGTGTCCAAGTTTTCTTCAATAGTCCTGCCTTCATCCATTTTAAATCTTGCAAAGCTCTGCTTTAGGTAGATGCGGTTTGGAAGAGACTTGGTTTGATAGTCCCTTTCAAGTGACTTCCACATCCCAAGGGCCGTAGTCTCATGCATTATTTTCCTCAGGATCAAGTCACTAAGACATGATCCCAATATGTTCTTTACCCTGGTATCCTTTGCTGCCAACTTTGGATCCACTTTCTTCTCTGACTCTTCACCTTGTTTCTCTGTGTCTGAACCAGCTGTGGAATCCTCTTCAAGAACTGAAGCTAAACCCTGTATTTCCAACTGACCCAACATCATGTACTTCCAGATGCCAAAGTCTCCTTTTCCGTCGAACTTATCCATTTCAAACTTGCCCCGTTTTGGTTCCATTTCTTGACTCTGAGGAACACTTTCTTTGAGTTATCTGCAGAATAACGATCCAAGAAATTGAACCTGCAATCACAAGAAATAAACAAACAACATGAAAAGACTGTACAATCCGGCAATATCTCTCGCAGATGGTCTATTCAAATTTAAGGCCTGGTTCCACTATCCTAAGACGATTAATCGAATGATTTAAGGACTTAGGATTTTAGAGTTTAACTTCCCTGACTTTGCGACTTTGATGTGTAGATGGATGACGAGTTGAGCGACTCTCTATCAAGGTCCTGACAGCTCTGAGTCAGCTCACCGAGTTTCTTTCCTCCTTCGGTAATCCTTGTGACTACGATCTTCCTGCTAGCTTGGAATCGAGTCACGATGTTATTCCGATTCAATCGATCGAGTCGCGATCTTCCTCCGATTGCGTACTTGTTCTTGAATCTTCTTTCGAAAGATTGCTCCCTGACTGTAACCTTTCCTCCGCTTGATTTAACCAGCTCACTGCCTTCCCGTCAATGGCGCTTCAAGAACCTGAAGCTCTGATACCAATTGTAGCCAAAAAGACACCGATTGACTGATTGATTCAGCTCGCTACTCTCTCTTACTCTCACTCGATTTGAATCTTGCAAAAACGAATTAGTAAAGAACACAAGCACACATATAGAGTTCCCCACTCAACTTGGATACATCTCTCTTCAGGATCAGAACCTGGTAATCCACTATATGAGCTTATTGATTTTACAGAGAGTTTTCACGAAGGAATTACAAGAAGAACAAGAACACTCAACAACACTCGTCTCTCACTCTTAGATCAGCTCATATCAACAACTTATGAAATTGTTGTAACAACTTTCTAACCTCTTCATGGCCTCGATACTTCCTGAGGCCCAAGTCGTTTGGATTCGATGTGAAGTCCAACGATACTTAGCTCATACCCGGATTACTCTCTTAACCGGAATGTCGAACCATACATTCACATTTGTCACATAAGACGGTGAATATTTTCTTTTGAACAAAACATTTAGTAACACGAACTTCATACTCAATGCGTTGTACAGTCAACTATTTTTCTGAACAAAACAATTAGTGACACTAATGACATGATATGAACAAATCTGCAATATGCATGATGTTGATGTTTCTCTAACTTGTGGGTGGCAGGCTTGAAATACTCGATTCATTACTCTTCTTTTCAGCACATGATTATTTCTGGTCCTACTAATGAACTAAGATCGATGCTTCTGCCTACATAAAATCTGTTTAATGAACGAAAAAATGAGAAGAAGACAAAATCGTGGTTACATCAAGAAAGTTCTTAAATTCGATATATTGTGATGAAATGGGACCATTATAATATTTTGGCTAGTTACGTGTCATCATTTTGGTGCTTGTATTTATTGTCCCTTCTATTTTAGAGGTTGGTGTTTTTATTGGCCCATGCACGTGAATTATATGTTAATATAGAAGGGACAATAAATATAAGCACCAAAATGATAACACGTAACTAGACAAAAAAAAAAAATTGTAAGATGTTTCAATTTGGCTAGCTCGCTGTTGGATTTGAAGAATTTAGATATAAATTTTCTACGAATCAAAGATTGTATTTATGGATGAATGTCGAAATAAGAATTTATACAACGAATCAAAATATACAAAAATTGAGATCGAATAATTGAAGTAGAGGTGACTTTTCTATTAAAGTTGGATTGGCCTTCAGAAGATCTCTCTTCTCCTTTTTATAGCTTCGACTTCATCTCATGTTCAGATTTTCTTGTGAGTCTTTGTTAGCGATGATCTCTTCCTCAATCTGTGATTCGTAGAGTTTGTTTGAACGACTGTAGACTTAGTCTTTGAAGAGTTTGATCTTCCAGTCATCAAGGTCGACTTCCTTCTGCTCAAACTCCTAAGTACTCCAATCTTCGGTCTTAGAAGATTAATGGCTCATCGGGTCCAAATCGTAATTAAGCTTTTCAGTTATTTTATGGACCGAATTTCCTGATGAAAAATCCAGTACTAACACAGACCAACAATATTTATTTTAAGGAGTTTTATACAAAATTGCAAGGTATTAGTAACATTGAAAC
The DNA here is from genome assembly GCA_030180135.1 of Orychophragmus violaceus. NCBI lineage: Eukaryota > Viridiplantae > Streptophyta > Magnoliopsida > Brassicales > Brassicaceae > Orychophragmus > Orychophragmus violaceus. The sequence continues at coordinate 107,931,182 of CM058232.1, forward strand.
CATGATATTTTATTAATTTAACAATATATTAACTTATTGACAAAATAATCAAAACAAAACTTAAAATAGAACAAGAAAATTCTATTAATTTATTGAGATAATAATTTATCGTCTCCATTTATAGAGATTATATATAATGTATACTTAAAACTTATTTGCAAAAGAGAATAAAGAATGTGTTGCTCTTACATGCGACTTTAAAATATAGATGAAGGTTTTTGTTTTTTTTTTTTCATAAACAAAAGAATTTAGATATACTAAAAAGGAAAGAAAGTCATATATAATTCCCCTAAAGGGGACTTTCCTATGAGCCAAACTAACCAATCAATCACTGTAATTCTCCTCAAAAGCTGCGCTGTTTCCATTTCAACTTTCATGGACTGTACTTTAAAGTTATGAAATCTTAATTGTTGATCTTCTTCTCTACAGTTAGATTTCCAGGTATAGGGCTGTTTGCTGTTTTTTCCCACCCGTTGTTCCCCATCCATGGAGGAACGTTTTGTTTCTGTGGCCGGAAGTAACTTGTTCCTATATCAGATGAAAACTCTCTCTTCCTGTTTGGAGAGGTTGAGACAGTCCCGGTAACACCTGAGATGTTCCAACCGGACTGGTTGGGCACAGTTGTAGCCGGTAAGATCTCATTGGAGCAAGTTAGGTTTCCCATGGAGGAGGAACAGACTGTTCCATTTCTCTTATTAGCGAAGAACTCACCATGAGAAACAGGCGGCCGAGGTGGAAATGGATGGAACGGCATCCCAGGAGCAACCGACCAGCTAGTGGGGTTCTCTATGCCGGGTGAACCAAATTGATGAACGATGCTAAGCGGGATCCCATAGGAGACTGTTAACCGAGAAAGGAACTTTTCTTGCGGCTGTGCGGTAACTGCATCAGGGGCAGCCGTGCAAGGTGATGAAAACCCGGGTGGAAGGTCATCTTGGACATCCTGATTTACATCTGTTTGCCGACACGAGGTAGTCATGGTTTTTTGCTCTTTTGTCATAGACGGCTGGTCCCATCTGCTTTTACGCTTGCGTCTATTTGTCTCGGGAAGATTGGAAATAGGTTCTTGACATCGGTCAGATACAGAAGCTGTTTCAGGTGTTGCAGCTCTTGATGATATGACAGATGTAAATGGTTCTGCAGGTCTTGGAGAATGGTGATCATAACCAAGTCTTGGAGAATGGTGATCATATCTAGGTTCTTGTGACACTCTGAATCTGCTGTTTATAGGTGATCTTGAAGACTCTGATCTCTCATCCCTGTCGATGATGCGCCAAGGTTTTCTAAAAGGCTTAGGGATCCATCTGTCTCGGAATTTCCGTGCAATTTGATGAACCTGCAGGCATACACATGAAACCAATTGGAAACTAGAAGCTATAACCCAGATATTAATCTGACCAAAGTCCAAAAATGCGGATTACTAAAACAAATAGATAAACATAAAAACATCATATGGTGTCCAAGAGTCCAAAAATTCAATATAGTTTCATAAGAGTAAATGAGCCGCAAGATACCTGCTTGTCATCATGCTCGGTGAGTGTTAGAATAGAGTCCTTAAAGCTGCACATAGATAAACATGAAATGTCATATGGTGTCATAAGAAGTTTAAAATCAAGGGCCGTTAGAGACAGATAACAATATTCACTCAATCTGACACATGATAAGATGTGCTCCAAATTTCAATGGCTTGATGTTACTCTTGATACTATATTTTCTTCAAATGGTAATGTTCACTCAATCCAGGATAAGAACCAATAAAATTATTAGATCAAAGATAAAGTACCGAAGGTGACATAGCCTTGATAAAAAAAAAATTACGAACCTTTCCATCCCTGCATAAGGAGGTCTTCTGATTATATGCTCCAGTGCAAGAATTTCCCTTGTAGCAAGATACTCTAATACCTGAGGCATAACCAGTGATATTGACAGTGAAAATCGCAAAACTCTTTGGTATTCACTTTATCCTGAGGTTTCATACCATATATAACGAAAATTTCACATTGGGTTGGAATTATCATTTAGTAAATAAACAGAAGCAGCAGATTACAGGCAATGTACCTTCAAAACTTTTCGGAGTATTGGGGTCTTCTTGAAATCTCTCCGGTATTGTTTCATGATATTATGTAACATTTGCAGACCTAGATGTGTTTGGATGTTAATTCATCTTTACCAAATAAGAAAAGATTCATACGATAAATAAAAAAGACAGACGTAGGTACCAAACTAAATAAACGTACCATTCTTGTTGATTACGTCCACTAAAACAGTTCGTGACTTTGTCTTCAAAAGGGCATCAAGAATCATTGAAAGATCTCGATTGCTGCAATAGGTTCACAGAAAACAACAGGAATTCAGGTAACAGACGCAGAGTATAATAAATCTACACTGAGAACTAAGATTTGAAAACCTTTGAATTCCTTCATTATTGGCATTGCCTCGGGAAGCGGCAGTGAGAAGCAGAAGTTTCAAGTAGCCTTTTGCTGAATCCTGTTTGTTTAAGAAAAGGAAAATCAACTTAGATATCCACTGTACTGTTGCTGGATAATAAGGAAATAAGATAAGAATTACGCTAAGGATTTAGGTTCAAGTGGAAAAGAATCAACTAAAAGTGCGTCATCCCACAAACCAAAAAGTAACGCTTAGAAAGGAACAAAATATGATTTTTTAACCTTATAGCATAACTAATTAAAGTGGGAAAGTCTAAGACTTAAGGAGTAATGCTATGCAACTTACCCTCCGCTTGCTTATCCCTCCCACAGCATCTAGTAACTCGTTCAGTTTTCCTTCAACTGCAAATTTAGTGGCGTTATTAGCGAGTATGACTGAGTTATTATGGTATCTTAACAATTCACTTATAATACTAGTACCATACATGTTTCAATACGCCCGCTGGGAGAAACTTCCTCTGATCCTTTAGATTTGATGGGCTGCTGTTGCAACTTTTTGACTGGTATAACCTGTGCTTTGTTACCACCAGGAAGAGCAGCTCCTTTGTCTCGCTTACTAGACCCAGAAGAACGAGAAGTTTTCATACGAGGACGGGGTCGTGAAACTATCTTCTTATCTTCACCCGATCCAGGCTTTACTGTCTTATCAGCATTTGCACCATCCGAGGACAGTCTGCTGAGAGAACTGGACGTGGGAGATGTGCTTTTAGTCTTTTTGTCAACAAGAATCTCCTGCTGGACAGCAATGACAGGCATGTCCTTTGAGAGTTCCTTCGAAACTTCGGTTGGAAGTTTTACAGATAGTGAGCTCTGTGATCGGGAATTATCAGAAGCAAGGTCCTTAGAATCATTAACTTTTGTATTCTGTGGGATTTGCATGTCAGCACCATCAATGAAGATCCTAGACGTTGCATCCAAGATTCCTTCCCCACTTTCATCTTCATCAAGGATGACCAGTTCAGGATACTCTTCATCTGAGTCACTTTGAACAATTACATCACCGTTCAAAGGATCTCCCCCAATATAACCTCGGCAATGTGATGACCCACAATAACACTTCTTGGCAGCAGCACCAAAAACCCTCACGTAGTTGTAGTCGAAAGTCAACTCCTGACCCTGCAATGCAACAGACGGATTTAAAAAAAAAATCAGATTCTTTGGCTTTGGCGTTTGTATATGTAACATGTTAATTACGGTGCTTTCATCAAACATCCTTTGAAAACTGTTCGGGTTTAATATTTGCAATTTCCAAAGAATTTTTATAAGAAAAAAACGATATTGTGTTTTCGAACGTGCATAGCATTTTAGCTAGTAAGCATATTGAAAAAGTTGGGCCTATCGACTGATACATTCACTAACATCTAATTGACACACAACAATATATTTTGCGTTATATATGGATGGTGGATTGCAGGAACTAATCAGCTAATTTTGGGCTGTACAGAGCCAGAAATGAAAGACATTTCTACTGAAATTCAATATCACAGAACAGCCACTTTTACAACCATAAGTGTGAGAGAGCTTACCTTCTTAAGGTCTTGCATGGAGAATATTCCAACGCAAATTTCGCCATTCACCATCCACTGCATTAACATTACAGAAGTAACAAATTAAAAACATACAGATAAGAAAGCAGAAGAAGTGGAATACCTTTATCGAAATACAAAGAAGCAGACAAGCTCAAGAACAAAGTTCCCAATTCAGATTTTTATCACCGAGTCTATAATCAGGTTATGAGGTATGAAACCGCAAAGAACGCTTAGCAGTCACCTTCTCAGTACGGCAGTTTGGTTCACAACTATGGTTGATGAAACGCCCTAAATTTCCCTTTGCACCAGCGTCTATTACCTGCATTTACAAAAAAAAAACTTACAAAGTTATTGCAAGATGCAACATAGAGGCATAGCTTCCAAAAGGAAAACTAAAAAGCGGAATAGGAGATTGGACTTTCAAATCATTGCAGATGATATGTTAAGGAATGCAATTATTACAAGCACAACCAACAAAAGTAACCTCTCTGTGCCTAAGCCAGTTAAATAAATGTGCAAAACCATTGAGGCATTTTCATCTCTTATAAGGAAGAGGATAGTCTTGTCATTTGACACAAGTGTATCAAGAAACATAAACATAACTAACCACAGCTGCAAGCAAAATGCTTAACCAGAATTTTTTTACAAAGATGGGACTTCACTACTCTAAATATACTTCTAAAATCAGAAACCAGACACATTCTCGGAACAATATGTCGTATACTTTTATTTACTGTCAATCGCACATTTTTTATTCAACAACTCTACAAGCTTTAAACAGAAAAACCACAAAACCACTTCAATCAAAGATGAAGAACGAAGCAGCTGACTTATTAGAGAAAAAGATGTTTACCTCATTCCCATTCAGTGTCATGAAATAGAAATGTTTCTGACCCATGGAAGCATAATCCTTCTGACGATTCTCATAGGACTGCATATCAAGCACCTGTAATAAAAGGAGATGGGTCATATAATAGTTCCATCTAGCGGCTAACTCACGTATACACATGTATGAATTAAAAACAACACATATCCCGGGAAAAAAACTAGAGGCTGACAGAAGCTCATCTACAACTGATAACGTCCTTTCAAAGTTAACGATCATCAAAACTCAGAAGCATACCTCTCCAACGTATTCAATAAGGAATTGCCCCTCGCGTACATCCTCGAGCAATCTCAGGCCATAACCCTTCTTACCAGATTGGAATCTCTCAAACTTAACATACTTCCGTTTTTGAAACTGCAGAAATATGAGCCAAAAGATTGAGAAAGATATAACTTGACTGTGAATGTAACGCTTTTGCTTGCAAACAAGACATCACACCTGCTGATTTGAGCACAAATCGCCAGCAGGGCAGGTACCATGAAGACACTCAATGTTAAGCATTCTATTGAGACATTCTTCTCCACAACCCAGTCTACCATCAGGTGGTGGTTTGCAGTGACAAACCATTATCTGTCCAAAATAGAAGGAAGCATGATAACTAAGTAGTAACTCTAGAAAAGGACAATATTGATAGCACACGCACAATTTCTACTATATCATTCCTAACATAACAAACAACCAGACAAAATACAAGAAAATTAACCTCATCAATTGTTTGATTTTTACGGTTACGATGAAGAAACTGGTTTGTTTTTATAGCCTTGAAGCACGCCTTTTTGTTACCTGCAAAATTGCGGGTAAGAAAACACAATAAAAAATTCAATACATTTGAAATAATATGATAGTTTTCTTTTGTTCACCAATATTGAACTCTAAGCACCTGGTAAACGTTTGCTCTTTTGTTCCTTGTCTTTCCCCCTTTTAGCCGCCTCACAGTCATAAGCATCTGCTTCATCCTGTCCTATGCCCAACTGTGCATTAATTTCTTCATTTGACATCTCTTGAGATATCGAGCACTGAGCAAATTCTTTATCTGAGTTGTTCATACATATCCTTTAAACAATATAAAATTCATATTAGATATAGAGAAAGACTCAACAGATTACAATAGATGACTGAAGTAGTAAGTGTGGAAAGCATAAAAAGCTATGGACAGGAAGTCCAAATGTGATGAACATCAAAAAGCGAGAAAAGCATTTGACAATCTGATTATAAATATTTGACAAAGCAGAGCAGATGAATCTGCTGTAGAAATTTGCAAAATTATTAAGTAGATTATATAAGAAACCTATTATGCACAGTAGAAAATAGGACATTTTGAAGAGCTAGGTTGAATTTGATACAAACGCGAGAAGCACAGAAGTTTAAACAAATTTGTAAACTGCAACAGGATTAACTATCATATGCAACACATTTTCATCTGAAATTTCATGGAAACAAATTTATATGGAATGTCACATACCATCTTGAGCTCTCGTCAATAGATTCGACAACAGAAGCAGGTATTCGTCTCCATTTGAAGCAATCATCACATCGAACCCATGCACTCTCAGTGGAAGAGCTATCCTCGATGGTAACGTCCATGACCGTATCCCCATGGATCACATCTGATGATATGGTGCCATTAATGGCACTGGTTTTTCCATTATCAGCGTCTAGAAGAGCACCTATGACATGAATTAACATAATGTGCAACTTAATAATTTGTGTATCCAAAAGAGTGAAGCTTCATAAAGAAATGGAAAACATTGAGATGCTCATCGAGTAAACATTAAATTGTGTCCCCATTTTGTGGAAACAAGAAGGGTGTATATAACGGTCCACAATTCTTAAAGCTAATCAAAAGGGTCGTACCTGTTGTTTCGTGAGACTCTATTCTCCCTACTTCATGATAATCACTATCATCCCTTCCAACACTCCTATTTGTAGATTTGCGTTGCTCTAACCCCTCATGAGATTCAGTTTTTCTCCTGCCTTTGGCAGATTCGGACTTGGATTTCCCTTTTTTTGTTCCATTACCTTTTGACTTAGGATGTTTACCTTTTTTGGCGCTGGGAATTAGATGTGAACCATTTTCCAAAGGAGATTTTGAAGCAAGCAATTCATCTTCTTTTTCTAATCCTCTGTTCTTGTTAACCACATCTTCTGGAGTGCTGAAAAAGCTGTGAGGCAAATCCCCTTTAAGTCCAATACTAACAATGGAATCAGGCAAAGAGTTGATAACTTCTGAATCTGGTGAAGTTTCAGCGTCCAGGGACCGGGTTCCGGTGGTCCTCTCGCACTCTTCAACCATTATATTAGAGGAAGGGTGTGGGCCCTCATCTAAAACATCACCACCTAGCTTCCTACAAAAAACCCCAGCGTCTTGGGTATTTTTCTCATCCCTAATAGAATCAGATGACAGCCGATATGAAAGTTTCTCCGCATGATTGCTTTTCTCTTCTAAATGCTCTGTAGTTTCCACAGTTCGGAGTTTATCCTCGACAACATTTGCTGGCCCTGTAAACTCCAAACCTGTTCCCGCCTTAACAGTACCATTGGCAGGCAAAGAGTTACCACTGACCTTAGAGACTGTAATGTTCAGAGGATTTTGGCCACCTGATTTACCAAATTTAACTTTCAAACGAAGGCAAGGGACACTTGATGCTTGGATGTTTCTGTTAGATCCTTCTACATATCCGTTATGAAAACCATTAAGCTCTCCATTTTTGCTCTGAGGTTGCTGTGGTTCGTGATGTGGAGGTCCATCATGAGGAATATTATTGCTCTGTAAGAAGATTTCAGCGGTCCTACTAGGTAATCCCCACTGAGATGACCGGCCTGGTTTTGAAACAGAGCTCCTCTTCTGCTTCGAACACTTGAAAATTGGTTCCAAATTTCTTTCAGATTGTTTCTTCTTAGAGGATTTTCTCGGCTGAGGATCACTCCTTTTGGTCCGCGCCAAATTACCACGTTTACCATCTCGGGACCTCCTTCGCCGTGAAGACTCGCTAGTCCCAGATGCAGAAGCAACTTCACCGCCTATTCTGCCATTGCCATCTACAATACTGAGTGGCTCAACTGCATTGTCCGGATTAGGACCTTCGACGCCTCCATTACCAAATGACGATGGAAAACTCCATATCAAAGAAGAGTCGGTAATAGGGGAGTTGGCTTCCATACCAAAGGTATTTCCATCTCTGGGTGATACCAAACCGAAATTTTCAGCTCTCAGATCAGCAGCCATATCATTATTCATACTCAGAGCAGCCTCAGCACTTTCACTCAATGAATCCCCAGCATGGTTCTTTAGCAGTTTTTCATTATTCTCAGAAAGAACAGTATGAATCTCATCTTCATGTACCAACTTCAAATCTGGATTGGTCGTCTCTGAGTCTACGATGTCGTCAATATCATATGAACATCGCCCACCATCATTATTACTTAACATTTCTGGGATAGCTAATGAAGGGGATACCACGAGAGGCATATTACCTTCAATTTCACTTGACGGCTTCAGATAATTCTCTGTGTCGCTGCAGATCAAAACTCCAGAATCCAATACTGAATCTGGAAACGGACAACTCGGAATGAAAGATATATCATCAGAACAACCAGCATCTTGATCACTCGATGGTTCATTTCTTCCTTCCTTACCTCCACCATCAAAGGTGCTTTTAAAACCATCACTTCCAACTTCATCATTGATTATGTCCTTTGCGGCTTCCAGAGACTCAAACTGTTCAGGTGCATCATTTACAAAATTCGTTTCAATATCTGTTTCACTGACCCCTATAGGCAGTATTGTGCCACCAGACACGACAGGTGCACTGATAAAGTTGGTGTCCTGACTCTCCTTTCCATCACCTTGCTTGTTGCAATTTACCAGTAAAACAGCATCAGAAATCGATCCTTGAGTTTGCTCAACTTCATCTGACACCACTCCCTGCTTCTGACTGTCATTAGCAATGCAACAAACAGTATCAGATTTGTCCTCATGTTCTTTACTGATACTGTTTCCGTCTGCCAATTGCTCAATCTCTATAGAGCACTTCATCTGTGGTTCCATCGTAGGGTTTATAACTGATGCAACCTGGGGAGTCGCCAAACTACTGATTAAATCTATATCCTGGCCAACAGAACGCGCCTTCTCAGAGAAGTTTTCATTGATATCCATCGCAAGACTTGATCCCGAAGTGTTAGCATTCTTATCGCCGGAAACAGAGCCACACCCACTAACACCGTTTTCCTTGCTATCCATCGTAATGCCACCGGTTTCGGAGCTGCACAAAAAAAATTAACATCATCAATAAAAGGGTTTATGAGAAATCCATCGAAGAAGGCTGTACACGAACCCTATACAGATTCTAAATAGAACCCATTCCGATTTGAAGTGATCCCAGATACCGATTAGGTAGACACTACCCAGAAAAAAAAGGTCAACCAAAAGCTTAACCCAACACAATAGACACCTCAATCATCAACATTGATGACGACAACCAAACTCACGGATTCTACCTTTATTCGAACACGCTTCAAGGATAACAAAAATATAAAATTCGACAACCCCTGAAAAAAAAAACAACGAAACCCTAACCTCATGAATCAGAAGGGATTAAGCGAATGCCAACGAACATGAGCTGGAGAAACGTAGAAAACCCTAAGGAGAGATTCCGATTGCGATGGCGGAGAGAGAAGCGGAAGGAATCGGAAGTAAGCGAAGAGACAACGCAAGGATGTCAGGTTTTTTTTTTTTTTTTTTTTTTGCGATTCCGATTTTTTTTTTCTCTTTTCTCTTTTCTCTTTTCTTATGTACTCACTTTTTTTTTGGTCAACCTTTTCTTATGGACTCCCCAAACGATGCGATGCTGCAATTCCCAAATTATTTTTTTCTTAATTTGCTGTTGGACTCGGGTCTTCTCGTTCAGTTGGAGAACTCTGTCATAATTTTTGTGGTCTTTATATTTTAATCTCAATGATTTCGATGAAATTGATGACCAAAAAAATGCATTTTTATTTTTATATTAATTACAAAGTATTTTTGATTTTATATTTATTTTTAAAATGATTGATTACTAATTTATTATTAATAGAATTTTTTTAATTACTGTATTAATCTTAATTTATATTAGTAATTTTATATGTATTTTAATTTTATTATGAAGATATATATAATTTTGAATAAAAATAGGATGATAAATATAAAATATTTATAAATATTTTCAAATTTTTATTTTAAAAATATACATAACTTTAAATAAAAATAAAAAGTAAGATGAGATAGATAGATATAAAAATATTTATAAAAATATTTAATTTTATTTTAGAGATATACATAAAATGTAATAATAAAAATAAGATGATAAATATTAAAATGTTTATGAATATATTTAAATATTAATAAATGTTATTTTTGAATTATATATAGTAAATTCTTATTATTTGTATAAGTTATAAAATATCTTATTAAATATAGTAATATATGTATGTTTAATTATAAATAATCTAATATAGATTTTTTATAATATGATTATTGTTGTTAAACTAATTTAATAACTTTTTATTTAAAAAAATATATTTAATAATATTTATGTTCGCACCATGTGCGAACAAATCATACTAGTATTTTGTATATTTTGTATTTTGGAGTATGCCTATGTTTTTTTTTTTTTTTGATGATCTTTTTTTTATCGTCTAGAACACTAATACATTCTCATGAGTGATCATTAAAAAAAGTTAATAAATTTACATTGAGAATTCTCACCAGCTTTTTTTTCAAAATGGCTGGGCAATTTATATATAAGATATTCGGATCCATGGGCGTGTCCGTTTTCAGAATGGTCCCAAAGGTGGTCCATAGACCCAAAAACTGTAAGATATTTCTATTTGTTTTTTTAATAAATTAGCTGCCTTACTCTATCTTATATTCTAATTATTTGATTTATAAGGGGTGATTGGTAATGATTTTAGAGAGATTCTAAAGCCTAATTTCTCTCCAAAGCACACGATCTAATCCAATCATGCTTTGTAAATATTTTTCTATCCAAAGCTCTTTATTAGTTTTTATTTTTTGTTTTGGCTGTACAAAGCTAAATATGCAGAGCAAAAAAATTGAGCTGTGAAAAATGAAAATATTTTCACAGCCAAAAACATACATCAACTAAATTTAAAGCCAAAGCAAAAAAATTTACAGCATAATTTATACAATAAAAAAATAAAAGTCACAGCTCTTCCAATCAACCCCATAGTTTTATACTGCTGTCGTTCCTATAATATTTTTCTTTTCGCTAGTCTTCTCCATAATGCTTTAACATTGGAGTGGAAAAAACTATATTGTATTTATCAGAGGTAGATACATAGTGGATCATTGTTACGTAGAGTCGTCCCAAATAATTTGAGTCTACCAAACCTCCTTATTATTGTATACAATCAGACCCAGCCCCACTCATTCGCAATCATAACTCGGAATCTTTATATACAAGTCTATTTCTTTAAAAGTATAAAAAAAAAAAGAAGAAGTCTATTTCTTTAAAAAATTATAAAAATTTGGAGATGATTAGAGACTCTTTTACCCGAGTATATGTTGGGTGTTCTCATTGTTGTAGACTCGTTTATGTTCATGCCTTGGTACATCACACTGTGGGCCTTGACTCTTATCGTTTAGCTATGGTGATTGAATTGATCTTGGATTTAGATAACATCTATCTTATCTTCAAGGTCTAGCACTGCACATATCGTGGATTAGCTGCTTCCTTTTTCGATGTCGCTTGGTCTGCTAGACGTATAAACATATTTTCAAGATGTATAAATATAACTGGCAACTCAAAATTGTCGTGCTGATATGCACCACCGAATCCATACATACTAATATTTCTATTTGCTAATGATGTAAACATCATATTTATACTGTATGTTTCTGATAACACATTACCTACATACCAAAAACATATGTACGCAACCTTATATATAACAAAATGATCGCATTGGATATATATAGTTCAGTACACCGCTTGAAAATCTCTCCATTGTAGCATTAAAGTACTCACTATATAGTGAATAAATTAGGTATGGATATTTTTTTTTAATCTAAATGCGAAGACCCGGCCTGAAACCGACTCGAATTGGATCTAAGTAAATGAATCTACTGGATATGATAATTGAAGATTCGTGGATATTGAATCGGATCCGGATCTTACCCGCGGATCTTTCAGACATCCATTAGAACCTATAAAATAATATACTAAGTATTTGATAGAACCGGTTAGTAACTGATTCGATAGGACATGATATGATATGTATGATCCGAAAGAACCTAAAAGAACTTGATAGGACCAATAGTTTTCAAATATTTTTACAGGTTTTGTCGGATATTTTTTTTATAGATTCTTCAGACATTTTACCCAAAAATACATGAAACTACATGAAAATATTCGAAGCGATTAGTACTCATAAAAATCCGGATCTTTGTAAATATGCACTAGTAGATCCGAACCGACTTGAAAATAGACGGATCCTTAAATGAGTCATATATTATTATACTCACTGGACCCGAAACCTACAAAGACTCGATTCAACCCGATCTAAAAACTTAATGCCCAGACATAGAATAAACTGTAGCTTCTGAGCAACCCACTCGACACCATAATTAGTACCAAACCAGCTATAACTATTAGAATATGGGAGGTGTAAAACATATGAAAATACAAAAGTGAAATCATATATAATTGGCCTGAAAATAGATAAATATATTGAAATAAATAAATAATATTTTAAATGAGTTGAGTTTTGTTAGGATTCAATATCGGAAGTTTAAAATGACCAACACTATATATAAAAGATTAAGACCAATCTATTTATTGTCAATTAATTTTGAGTTGAAAGTTTATAATAAACTCAAATTTGATATGATATCAAAGCTTTAACACAATTAAGATGACCTAGAAAAGGGTTTATTACCGATCTTAAAATAGAATTCAGTTCGAGATAGGTTGATAAAAGCCATCATCTCGAAAAGACATATTAGGATCACACATCAAAATTTTAAAATGACCAACATTGATATGTAAAAGGTTGTGGCCAATCACTTAATTGCAATTTAGTTTTAAATTGAAAATCCATAATAAATTCAAATTTAATAAGTTTTCACAGATTTTTAAATGATTTAGATGATTTTAGATTTCCATTTTTAGTTTCTTTATTTTTTGTTCATTTTCTTGTTTCATGAAAAAATGAGTTCTTAGAATTTTCAAACATATTAAAAAATATTAGCAATTGAATCTAGTCATTTTTTTATTTTCTTGATTTTTTTTTGTTTGAATCAAATTTATGTTTTTTGTCATCGCATTTAATTTACATAATTAGAATACTTTTTCTTTGAATTTTTATCTTAACTAATATTCCGATTTACACAAGAAAAATATTATAGAAATTTTTTACTTAGACTTTAAATGATAGTAGCAGTTAGAATGGATTAGTCTGTGAGCGGACAAAACCGCTTTTATTTATCACTTATAGTGCGTGATTGTATTCACGTTTTTCACCACGGTGTGGGGTCTCACAATGGAATCAACACCAATCAAAAGATCAAAGGAATGTGGCCACACACTACCTGAAAATATTCTAAGCGAGTAGTACTCATAAAAATCCGGATCTTTGTAAATATGCCCCTAGTAGATCCGAACCGACTTGAAAATAGACGGATCCTTAAATGAGTCAAATATTATTATACTCACTGGACCCGAAACCTACGAAGACTCGATTCAACCCGATCTAAAAACTTAATGCCCAGACATAGAATAAACTGTAGCTTGTGAGCAACCCACTCGACACCATAATTAGTACCAAACCAGCTATAACTATTAGAATATGGGATGTGTAAAACAGATGAAAATACAAAAGTGAAATCATATATAATTGGCCTGAAAATAGATAAATATATTGAAATAGATAAATAATATTTTAAATGAGTTGAGTTTTGTTAGGATTCAAAATCGGAAGTTTAAAATGACCAACACTATATATAAAAGATTAAGACCAATCTATTTATTGTCAATTAATTTTGAGTTGAAAGTTTATAATAAACTCAAATTTGATATGATATCAAAGCTTTTACACAATTAAGATGACCTAGAAAAGGGTTTATTACCGATCTTAAAATAGAATTCAGTTCGAGATAGGTTGATAAAAGCCATCATCTCGAAAAGGCATATTAGGATCACACATCAAAATTTTAAAATGACCAACATTAATATGTAAAAGGTTGTGGCCAATCACTTAATTGCAAATTAGTTTTAAATTGAAAATCCATAATAAATTCAAATTTAATAAGTTTTCACAGACTTTTAAATGATTTAGATGATTTTAGATTTCCATTTTTAGTTTCTTTATTTTTTGTTCATTTTCTTGTTTCATGAAAAAATGAGTTCTTAGAATTTTCAAACATATTAACAAATATTAGCAATTGAATCTAGTCATTTTTTTATTTTCTTGATTTTTTTTGTTTGAATCAAATTTATGTTTTTTTGTCATCGCATTTAATTTACATAATTAGAATACTTTTTCTTTGAATTTTTATCTTAACTAATATTCCGATTTACACAAGAAAAATATTATAGAATTTTTTTACTTAGACTTTAAATGATAGTAGCAGTTAGAATGGATTAGTCTGTAAGCGGACAAAACCGCTTTTATTTATCACTTATAGTGCGTGATTGTATTCACGTTTTTCACCACGGTGTGGGGTCTCACAATGGAATCAACACCAATCAAAAGATCAAAGGAATGTGGCCACACACTACCTGAAAATATTCTAAGCGAGTAGTACTCATAAAAATCCGGATCTTTGTAAATATGCCCCTAGTAGATCCGAACCGACTTGAAAATAGACGGATCCTTAAATGAGTCAAATATTATTATACTCACTGGACCCGAAACCTACGAAGACTCGATTCAACCCGATCTAAAAACTTAATGCCCAGACATAGAATAAACTGTAGCTTGTGAGCAACCCACTCGACACCATAATTAGTACCAAACCAGCTATAACTATTAGAATATGGGAGGTGTAAAACAGATGAAAATACAAAAGTGAAATCATATATAATTGGCCTGAAAATAGATAAATATATTGAAATAGATAAATAATATTTTAAATGAGTTGAGTTTTGTTAGAATTCAAAATCGGAAGTTTAAAATGACCAACACTATATATAAAAGATTAAGACCAATCTATTTATTGTCAATTGATTTTGAGTTGAAAGTTTATAATAAACTCAAATTTGATATGATATCAAAGCTTTTACACAATTAAGATGACCTAGAAAAGGGTTTATTACCGATCTTAAAATAGAATTCAGTTCGAGATAGGTTGATAAAAGCCATCATCTCGAAAAGGCATATTAGGATCACACATCAAAATTTTAAAATGACCAACATTAATATGTAAAAGGTTGTGGCCAATCACTTAATTGCAAATTAGTTTTAAATTGAAAATCCATAATAAATTCAAATTTAATAAGTTTTCACAGACTTTTAAATGATTTAGATGATTTTAGATTTCCATTTTTAGTTTCTTTATTTTTTGTTCATTTTCTTGTTTCATGAAAAAATGAGTTCTTAGAATTTTCAAACATATTAACAAATATTAGCAATTGAATCTAGTCATTTTTTTATTTTCTTGATTTTTTTTTGTTTGAATCAAATTTATGTTTTTTTGTCATCGCATTTAATTTACATAATTAGAATACTTTTTCTTTGAATTTTTATCTTAACTAATATTCCGATTTACACAAGAAAAATATTATAGAATTTTTTTACTTAGACTTTAAATGATAGTAGCAGTTAGAATGGATTAGTCTGTGAGCGGACAAAACCGCTTTTATTTATCACTTATAGTGCGTGATTGTATTCACGTTTTTCACCACGGTGTGGGGTCTCACAATGGAATCAACACCAATCAAAAGATCAAAGGAATGTGGCCACACACACGTGCCTAAAAACATGTAACTGCTTTAATTGTCCCTGCGTTATAACGCATGAAAAGAAAACGATTGTTTTTTTTTTTCCTTTTTTGAACAAAGGAAGTGTTTGTTCAATCAAAATTTTCAGAAAAATTTAAATTTAAAATATGATTTTTTAAACACTGTTACACATATATATAATATATATTTAAAATTTTAAAATAATTTAACAAATTTTATGCTAAAAATAATCCATTATTCAAATTTTATTTTATAAATTTTTTAATTCGTAGATAATAACTTCAATAAAAATTATGAATGATACAAAAAATCTTTATAAATATTCACATCTCATGCTAACAATCATCATCCTTTTACCCATAATGCACTAGCAAAATACCTCTTAACTGCCTACCTATTATGGTGACATCTGTACAATTCCAACGTGGCAACCTCTCAATTATTTTCGGACTTTTTTCTTTCTCAATTTTTACCTTTTATTTTAATTCTAAAAAGTAAAAACTCATACGAACCCAAGATTTTATTTTTTCATTTCAATCCGCTTCAGCTTTTTTTTAGCTGATTACTCTTTCGAAAAAGAAAAAAAAATTCCGAAAAGGCATTCCTTCGAGGACCCACGATCCTCAACCTCTCCTCAATCTCTCCACCATCTTCTCCACTCTATTGTACCCCAAAGATGAATTGTAACCATTATCTCTTAAAGAATCCCATTAAATTGTTGTCTAATTTTCTCTACAAAGAAAAATCGAAAGAATCGATTCCATTTCAAAGATTGTATGTACTTTCTCAACCCTAATTGTTTCTCTCTTTCAATCTGTTTCATTATCAGGGTGAGTATTTAAGATTTGTCCGTTCTATCTATCGGTTGATTGTGCAGGTTCAATCGAAATGCCCTGTATATCTATTTCCGATTGTATGCCCCTTTATCCTTTTCTCGATTTCAAAGACAAGTTATCACTCGATATAAATATTTATTTCTACCTCTATGAATTTGTACATGTTTATGTTTGTCGATTCATTATTCAACTTAGATATTGCCTGTGTATTCTGTTTTGCAAATCTTTATTAATAACTCTTATGCTGCATCAGTTTTGGTTATCTTTGTTCCAATTCCTGCGGACATAGACATTTATAATTGTAACAAATTATGTTTGATAGTTTTCAATTTTTCATTCCCGATCTGAAATAACTTTATTTTGTCTCATTTTGAAACAGGGAGATAGGATACAAGCATCAATCAAAGGAACTTTGTTGTCAAGATTTAAAGAATTTTCCCCCAATCGATTGTTGGTAATTTCTGAAAAATTCTATCTTTTATTCATAGCAATTGTAGAGGAGAATCAGATCGTGAGGTTATGGATAAACGTTTATCTCTTGAAAGGAAAAAAAAAACTGTTCTCCATCGATATCCAGTAACAAAAAAAAAATTGTTTCTCCTTCGAATAAGAAGAAGACGTTGAATAACCGACGTAGTGAAAGTAGTTTTTGAGCCTTTGCGGTGAACGGATGAAGAAACATGTATAATGTGAGTAGGAATAAAGAAGAAGATGAGATTGAAAGAGACACAGAAAATAAATTATTGGAACAAACTCAAGTTGACTTTTCAAGTCTTTTGGCATTGATCACACTTCAGATAATTATAGGCTTCCACATTGTCTCAAGTGTTGCTCTTAACATTGGTTCAGCAAAGTTGTGTATCCTGTTCATAGGAATCTTCTCGCCCTTCTTCTTATAGGTCCCTCCGCGTACTTCCTCGAAAAGTAAGTCCTTTCATCTCTCAGTTCCAGAGTTTGCTAGAATGGATATCTGTGATTTTTGTGATAAAACGTTTTTAACATTAAGGGTGTGTGCTGTTTCTCATATGGGTTTATTGTGTAACTTCAGAAAGTTTGAACCTTGATCTCGTCTGACATTTTTGCTTTGCCTCAGAAAGTTTATGTCTTTGATCTCAATTGTCATTTGGGTTGCTTGTGTAATCATAAAGTTTGTAAATCTGACTCATTGGGGGTATTTGTTGGATAAGATCACAAATAAATCTTTTTTTTGGTTGTTAATATTCTTAACAATGCATTGTTTCAACAGAAAGGAATGGCCTCCACTCGCTATCTCTTTACTGGTTCATTTTTTCCTTTTGGCACTCATTGGGTAAGCAGAACAAAAGAAGACCAAAGCTTTCATCATATGATCACTATCACCAATTGATTCCATCATTAAAATAATTGCTTACACTTTTGAAACTTTGTGTGTTTTAACATCAGAATTACAGCAAACCAAGGATTCTATCTAATGGGATTGTACTATGCAACTCCAACGTTTGCTTCTGCAATGCAGAACTCCGTTCCTGCCATCACTTTTATCATGGCTTGTGCCCTAAGGTACCTAACAAGTCTTTGATGGAAATATCGTTCTCATCATGTTCTTCTATGAGTCTAACAGTCTAACATTGATCTTTCTCTGTGTATCAAGGTTAGAGCACATAGACCTGGTCAGGAAACACGGTGTGGCCAAAAGTATTGGCCACTCTCGTGAGCATCGGTGGAGCCTTATGTAGCACACATATTTTTTCTCAATTCTTATGCTTTAAACCAAAACGGTAGATGCTTTATATTACTTTTTTGCAAGATACATTTTTGTATAGCAAGACTATAATAACTTAAGATAATGTGAGTGAATTTCAGTAGAAGTTCTTAGTTTGCAAAACTATTAAATCTATGAAATGTGTAGTCTCTAAGCTCTATCTCAAAGCTGTTGGGCAAATTCTATTGGTATATTTATGACGAATCTGCTCTTGGGTTTTTATTTTTAGCAATGTTATAGTCTTTTGGATTCCAAGTGAAACATAATTTTAACCATAATTTTTTTTTCAGCTAAACAATTAGCCCGTGCAAACGCACGGGCCGAACACTAGTTCTCATATAATTCTTCAGTTTTTGTAAGTTTTATTTTAACTCTCAGTTTCTCTCAGTGTTATCCATATCAATGGCGTGAAGGAAGATCCACAAATGAGAATGAAATGTTAAATAAACGTTATTCTTTTTTGCGTTTTGTGATTGAACGAAGTTTCGAAGTGTGGAAAAGAAAATTTACTATTATCAGAAACCCAACATAGTATAATCTACAAACATAGTTCAAGATTGTTGTGGCGTCAATAACATTACATAATTTCATACGAAAATCAAAAATATGATAAAATTTTCAAGAGTACGAACAAATGGAAGCTGAAGGGTTTGGATTGTCAGATTCAGATGATAATGAAGAAACTCATATAAGAGATTATTTGCCTACAGGTGATGCATATATGGGCGAGTGTACGAAACAACATTGTAGAGCATATAGGCGTCATAGATGAAAGTTTTTTTTTTAGTTATTTAGTTTCGTATTGTAAAATTTTTTTTTATTTTTATTGTTATTCAATACTTCAATTAAAAATAAGTGTCTGTCAGCATTTATTTTATAAATATAAAATTTATCATAAGTCTAACATTCTCTGCTCTCTGTTCTACGCTTTACGCTCTCTGTTTCCGCTCTACGTTTCCACTATCCGCTCCCGTTATACGCTCCGGCTCTCCACTCCTGCTTAAGTTGTTGTAAACTACTCTTTACTTCTCAATTTTGCCAATTTGGGCTATAGTATTTGGTTAGCAATAATGCAAATAGAAGAAAAAAAAATCTGTTGCCAACTGAAAAAAAAAATTGGTATGCTGCGGACTGTTAGTCCAGCCCAATGGCCCACAGTTTTTATCCGATTGGGTAAAGGACGGTTCGAACCCATGAGTGAGAAACTGACAAGTCACAAGACAAAGCCACTTGACCACAATGTCCAGGGCAACATTTTTTTTTCTTTAAAAAATCAAAAATTTAAAACAAGAAAAGAAAAGAACTAAATATTAAAATAAAATAATAAAAACCAGGCAAAAAAAAAGCAAGCGTCATTGCTGGCTATCCCGCGCAACGTTCTAACAAAATTCCTCCTCTCAGTTCCAATCTCTCGAGTCACCACATCAAATTCCGTTCCTAATTCTTGTCCAATCTCACGTCGACTCCGATCCGCGTCTCTACCCAGTCTAACTCTGACCCGACCCAATCACTAATGAGCAAACCAAAAATCACAACCGATGGCGGTTCAACTTCCGGCGAATCATCAAGAACCTCGCCGAAGCTACTAACTGCCGGTGATCGGAAATTACTCAAGGTGGAACTACGGCAAGGAGAGACGACATACGTTTCTTGGAAGAAGCTTATGAAGGAGGCTAGCAAGGGCAATGGTTCGTTGCCTTCGGCGCCCGACCCGCCTCCTAATGCTAACCCTAATTTAGAATCTCGCCTTGCACCGGTGAGTTTTTTAGCTGTTACATGTATATAATCATCAAAGATTTGGACGTATGCATTTGTCTAAGCTTTTAATTTCTTTGTCTCTATTGGACCAACCTCTGTCTTCTGTCCCCCTGGTAGATGAATTTGCTTTTAGGACATTCTGGTTTTTCCAGACAGAGCCGCACTGTTTTGAACTGAATATCGGACAACTTTTTTTATTGGGTCGGGGAGAATTCTGTAAGTGTTGTTGAAGTGGATATTAGGAATTGTGTTGTCATTGCTCCTTGGCATTGGGTTTGCTTCTAGGGTTTCAATAAACAAACTCTTGAAACTAAGAACAACTACAATTTATAGTGAATTTGAATTGCGGTTTGATATGTGATTTGGTTGCATTGCTGATTACATTTTTGCAACCTCGTTTTTAGTTATGACAACAATTGTGTTTGATCTAGAAAGTAATTTGGTTCAGATTATGATATGCAAAAAAAAAATGGTGATGTTTGTGGCTTTCTTTCAAGTTATTAATTTCATATGCATATGATTGAGATCATATCAGTTTCTAATGCTTTATTGATATATATGTAATGCAGGGACCACCAGCAGAAGAGGAAAAGGCCGACCAACCTCATCCTAATCGTTTCAACGCTGTTATAGAGAAGATCGAGAGGCTTTACATGGTATGATTCCCTATTTTTCTTACCATTTTGTCTATTGTTTAGCCATACGAGTCAGATGAACATTGTATACTTACCTCAGTAAATCAATTTCAGGGGAGAGATAGTAGTGATGGGGAAGAGTTAGATGGTGCTCCCGACGATGATGAGTACGACACTGAAGATTCATTCATAGATGATGTTGAATTGGTTAGTATAGATATCCTTCATATGGTTTCATTTTGTTTTCTTATACGATCAAAGTGTATCTTTATAACTGAGACATTCATATTTTTGTTTTGCATTGTAGGATGAGTATTTTGAAGTTGATGATTCCGCAATTAAACATGATGGATTTTTTGTCAATAGAGGAAAGTTAGAACGGATGTAAGTTTCTTGTCCTCTGATTGTTGATAGGATTCAGGTAGGATATAAATTGTGATTCTTTTCTACAACAGTGAACCATCAACAACAATAACATCAAACCAGAAACTAAAGAAAAGGAAAAGGAAAGAGTCAGCAAAACCGTGTGGCGATGTTGTTGATGTATCTAGAAAACAAGCCAAGGTTGCTAAGACGGCTGGAGGAAAGGTAGTACTATTGCTTGCAAATAACTTTTTGAATCCTTAAGAGTTCCAGTCCAGACGATTGATTATATGAATGTGAAAGTCCAGGATCAATCACCTGCCTCTGGACCCTCTCCAAAGAAAAAGTCCAATGATTCAAAGACAGTGCAGGATTCAGTTCCTTTGTTGAACCCAGGCAATGATTCCTTATTTTTGGAAAATTTGAAGCATAGTGATAAACCGAATCATCAATCGAATTCGCAGCCAGGAAAATCTCGGCCAAATGTTTTGGCTAAATCAACAGCAGTCCATCAGAAAGAAAACAATGACACGCATGAACTGGACAATGCAACAGTAAGTGCTTTCAAGCTATCTAGTATTTAGTTTAGCTGGTCTGGAATTTGAAGGAAGTTTGTATTGTTCTTTCATCTTCTATATCTCCAAGAATGATGACTCTCTAAGCTCGGAGATTGTAGAATGACCTGTAATTGTGAATATATAAGTACTTAATCAGGAGAGTTCATATACTGGGTGGTATCTATGTGTCAGGCTCTGAAGTTGACACCCATTCAACGTCGTTTCTATTGTTCTGTTGCTCTAGTTTTCATCTTGAGTCTGGGTTGATCTTCCTGGCTAATACTCTGCTTCCATCCCAACCTTTCTCTATTCAGAAAAAAGGCGGTTCTAATGTCAGACCTAAGACCTCAACACTTGAGAAAGCCTTCAGGGAATTGGAGAAGGTGGCCGCTGAATGTGAGTCTCAACTGTTCGAGCACTTGTTCTCTACCATTAAAATACCATTAGCAAACTATAATGTCCAATTTAATGCAGCAAGGCCTCCTCCTGCCACTGAGAATCAAGATGCTGATACCTCATCCCAAGCAGTGAAGAGGAGATTGCCGAGAGACGTAAAATTGAAGCTTGCTAAAGTTGCTAGGATTGCGGTAATCAAAATCTTATGTTTGTTCTTTTTGTTTAAATAATGTATAAAAAAAGACTAGAAATTTTATTGTTTTTGAAGCAGGCGAGCCAAGGGAATATATCAGGAGAGATAGTCAATCGTTGCATGAGCCATGTTGGTCATCTAATACAGGTTAGATCGCTGAAGGTAATCAATCACCTCTATCCCATGTATACCGAGACTTGTTATTTGAATGGAGTTGTGTATCTTCCATGTCATAAAGAGTTAGCAAGATATGCTTTGTTAGAGGAGCCAAAGCTCTGACGGTTTAGTAATGCTTACTGTTACAGAGGAACTTGAAAATCATGATTGATTCCGGAGAGACTGCAAATCGAGAAAAGGATACTAGATTTCAATGTATCAAGAATGAAGTTATTGAGATGTTAAAGACACAAGTTCCATTGATGGAATCCCAGGTACTCTGTTCTACTCTACTAGTTTCACTAATCTGATTTTCAAATGGTTTTCTTATCCAATGTTTTACACAGATACTTTTGTTCTTGTGTCTATTGTTGCATTGAAGCATTGAGGCACATCTGATATTATGTAGTATTCATTGCACTGACAGAAATTGTTTCACAGGCAACCAATCAAGAAGCTGGAACATCAGATGATTTTCAGGATACTGGCTCAGTTGAAAAGCTACCTACGAAGAAGAAGAAGTTTGTCATGGATGTTGTGCTGGAGGACAAATTGTGTGACCTATATGACATCTTCGTTGATGTAATTAAGCTTTACAGAACAATGTTTCTCAACTTATTAGATTCAACATTGAAGTGTGAACATAGTTTGTGTTCTGTTTTTGGTAATACTAGGGATTGGATGAAGATTCAGGTCCACAGATCAGAAAGCTTTATGCAGATGTAAGTTCCTTATGGTCTATTTGGTTTTCAAGTTCATTCAAAATTACTAGACTAGACCTTGCCTAAAATTTAAATGATTTTCTTTTGTATCTATTCATGCTCTCCAGTTAGCTGAACTCTGGCCAAATAGGTTAATGGACAATCATGGGATCAAGCGTGCCATTTGCCGGGCAAAGGAAAGGCAGAGAGCATTGAAGGATCAAGGGAAGATGACGAAGAGGAAACAGACACAAGTGGTACCAAAATCAGAAGGTACCGCTTGTCCCAATATGGCTTCAAGTGGTGGAGATGAGACAACAGGTGTTGCCCCAAGCGCAACCACCACGTCCTTAGTCCACAGTCAACCTATAGTGGACTCGTCCCGTGACAAGTCCAAGCAGCAACATGAGAAACTTAAGGGGACCTCAAGCTCTAGTAACCCTTCAACAGAAGCAAAGGTAGCCAGAAGAAAGATAGAAAAGAATGTAGAAGAATCTCACATGCCTACAGATAAACATGTTGTTCTGGCTTTGAAGCAGCAGATACATCCACAGGCCAACAAGGCACAGACACAGGCTCTACGGGACCTGAACCTGCCAAGTTAAGTACTCAGGCTTAGTTTCTTTTAAGGTTTTTTTTTGTAGTCAAAGCCTGGCTCTAACCTTGCCTTTGTTCTGTGTAGATTTACTGTGTCTTCTAATTTTACTTCTAGTTATAATTTTGCTATTATATATATGATTTCTAGTATTTTTTAGTACAAATTATTAAGATTTAAAGAGAATCTTGGTTTTGATTTGATTTTCCAAGGACAATGGAGAGATCAGAGATTTGTCCATAAAAATTCTAATTTTTTGTGGGCCAAATTCTTATCTTTTGTCGGAGGCCCAATTAGGGGCAGTGATGGACGACAGACAGTCTCCTTTCCTTGAATGAATCATATGTAGACAAGACACAGTTACAAAGTTTATGAAATGATGCAGACATTCCTGCGACATTGTGTCTTCATTCGGATGATGAAGACAACAAACATACTATAGAAAACATTTAGAGAGGCTTTACAGCAAGAAAACGAGGCTCCTTAGGCATGAACTTCTGGTTTGCATAGACATCCATATAATCTCCAAACACAAACTTTGGATACTTCTTCTCACTTCCTTCCACCGCCGCCGTTGGCCCAATGGCCGCCTTGTACGACGGATTGTAAAAGGAAGCTATGGACCTCCGGTTTCCTTCCTTACTCGCCAACACCCTGTGCCATGCACTCTTGTACCTGCAAAACCCATTTTGGTTCAAAGTAGTGTTTTTTTTTAAACCGGACCGACCCAGAGGTTGGATCGGGTTGAACCGTAAACCTGAAACATACCCGGATTGGGTTGATCATAAAATCCAATGATAGTTCAACTAGTTAAAAACTAGATTTGACCGCCAGAAAATCGAAAACCGACAACCCATAAAACCGTATCAAACTGGGTTTTGTAAAGGATAGTATTTTATATTTTATTAATTAATTTTTTTTTCGTTGTTGATTTAACATTTAAACTTTTAAAATATATTTTTTAGTAGTTGGTACAAATGTTTTTAAAATTATAATTAGTGAAATGTCTTATTAGATACTTTCAAATTAACAACATATTATATATATATATATATTATTTTTAAATTATCATTAAATTCGGTCTAATCGAGTCGGATCATATTAATTCATGATTCAAATTTTTTACCGTTTCGGTTGCCGGTCCGATTTTAAAAACACTTGTTCAATCTGTTTTCTGTTTCGAGTGGAAATGAAACTAGGAATGTTCAATCCCAATAAACAAAACCGATCTAATTCAAACAAAATCCAACTGGAATTTTTTTGATAAACCAGATCGAACCAAAACCGAAGAAAAAACTTGGACTCAAGGCAAGATGTTACCTTCCGTTGCTAAGAACTTCAATCTGATCACCAGTGTTGATAACAATAGCATTAGGTAGCGGCTGAACATCGATCCACTCTCCATCTTTCAACACTTGAAGGCCATCATATTCATCATCTTGGAACAACAAAACGACACCTCCTGCATCAGTATGAGCTCTAAGGCCATTGACAAGCTCTGGATGAGGACAAGGTGGGTAATGACTGACTTTGGTTCCAAAGAAAGCTGTCTCTTCTCCATCTTCCATTCCTTCATTAAAAGCTTTCTTTATGTAACCTTTAGGTAAACCTAAATTCTCATCCATCACTTCCATCATCTTGCTCGCTAGCTTCCTCACTTCTCCTCTGTATTCTCTCATCGTCTCTCTGTTTTGAAACAGAACAAAAAAAGGTTTGATCTTTGAATGAATTTGAATGATTTAAGTAGGCCCGAGAACCGAACAACCGAACCAAACCGAAAGAACCGAAACCGATCTAAATTTTGTAAATACCTGAATGGTTCCTAAATTTTCATAACCGAAATAACCGAACCGAACCGAAACCGAACCGAGAACCGAATGGGTACCCGAACTAACCGAAAAATGACTTTCATACCTAAAAATATTAGTTATATTTATATTTAAAGTAACCGAATAATCAAATTTAACCGAATATTACCAAGAAAAACCGAATTATCCGAAATAACCCAATATTTTTTAATTGAAATATCCGAAAGTACCCGCTTTTTATCCGAACTATCCCAATTATCCAAATTTTTACCCGAATTAACCGATTTTTTGCCAAAATTATCTGAATTTATACCTAAATTATCCGAAAGAACCAAACCGAACTGAAACCGATTTTTCGGGTATTGCCTTCCAAAATTTAATATCAAACCGAACCGAAAATCAAAAAAACCGAAACCGAACCGAATTTTCTAAATAACCGAATGGATACTAAATCTCTAAAACCGAAAAATCGAAATAACCGAACCGAACCGAAGAACCGAACGTCCATGCCAGATTTAAAGATGTAGTATGAGAGAGAAGTTGTTTACTTGAGGCCAGAAGTGTTGGATGGCCATTCGTTTTGGTTATGGTCTAAGAGAGTGAAGACATCTTCCCAGTCAACGTTTTCGAGTTTCTCGCCGGAGTTTTTCTGAAGCAACTCGTTCAGCAACTTCACGGGAGTTGAGGTCTTGAATGCTTCTTCTCTCTCTGTTTTGTAGCAATCTGAGCTCAGGTTCTTCACCTTATTCAGAATCTCCAGTGGAATCCCATGGTTCACCAGCTACACAGAGATATAAGCTAATAAAAAACAGAGTATAGATCAGAGAGATAAAGTTCTGATTTTTAAAGATCCGAACCTGAAAAAATCCCCATTCTTCGCAAGCTTTAGCGATTTCAAAGAGTGTCTTCTCCCTTTCTTCACCATTGATCTTGGAGAAATCAATCACAGGAATAGCCATTTTCAGATCCGTTTAGGCTCTGTTTTTGGAAAGTCAAAGACGACTCTGTTTTTGTAATTAGATTTAGTTGTGAGGATTATGGAAAGCTTAGGCCTGTATTTATACTACTCCCATATTTTCCTCTTTTCGTTTTTTTTTTTCTCTAAGGAAATTAGATTAAAATGTGAGTCCCTTAAAATGTCAACTGTTCATTCTACCGTTGAACCTTACATTCATATAAAGAAAAAAGGTTAAAATAAACTAGATGCACTAAAATCGATGTGTTTATGAGTTTTTTTTTAGTCGACAATACTTTGGATTGATTTGGTCTAATTGACAGATATACAAATCGAGCAAATTGGATTGATTACAAAAAACGTGAACAAACGGATCAAGCGGTCCAAACACGATCCATTCATCTCGAGAGAAACCGTATGATAGCCACACGTTACAAATCCAAAATTTTTGATATGCATGCAGCGCCGGAAAAACAGCGGATCGCAGTTTCAATTTAATCCATATCTTCTTGACTTTTAAACTTTGATGTATTAAAATGGTTAAAAGATTTACATTTGTGTAATCCTTGGACATTAATGATCTTTGCCAGGCTTTGACCAATAGTTCTCTATTTTTACAAAAAAATTAACGCATCTATTTACAAAATATAAAATAAATATTTAAAAAAAGATATTCAATAAAATAACATTCTAATTTATTACCTAATTTTTTTACCAATATCATTTGTTATTTTTATAATAACTCAAACCGAAGCGCTTTTGGTATGGATTTAGAGCATAAACCAGTTTAATATTAAGTTTGGTGGTTTGGTATCAGGTTTAGATTTTAAACCGTTTAATCCAACATTTGTGGATAGTTAAATTTAAAACTTGTAATTCTGGGGGGATATAAGTTTAAAACTTTGTTTTTGGGGACAACTAATGTGAGAAGTTTATGTTATATGATAGTTTTTTTTGAGGGGTGGGGGGAAATCGATCCTTTACCATTTTTATAAAATAAAATCTTCTTAATTCCCATTTTTCTAATTCACTCTATTTTTAATGGACACTGTTACCACAGTAATAACAAAACAAAAAAAAAATTATTTATTGAACCGACTTTTCTTAGAATCAACATAGATCTAAAATATTTAATGTGAACGACGGTTATATAATTTACCGGTTTAAGATGTTTTGTTTAATTGCTCTTCAATCCAAATTTTGAACTACTGGTTGATAGAAAGATTGTTGTTTTGTGAATCAAAATTATGTCATGGATTTATGGATCAAACAAAACTTTCTTAGCTTATAAAAATTGATATTTTCAATAGTGATCAGCTCTAGCTAGGACCACAAATTAACCATATTTTTGGTATGTCAAATCCAAACATAAGCCTAAGTCCAACATCGTGAAATCTTCACTGTAGAAAAGAATTCTTTATAAACTAAAAATTTATAGTGGCTTTAAGTAATCCTCTTTGTGTTAAATTTTAATCCTTAATGATACCTTTCACTCTAATGTTACGATGAGATCAACAAAAATCACTGAAGATATTTATATATTAACTTAAACTGAAACCGATATTATATGTTAGTCGGAATAAACCGGAAATAAACTTGAAAAGGTGAGAAAATATAAAATACAATTATCAATATA
The DNA here is from genome assembly GCA_030180135.1 of Orychophragmus violaceus. Classification (NCBI taxonomy): domain Eukaryota; kingdom Viridiplantae; phylum Streptophyta; class Magnoliopsida; order Brassicales; family Brassicaceae; genus Orychophragmus; species Orychophragmus violaceus. The sequence goes on from CM058232.1 coordinate 107,959,332, forward strand.
ATACTAGAAAAAAATTCAAACTAAGCTCGAACGATGAGAAATTAATTAGCATAAGAAGAAAGAGACATATATATATATGAGTTTTATTAATATAGTTGAATGTCTCTTTTATGAATTATGAGTTTTTTTTTTGTCAACATAAATTATGAGTTATGAACGTGGAAAGTAATAGGTTTGCGAATTATTTCCAAAAATAATTAAGTAGACTTTTGTTTTCATGTACGTGGACAAATCAGGAAGATGAAAGATTTATTCATAAACTAATCAATGTCTTAAAAAAAGAACATATACAAATCTTTTTTGTCGTCATAGTAGAAGTTAACTAACAAAAAATATTTATAAAATTAGAGGAAAAGTTATTAATTGAAATAATTGTATGTACAGCACAGCCATCTCTGCTGTTCACATGTAGAGATGTCAAAATGGGTTGTAACCCGCGGGTTGAGCCCGAATAGATCCGCTGCGGGGCGGGCTTGGGCCATTGGAATTTGGACCGCAGCCCGCGCGGGCCAACCCGCTTGATCCGAGAAAAAATTGAAACCGCATTGGGTTGGGCTATTTGAGCTTGGGTTAGCCCGCGGACAATTCTAAATTTACCGAAAAAACATTCATTTTGAACCTTCTCGTGATCTTTAGTCTTTATTATAATTGTTTTGTTTAAGAAGATTACCAACATATATGTTGTGAAAATCTACATTTGTATATGTGTGTGTTTTGTTGTCTAGCTTTGTAATATTTGTTCTAAAACATGAGTATGCGAACATTTCAAAGTTAGTGTAAAATTTTGCGATTTTTATATGTCTTTGATCTCTTATTAGATTCTATGATACAAATACAACTATGATCAAATACAAGCACTATTTATTCAGTTTTTTCTTCTCGTCAAATGATTACAAGAAAATTTGTTACTTCACATTTACTATGCTCATTGATATGTATTTATAGATGTTGTTGATGAGGAGGACGAAAATAAAAGTTAAAAAAGTTTGTGTTACTTTTGTATGTTTTAGTGTTTGTTGTTATTTTTTTAATAGTGTTATCGAATTTGTTGCTTTTCTTACTTTTTAAGATTATCCAATGGTAAGATTATTTCTTTAAGATTATTGTTTTTCTGGATTGTTGTAATGTTGTTTTAAAATTTCATCTTTGTTATTAATATTTTAATATAATTTTTTAAGAACATGTATAAAAACTTAGAAAACAAGTTTATTTATAGTCAATTAGAAAGCTGAAATCGAAATAAAACACGTTTGTATAGAAACCCGCGGGTCAGCCCGCTAATCCGTAAAAAACATGCGGGTTGGGCTTGGGCCATTGAATTTCAGACCGCAGCCCGCGCGGGCCAACCCGCCAAATCCGAGACAAAATTGAAACCGCATTGAGTTGGGCTATTTGAGCTTGGGTTAGCCCGTCTGACATCTCTATTCACATGAGTAGGTGATGCTTCTTTTTTGTCTTCATCCCAAATCTAACAATGCCTTTGTCTCACTGAATTCAAGCACAGTAATAAATTCTTATATATATTTATATTCATTTTTGAATAATCTTTAGTTGAGCTCTAATAATCTAATTTTGGGATCAATATTACAAAATGATGATGATCTAAACTAACTTTATTGCAAATTTGTCATGTCAGTTAAAATAGATCATGTCAGAAGTTGAAAGGGTTGACTGTTAAACACATTATGTTTGTTAGTGGTTAATATACTTGCGTACTTCCGAAGCAATTCTTAATTTGTTTTTTCTTTGTTTTTAACTTTTAAATATTAGTTTGTTTAATTCCGTTTCGTTTTCTATTTAAAATTTGACATTGGATTCTTCTTTGTTGTAATAATATATAAGGTTAACATTCTAAATTAATAAAAAAACAATTCCTACATGCTAAGTAAAGTGGCTGAATGGTTTATTGTGTGGGTCGAAGAAACATTTGTTCAAATTGTTCTACATTTAGTATCTGTATGTATTTTAATAACAAATATATATATATTCGACTCTCGAAAGAATTGTTTTTTTTTTTGTACGAATGTTATCGACATAATTGTTTGATACTAAAGAGTACTAACATTTTTTTTTTTCAACGTACTAATAATTTTCCTTAATTATACTAAATGTTGAAGTATGTTTCTTACACGAAATTTTAAAGCATGAAAATACATATCCCCATATGTCGATGCATGTGTGTGTATAATGCTTTTTCTGTTTGCATGATATATCATAAATTATCATATAGCTTGTGATAGAGTTAGAAATAGGTCTTAATTATTTGATTTTGCTAGCAGTTATGATAGTGGTTTGTTATATGGATCTTTGTTATATGTTTGCTAGTATTATTGACATTATTAATACATTTCCATCTCATAATTATTTGATTTTGCTAGTAGTTACGATAGTGTTTTGTAATATATTTGGATCTCTGTTATATGATTGCTAGTAGACATTATATTTATATATGCATTTCTATTTCATTATTATAGATTAGTTGATATATGATTAATTGATTATAGATAAATAGGCAATCGTTCTCTCCCCTTATTCTTTTTCTTCTTTCTAGGGTAAAACCAAAAAGTTGTTTTTGTATACGGTGCCGTCGATCTTTCCGCTGCAGTTTGCTCATCTCGTGCTTATTTTGCTTCCGCGGCAGCCGAGAGATTCCATAATTGTCTCGTCTTTTTCTCTTTCGGTTTCGCGAGGTGTGGTATCTCCTCTTTCCGATGGTCCGGTGCCGGAGATCTTAGATTCGACGATTCTTCGTTAGCCACAACCTTGATTCCACTCGAGGATGTGCAGATATGGGTGTTTGTGCAGGGAGGGACGAAGCAGAGAGATTTGGTGGTTGTATTTGTCGGAGAGGAATAGGAGGGGAGCAATGCGGAAAAGAGGAGTCACGGAGGTGGCGGCCACGCCGAAATGGCTGCGGCCGAGCCTGGCTGGATCGTGCCTAGTTGCATGCCGGATTCCACGGAGAATCCTTCTTGAACGGAAGAGGAAGAGGCTGGAGACGATCAGAGTGGTTAGATCTACAAACCGGGCTTGGGAGGCAGAGGAAGAGTTATCATCGGAGTTTGCTGGGAGCAGCTCCACCGAATGAGTCTGTAGGGTTTGAGAGAAAGACGCGTCGTCGGGAGTCGGCGAGAAAAGGTCTGGGGCGGCAGCTCCAGATCATCGGCGGGGGTCGGGTCTCCTGTCCGACCGTGAAAGGTCTGTCTGGCACTGCGAATTTTGTTGCCTCGCATCCACCGACGGCGATGTTGGATACCGGTTTCGTCCTTCAAATGTGGCGGCGGCGAAATCCGATAATTTCTCAACCCGGTTTTTGAAGATTCCATTTTGGTTATTTAGGGTTTTTTCTTTTGCTCTGGTTTGGTTTTGGTTATACCCGGTTGATCTCCGGTTTAAAGATCGGTTTACTTATAATATTAATATATTTAAAATAAGATATATGATTAATTAAAAATGATAATCTGTTCGCTCCCACTATTCACATGCAGACAGTCGTTCCACCACTATATAACCCTAATGTATATATTAATTAAGCCGTCCATGATCACATGGGTCTACACTTGGAAGTGGTGTTTATATTATTAAATTGTTGTTTAGCAATCGTTCATTTTTAAAATATAAAATGGTAGATAGTTTATTATCCAAATGCATTTTCCCGTGGCCCCTGTTTTAGTAAGATCAACGAGTAATAGTGAGACATTAGACATATAACTACTAATTTGTTTGCAAAAGGACCTGATATATTCCTTTCGTTTTAAAATATAAATATTTTAAGTAATGTTTAATATATCAAAATATAAATTTTTATATCTTAACTTTTTGAAAGTTGTGTGACTAATTGTATTTTACAGCTTCATGTATAATTAGTTAAATTGTTTTAAATAAAAAATTTAATGACACTTTTTTGAAAGAAAAAAAACATTTATTTTAATCCTTGTGTTTTTAGTAAAATACAATACATGTCAAAACAAAAAGGAAAGTATTAAACAAACAAATTTTAAGACGAGAGAAAATATTGGATTAATTAGTCTTGAAGGACAATCGAGTGAATCACATGGTGCTGAATGATCTATGTCTCTTTTATGTTGCAGGAATCGAATCTATGGACTAAAAAGCTCAGCTTAATTATAATACCTTTGATCGTTATAAGATAAATAACTAGTGGCCTCATATAATTTTCTAATGAAAAGATTATTCTAGATAACCAGCTTAGTTCAATGTATGAACATCTTCCTCGATATTATATGAGCTAAATTTGAAAAAGAACAAAGAAAGCTAATTTGAGCTTGTAAGAACTAATGTCGACATTGCTACAAATCCTCAAATCTAGTGGGCACTCTTATATAAAGTTTATATAATTAATACCCCAAAAAACATTATCTTCTTGGTTTACTTCTTGACTCTATGGTGTTAATTCATATATTAATAATCATAATTATTGTATCTACTTTCGAAGAAAATGAAGACAACATTCACTAAATGTGCTTACTCCGCAAAGTAAACAGTGAGACGTGGCCGGTTTGTTCCATGTATTTTGAAGTAACTAATTGACCATATTAACTTAATATGAACTCTAATCTTTCTTCTCTTTTAACCGGTACCGACATTTTTGGGGATCTTCTCTTCATTAACCGACTCCAATATAATAGTAGTATTTTATAAACCCGTATTTCTTGGTGTCAAAGTGAATACATTCAAATCTTGATCCAATAGCTCTCTTACTTGTACGCAAATCAAATTGCATGGGCACATAATCAACGTATATAGAAAAACATTACACGTCATGGTTTACGATTCTTGGCTTTCCGTCGACGCTAGAGGAGCCAACTTCAAGTGCAATTTATTGCAAACTAATTAAATACATTATCAAAAGTCAAACTATATTTTAAATCATTTCTTTCACTCATTTTTACGTTTTAACAACTTTGGATTTGATTATTTTTTTTATAGCTTAATCATTTTTATTTTATAACACGTCCATGTTAAATTATAATATTAAAACCGGTTTGAATAAAACTACACTTGGTTTAATGAAGCTAACCCAAAAGTTGAATAATCTCTCACATCCCTAGGGATGTGTACGTCATGTCATGTGACACTCAAGAACACAGTGCAAACAAGTGTTAATCTCACAATCATCAGGTGCTGGTTCACAATATCCTCAAGTTTACAATGTTGGGATTCAATATGTGGATCCTCCCTCATGCGGATAACACTTCTTGTAAATTTTCCATTACTACAAAACCCTTGTATCAGGGGATTTAAATGAATACAAATCTGGCAGGCAACTATCAAACAACATTCGAGCATTATCAAGTTTCTCTATCATCTTAGTGAGCAGTCCCATTTCTTTGTGCACATTCTTCTTACAAAGCCATTTGATCAATCAATGCATTGTATGTCATAACATTTGCCATCTCCAGCGTATGATCTAGCAACTCACTTGCTTCATCGAGCTGATCCCCTACTACAAAGTTCCGAATAAGAACAACACACATACACACATCCGGCTTAGAGCCACTCTCTGACATGTGGGTCAATAAATTCATAGCATCTGACTTCCTCCCTGGTCTAGATAAAGCATCCATCAGAACATTCCAACTTTATTAACCGAGAAACTTGGATTCATGTTTAAGAAACATCAGGTTCAACGTTTGAACAAGGGGCATATAGTGATTTGAAATGTAGCATTCCGTCATTCTACACCCGGTTCTGCTGTAAATTTAAGAGATGAATCTAGTAGACTTTCCTCAATTGCATTGAACAGCAAGCTTGGAACAAGTTCAACAAAGAGTAGCTATCTTAAATCTCTCGATGAGATGAACATAGTGAATATCTTGTTTGCCACGACAATCAGAATGATAGAGTATTGTTATCTGTACACAAATATCTCACTGAACTATACTGGATTGTATAGAATGAAAGAGGATTACAGCTTGAATGACAGATTAGTTTACAGACTCATATCTCCAGTAAACATAGTAACGATCTCATGACGATCGGATTGTACATACTCATATCGTCTAATACTCTCAACATACAAGCATAAAAACTCATTCTTATCCTTCACTTATTTATACTCGAGCTCATACGCTACTTCACTCTTTAGCTCATATAACTGCAAACCTTCTTTTTGATTCCTAAGGCTTTCCAATTAGATATTTACTGCTCCCGCCAACTCATCCTCCTTAACAGTCTTCCTCTTATTCTTTCTCTTCATGAGGTAAGTCTTATGAAACCTATCAATACTTCCCCCATTAAAACCATTCTTACCCTCAAGCTTGTAATATGGAAACTTGGTTCGAAACTCCTTCAATGTCACTACAAGAAAAATCAACATTCATAGCACACGATACAAGCTATCGTACGTAATAGATAGCGTTTCCACAAACGCTCTGACAGCGGCAGCTATAATAGACCCCCCCTCTACGATAGCTTTTCTGTCGTGCTATCATATTGTTTACCTATGATAGCGAAATTTTCGTCTTGCTATTACTAGGCGTACTATAGCACATTATATGTATTATAATATATTTTATTATAGCTTTATATTCGTGCTATGTATTTTTAAGTACTATTATTCAATTGTTTTGAATCTTTTTTACACATTATTTATTAATTTTAATTTTAATTTTATATTTGATTAAAAACATATTTTATAAATTATTAAAAAGTTACAAAAATGTAATATTACATTACAATTACAAATACAAAGACAAATCTACAAATCTACAACTGGAACTGAGTCGTGAATGAGATTTCCAACAGTCTCTAACTTGGCTTTCAAAGCAGCATAAGCTTCACAAACTTCTGCTTCCTTCTCAGTAGCATCTTGCTTGTTTTTCTCTGTTTTCTGAATCACCTCACTTGCATCAGCACCAGACTATTCCAAAGAAACCAAAAAACAATCTCATTACAATCAGATCAATCAACTGGATCCTAAGTATAAGCACAATGGATACTGTGATAGTATATCCCATAATTGTTTGTTACCTTTGGTGACAAACTTGGACTTTGCACCAGGTTGAATGGCATGCCACATCTGAAGCTATAACTCTCACATAAGAACTGGAGATCTAATGATGTTCCTGTGATTCGCTGCACAAAAAAATGATTAGCCAAAAGTCAAAACCAATGCAATTTTAGCCTCAGTTATTCTTGGAAGCACCTGAACACATTATTACCCGTAGAATGGGCAAAAACTATAGAAGGACCGCTACAGAGTTTTAAAGCAGTTTCAAAGGTCAACCTGCATAAAAAGAAAAGGACCAGAGTTTTTAGCTTACCTTACATCAAAAACAAAAGTAAAAGAGGGAATATATTGGTCTGGCGAGGACTAACTTGAGCTTATGAAAGTAAAGATCACGTTCTTCCAATTTGGTCTCAGCTGAAATAATTCGAAATGGCCAAAGCCATCATCAGTCCAATATTTCCAAACATCGCCAAAATGTCCCGGTCTCTTCCCAAAGTCCTACAGTTTCTTTCCAGCGGAATGCATTACTCAACCATTCACTCTCGACAAAACAACCACCTACCTACACAAATATCCAGAGTGGAGTAATAAATTTTAGGTGCGTCTATGGTCAGACAGAAGACGCAACAAAATGCTACCAGTCTTGAATATTACATGTGAAACGGCTGAAGAGGGGTTTATATCGACCATCATTTGGAAAAGATCATTTCTAAACCAATGTCCCTGCAATCAGCCAAAAGAGATTGAATATGTGTTAATTTGTCTATCAGCAATCTGATATCTTTCAACGTAAGGCTCTATAGAGAAAAAAAAATAACCTTGTAAGTATCCACTGCCATGGCTAAGACTTGGTCAATCCATATTGAACCTTTCTTCGTTGTTGTTAACTGAATTCTTGCATGATGATATGTTCCTTTCGTCTCCAAAGAACGTCTTTTTAGTCCATTTCGAAACATTGGAAGCAGAAGCTCTAAATTGAAACAAATGAAATCACAAATTAGAAACTTTCTCACATTGAAACAACAACAGAAACGTATTCAGAATTAAACTGAAGAATCTGAAAGTGTTTCTCACATGATCTTTTCAGAAGCAAGAATCACAAACTAGGACTTTTTCTACATACCATGGAGTTTTCAGAGCTCAAAAAGTTCCATTTCCTTGATGAATATAAACCTTATTATGAGTAGAAGTCAAACAATCCATCGAGATCAACTAGACGCGACGAATCCAGAACTAGGCTCCGTCTCCTAAATAGCAATCTCTCTCACAGAAAAAAAACATTATCGATCTAAAAACTTTGACGGAGAAATTTCAACTCTTACAACAGAACATAAATAATTAGGTTTTCTCATCCTTCACACTAGACTACGATTTAATTTGAGATCAAGACAGACCTGAAAGATGCGAAAATCAGTGGAGTAGGTCTTGAACTTATATTGGCGAAGATGTTCTACGGCGGATTATTAGGTGGTTGGGACAAGATTTGAGGGATCTGAGAAATCTGGGTAAGTGGTTGCGCCATGTTAGGTTCGTGAGCGACGGCTTCATTATTAGAGCGTGAGGGTGAAATGTTTTACATAAACGATGACAAAGAAGATGCGAACAAACACGAGAAATCAAAGCAAGAAAACATGCTTTCGGCTTGAGCTCACTTCAACACAACGATTGGGAAATTAGAACGGAATGGATTTAGGGTTCTTAGGTAAAAAGTGATTTCGATGGCTTAGAGGTTTTGGGAGTGAAAATTAGAGAATTAGAGAATTTTGGTATAAGGTGATTGATACAGAGAGGGAATATGAATTTTTTTTTTTTTTTGGTCAACAAGGTAAAATGAATTTGGAGAGGGAAAACACAGAGGGAAAAATGAAACATAAGAGGGAAAATGAGATGAGTTATTTCACGACCAAAATTTTCACTAAATGTTTGGCGGTTCACCTAAATTTTTATTCCCGCTTATGGAAACTCTATTATAGCATTAATCCAATGCTATCTTATAGTTTGGAAATTTCATAAACACCTACGACAGCAGATCAGTAAACCGTGCTATGCTAATATGCTATGAATGAGGACTTTTTTTGTAGTGTGTCAACCAAGAATTATCTGCTTCAGACCGGTTCATCCACTTCACCAACACTTCCACATCACCATTTGTTGAGGTTCGAGTTAGCAACACATCCTCAGGCTCCAGAGTGTATAATGGTTCATTAATACTCACCGGAAGCGTATCACAACAAACATCGTTCACGCCCAAAGCCTTTTTAAGTTGAGACATATGAAAACCCGGATGAATCTGATTCCCCAATGGTAACTCCAGGCGATAAGATACTTCTCTGATACGTTCCAACACTCTGAAAGGGCCAAAGAACTTTGCCGAGAGCTTCTGAAAAACACGACGTTGGACTGTTTGTTGACGATACGGTTGAAGTTTAAGAAACACCATCTCCCCCACCGAAAACTCCACATCACGACTATGTTTATCCGCTTGGTGTTTCATAATCTCCTGAGCTCTAGCCAAAATTAACTTCAATTCCTCAATCATCTTATCTCTCTCCAATAAAGACTACTCCAAATCAAAGTTATGAGTAGAACCTTCTTCATATCTGAGAATTACAGGAGGTTCTCTACCATAAACAATCTTGAAAGGAGAAGTCTTCAGAGACTTATGAAACGAAGTATTATACCAAATTTCAGCCCATGAAAAATACTTTGACCATGTCCTTAGCTGCGCAGATGCAAAACAGCGTAAATAAGTCTCCAAGCATCTGCTTAATACTTCCGTCTGACCATCCGTTTGAGGATGAAAAACTGTACTATACTTCAGATGAGTCCCTGCCAATCGAAAAGTATTTGTCCACACATCACCCATAAAGATACTATCTCGATCAGAAACAATACTGCGAGGGAACCCATGAAGTCGTACAATCTCTGCAACATCGTCTGAGTTAAAAGGATGTTTTAAGCCCATAAAGTGAGCAAACTTGCTCAATCGATCCACCACAACCATAATCACATTAATTCCTCATGATGTTGGCAGTCCCTCTATAAAGTCCATGCTCAGATCTTCCCAGACACTAGCTAGCTGGAATAGGTAATGGCTGGAGAAGAACCGCTGAAGACAAGGTAGAATGCTTGTGTGTTTGGCAAACCAAGCATTCTGCCACATAATCCTTGATCATCTGATACATCCCAGTCCAAGTTAAAGACTGCTGAATTCTTTTAAGAGTCTTCGCCACACCTGAATGTCCACCCATCTTCCCATCATGACATTCAACTAAGATCAGAGGAATAAAAGTGGAAGTCTTCAAAGTAACCAATCTATTATGTGACCACAGCTTGCCATCAATCACTCGGTACTTAGCTGAGGACAACATCTTAGTCTGCAACTGACGAATAAGGGATTGAATGTGTTCATCAGCCGCTATTTCAGCGTACAAGTCTGACCACTTAATGACCTAAGGAATGGTAATGGCTAACAACAACGAAGACATGTTCATGCTACGAGATAAACCATCCGCTGCCTTATTTTCACAGCCCGGCTTGTAAAAGATCTCAAAACCCAAGAGCTTTATCAACCCCTTTTGATATTCTAAATTCACGTCTTTCTTCTCCAATAGATATTTCAAGCTGCGTTGGTCCGTATGAACCTGAAACTTGCGACCAATCAAGTAGTGTTTCCACTTACGAACCGCCATAACGATTGTCATCATTTCTCGTTCGTAAGCTTGTTTGAGTTGCTCACGTGGAGTCAAAGCATGGCTAAAGAAAGCCACCAGATTCTTTTATTGCATCAGCACAGCCCCCACTCCAAAACCTATGGCATATGACTCAAGAACAAAAATCCTGTCAAAATCCGGTAATGCAAGAACCGGTGCTTGCACCATTGCATTCTTCAATTTTTCAAATGCTACTTGTGTCTCTTCGGAGCACTGAAACAAATCCTTCTTCAAAAAAGTAGTCAAAGGACGAGCCAACACTCCATAGCTCTTCACAAAGCGACGATAATATCCTGATAATCCTAAGAATTCACGCAACTGTTTAATATTCTTAGGAGTTGGACAGGGCATCATTGCTTCTGTTTTCTTCACATTAGTGGCAACACCAGCCTCTGAAATGATGTTATCCAAATATTCAACATGATTTACACCAAAGGAACCCTTCTTTTTATTCGCAAACAACTTCTGTTCTCGTAACACCAACATAACCCCGTGTAAATGGTGCAAATGTGTCTCCATATCAGCACTGTAAATCAGTATGTCATCGAAAAACACCAAGACAAACTTCCGCATAAAAGGCTTGAAGACTTTGTTCATTAATGCTTGGAAAGTAGCAGGGGCATTTGTCAGTCAAAAGGGCATGACTAGAAATTCGTAATGCCCCTCTACCGTCCTGAACGCAGTCTTCTTAATATCCTCATCAACCATCCTAATCTGATGATATCCTGACCTCAAATCCAACTTTGAAAACACTCTTTCTCCATGGAGCTCATCCAACAGCTGATCAATGACAGGAATTAGATACTTATCATGAATTGTTAACCGATTTAACGCTCTGTAGTCCATACATAAACGAAAGGAGCCATCTTTCTTCTTAACAAGTAATACTGGACTAGAGAATTCGCTGGTACTCGGTCTGATGATCCCTGAAGCCAATATATCACTGACCATCTGCTCCATGACCAATTTAGTAGCATGCGGGTATCGATATGGCATGACTGCTACTGATGATACCCCAGGAACCAACAAGATATAATGTTCCTGACCTCGCACAAGAGGTAGTCCCGATGGCATAGCTAAACATCTTCAAATTGATCCAATAAAGTCGTCTCTTCAATATGTATTTCTAGTGCTGGTGGTGTCAATATAGTGCTAGAAAACAATGCTCCCCTTCTTGAAGTATTAGCGCTATAAGCTGGTGTTAAAGACTTGTAGGAGAGTTTTGGACAGTGTAACTCCGGATCACCAAAAATGTAACACTTCTCCCCTGATAAGCAAATGAAAGTTCATGTTGCTTCCAATCCATCTCACACTTGCCCAAAGTCTCAAGCCATTGAATACCAAGAATAACATCCACGTTTACCAGTTCTAAGGAGATGAAGTCGGATGAGAAATCAATGTGATTTAACTGGAAAATGACACCAGGACTGTGATACCCCGTATCACAAAATATGGTCAACGGGCAGAAGACAAGTCAACAGGGGCAAAATTGTAATTTTGCCAAACTCAGGGGCAAAATGGTAATTTTGCCAAAGTTCGAGACGGAAGACGAGACGGGCCAAATGTTCTAGTTTGAAATCATAAAGAACATTTACAAGAGCAGAATTCGAAGAAACGGAGCGGAAATGCATTTTTCGGAGTGTCGGGTGAAAACCGAGCTAAACCGGGAAAACTTCGGAAAATCATAACGGGAGCTAGGAAACTCCAAATGAGATGATTCAAATTGCCAAATTCATCTAAAATCAAGGAGAATCAGATTATGTAGGTTTGGGGATTTATGGGAACTTCCAGATATTTTCTAAAACAATTATCGGGGAAAAGGTCAAACCGAGCTAAAATGGACAAACAAGCTAAGGAAGGGTTTTATTGATTTGGGCCGGTGCTATTGGGCCTCAGTGGGCTTCAGACATCCACCAGAGACAGGTGTGAGCACCCCAGGTCGCCAGCTTTAGGGTGAAAGGTGTCAACACCATATTTGGTGCATGAACCAAAAAGAAGCATGCAAAGAATCTCACACTATTCATCTCCTTTGGATTGTTGGGTGCTCAGAACCTTTCACTCCTCTCTCTCTATGTCGAAAGCTCTCTCTTTCTCTCCAGGAACATTCAACAAAAATCATCAAACCTCTTGAATCTTCAAGGAGTTCTTCATGTGTTCAAGATGTTATTTAAGACTTCATGCACAAGAAAGTGCATAACTTTCTCATCCTAGACCCAAATCCATCTCTGCAAAGTCCAGTAGCTTCATCTTCTCCTCCTCTTCAAGTTCCAGCCAGCCGCCGTCGTCAGAAGTCGCCGGAGCTCGCCGGAAAACAGGAGAGAAGCAGCCGCGGTTTTAAGGTCTAGGGTTACTCTCTCTCTCTTTAACTTCTCTCAAGATTTCAAGGCCATGGGTGGATAGGTCTCATCAAGAGGAGTAGTTTGGTGTGAAGTTGGCCGTCTGAAGTCGCCGGAAAAGCCACCTCCGCCGCGGTCAACGCCGGAGCCGCCGCGGTCAACGCCGGAATTCTCGCCGGAGAAGCTTCTTTCGCCGGCCAATCTTCAAGCGATTCTTCAGGGGTGTTCTTGCCATGCATGGAAGCTCGGGCTATCTAGGGGTAGTCAGAGTCACCGCGTATCGATGGACAGAGAACGGTGTCCTAGTCGTTGTGTGGACGGCTAGGAGTCGCGTGGGTTAGTTGCCTTATCGGTAACAGTGGAAACCCTGGAAGTCACCAAGTTCGTAGGGGCCCAGCGTGTGTGTGATCGGGGTAGTTGGTATTGCGCGGTAGATAGATCGAGTCTCAATCGGGGACATGTGCCGCAGTGCTCCCGGTTTCCTCTACTTGCCAATTCTTTCTTTTGGCATTTGATTGTGTGTGGGCTCGACACGACGTGGGAGAGCGTGATCGGCTATTGTATTGATTGATTGTTATTTTGGGTTTCGGGCGGGGATCTATAGATGATAGATAGATCAGGAGCCGTCGTGGGGAGCCGATTCACTGGGTGATCTTAGATCGCTCATTAGACTCTTGTTGTGTTTTTCAGGTATAGCAGCGACGGACGCGGGAGGTCCTCGGTGTAGTGTCGGGATTGCTTGTGGCGGGGGTTTTGATTCGATGGTTTTGGATGTTTTAATTCGGTTCGGCAGCTGCGCTATTTTGTGATTTGATTGTTTATATATGTATGTGAATGATTATTTGTAAAACCCATTAAACGTTGCGTTCAACGTTTGATTACCCAAAAATGAAATTGTTTTCCTGATATGAGGTTTTAGTCCGAACCGACACAACTCGTTGAAATAGTGCAAGTAGTACTGCTTGTGCTACGAATACGAGGATAGCGAAGTCGGGGATAGGTTGGTGCGAGCCTTTTATCTCAAACCGATCCGTCTTTGGCTTCTTCCTGTGGCGAACTTTTCCTGTTCGACTTGCTCGGGTTCGATCGGTCATGTTCTTGTTTGATTGTTGACCGGTCAGCTCGGCGGTCAGCGGAGAATGGGAAAGGGGCGTTACAGAAAGGTGGTATCAGAGCATGGTTCTGCATGGGTTCGAAACATTTCATTTTTGGGTGTTTTCCGTGGTTTTATCGAGTCAAAGTGTGTCATACCCAAGCATCCATTAGGAAACCGAGCCGCGTCCGTACATCCGGGGTTGGGATTGGGTAGAGAATTTGTATCATGCGTACTAATTTTTATTTGTGTTTTGTGATTGCAGACAGCAGCAGAGCGTCCCTGGACGGTGTGTGTGTGGGTGCGTGCAGCGGGTGTGTGAGGTTATCATGAGCAGTATGGGTGAGAGACGGATGACTCGAGCAGAGTACCAGGAGTTGGTAGACCAGCATCAGGCAGGTCTGAGGATAGGACCGCAGGGTCAGTCGCAGGGTTCGCGAGTGTCAGGTCGGCCGCCAGTTGTTCCCCGTGTGCATCAGGGGGCGAGAGCAGCCGCAGCAGATTGGAGTCATTACCGGACCCGTTACCGCCTTCTCTGCAGGATGATGCAGGTACCGCAGATCCGACGGCGGGAGTTACAGGGTATTTGGGATTTGTGGATTACGGGTTGCCGTCATTTCCACCTCACTTGGAGGCACCTACAGTACCAGCGGGGATGCAGCTTGAGGCACAGGAGGTGCCACTACCCTTCAGTCTGCACGAGTCAGACTTCATTCCTTTTGGTGGAGGAGATTTTCAGGAGGACCAGGTACACCCAGCCTTTGACATGGACCTAGACATGGAGCCATTGGACCCGGAGCAGCATGCGCAGTGGGCGCAGCGGATGGACGAGCAGGTGGCGATATTAGCAGACGTATTGGAGCAGCATGTTGGGCCGCATCACCAGCCAGGAGCGCCGCAGAGGTCAGGAGATCCTTCACCCGATGGTGCCGGGCCACACTCAGATAGGGGATCGGTCGCAGGATTAGCACCGATGTCGACGTCGGTGTCGGGCACGCAGTTTGAGTCAGTCACATCTCCAGAGGCGTCACCGACTGAGCCAGATGTACCGCCGGAGATGCCATTCGCAGACACGCCAGAGTCCGTGCCTCAGATGCCAGTGTATCAGACTTGTAGCGCATGCGGAGTTCAGGGTTTTCATCTGTATTGGTGTCCACGACCAGTTGATCCGCGTTACCGTGAGACGCGCCAGCCGGTGCCGAGCCCTTACTATTGCCAGGTGTGCGGCATGGACGGTCATCTTGCACCGACTTGTCCAGTCGTAGGGCCTGGACCGCGTATGTCAGACGGAGAGCCGTATCGTGCCCCAGTACCGGAGGAGTGTCGACCAGGACCGAGCCGCAGAGACGCAGAGCTCATTCGGCAGCCAGTTATTCAGCAGCCAGACGTACAGTTACCTGTGGCGCAGCCACCGTTGGTGCAGCCACCGAGATTGTCGAGGTCGTGTAGGAGGTGTGGAGACGAGGGACATAGAGCATCCACTTGTTCTCGTCGGTCCACTTCTCGTCGGTCCCGTTCAGCACCCGTCAAGTGCCAGATTTGTGGAGGTCAGGGGCATAGAGCCGCCGATTGTTTCCAGGAGCCTTCGTCGGGATCAGCTTCTTCGTGTCAGTTGTGTGGGGCGACAGACCACCAGGCGTCAGAGTGTTTCCGTGGGCCACGCCCAGCGCCCGTTCCGGTTTGCGAGATTTGCGGTCACAGAGGTCACGTAGCACAGCTATGTCCGATGGCGGAGCCGCAGCAGGTTGGACCACCGACCAGAGAGGCACACCCACCACACCCTCCCGGCGCGCCTGCCAGTGGTTATCAGCGCGAGCCGCGGTGCCGATTGTGTATGGCATTTCGGTCGTGCTGGGGCTGTTAGGGTTTGATTAGTTAGGCCAGGTGAGTATGGGGCTCTAACTATGTTGTTGTTTGTGTGTATCCAGATCGACGGTGTTACGTATGTTGTTGGCAACATCTCCAGGATATGGCGATGCAGTTTGTGGGTTGGGTTGTTGATGACGGACATCTTGTGGTTGTATTCTGTTTCTTTATGTATTTCTATAAACCTCTAGACATGTGTATGTTGTTGTTTTGGTGTATGTATGTGATGCAGATTGTTCACTTATCGTTATGACTTTCGTAGTAATTGTTTGCATGCGTGTGATGGTTTTGTGATGCAAATGAATTACCACGTGAAGTCTGATGATGAGCGGAACTGGTGACCGTTAATCATAACCTAAACCCAGACTGACGACATATCCGGAGCGATCTGATGATTGCTTGATTGCGTGTGGTAATTATTTATTGCATTTGATTGCTTGTGTGGTTATCTAATGCTTGTGTGTGGTGCATTAGTTATTTTGGGTTGTGATTTTGTGTGTGGTGTAGCACTGTGAAAGTGCTAGTGTGGTGGCATGCTTAGCATGTGCGGAGTGTGAGTGGTGGTGGTAAGCTATTGGTAGAATAGCTTAAGTTTTATTTGCGATCGTTAGTTGTTGTGAATAGAGGCGTTAGAACCTTTTCGTTTAAGGTGTTGAGCTAACGTGAGAATGGTTGGAATCGACTGTCGATTCGCGAGGGAGCGGAATTATAGAGTATCGTTACTTAATCATGGGTGACCATCGGGTACATGATTAACTAACTATACTTCTATGAGGAAGTGATATCGGGGATTGGATTGGTTTGAATTCACCGCTCCAGTGAAAATGGTTGTGTTGAATGCAGGACGGAATGGACGATGCGATACGAATGCGAGACCGAACCCGAACCCGAAGGCGAGATGGGCTGGAAAGGAGACCGCGAGATGAGTTGACCCGGGAAGCGAAGCGGTCAGTGTGAAGTGTTAGAGGGAAGTGTCAGTACCAAGCAGCGGAAAAAAGCGAAACGGTCAGTATGATGTGTTAGCAGCAGTAGCTATGTGGGAAACAGAGCGAAGCCGTCAGTGGGAGTAAAGCGGAAAGTTAGCGAAATCGGATTCAGAAATCGAGACGTGTGATCGGGAAGAGATGATGTCAGCGTTAAGAATGAGGCTATCAGTACGAGGAATTGGAGGTTAGATTCTTGAAGAATGTCTCAGAAGAGACATATAAGTATCGTGAAAGACGGGAGAGTCGAAGCGAAGTGGGGAAGTTAGATTGCGAGTCAAAGACGTGAAACCAGCGAGAACAAGGTCGAGGGTGAAACAGAGGGACGAGGAAAGACAGTTAAGCGTGAAGCGCAGTGCGAAATGCGAGACGGGAAGCGAGAGTAGAACGGTTTTTGGAATCAGTGAGATAAAACAGTACGAGACGGAAGGGTCGCCGTGATGTCAGGTGTCAGTAAAGTGTAGCGATGTTCGAGTAAGGAAGCGTTGGAAGCGAGTGACGAACTAACTTACAGGAGTTGGAACCGATTCAAAGTCTGGTAATGACGGAGAATTCGGGGACGAATTCCTGTAAGTGGGGAAGAATGTGATACCCCGTATCACAAAATATGGTCAACGGGCAGAAGACAAGTCAACAGGGGCAAAATTGTAATTTTGCCAAACCCAGGGGCAAAATGGTAATTTTGCCAAAGTTCGAGACGGGAGACGAGACGGGCCAAATGTTCTAGTTTGAAATCATAAAGAACATTTACAAGAGCAGAATTCGAAGAAACGGAGCGGAAATGCATTTTTCGGAGTGTCTGGTGAAAACCGAGCTAAACCGGGAAAACTTCGGAAAATCATAACGGGAGCTAGGAAACTCCAAATGAGATGATTCAAATTGCCAAATTCATCTAAAATCAAGGAGAATCAGATTATGTAGGTTTGGGGATTTATGGGAACTTCCAGTTATTTTCTAAAACAATTATCGGGGAAAAGGTCAAACCGAGCTAAAACGGACAAACAAGCTAAGGAAGGGTTTTATTGATTTGGGCCGGTGCTATTGGGCCTCAGTGGGCTTCAGACATCCACCAGAGACAGGTGTGAGCACCCCAGGTCGCCAGCTTTAGGGTGAAAGGTGTCAACACCATATTTGGTGCATGAACCAAAAAGAAGCATGCAAAGAATCTCACACTATTCATCTCCTTTGGATTGTTGGGTGCTCAGAACCTTTCACTCCTCTCTCTCTCTGTCGAAAGCTCTCTCTTTCTCTCCAGGAACATTCAACAAAAATCATCAAACCTCTTGAATCTTCAAGGAGTTCTTCATGTGTTCAAGATGTTATTTAAGACTTCATGCACAAGAAAGTGCATAACTTTCTCATCCTAGACCCAAATCCATCTCTGCAAAGTCCAGTAGCTTCATCTTCTCCTCCTCTTCAAGTTCCAGCCAGCCGCCGTCGTCAGAAGTCGCCGGAGCTCTCCGGAAAACAGGAGAGAAGCAGCCGCGGTTTTAAGGTCTAGGGTTACTCTCTCTCTCTTTAACTTCTCTCAAGATTTTAAGGCCATGGGTGGATAGGTCTCATCAAGAGGAGTAGTTTGGTGTGAAATTGGCCGTCTGAAGTCGCCGGAAAAGCCACCTCCGCCGCGGTCAACGCCGGAGCCGCCGCGGTCAACGCCGGAATTCTCGCCGGAGAAGCTTCTTTCGCCGGCCAATCTTCAAGCGATTCTTCAGGGGTGTTCTTGCCATGCATGGAAGCTCGGGCTATCTAGGGGTAGTCAGAGTCACCGCGTATCGATGGACAGAAAACGGTGTCCTAGTCGTTGTGTGGACGGCTAGGAGTCGCGTGGGTTAGTTGCCTTATCGGTAACAGTGGAAACCCTGGAAGTCACCAAGTTCGTAGGGGCCCAGCGTGTGTGTGATCGGGGTAGTTGGTATTGCGCGGTAGATAGATCGAGTCTCAATCGGGGAAATGTGCCGCAGTGCTCCCGGTTTCCTCTACTTGCCAATTCTTTCTTTTGGCATTTGATTGTGTGTGGGCTCGACACGACGTGGGAGAGCGTGATCGGCTATTGTATTGATTGATTGTTATTTTGGGTTTCGGGCGGGGATCTATAGATGATAGATAGATCAGGAGCCGTCGTGGGGAGCCGATTCACTGGGTGATCTTAGATCGCTCATTAGACTCTTGTTGTGTTTTTCAGGTATAGCAGCGACGGACGCGGGAGGTCCTCGGTGTAGTGTCGGGATTGCTTGTGGCGGGGGTTTTGATTCGATGGTTTTGGATGTTTTAATTCGGTTCGGCAGCTGCGCTATTTTGTGATTTGATTGTTTATATATGTATGTGAATGATTGTTTGTAAAACCCATTAAACGTTGCGTTCAACGTTTGATTACCCAAAAATGAAATTGTTTTCCTGATATGAGGTTTTAGTCCGAACCGACACAACTCGTTGAAATAGTGCAAGTAGTACTGCTTGTGCTACGGATACGAGGATAGCGAAGTCGGGGATAGGTTGGTGCGAGCCTTTTATCTCAAACCGATCCGTCTTTGGCTTCGTCCTGTGGCGAACTTTTCCTGTTCGACTTGCTCGGGTTCGATCGGTCATGTTCTTGTTTGATTGTTGACCGGTCAGCTCGGCGGTCAGCGGAGAATGGGAAAGGGGCGTTACAAGGACAAATCCCAAAGGCTTTGACCATAACACCATTTCCCAGCACAACATCCAAGCTGCGTTCTTCACAAAATTTCAACTGCAGTTTTGCACAATCGACGGTGAAATAAAACTGTGTGAAGCTCCACTATCGAGCATGACTACCACCTCCTTCTTTTTTGATCAACCCTCTGAGCTTTGTTGTTTTTGGCGATGCAATACCCAAAAATGAATTCAAAGACAATGTATGAAGTTCTTGGAACATGTCATATTCCCCCCACGAGTTCTGATTCATTATCTTTTTCCAAAACCTCCATATCACATCCATTAACCACAATCAACACACGTAGAGCTCGGTTGGGACACACATGAGTTCTGGACCAAGGTTCTTTGCATTTAAAACAAAGTTTATCCATGCACATTGCATCCAATTATGCATCAGTAAACCTCTGTCTTGGACGCAACATCACAGGTTGAGAATTAGTATTCTCCTTATTAGCTCCTGCCTCACTCTTTTTCTTCTTCATAGCACCCCTAGACTCTGATTGAAAATTAGTGTATAGACCCTTGTATGGTGCTTTCTTGGCCCATGAACGTTCTCTTGAGCCCTCGGATTCACTAACCACACGGCAGAAAGCACTAGTCTCCATATGTACCACTGCAGCAATGTAATTAGACAAACCCTGAGGATCTTTAATATACCATGGATTTTAGGGATTTTAACCATGGTATATGTGTCATTTATCGAGTCTTTTACTATGTTTTAGAGTCTTTTCAGGTGTTTATTAGGTATAAGCACATTTGGAGCATATTTGGTGATTATAGCACTTTCTGGAGCTATTTGGAGTATTTGGCCGAGAGATAGACTTCACTGTCAATATTTTAGAGCTGCAACGATCGACACAATTGTGGCGTCGATCGTTGCATATGCGAGATGGGCCAAGACGACGGATTAATGAAGAATGCTGATATTGCAGAAAAGCCCAGATATTTACACAGAAGCCCAAAACGTGTTTTAGACTATATATTAGGGTTTTTAGCCATTGTTTAGACAACGCTTTACTTTAGTTTTATTTTATTTCAGAGAGCCTTAGGGTCTGATCTTGTTCTCGAAAGAGACTTGATTTCGAACCCCTGTTGATTATTCTGTTTAATGATATTTGGTTTTCTACTTATGTTATTTTCTGTCTCGATGAACATGTCTGAGTAGTTTACCTGTTAGGTTGAAGGATTCTCATTAGGGATTTCATGGAACTATAGTTTAAATCAATCTGTAGGGATTCATATCTGCTAGTTCTTTGTTTAGGTTGTTCTTAATGCTTAATCTGAAGTAGCTAATCAGAATTATGATGTTAGGCTGATTAATGCAGCGGAAGTTGGTTAATTTAGCTAGAAAGAACCTAGATGAGCAATTAAACTTCTCGCAAACGAAAGTTTGGTTTAGTTTAATTGTGAACATATCAAACTTGGAATTAATGCTGGTTTAATCTGTTAGTTCTCGCAAACGAAAGTTTGGTTTGCTGCACTTAGACTTAGAGAATTATCGCAAAGGAATTTGGTTAATTCTATATCTGTGTTTGAGTTCTAGAACAGTTTCTGATTAGATGCCGATTGATTGATTGCTTGTGTTCCTGATTTCCTGAGAACTCCTGAAACCTAACGCTTCGCCTGCCTGCTTACAAACTCGCTTGATTTACTTTTCTGCTATTTGATTTAACGCTTTCTCACATTGCTTTCTCCTAGTTTAATATTTATTGTTTCATAATCTATCGTTGACCGGAGTCCCTGTGGATTCGATACCCTAAGTACTACAACTACATCACTGTGCACTTGCAGTTAGAATAGGGTTGAAACTACACCTATCAAGTTTTTGGCGCCGTTGCCGGGGACTCTTTTGAGTCCTCGATAGATTTGAACTTAAGGTTTAGACTAGGATTTTCGTTTTTAATTTTTGCTACTAATTTTTTTTCTTTTTCTGCTCTTGCGTTTCAGGTACGCCTGTAATCGCACTGCATCGATCGACACGGTCATGTGTGTCGATCGTCACATCATCGCGCTTGCATCGATCGACGCTTCCACTGCATCATCGACACATATCGTAGGAAGATGTATGATTTCTTTAGTCCAGGGATTGATAATTCACAGATAGCTGGGTTGAAGAGTAAAATTGACTATCTGCATAGCCTTCTACTTGGAAAGTATGGGCAAGAAGCTATCAACTGCGTTGGAGGGAATGAATTCTACAGTCAGGAATCAGCTTTTCAGGGACCTTTCCAGCAACAGGGTAATACCTTCTCGAGGAACTATGGTATTTCTTCTTACCAAGTACCGCCTGCACCTACACATAAGAGCATATTAGAAGCTATGATGGAACAGTTTCTTGAGAGAGAACAACAGATCACTGTGTCCTTCAACTCAAGGATGGATGCATTGCATGAAGATCTGAATGAGAAGTTTGAATACTTGAGCACACATATGAAGAAGCTAGATGTCCGAGTTCAAACAGCTGAAACAATGCAAAGGCATAATGAAGCTAAGAGAGCTGAACGGAAGCTGCACATCAAAGCTGTGACCTTAGGGGATGAGATTGAGTTGCTAGGTGAAGAAGAGAGCATAATCTCGGATTTTCTGGATGAATATTGTCTGTCTGATACATGCATCGATCGACACCCCCTTAGTGTCGATCGACACGCCGTTCTGACGGCAATTTCGAGATCTTGCGACGAACAGAATCGCCTTGCATCGATCGACACATATCATGCAACGATCGACACAGAACGCAGACATGACCAGAAACCTGTAACAGTACCAGAACGAGTGTATAAGCCCCCTGTGCCATATCCTAAGGTTCCTAAACCTTCCAAACAAGAGCTAGAAGTGGCTAACTGCATGAAAGTGATGGATAAGAAGGTGAATAAAACACCACCAGTTGAAACTTCGCGAGTTCGTGCAAAGAAGATGATCTCCACTGATGGTCATCTGAAAGAAGAAGTTCAGATTGGTGGAACTACAGTATCTGATAGTGGAAAGAAGAAGATGGCGGTTCCTCTTGAACCTGCTCTAACATCTTCAGTACCTGCAACTGCTCATAAGCAGAAAGCTCCAGACATCAGATATACATCAAAGGTAAGGTACAAATCACCTAAGCTTAAACCTTCTGATCACATTGTTTTGAAAGCAGGAAAACGCAGTAGACCGCCCAAGCTTCGCTCTCGCCCTAATTCTGATTACTCTTTCCTTGATAAACCTCATGATCTGAAAGCCTATACACCTCCTTGGATGAAGAGATATTCACAGAGACACTCAAAGTCTCTGTTGAAACCGCCTTGAGTCAAATCTCTTCCAATAGTCAAGCTAATGACTAAAAACAAGCGCTGAGTGGGAGGCAACCCACTGTTAGGTTCGTTTTTGTTTTTGTTTTTTTTTCCGTTTTGATTTGGTATTTTTAATTTTTCTGTTTAAGTGTGTTCAGAGCTGAGGGAAACAGGAATAATCGCATTGCATCGATCGACACATATAGTGCATCGGTCGATGCAGTCACGATTTGTGGTTTACCGATTCAATTGCGGTTCAGACACCGGTTATCTCAATAACCGCGAGCATATTCGCCTTACATCGATCGACACCCTTGTGGCATCGATCGACACAGGGCGACGACAGGTAAGTAATCTGCAACTTTTTGGATTGTTTCAAATTTGATTATTATTCTCACCGAGCTCATGCCTTGATTACACTGGGGACAGTGTAGTTTAAGTGTGGGGGAGGAAGCTACTGACGCACGCTTTTGTTTTCTTAGTTTTTCAAAATTTGTTTTATTGAGTCAAAATTTGTATGAAACTATGATTTTTCGAGGAAAATTTTCGCTTGAACAGGAACTAAGTGACCATTGGACAGACTTGCAGAGCCTCTATGACTGTTAGAAAACTCAGACACGGATCAACCTACTGAGGACACCCACATCACTTCAGGTATCAGAGGATCATTTTACTGACTTCACCTTAATATTGACTTAAATTTCTCACCTAAGGGCTTGGTATACTTTATGTCGGATTCCCTTGTTAGTTCTGACACAGCCTGTCAACCTATCCTATTTAGTTCCCTTCTCCCCTTCCATAAAAAAAAAAGATAATAAACTGAGGATGAGTTAGTAACTCCGAAGTGGTCATGGGAATAGTAGCAAACACTATTATCTCTTATGCGATCCATGGAATATGTCCAAAGTACACCCCTTAACGGGAAGAACACTGATAAAAAAATAAAATGATACCCAGTGGGGAAAAACCAGTTGTTAAGGAAGGGAAAGAGAAGAAAGGGACTAGAGAAAGATAGTATGGTGGTCTAAAGCTGATAAGGTAAGAATCCATGTGCCCTTTGATCGATACTCCTTAGGTGAGACCGCACTTAAATACTTGCAGAAGTCAGTAGGGTGAATTTGAATGCTTGAATGTGATTGTGGAGTTTACTTGGGACAATTGCTAAGTGTGGGAGAAGTACATTGTGGTCTTGAGTTCCGTAGGAAAGTTTTCAGTGGCTTACTAAGTGAATGTGATTGTGAAAGTTCCTAAGACGAAATGAGTTTCTGTGTTTTCAAACTTCTTTTCTTATGCTTTGGTTCTTTACTTGCTTGAGGGCAAGCAAGAGCTAAGTGTGGGGGAGTTGATATACCATGGATTTTAGGGATTTTAACCATGGTATATGTGTCATTTATCGAGTCTTTTACTATGTTTTAGAGTCTTTTCAGGTGTTTATTAGGTACAAGCACATTTGGAGCATATTTGGTGATTATAGCACTTTCTGGAGCTATTTGGAGTATTTGGCCGAGAGATAGACTTCACTGTCAATATTTCAGAGCTGCAACGATCGACACACTTGTGGCGTCGATCGTTGCATATGCGAAATGGGCCAAGACGACGGATTAATGAAGAATGCTGATATTGCAGAAAAGCCCAAATATTTACACAGAAGCCCAAAACGTGTTTTAGACTATATATTAGGGTTTTTAGCCATTGTTTAGGCAACACTTTACTTTAGTTTTATTTATTTCAGAGAGCCTTAGGGGCTGATCTTGTTCTCGAAAGAGACTTGATTTCGAACCCCTGTTGATTATTCTGTTTAATGATATTTGGTTTTCTACTTATGATATTTTCTGTCTCGATGAACATGTCTGAGTAGTTTACCTGTTAGGTTGAAGGATTCTCATTAGGGATTTCATGGAACTATAGTTTAAATCAATCTGTAGGGATTCATATCTGCTAGTTCTTTGTTTAGGTTGTTCTTAATGCTTAATCTGAAGTAGCTAATCAGAATTATGATGTTAGGCTGATTAATGCAGCGGAAGTTGGTTAATTTAGCTAGAAAGAAGCTAGATGAGCAATTAAACTTCTCGCAAACGAAAGTTTGGTTTAGTTTAATTGTGAACATATCAAACTTGGAATTAATGCTGGTTTAATCTGTTAGTTCTCGCAAACGAAAGTTTGGTTTGCTGCACTTAGACTTAGAGAATTATCGCAAAGGAATTTGGTTAATTATGTATCTGTGTTTGAGTTCTAGAACAGTTTCTGATTAGATTCCGATTGATTGATTGCTTGTGTTCCTGATTTCCTGAGAACTCCTGAAACCTAACGCTTCGCCTGCCTGCTTACAAACTTGCTTGATTTACTTTTCTGCTATTTGATTTACCGCTTTCTCACATTGCTTTCTCCTAGTTTAATCTTTATTGTTTCATAATCTATCGTTGACCGGAGTCCCTGTGGATTCGATACCCTAAGTACTACAACTACATCACTGTGCACTTGCAGTTAGAATAGGGTTAAAACTACACCTATCAATCTTTCATGCGTATACCCTCCTTCATCTCCAAGCTCAACCCATTATAAAAGATCCTCTCTAAATGTTTGTCTTCCAGACCACTGACTTGAGCTGATAATTCTTCGAATACAGAAATGTAATCTGTTACGGTACCAGTCTGCTTGAGAGAGAAAAGCCTGGTCTCAGGTTCATTGTCAATAGATTCTGAAAATTGAGTCAACAGTTTCTGTTTGAAATCCAACCAGTCACGAAAACCACCACGCTTCATCATCCAACCAAACCATTTCTTAACCCTTCCATCAACAGATAAATCAATCATCTCCAGTTTATCTTCTTCTCGGAATCGACCTACAGTAAAGAAATGTTCGATATCGGCCAGCCACTCATGAGTGTGACTGCCATCGAAACTCGGCATCTTCACTCGTTTCAACATACTATCTCTGTTCGCAATCGGCAAAGAACCAGATCGATAACCTAACGGGATGTCATTCCCGGTTATGTTCCGTGTAATGAGGTGGTACTGAAAGGATGAGCTACCGTCGTTATCGAAGTTCACTGGTCGTTTCCCCAACGTCGTAAGGACCGATTTGAGCTGATCGGTGATTTCAGCACTGCTCCGCTTCGTCTCCGCACAATCTCGTTGTGTCGCCGCGAAATCAAGATTCGTCTCAGTCAATTATTGCATCAGATAACTGTTACCACGATCCAACTTCGCCACTTCCGTTTGTATCGAATAATCAACATCTTCTTCGGCTTCCGATTTCCAACGAACCGATGGTGACATACTCATCGCCATAACTTTCGATCAAACAAGAATTTAACCACTGCGATTGTTCCAGTCCAGTTTCACCGCAACAATGATAGAGTATTGTTATCTGTACTCAAATATCTCACTCAATAATACTGGATTGTATAGAATGAAAGAGGATTACATCTTGAATGACAGATTAGTTTACAGACTCATATCGCCAGTAAACATAATCACGATCTCATGACGATCGGATTGTACAGACTCATATCGTCTAATACTCTCAATATACAAGCATAACAACTCGTTCTTATCCTTCACTTATTTATACTCGAGCTCATATGCTACTTCACTCTTTAGCTCATATAACTGCAAACCTTCTTTTTGACTCCAAGGCTTTCCAATTGTTATTTACTGCTCCCACCAACTCATCCTCCTTAACGATCTTCTTCTTATTCTTTCTCTTCCTGAGGTAAGTCTTATGAAACCTATCACATAATATGTTCCCTGCACACTTTGACACATGGTAAGATGCCACTTCGGCATGTAACCAGAGCTTTCCCTTACATATTTGTTGATTAGAGAGATGCTTGAAGAGATTTGAACTGTCTTTATTGTGTGTGCATATGTATATAATATATATGTAATTTTCTACACTTCATATTTGCTCTCCTTTCATGTGACAATGTTTGTAATTGTACTTGCAATTTTACCAATATTGATGTTTGTCACACTTCTTCTATTAGTATATATGAATGTGGAGATCATCTCATTAACACTATAATTCTTCCATTAGGCTTCAGAGGATCCTATAGAAAGGGAAGACTACAGAGAAGAAACAACGGCGTTATTTCTTTTATCAGTCAAACACAAGCTGATTAGTATTCCCAATATGTGGTTCTTCATTCTCTTGATCGTTCTTGATTCATCCTTTTGTGTTTAAAAATGACTGAGAAATTGTATCAGTAATTGCTTCGAATTGGCTTGTAGGAATGAAGAAAAACACAAGTATTGATATGTTAATAAAGCAAAAACGAAATCCATAAGAAGCCAATGATAATCTACAAATGTGAACCTTTAGAAGCTACACAGAAAAGATGGCAATCGATGAGAAACAGACCTTGTTACTTGGGAGGCAAGACATTCTTTACGATGACGAAGTTGACATCTGAAGAAGCCCAAGAAGTAACCAACTGCTCCATCTTGACCTTGAAAATAATTCCAAACAACCCAGTTTGATGAGTCCTTGTTATCTCCATGCTTGTGGGAAGACAATTCCATAGAAAACCCAGGTTACTAAATTTGTTAAGTTGTGCACTGTGAAAAAAAGAGGAAAGAGAGCAAAGATTGATGAGCCGACATAGAGTCACAACTTGCCATGGCAACTATAAAAAAAAGGGGAATAGTGAATCCTAATATACTAGAAACGATATCTATTATCCTGTCAAGAAGACGAAGAAGTACCATTCTCATCCATCTGTAAACCATAAGCAAGAAGCCAATATCTGAAATTCACTGGATCAGACCACAGACCAATACTAACTCACTGTGCCCCAAAAGTCCTTAAGAAAGCTAGGCTATTCAGATATGACAGGAATCTAAGGAACAATAAAGAAGTCATAAAACTGATAAAGGAAGCATGGGAGAGAAATGGAAATGCAACAGTCTCAGAGAGAACAAGAAGCTGCAGAGAAGCAATAGTCCAATGGAGCAAAGAACAACACAGAAACTGCAGCAAAACCATTGAGAGCCTAAAGGAACAACTAAACGAATCAATGTCAAACCCAAAGACAGAGGAAGAGATAGTTAGTGAGCTCAATGCGAAACTAAAGGAAGCTTACAAGGCTGAGGAGGCTTACTGGAGGCAGAGGAGCAGAATAAATTGGCTGGCTCTAGGTGACAAAAACACAAGCTTTTTCTTTGCTGTCACTAGAGGCATAAGAGCCACAAACCGCATATCAGTCATTGAAGATGATGCAGGAAACCCAGCCTATGAAGAGGATCAAATGGCTAGGATCATTACCAAGTACTTCCATGAGCTCTTTACTTCAGAACATGCTAATCCGACGGAAGTGGTGAACAAAGCAATAAAAAAAGTGATATCCGACGAGATGAATATGAAGCTAACTGCAATACCTTCGGAAGCAGAGATCAAAAGAGCTTTGTTATCCATCCATAAAGACAAAGCCCCAGGAGCAGATGGTTTCTCAGCTTGCTTTCACCCGTCAAACTGGTCCAACCTGAAAGAAGAAATGGTCAAGGAGATCCAAGAGTTCTTTATCAAAGGAAGACTGCCAAGCATGATTAACCATACACACATCAGGCTCATACCAAAGGTACATGCCCCAAAATGTATAAAAGAGTATAGACCATTGGCCCTATGTAATGCCTATTACAAGATCTACTCAAAAATAATAACAAGGAGGCTCCAACCAACACTAGACGCAATAATCTCGGAAAACCAGTCAGCATTTGTACCAAAAAGAATTATCACTGACAACGTCTTGATAACCCACGAAGTTCTACACTACTTGAAGAATTCAAAGGCAACAAAGAGGTGTACTATGGCTGTGAAAACAGACATGAGTAAAGCATATGACAGGTTAGAGTGGAATTTCATTGAGACGGTGCTTAGAAGGATGGGTTTTCATGAGAAAATCATCAACTGGATAATGCAATGCGTCACAACGGTGTCTTATTCTTTTCTCATAAATGGAGAAGTAAGAGGAAAGGTGTTACCAAGCAGAGGAATTAGACAGGGAGACCCACTCTCCCCTTTTCTTTTCATCATATGCAGTGAGGTGTTGAGTGGTTTATGCAACAAAGCAGAGAAAGATGGAACACTGGTGGGAATTAAAGTGGCAAAGAAAGCACAAAGGATCAATCATGTGCTCTTTGCAGATGACACAATGATCTTTACAAAGACAGATGAAAAGAGCTGTGAGGAACTTATGAGAATCCTAGAAGAATATGGAAAAGTCTCAGGCCAAAAGATCAACAAAGATAAGTCCTCAATCACTTTCTCATCCAAGACAAGTGAGGAAATAAAAAACAAAGTGAAGCAACAGGTTGGGATCCAAAAAGAGGGAGGAAAGGGGAAGTACCTAGGCCTTCCTGAATTGTTTGGAAGGAAAAAGAAAGACCTATCTTTGCAACAATTGTTGATAGAATTAAGCAGAGAGCTACAAACTGGTCCTCATCTCGCCTCTCAAGTGCGGGCAAACTGTGATGTTAAAATCTGTACTGACTGCAATACCATCTTACACTATGACAAGTTTCAGCCTACCCATTGGATTATGTAAGCGGATCCAGTCAGCGTTAACACGCTTTTGGTGGGACACTGACACAGAAAAGAGGAAACTAAGCTGGATAGCTTGGTCAAAAATGGCAAAACCAAAGACAAGAGGAGGGTTAGGATTCAGAGAAATCAGAAGCTTTAATGAAGCACTACTAGCTAAGACAAGCTGGAGAATCCTCCAAAGACCAAACAGCCTACTGTCAAGGATTCTACTGGGGAAGTACTGCTCCAATGAACACTTCCTCCAGACCCAACTAAAGACTAATCCATCACACGGCTGGAGAAGTGTCTTAGCAGGGAGAGACCTTCTGCTGAAGAAGCTGGGGAAAACAATAGGGAATGGAGAAAAGACAAGTCTATGGAGAGACAAATGGCTCATAAGAGAAGGAGAGAACCTGATTATGGGACCTGCTACAGCAGAGACTATAGATTGGAAGGTGGCTGAGCTCATTGATAACAACACAAGACAATGGAAAAAGGAGCTGATAAAAGAAATATTCCCTGAGGTCTGGGAAAGCATCTTGTGTATCAAACCAATCAGATATGAAGCAGAAGATGAATACATCTGGACAGGCACAAAGGATGGCGAATACTCAACGAAATCTGGATACAATGCTGCTGTAGAGACCACTGATCAGACCATGAGCTTCAATAGAGATGGTAAAGAATTCAACTGGGTGGAAGAGATATGGAAAATGAAAACAACACCAAAGATCATACTGTTTTTATGGAAAACAGCAAGGGGAGCTCTACCAGTGGGAATTAATCTCCTAAAGAGACAAGTTATACACAGCGGAAAGTGCAGCAGATGTGATCAGGTAGAGACAGCGAATCACCTCCTATTCAACTGCCATTATGCTCAAGAGGTATGGAGAATTGCACCTCTAAACAAGATTCTCCATGTCAGGGAAGATGACGACTTACAAGAGACTCTGACAAGAGCAAAAAACCTAGTAAGTCTACCCCCAACTGGACTGAACACAACCCCTATGCTACCATGGTTATGCTGGGAAATCTGGAAAGCTAGGAACGATCTGATTTTTGAGAACAAGCACTGCGGAACCCAAGAAATCATTACAAGGGCAGTGAATCAAGCACGCGAATGGAGTGAGGCACAGAGGACAGATGAATGTCTGAACAAATCAAAGAGTACAGAGCAAAAGGAAAAATTACCTTTGGAGGAAGATGAAATCCGATGCCACACAGATGCATCCTGGAACTCGAAGCTGAACAGAGCAGGACTGGGCTGGGATTTCTCGGCGACAGGAGCAGACCACTTCCGGCAAGGCAGAGCAGCTTGCAAATTCATCATCAATCCGTTAATGGCTGAAGCTATGGCCCTCCTGGAAGCGATTACAGAAGCAAAAAATCTGGGATTCAATAAAATCAGATTCATCTCAGACTCCTCTGTGATGATTGAAGCGCTAAACAAAGGAAAAGCCCACCCGGATTGTTTTGGAACCCTAAGCGACATCTTAATTATGTCAAAAACATTTGATAGGTGCATATTTGATTATGTCCCGAGACTCGAGAATAGAAAAGCTGATGAACTGGCTAAAACTGCTCTAAGGCAATTCGACACTCAAGCCATTGTAATAGATTAGTTCTTTCTTTGAATGAAAAGTTTAAGGTTGATCAAAAAAAAAAACAAGAACTTTAAGACCTTCCATCGCTAGGAAACAAGTGAATCCCCCTTGTGGCGCCCTCTTTCGCACAGGAGTGCACTCATTGGGCCCATTGGGGACCTGTCTTGAAATAAACATAAATCTTGTATAAGGACATTCAAGAAACACATGCTCAAGAAAATGAACAAAAATCTCATCTCACCTTAGTTTTAAGAAGCTCGAACTTCTCCTACAAAATCCAAACAAATAGCGAAATACAAAACTGAGTAAAAGCAGAGCCACACAATTCTGAGACATAAACACGTTTTTTCCTTTGAACAGTTTTGTCATCTTCATCAAGTGTGGTCAGTGTAACTCAAGTATAAAAAGTTCTAAAATGTACGTGCGATTTGATGATACCTACAAAAAATAGAAACAACTTATTCAATTAACAATGAATGTTACAACAAAAAAAAACATTAAAGCGAGAAATTTACTCTGTGTAAAATCGCATGTTAATGATTCTTCCATTAGTGAGTGTGTTAAAAAACTTGGTGTAATCTAAGTCACCAAGTTTTTCTTCTGAAGCTAGAAAATCCCACTCGATTGGATCTACTACTCCGTCTATATTCAAGAGATAGAGACCAGATTCTAAAATTGCAAGGAATGAAGAAAGTGGTAGATCATCAGCCATCAAAATAGAGATAATAGAATTTTCATCTAACTGGTGTGTTGTTGATCGTTGGAATATTGCCTCAAAATCTGAGTTAAAAAAAGATCAAATTCATATGCTACGATTATATACTGACAATCATGATTTTTGAACAGAAATAATAGAAAGAACTAAAATATACCAGGGAACTAAACATCCAATGATTGTAGATTCATTTTGTAGGTCGGAGAAAAAAAGATCGAAAAGAGCGTGATTACTCCTCTGATTTGATGACGATGTCGCCGTGGACTGTTTCTAGACATGATTGTCTCATTTCCTATTCACTTTCAACATTATTGTGGTTAATTGTGATTCATATGTTTATTTGGAATATTGAAGTTGTTTCACTCAATATGTGAATGGATACTTATGCTACATGTTTTTTTTTTATCTTGTTGATGTTAATCAAAGTTGAACGTCTTGTCGTATATATTTTTTTCCTTTTTTGTACAAAAATTGAAATTCTTTAAAAGCCTCCTAAAATATTGGTTTTGATGATATGTATAAAATTTAAATCAAAATTATACACGTGCATCACCGTTAATGGATTTTTCATTGCTATCATGATCTTCAAATGCAGTCAAAATATCTATTTTAAATAAGTTCACATTTACCTATAAAAACTCACAATCATTTTTGATATACTCTTTCATGTAATATTATGGAGTTGTGTTTCTTTCTTGCCTCTTTTATCTAGTATGAAAATCTATCTCGCAGGACAATCCAACATTGGAGTGATTTTGTTTCTTCATGATACATTATAGTTGTATAGAATATGCAGAAATAGTTTAGTGAATTTGTGATATTTCTATTTTTTCAAAATCAGTTCTCATTATTTTATTTTGCATTGAAATTAAACAAGATATACCTAAAATATTGTATTTAAAAGGTAAAAGAATAAGTGGATTTTCAAAATTTCGTATAACATTTTGCTTAAACAAGTAGCAATACTATAGAGAAACTATATTTGTTTAGATTAAAAGTATAAACAAACTATTGCAATGTGCCGTTACAATTAGAATGTTACGTTAGGTAGCATACTTGAATTTATGATCATTTAAATAATTGCACACAAAATAACTAAATTTAATGCTTACCTCATAAACTAAGGGTTAGAAAGATAATTACTTTGATCACTCGAAGACATTTTTGTTTTTTGGACGCATTATTTGTATTTCTATTCCACTGTTGACACTTGAGTATACATCATCTTCTCTAAATTAAAATCTCTTAATTAACAATACAACATGAACGTTGTAAATTTGTAATGTAGGATGGGGCAAACGAAATAAACAACCCATAGAGGCATGCTACACGATAACTCAACTTCGAATCTTTCTCTATCAAAGTCGCATGCAGTTCACATAAATTAATATATAAGTGTTGCATAAATTTAGGATCGTTTCATAAATAGCTAAGACCATCTTTCTCATTCAACTCAAAGACTAATCATCTTCCATTAACAAAATCAAAAACGAAAAACAAAGAGAAAGAATTATTGCGGGAATTTTCACCTACGGTTAGGACTTCCGAGTTCATATTCCTCTACTCATTTGGAAATGAACATAAGAGAAATTTATAACTATACTTTATTTAAAATGAAATTTACAAATAAAATATTGAATATATTCACTACAATATTTTTTAACTAACCACAAACAACTAATGATTTAATGATTTTGATAATTCTGATCAAATTGTTTCCTAAATAGTAAGTCATTTTTTCCTACAAATGCCTCTATATTTGATATTCTTCCATCCTTCAATATTCATTATTTTTTCAATTTATCTTAGTTCCCCTAAAATTATGAGTCATATAACAAACATAATTTCTTTCATTTTCATTCAGAAGAAACACATGCTTAAACCATATATACACATTGTCTCATTTCCTATTGAGATGGATGTGTGTCTAGACCATAAACATGACTTCATTTGCATTATAGAAACATGGGTGGTTGAACCATAAATAATAATATTTAGTGAAATTCACTCAGAATGACTTTTATTTGTTAAATAATTACTAGACTAACTCACATCAAAATTCATTTAAGCAAAAGATATGAAAGATATATAAACTTGATAACATCAAACTATTTACGTATATGCCATTATCTTTTTCTTTTTTAAAACAAAATTTTAATGTTTTTTTAAATAACAGGTTTTAATAGAAAAATTAAAAAAAAAAATATTATCAAACAAAAAAATCGATTTAAAGAAGAAACTAAACCACTTTTTTGTCGACACCCCCAGAAAACAAACCCTTTTACGGGTTTACCCCTGCGATTAAAATCTCCACCGTTGAAAACACCACCGCTAACTTTAAAGTTAATTTACTAATTAAATGATAAATTAGGGTCTAACTTTTTTTCCTAATATTTAAAGTAACACTTGCATGTATATATAATTGGTTGAAACCATGTAGTTAACCTATAACTTATTTTCTCATCTAAAGATAAACAAAATATGAACCACCATGGATACATTGTGGTTCCTAATGTCTTGTGGATTACTAACTTCTCCCACATCTGCAATTCCAACCAAATATTTGTTTTCCGAAATCTATGAACCAAACTTCACCCAAAATGTGAAGTCAACACCGCAAAGAAATTCACCACCTTCAATAGATCGAAACTTCTCCAAAGACTCGGAGTCAACCTTCTGCTCCATCAAAGGGTGGTGGTCGCGGACAGTGGCGGAGCCAGAAAATATTTTAACCGGGGTCATAATTATATATATATATATAAAATATTATTATAAATAAAAATTAGTATATTGTTTTCAATTTTTTAAAAATGTTAATATACATAACAAATATATATATATATATATATATATATATATTGTCTAAAAATATTAAAATATAACAAGAGAAAATAATAAATGATGATAAATAAGAATCAAATATTCTTTGTATTTTGGTGAGGAAACAAATAAAACTAGAAAATAAAGTTATTTATGGGGGGAAATACAAAAAGTAAAATAAATAACTAAATCAAATAAATAAATGCTTTAATTTTGTGAAGAAACCATAAAAGAATAGAAAATATTATGAGAGATACTTGCAAACTTAACTACTTAAGGGCAGTATAATAAATAAACAGTTAAAAAAGACATTTAAAAAGGAAAGTACAAGTTAAGGAAATAATTTTAAATAGGTACAAAATAGATGGTTGGAGTCACAGAGGAGATTTGAACACACACAAGGAGGGGTCAGCAGAGGACATTTATACCAATTATGCCAATAAAATTATACAACCTAAGCCTTATAATTTAATTTATCAAAATTAACTGGGGTCAGCTGACCCCACTATCTTATATGTAGATCCGCCCATGGTCGCGGATCATCTCCTCCAATAGGTTTTGGAGCCTTATTAGTTATTACCTAATCAATTATGATCCATCGTACTAATTTATTACCATCCATCCTTAGTTATATTGTGGAATAGCATTTCACAGTTGAATAAAACAAATAACTTATGTTTTGTGTCATATCTTTGATTATCAATTCCTAATAATAATTTTTTTGTAATAGCATTTTGTGATTTTTTTTTTATTGTAAATGTTTATGTTCATTACAAAGTTAGGAAAGAAATGTTTAATAACATTTTATAGTTGAACATAGAACGGATAATCAAAGTTTGTATTTCATTTTTAATTGCCAATTATTATCATTTCAAGGCAGTTTCACTTTAGATGGTTGTTGGACCGCACTTCAACCGCCTTTTAACACAAATGGCAACACAAAGACGGTAGGAACCACCACATTCGTATAGCTCAGACTAGAGTTATTCACATACTAACGAAACTAGCATAAGTGGTATACTGAATACATTTGTTTGACTCAAAGAGTATTTATCAACAACATCTACAAGACAAAGAGGTGACCCAATCAGAGGAAGAGCTCTTGTGGCAGTGAGGCGGGGCAAAACTTCTTTGCTGCAAACTTGTACTTCCAAAAAAGAGAGTAAACATTTCAAGTATCTTATAAGAATCTACTAATAGTTAATAAAACAAAAGAAGAGGAGTGCTTTGTTACTTTGTTTTGACTGTACTTCTTTCTGACTGCAACTACATCGGCTGAGGGACTCTCATGACATAGCTGAAGAAGATTCTTAACGCATCCTTCCAATTCTTTAGCCTTGTACGATGTGTAATGCTCTAACGTAGAGCTCTGCAAAACCCCAAAATTTTAACAGTTTTATTAGAACACTGAGGAGAAAATAGGAATGTAAATACTGTTTCTTTGTCATACCCATGGTTTTCTTGAAGGTTGTTGTATGTATTGTGCCAAGAAAACCGCAGAGGCTGCAACAAGTGATGGAGCGTATCGAAGCATAGCGTAATCTAAGAGAGATAATTCGCTGAGATAGCTCGCTAGAGACTCAAACAACAGTGATGGGACCTAATAGAAAGCAATAACCAGTTAACAATAGAACACCACCCATTGAGTAAATATCTCATCTTCAGTTGTCATATAACACTATACCTCTGTTTTGCCTTGAGCAGCACGAACAAATCTCCTAATCAACAACCATATTTACAATTCCATATCAGCAGGGAACCACACACACAAAAAAAGGATGATTAATCTAATCAGAAGCTACCTGAGGAAACATTTTACTGTTGGAGTTGTTAACTCGAACTTCAAGTACTTCAAAACAGAAGACTCCATCTCCAGAAGCTGTGACAAACATTTAAGGTTATGTACTACACTATTAATGCCATATCAAACCCAAAGAAAAGTTCCTTTTTTCATGGAAGAGCAAAGCACAAACCTCGTTTCTTGAGTATGTGTTATCAGTGATGTAACAGAAACTCTCCACTTGGGGCACACACACTTCTTCATATTTTCTGGAAATTCAGTATGTCCACAAGTTAATAATTTGCATACTTCGAAGATGCCACAGTATAAATTTATAGATTTCTTACGCTGCTATCATCATGCATGAAACACCAAGTAACTGCAGGTTTTGCTTGGTAATTACATTGCCTGAAAGATACCGGTCTAAACAGTTCACTGCCAAGTATAACGTCTCGGGCAAAAGCCTATACTCTTCACCAACCTGTAGTTTTACGGGGAAAAATCAAGAGAAGATCTACCAGTTACAATTCTTATATAGCAACATTTTTATCTATTATTAAACGTCTTGCCTCATTGATCTAAACTAATGAACCAGTATTCATCGAAAGCTTACCTCTACAAGCCAGTCAATCAAGATGGTACGCATGCTAGCATTGATGTTTAACTGAACTCTCTCCATGTAATCTACAGCCGGCCTTTTCTCAACCTGCAATTAATTATAGGCTAATTCAGAAACAGAGCAAGTTGGTATGAGAACTGTGCCATGGAAGCAAGCAATCCCACCTCTACTGAACGCAAATGGTTGAAGATATCGCAAGCAAAGGCACCACAAAGCTGTGGATCCACCAAGTTACTATCAATGTTATCAATCTTATCATCGTTTATACAGTCCGGGAGATCAATACTGCTGTCGACCATATACTCAACTTTGGGGATCTTGTTAGAGTCACGAGTGGATATTGACTGGCCTGATTGAGTGGGAGTGGCATCGAAGAATGATCCTTGTGAGAAATCTAGAAGATTAACATTGGATTGAGGCAGATCGATGTCTTCGTAAGGAACGATTATGTTGGATTTAGCATTTGGCTTGGGAGGTTTTGGTGCCTTCTTTGATTGGCCGATCTTATTAGAACAATGCACCTAACATTTACAGATTATATAGACTTCAATTCCAGGATAAACCCTAAAACTAATTTTCTCGTCGAACAACCACCGGACTTGAAAAGGAAAAGAGGAAGAAGAGAGAATCGAAGTTAAGTTACCAGAGTAGACGACGAAGATGAAATTCTAGATCCATTCTTCTGGTTAGTGATATCTCCGAGTGGATTACGGCGGTTTCCAAAATCGCCGAGTGGGAGTCGAGTCTTGCCTCCGTTTGGCCGAGAAACCGGATTCTCATGGGATATATTCCCCAATGAAGACGAGGAAGAAGTCCGTTTAGACATTGGCAGATTTCCGATTCGGCGTCGTCGTTCTCCGGTCGGATGATTTAGGGTTTCTCTTCTGTAACGGAGAGAGAGATCTTGAGCGAGAAGAGGAAGAGCAACTGAGAAGAAAAACTCGGGGCTTTTTCTATTTATATTTATTAAAAAATAATAATGGATCAATCCTGGCCGTTGGTTGAAGTCAAAAACCGTTACGACTTACGAGATTGATCAATCGATGGGGCCCATTAGTGTTTAAGCGCGAAACTTGTTGAACACCAAACCTTTGGCATAAAACAGAGACTGAGGCATATAAAGCATTATTAAACCTTCTTAATAGGAAAGAGGGTCTTAAACAAGAGTGGGACAGATTCATTGTTTGGAATCTAAATTTCGATATAGAAATGTTTAAAAACACTAGATGTTGAATTAGGTTCTGGCCGTGCAGTGTTCACATATGATTGAATTTGCTTTCTCTTATCTATGAACTGACTGTTGGAGTCAAGTTTAGCACTTTCCTAAAAGGCCTATTCATGAGTTTAGGTCGGCCCAGAATGGAAAGTCGGAATTAGGCCCAAGACAGTAAAAACCTAAGTATTACCGACTTAGGGCGACCGACTTACATTAGGGTTCAGAGTGTGCGATCAAGAAGACAAAGGCGGCGATATGGAAATATTCCGTATCTCGGTAGAACCGGGATAATAGGAATATTTCGTGATTATCTCTTATTTTTCCTTTTTATTTAATCGTCTTGTAGTCCTATAAAAGGGAAACCTAATTGTTCAATAAAGAATACGCTTTTCATAATATTTTTTCTAGAGAGACTTTAGAGCAAACCTAAACCTAAAATTCTCTCCGGCGACTTACAGCATTCTCTTAACGGCTTCCATCTCGGAAACGCCGACTTAAAACCCTAATTTCCTAAATCTCACCGTGTTCTTTAATTCTTCTTTTAGAATCCCTAATTCAAAAACCCTAAAGTTCTTGCTATCTTTGGATCGCGGAACTGAGATCTTACAATTGGCGCCGACTGTGGGGATTTCTAAAAGAAATTTCTGAACGAGATGTCGGGAAACAGGAAAGAAATCGATCCAGAAAACCCAATGGTTGACCTAAGCATTCATGATGAAAGTGATTACGACCAGAGTGATCACGAAGGCGAGGCAACGAAAGGCGGCAAGCAGCCGCGGGACGCCAAGACCAAAGCTCGGGATGACGGCAAACATGCCCCGTCACTCAGCGAAACAGAGGCTCAAATCGAGCAAGACAAGACCTTAGCCACTCTAATGGCCAAGATCGAGTCACAGAACGACTTGATCAAAACGTTCTCAAAGAAAGTCGACCTACTGCAGACAGAGCAAGCAAAAATCCTTTCAGGACAACGGTCGAGAAAACCCAGGAGAGAGGTGCCTTCAAAGGTGAAAGACAAAGTCGCTAGACGACTGGTCTATAGCACATCTGAGGAAAGCCACCATGAACAGAGCCATAGCAGCGAATCCAGGAGCAACCCGCGTAAGGAAAGCGACAAGGATACTCGCGAGCGGAGCTCACATCGGAGGGAAGGTTCTGAAAGACCCAAACGGAGCGAAAGTCAGAGACATAACGACCAAAGTGATGAGAGGTATTCACCCGACAGAGAGGAACATACCAGTCACCAGACACGGGACGTGCACCACAGACGAAATTCGCGACGTGAGAATGGCTCGCACCGAGACAACTATCGCCGCGAGCGAGGTATGTCATACGAGAAAACTCACGGAGCATCTATTCGCGGAGCAAGTCGCAACCATGTCGAAAAACAACTGATTGAGCTCAAAGACACCCTAAAAGAATTAAAAGGGGAGGTCCATGGCGTGAAGGGGTCCGCACCCGAGATAGACCGAATCATCGAGGAAACTCGTAGGACTCCCTTCACCTCGCGCATCACGAACACATATATCAGGCAAAGAGAGAAGCTCAGGCTACCGATGTATGACGGCACCAAAGATCCAGCGACCCATCTCACAACGTTCAAAATCATGGCGGCAAAGGCACGGTTCTCATCAAGCGAGGAGCGCGACATCGGCTTCTGCCAACTGTTCACCGAAACCCTGGAAGGAGACGCGCTAAACTGGTTCTCCCGACTCCCATCCAAGTCAATCGATAGCTTCTCGGACCTCACATGGGCATTCGTAAGGCATCACTTCGCCTACATTCGTAAGGACACTTCGCTAAGCGCGTTGATATCGATGACGCCAGAGAAGAAAGAAACCTTGAAAGATTTCGTAGAAAGGTTCAGGGCGGTGATGACACGAGCTGAGGCACTGGACAAGTTCACTATTGCAACCCTGACAAACGCCGTCTGGCACGAGTCGCCATTTTACCAAGATTTAGTCGTCAACCCGCCACTAACCATCGAAGACGCACTTCACCGGGCAAACAAATTCGTGGAATTGGAAGAGAAGAAGGTCGCATTGGCAAAGAGATTCGGTTCTGGCAAACAAACAGATAAGAAGGAAGAAAGAGAACCCAGGCAGCACTACGACAGTAGTAAGAGCGCCAAGACAATGGTTGTAGACGGCTCCGACAAGTCCCGGTCCTCAAAACCGTGGAATAAAAGGGGTAAAGAGGCAAAGAAGGCGCAGCAGGCAGCTTCCACTACGGGAGATAAGTATTGCGAATACCATCAAGCTACGTCGCACGACACAGCTGAATGTCGGAATCTCAGAAACGCCCTCTACTCCCGACTTTCCAATGAAGAGATCAAGGCGGCCATTGAGAGGTTGAAGAAGGAAGAATCGGGAGAGAAGAAGGAAGATAAAGCCGACGAGCAGGCTCCCAAACAAGATAAACCGCCACGGCGCATCAAAAGCATAGCTTTGAAACGTAACCGTGAAGAAGAAGAGGAGGAGGACGAAGAGGAAAACCCCAAGACCATCCGAAGAATCAACATGATCATGGGTGGTCTAATCTCCGTCAATGATTCAGTCCGATCAATCAAGGTCTACGAGCGTCTTGCGCTGGCCGCGCAAAAGGCACCTCAACCAATCCTGTCGGATGATCCGCCCGTCATCTTTACTGACCAGGATCTTTACGGAACTCACTACCCTCATAACGACCCGCTGGTGGTTGAGCTTCTGATCGGAAGTTGCCAAGTATCTCGAATACTGGTGGACACCGGGAGCTCGATAGACTTAATTTTCCTAGATACACTCAAGAAGATGGACATTAAGGAGGAGGATATCAAGCAGAAGGCCAAGCCTCTCACCGGGTTCACAAGTGAAACAACGTACACAATTGGAACGATCAAGTTGCCTGTCTTCGCAGGAGGAGTTAACAGATTGGTGAGGTTTCACGTCATTGACAAGCCAACCATCTATAACGTGATCCTTGGAACTCCATGGCTATATAGCATGAAGGTGGTATCCTCAACATACCATCAATGTCTGAAATTCCCGACACCTAAAGGAATCCAGACAGTCAAAGGATGCCAGAGCGCAAGTCGGTCGTGTTTCGCGAGAGAACATAAGATCAGGGTGCCTTCCTGCATGATCAACACAGAACACGGAAGAAAAGGACCGGAGAAAGAACTAATCCAGCAAGTCATCATTGACGAATCAGATGCAAGCAAGTGTGTAGGCATTGGCGCAGGATTACCGGACGACATCAAAGAGGAA
Source organism: Orychophragmus violaceus (assembly GCA_030180135.1). NCBI lineage: Eukaryota > Viridiplantae > Streptophyta > Magnoliopsida > Brassicales > Brassicaceae > Orychophragmus > Orychophragmus violaceus. The sequence continues at coordinate 108,000,759 of CM058232.1, forward strand.
CTGATCACCTTCCTAAAGCAAAACGTTACAACGTTTGCGTGGACAATGAAGGACATGAAGGGTATCAACCCGACTATTACAACTCACGAGTTGAATGTCGATCCGACTTACAAGCCAGTCAAGCAAAAGAGGCGAAAACTCGGCCCAGAAAGAGCTAAAGCAGTCAACGATGAAGTAGAGAAGCTACTCGAAGCCGGTTCAATCCAAGAAGTCAGGTATCCTGACTGGTTGGCCAATCCAGTGGTCGTTAAGAAGAAAAACGGGAAGTGGAGAGTATGTGTCGACTTCACGGATCTCAACAAAGCTTGCCCCAAGGATAGTTTCCCGCTACCGCACATCGACCGACTTGTTGAGGCGACGGCCGGGAACGAACTGCTATCATTCATGGATGCGTTCTCAGGGTATAACCAAATCCTCATGAACCCAGACGACAGAGAAAAGACGGCCTTCATCACTGAACGTGGCACGTATTGCTACAAAGTCATGCCTTTCGGCCTCAAAAACGCCGGCGCCACCTACCAGCGGCTGGTAAACCGGATGTTTGCAGGTCAACTTGGCGCAACAATGGAGGTTTATATCGACGACATGCTAGTCAAGTCTCTGATTGCCTCTCAGCATGTCGGTCATTTAAAGGAATGTTTCAACATCCTTAACCGATACGGCATGAAACTTAATCCAACTAAGTGTACATTTGGGGTGACATCGGGAGAGTTCCTAGGATACGTGGTAACTCAGAGAGGAATAGAAGCTAATCCAAAGCAGATCACAGCCATAATCGACTTGCCATCTCCCAAGAACACTCGAGAGGTACAACGCCTCACTGGCCGCATAGCCGCCTTGAACAGGTTTATATCCCGGTCAACGGATAAATGTCTGCCTTTTTACGAGCTCCTACGAGGAAACAAGAGATTCGTGTGGGACGATAAGTGTCAAGAAGCATTCATTCAACTCAAGGACTACTTGTCGAACCCGCCAATATTGTCTAAACCCGAGAATGGTGAGACATTGTTGCTTTACATCGCCGTTTCAACGACAGCAGTGAGTGGCGTGCTAGTTCGGGAAGATCGAGGAGAACAAAAGCCGATCTTCTACGTCAGCAAAACAATGAACGGAGCCGAAACCAGGTATCCTGCAATGGAAAAACTGGCTTTCGCAGTCGTCATCTCGGCACGGAAACTGCGACCATATTTTCAGTCACATTCGATTGCTGTATTAAGCAGTCAACCTCTTCGAACGATACTTCATAGCCCGGGACAGTCTGGTCGTCTAGCCAAGTGGGCGATAGAGTTAAGTGAGTATGACATCGAGTACAGGAACAGGACAACCGCCAAATCACAGGTGATAGCTGATTTCCTTGTCGAATTATCACCTGAATTGGATGTCGGTACCGAGACAGAAGACAAAAATTGGAAACTATTCGTTGACGGGGCTTCATCTAAAAAAGGAGCCGGGATAGGGATACGCCTCATATCACCAACCGGCGAGATATTAGAGCAGTCATTCAAACTAGGTTTCACGGCTTCTAACAACACAGCCGAATACGAAGCTTTGTTAGCCGGTCTCAGACTAGCCAGGGAAATCGGAGTACGACATCTCTTGGCCCATTGTGATTCCATGCTTGTAGCCAACCAGATCAACGGCGACTACGAAGCTAAAAATGAAGGAATGGAGGCTTACCGAAAGACGGCGTTGGAACTCACCAGTTCCTTCGAATTCTTCGACATCGTCCAGATACCAAGAAAGGAAAATGCCCCGGCAGATGCACTTGCATCGCTGGCATCTAATCCCAATCTCTGTCGACGAATCCCGGTAGAAACGATCCACGAACCAAGCATCCCACCCCCTGAGAACAATCAAGAAGAAACTGAAGAGATGATCCCGAATGATAAGGACGACATGTGCTACAATATTCAAGCAAAGGGCATCGACCTCATCGCTGTCCTAACCGATGACAATAAAGACTGGCGACTTCCGATAAGAGCCTACCTGACAGAAGGGAAGCTCCCAGAAGACAAATGGGAAGCACGACGACTTAAAGTCAAAAGCGCGCGATACACTATACATGAAGGTATCCTCTACAAGTATTCTGCTAACAAGGTCCTCCTCAGATGCATAAACGGAGATGAAGTAAGTCGGGTTCTCGAAGAAACGCACTCTGGAGCATGCGGAAACCACTCCGGAGGCAGGTCTCTCGCCCTCAAAATCAAGTTGAATGGTCACTATTGGCCGACTATGATAACCGACTGCGAGACCTATTCTAACAAGTGTGAAAAGTGTCAGCGACATGCGCCATTCATACATCGACCTACGGAGCTACTCACAACGTCAACTGCGGCTTACCCATTCATGAGATGGGCAATGGACATCGTGAAGGATTATGGGTGTTTGTTCAAGGTTTAATTCCCAAATTACAACCTAACACATAATCTTAACAGATCTAGGTTCTTGCAAAACGAATCATAAAACAAACCTGGACATTACCTTTTGCAGCGGAATGATTGTAATGTCGAGATCAGTTCTAGAACAGATGAATCACCTATTCCTCCTCCGGTATCCACACTCTTACAAGCAAGGGACGGCTGCTAGACCAAAGAGATGGATCAGAGAGAGTTAGAGAGAGAGATGGAGGCTCACAGCTGCTGGAAAAATCGCAGGAGATGAGTTACCAAACCCTAGGCCATTTTTATCACTCTCATTAATGGGCCCAAGTCATTAGACTAATGGCTCATTAATCTTTTGGGCCCAAGACACAAATCAGACAAAAGCTTGTATTTTGTCTGGCCCAATTCTCTGATCTAATACAGTAAATGCCATTGCATCTTACCGTATTAATTCCATTTAACTTTCCCGTTAGCTATGGTGTGTGACCCTTAGGGATCATACAATACTGGTAATAAGTCCTAAACTTATAGATCATGAGCGGACTCTAGCAAGCCATCATGATCACCCAGTATTTATGACTTATGTCTGATCTCGACACTTATCATACTTTCTAGAGATAGTACGGTAGATTTCAGGACATTCCCAACAATCTCCCACTTGTACTGGAATCCTACACAGGACATTCCCAACAATCTTCTGATTGTACTGGAATCCTACATTCCCTAATCCTTTTGTCTCAATATCTCGATCTGGCATAAGGCAAGATGCGTGTCATCCTTATATAGCCAGACCATGTTTATCGGACCAGATTTGATACTGACAATGCAAACGACTTGGGCAAGTCCGTTTGGGAATGGCCATTCTCTTACCAGCTATCAAATCTCCGATTGGCCTAGAGATATTACCTCCGTTAAACGGCAGGGACAAATCCCATCTTGTTCCATCACTATGAACTACACAATTCATAATACACCCAACCAAGGTCCGTATAGCTCCCAGTTACGAAACAGCGTTAGACAATGATAAGCGCATTACTCCATGTGCAGCCACATGCATGCGAACTCAGGTCTAAGGACTATACTCTATAGTCGTATATGAGAACTTCTTATGACACAGATATTAATATCTTGCAGAGTTCTCATCAGCGGGCCATGTCCGGTCATATGCTCCCCTACATATACCTATGTGTCGACTTTGATGCCGCGCATCTATGACCCCTCGAAACTTGGTCATAAGTCTCAACACAATCTAGTCTCAAGTGGTTGTTGGTGTTCCAATTCAACAACCTTCGACTATGGACACTATGATTTATGTCATTTCGTTAAATATGGGGTTTCAGGATCAAGTCTACTCATGTACTTCGATGGCCCATATATAATGACATGAATCATTTTTGGAACGATTATTTATATCACAGTTAAAATAATCCAGAAATCATAGATTTCATAAACATAAAATATTATGTTTACATGAACCTTTCAAAACAACTAAGTAAAGCCCTTTACAAACTCCCACTGAAATTAAGACTACATCTTAATTTCACTCATCCTACAGCTACAGTCCGCGACTCGTGCTTAGGCATAAGGAGTGGCTTCGTTAATAGATTAGCAACGTTCTCATTCGATGAAACTTGCTTATCTACTTAACACCTCTGTCATTTATCTCACGGAATAGGTTATACCTACCCTCAAGGTGTTTGGACCTCTGATGTGCAGCTAGTCTCAACTACGCTGGGAATCACATCAAGTTCAGTGATGAACTTTTCTTTCCAAACAACCTCTTTCGCCGCTTTACAAGCTGCGAAATGTTCAGCTTAAGTCATGGAGTCAGCAACAGTGCCTTGCACCGCCAGACAGACACAAGATATAGCCGGACTGTGACCAGGAATTATCTTTGTCTATTGGAAACTTGCCTTTCAGACTCTACCAACTTGCAGCACCTCACTTTCTCCGTAAACCAAGAATTTATCCTTAGTATTTCTCAAATACTTTGGGATATTCTTTACGGCAATCCAGTGATTCTTTGCTGGATTTGACTGGTCTTTACTTGTCTTGCTTAACATTAAAGTAACATCAAAACAAGTACGTGTCATGGCATACATGATAAATCCAATTGCCGTCGCATATGGAATCTTATCCATGCATTCAAGCTCAGCAGATATCGCAGGACACTGTATCTTGCTTAATGAATTGCCATGTGACATTGGCATAAAACCCTTCTTGGAGTGCTGAAAACGTGTAGGACATTGTCAATTTAATAATCCTGACTTTGTCCTACCAGCTCTTTTGGATCTCTATCTTTAGATCCAAAATCCAAGAACATATGTGGCTTTACCCATGTCAACCACAAAACCAACTCCCAATCCAGTCCTTTACCGACTGCAGCATTGGGACGTTGTTTCCGAGAATCAGTATGTCATCGACATACACTATGAGAAATGCAACATCGCTCCCACTAATCTATTAGTAAACGCACAGTTCCGCTTCGTTCCTGTTCAAGTCAAAACCTTGACTACTTCAACAGAACGAAGATTCCAACTCCGATATGTTTGCTTCCATCCATGAATGGATCAATGAAGCTAACTTACACATAGTGTAAATTTCGGAGTCCGGGCTTACTTTCGCTTCTTTGAATTTCGCAGGTTCGTCGCTTTCAATGATCATCAGATCATGCGAACTTTCAATGATCATCAGATTCAACTAATGACGAGAAATCACTCTCGGATTAGTAACTGATTCATTCAGATCTGCGAACTTCAGGCTTTACAGGTGTAGATTCTACAGAAATCTGTAAATCCATCCGTTGCTCTCCCTCAACAAGTTGAGCAGCCTCCTGTATTTCTCGAATTTCTTCGAGTTATACTTTTACTCCCACTATTCTTCTTGGAAAGTAACTTCCCTTCTTAGAAAACAGAATGAACGTAAAAGTAACAAGCCTTGGTTTCCCTAGGACAACCAGCGAAGTAGCACAACTACAAATACTCAGTAAAGACGAATTTGGATCGATTCCAATCCACATTTACGTGGTGTCTTTCAACTGATATTGGTGGAACTATTTCAGCGTAAAATTAGATATTTCTAGAGCGTCATTCTTAAAGAATATCATGGAAGATTCGTGTGATTCATCTTTAATCATTTCTAATAAGATCTGATTCTTTCTCACAGAAACACCTCTAGGTTTTCAGGAGAAGTGAGCTGTGAAACGACTTCACACTCATTCAGATGATCACATAATCAATGACTTAAGTATTCTCACTCGTGATCTAATCCAGAGTCTTAATACTTCTATCATTCAGATTCTATACTTCATTCTGGAACTCTTTCGACCATGTCAAAGAATTCCGACTTGTGTCTCATCAAATGAACACAGTCATACTCATTGAAGTAATCAGTAGAGACAATGAAGTACAGGAAATTTTCTCTGGCATTACTGCTCATCGGACCAGATACATGAGTATGTTCAATCTCTGATAAGCCTTTGGGCCTTTCTCTAGTTCGGCTAAGATGGGCCCTATGTCTTTTGGTCTAGTAAGCAGAATTCAAGTCTCATAAGATATCCATTCAAATGAGCCCAAAAGTCCATAACAATGGGGTTTCTGAATCTGACTTACTCTATGTGACCAAAACATTTATGCCAAGAAAAATCAGGTTTAATTCATCAGATTTAAACCAATTGCGGTATTTATGTTACATTTTAGGCACTCTATGGTTTAAGATATAAAACCCATTCCTTGAATAGGGTGCTACAATTATCATTTCATTAAGATCAAAAGAACAAAACTTGTCTTTTATCAAAACGAAAAACATTCAAATTCTTACAAGAAAATGAAAGACAACTCTGCTTAAAGCAGGTACATTGTAGCAATTACTTAATAAAACCAAGCCTCAAAGGCATCTACAAGTGAAAACCCTACGGCTGAGGCAGCATCCCAAGCTCCTTCCAGACACGCAGTTCCACTTGTCCTTCCTTCAACGTTCTACAGTTGCTCAGGCTCTGCATATTATAACAAATATCAGTGCCACAACCAGTATCCAATACCTATAAGGTATAACTTGAAGTAATAACATGAATACCTGAGGAAGTAGTCTCATACATCAACTTCAACTCCTCATAATCTTCCATGAATTTAATGCAATCTCTTTTCCAATGCCCAGTCTCTCTACAGTAGCAGCACTTACCAACGTAAGAGGTATCTGACTCGGGCTCAGAAGACACACGCTTGCCATGATTCAAAATCTGGACAACTTTGTCTTCACCCTTGTCAGCTTTAGGTTTAGTAAACCTACCCTTCTCCTTCATGAGATTGTACAGGGTACTCTTCACGTTTGGCTCAACTGTCTTGAGCATGTCATGCAGTTCAGTCAACGTCTTCGTTAAGCCTTTCTTGATATAGTCCCTTACGAACTTATCATAGCTTGACGGCAGTGACTGCAGAATGATATTAGTTGCCAAGTCTTGGCTAACTGGATAATCCAGTTTCCTCAGGTTATCAATGTAACCCATCATTTTACTGATATGAGGACTTACTGGATGATCCATCGGTAGCTTGCAGCTAGTGAGAGATTTAACCAACTGGTATCTCTCCACTCTTACCTGCTCCTGAAATCTCAATTTCAGGCTGCTGATCATCTCTATTGGCGACTCCATGTTCTCATATTGCTTCCGCAAGTCTGAGTCCATGGTAGCCAATATCAGACCACGCACATCTACCGCATCATTATAATGCTTATTCCAAGCATTATATACTGCATGAGAGATTTTGGACCCGATCCTCACGGGGAGAGCTCTTTCAAGGACATAGTCCTTTCTCTCCTGCCTGAGAACTAGTCTCAGGTTCCGCGACCAAGTCAAGAAATTTGATCCGTTCAGTTTGTCCATCTCAAGGACATACCGGATCGAGAAAGTGTTTTGATTGTTTGTGCTCGTCATAGCTGAAATTTAGAGATAAATAGAGTTTTAGTTATTTAGTTCATAAAAGAGCAATCTTAACAACTTATAAGAAAACTCGCATTGCATTCAAAATTTCTTTGTTTAACCTCATAAGAATGCAATGATTCCGAGACCCATGTTCAGCTAAATCCAAAGTGGGCCACTGGCCGTCACCCGGAATTAGCTTTACTTGGTAAGCATACACACAGCTAGTTATATCTCATATAACTCTCGGTTGTGAATTGGACCCGAGGCCCAAATTCACCAGATGTCTCAAGGCCCGGGACTCCCGATGGCCCAGTCAAGGAAACCAATCTCTTACAGCCAAATAATCACTAAAATCTGGGACTCCCAATGAAATTAGTGACTATATACTACTTTACTTACGCGAAAACAGACACCTCACACTGTAAGCCATATATGTAATCAAATAAGCGTTAAGTAGCTGACAAGATTGGAAAGACATCCAAGCTTGATATTGTTTTTGAGGATTTTTAAGTTTTATTTCCAAAAATAGAAGATTACTATTTTTGGAAACTTTCTTATTTTAGAAACTTTCTAAATTTAGTAACTTACTAAAAATAGAAATTTCTAATTTAAATATTTCATAAATATTTTGGGTTGGGTCACAAATTATAGGCCCAATTCTTGGCCCAAGACCATAGAATTCCAGCTGGCCCAATAATTTGACATAACCGATCCGGTTTATTAATTCTGGTCCAAGACCAAATTAACTATCAAAACCATCGGTTATTTACTAAACCAGACCAGCTCTAAATTATTTGGTCCAACCAAATCAAACTTAGACCAGCCTTCGGTTTAGGTTGAAATTCAATTTTATGAATTTAAATCCGGTTTAACCAGAAATTAAATAATACCAAGTATTAAATTATTTCCAGCAAACCGCGATTTGGGTTAACCGCTTGAAACACCAATTAAATTGGATCGGTTCAGTTAAATCCAAAACCGGGAAGAAACACCTAGTGTTTTAGCCAATTTGATTTAACTTGCGGTTTAAGGCTTTAAACACACAATTAACCGCCAAATAAATGGACCGGTTTAATCGGTGTGGTTTTGGGCAACGAACCGCGAAGCTCGGTTTAACCGATTGACTATTCGCGGGACGTAAAATTTTAACGGGCCAAACAATCGGATCCAAGATCCAACTCGGCCCATTAACGCAATCGACCTAGCGTGTGCTCACGATCGTTAACGATCGATCATCGCACGGTTACACACGCATCACGCGATCCATGCTAGCCTCACGATCGAATGATCGATCTCGGCCATGCTGATCACACGGCCCATTCAGCCAACACGATCGATCGAATATGGCAGGCATCACGCAGCATGATCACACGATTCACTCAATAAAAGCGATCGCATCTCATGTATATATCGAGACCAAGTCATGCCATGATGATGATCAACGCAGCATCAACACATTAATAAAAAAAATGATCGCAACATGTGATCATTCAATTATTAAACGATCGCAACACATCAACACGTTTATGGCCTCGGCACATACGGCACACGCTCAATGTCGATTAGGGTTTTATAATAGCATGATCATTCAATTATGAAATAACATGATCATTCGGCTATGTTACACGGCACACACCCGATCGAGAATTGCATCAACACACGCGACCACATTAAGCGATTAGGGTTTCATTATCGAATGAGCCATTCAATTATTAACAATAACATTCGGTTGATAATATGATCATTCGGTTATGAACAAAACCCAGCAAGCAGCCGATTATCAAAATTATCACATCGATTTAGATTAATGATTTCTATAATCAATTTTTCATTCAAAATTAATTCTAAACCATTAAACATTCATATGATCCAATTTCACAAGCAACCTAATGCCTAGGCTCTGATACCACTGAAGGATTATGAGTGTTTGTTCAAGGTTTAATTCCCAAATTACAACCTAACACATAATCTTAACAGATCTAGGTTCTTGCAAAACGAATCATAAAACAAACCTGGACATTACCTTTTGCAGCGGAATGATTGTAATGTCGAGATCAGTTCTAGAACAGATGAATCACCTATTCCTCCTCCGGTATCCACACTCTTACAAGCAAGGGACGGCTGCTAGACCAAAGAGATGGATCAGAGAGAGTTAGAGAGAGAGATGGAGGCTCACAGCTGCTGGAAAAATCGCAGGAGATGAGTTACCAAACCCTAGGCCATTTTTATCACTCTCATTAATGGGCCCAAGTCATTAGACTAATGGCTCATTAATCTTTTGGGCCCAAGACACAAATCAGACAAAAGCCTGTATTTTGTCTGGCCCAATTCTCTGATCTAATACAGTAAATGCCATTGCATCTTACCGTATTAATTCCATTTAACTTTCCCGTTAGCTACGGTGTGTGACCCTTAGGGATCATACAATACTGGTAATAAGTCCTAAACTTATAGATCATGAGCGGACTCTAGCAAGCCATCATGATCACCCAGTATTTATGACTTATGTCTGATCTCGACACTTATCATACTTTCTAGAGATAGTACGGTAGATTTCAGGACATTCCCAACACATCGTTGGACTATTACCGCTATCCAATCAAAGACGTTTTCTGCTCATTATGACTGACTACTTCACAAAGTGGGTAGAGGCCAAGGCTTACGTCGCCATCCACGATGTCCAGGTTCAAAATTTCGTCTGGAAATATATAATATGTCGTTTCGGGCTACCTTATGAAATCGTCACAGATAACGGATCACAATTCATCTCGAAAGTATTCGAAGGATTCTGCAAGAAGTGGGATATACGCCTTAGCAAGTCAACACCAAGGTATCCTCAGGGGAACGGCCAAGCCGAAGCTACAAATAAAACCATCATTGTCGGCATCAAAAAACGCCTTGAAAGCAAAAAAGGAGTTTGGGCAGATGAGTTAGACGGAGTCCTCTGGTCGCATAGAACGACACCCCGCAGCGCAACAGGAGCCACCCCATTTTCCTTAGCCTTTGGCGTGGAGGCAATGGTACCGGCAGAAGATAACATCTACACTCTCCTCCTCTCTCTCATGCCGCACCACACCGGCATCAACGAAAAGATGCTAATCCAAGCCCTTGACACCCTAGAGGAAGAACGGGATCGAGCCCTACTAAGAATCCAAAACTACCAACAGCTCGCAGCTCGGTACTACAATCAGAAAGTCAAGGAACGCCATTTTCAAGTCGGTGACTTCGTCCTCCGCAAAGTATACGAAAACACCAAGGAGTGGAGAGCAGGAAAACTTGGGGCAAAGTGGGAAGGACCCTACAAAGTCACGAAAGTCGTCAAACCAGGAGTTTACGAGCTCGAGTCGATGAAAGGCAAAGCTTTACCGCGATCCTGGAACTCGGCAAGTCTGAAAGAATACTTCTAAGACGGCAGGGCAAAGCGCCAAAAAAAAAAAAAAAAAAAAAAAAGAGAATGTATCATGAACTACGAGTGACTTGATTCTCCTTCTGGAGATACGTAGGCAGCCTTTACTGGCACAGTCACAAATCTAATAAAATCTTCATTTTTCAGATTATTTACCGTCTTAAAAGCTACGCAAAGCCAAAATCAGGTAAGTCCTTTCATCAAGCGATTATACTAACAAAAACCGAGCCCTAACTCGCAGGAAGCCGAGTATTAACTCGCAAAAAGCCGAGTATTAACTCGCAGAAAGCCGAGTATTAACTCGCAAAAAGCCGAGTATTAACTCGCAAGAAGCCGAGTATTAACTCACACAAAGCCGAGTTACTCGCAAAAGAGACGAGCAAAGAACTCGCACTATTAGCATCACGCCTCCTGGCCAGGGGCGTGGTCTTCCTTGCGCACGAGGTGCACATCGTGGTAAGGAAAAGCCGGGATCCGTCCCGCAAATTCTTCGTGGTAAGAGATGATAAATAAGTCGGGCGTAAAAAGACTCGCACATTCTCCTGCCCTTAGAACAAAGCCGAGCATTTGTAAGTCTCGCAAACCGCCTCACGGCAGAGAGTCGCTAAATTGTTCAAATCAAAAAACGACAAGCTTAATACGAGATTAGTCCGACTATTTGAAAGTCGCTAAATCGTTTAAACTTGGCGATAAACTTGATACAAGATTAGTCCGACTACTCAAAAAAGGTCACGAAATCGCTGATCATTTAAATACAATGATGAGTTTGCACAAGTGTTTCAGACACGAAACCAGCTAAACTCACCTAAAAACAAAACTTAATACAAGATTAGTCCAATTATCGTTACTTGATTGAAAATTGTCAAGGATAATTTTTGAGAAAACCGACTTAGTGGTAATAGCCATAACGCAGCTTACCAACCAAAGGTCGATGATCGATTCCTCTAAAAGACTGAACTGCCTTTTGGTTAAAAAGTTCCATAGCATAAACCTTATAAACAAAGGGGGAACAAGAATAAAACTAAGGTTTGTTACAGACTTAAAAAGGGGAATCAAGAGTTTTACAAAAGAAATAAAATACATAGAAGCATAGGCGACACTATCCTGACTAAACTGCCTCGACACCGTCCTTCTCGATATTTGCATCTGGCCCGCCGCTCAAAGCCGCGACCTCCTGATTAACCGACTTGACAAGATCATTAGGAACTTCATCAGGGATCACGCCAAGATTAGTACCAAATTCGTCCACGTCTTTGGGAGTACGAGGTGGAGAGTCGCGAGAGAGGTTCGGAAGGGGATGACGGATCGGTGAAAGAGCAAAAGTCAACTCATCCTTAGTTACGACGCTCAGATTGTCGAACTTAGCGTCAGCCACAGCCTCATCAGCCGCAACCTGGTCTAAAATCGACTGAGGAATCAGGATGCCTTCGCCATGAAGCTTCAACAAGCACTTTTTAAGACCAGAAATCTGGCCGAACTCGATCTGCAGAGAAGTTGCAATCTCCTGATCCTTTATATATTGCTGGAAAAGATCAAAGTGAATTTGCGCCTTGGCTCTCGCTGCCGCGTCAACACGATCCCTCTCCTTTCTAACAAACTCGGTAAAGGACTCCCGTTGCCTTTTCCTTTCCGACTGAAACGCGAGAAGGTCGGCCTTCGCTTTTTCATCAGCTTTGCGTAGGTTCTCTTCAGCCTCTCGAAGCTTGTTCGCAAGAACCAAGTTTCTTGCCTCTAACGCTTCCTTCTCTTCCTTCGCCCTTTTCAAAAGGCCATCTCTCTTCACGACGGCATCGGTAAGCTTTTTAGCCATGTGAGTGCCTTCAAGGGCCACACGATTGGATGCCGCTATCATCTGTGAACAAAGAAATCAAGTTAGATAAAGCAAAAGCAAAAGCCCTAAAAGGAAGAGGAATCATAAAATTACCGCCGCCTCGGCTTGTTTTAAACTGACGATAGCATCAGAATTCGGGAGATCCTGGATTTTGGGCCAATCCAAGTCGTTTCCGCGCACGCACGTGAGCATGTTAAAACACGCTTGCGGATTGTCGATAAGAGGAATTTCACTTTCATATTGAAAAGTGAAATTGTGAATGGACGGCCGAATTGCCCCACCCTTTGACGGGCCTCGAGGACGAGCAAGGACCAACTCCTTGCGGGTTACAAATGGCTTCATCACACCGGAAGCATCGGCGACATCCCCGGAGTCTTCGTAGAATCGCTTCCAGGGATTCGCAGGCCTTCCAGGCTCGCCGACTTCCTTGGAATGGGAGGTATTCTCAACAGCAATCTGACTGTCGGTAGCAACTTTCTTCGACGGCTTCTCTTGGAGCGACTTCTCATCGGCCGGTCTCTTTTCGGGCAAAGTTTTGGAAGGCGCCTTAGCAGGTAAAGCCGCCACTGTTGAGCCATCAGCCAATTCGGCCTGAGGTTTGACCGACCTATCACCAACGGTAGATTTCTCCTTAGCATCACCAGCGGCAGATTTCGCCTTCGCATCACCCTGCGAAACCAAAGTTGCATCTTTCCCTTTCGATGCTTGCGACGAAGAGGCATTGGCTGAAATCTTCTGAGAGTAATCGACAGTAGAAATCTTCTTCACTTTACCCATTCTCCTTGGCTTGACCAACTGTTCTGGAGCGACTTTCGTTTTAGTATCCCACTTAACTAAAAAGAAAGGAGGCACGAAAATCAGGATAAGAAAAGTATCGACTTATGCGAGTTATTTCGTCCAGAAAAAGTCACCTTTGGAAATCCGCGGAAGACACTTGCCAATGCGATCACGAGTGAGGTCCGACCACTTGCGAAGACCGAGAGCTTGGATCTTCTGGAGGATTGGGAAGAAATGATCCGGATATGGCTTGAAAAACGGATGATACACTGCAAAAACAAAACAGAATTGAGTAAATCATCCACTTCAATATCGGTAAAAACAAGAACGACATCTACCAATTTTGGTATTCCATGACGTCCGGATTAATTCTCTATGTTCGTCGGAGACAACCAGGGGAGACATCTTGACATAGAAATAATGTCTCTGCCAATTGCTGATTTTAGTCGGAGCGTTCATCACCACACGATTGCCACTCTTCATTTTGACTGCAAAACAACCCGGACTGGATGCCGACATGGGATTGATCGAAGTCGCTTCCTCAAAAAAGCTGACAGTGATCGTCACATCGGCTTCAGCACCAAGCACAAGAAGACTAACCATGTGCCGGACCGCGACAGCCGACAGTTGGGATATCGCAATCTCACGTCGATGACAGTAAGAAACCAACAAATCGGGTAGGGGCAGCCAGAGTCGAGAACCTCCGGCATGACTATTAATAAAGTAAGATTCGTTCCATGGACGGTCAAGCGTACAGGGGATGAGAAATTTAATTCTCGGATCTGCTCCACATCCTCGAAGCGTAGAAGTAACCGACTCCATATCAGACCAAGTTTCGAATACATTATCGAACATCTCAGAGGAAGCAACAGCGCTACCAGCCACAACAGGATCAGTCTTCTCGATGTCGACTTCCTCATAGTAATCCTCAGGATCCGAATCTCGGAGCTGCGGAATGAGAATTTCATCCTGACCCGAGTTCTCTACAGCATTAGTTTTACGAGAAAGCTCCTGGGAATAGATAAACTCCTCAGCCGCGCGATAGCCCGGATGCTCTCTCAAGTCGGAAGACGTGGTAGCGGATGACGAGCTGGATGGAGTGTCATGACGACTTGGTGAGCCGGAAGACACAGAGACGACTTCCTTATCTTTGCTTCCAGAACAACGGACCAGCGACATATTTAACGAAGAGGTGATAAAGGACAAAATGAATCTAATCCTAAGGACCAACGACTGAGCGACGCCGGAAAGTTAATCGGAAAACAAAAACCGGTGGAGAGCAAGAAATTACCTCAAATCTTCTTCACTCGAGCTGAAATGAAGAAATGAGGAATGAAATGAGAATATATAGGCGAAAATGAAGGTATCGAAGGGTTGCCTCGTTTCCTGCACCTATAGTAATTATGACCTAGGAGGCGCTTTGATTCCCACACCCCTCAACCGGTTAAGGTCAAAACCGAGCACGGTTCTGAATCGTACCGAATCGATTATTATCCATGATTCGGTTTGCTTAATTCGTTGTGGGCCGGAGAAAGGGCTTGCCGTTGTAAGAGGCATGGGCCAACAAAATCATTTCTTAAACCATGGGCTAAGTCTTCGTATGGCCGACCTAAGTCGCCACACTGGGGGGGGGGGGGGCTTATTGTTGGAGTCAAGTTTAGCACTTTCCTAAAAGGCCTATTCATGAGTTTAGGTCGGCCCAGAATGGAAAGTCGGAATTAGGCCCAAGACAGTAAAAACCTAAGTATTACCGACTTAGGGCGACCGACTTACATTAGGGTTCGGAGTGTGCGATCAAGAAGACAAAGGCGGCGATATGGAAATATTCCGTACCTCGGTAGAACCGGGATAATAGGAATATTTCGTGATTATCTCTTATTTTTCCTTTTTATTTAATCGTCTTGTAGTCCTATAAAAGGGAAACCTAATTGTTCAATAAAGAATACGCTTTTCATAATATTTTTGCTAGAGAGACTTTAGAGCAAACCTAAACCTAAAATTCTCTCCGGCGACTTACAGCATTCTCTTAACGGCTTCCATCTCGGAAACGCCGACTTAAAACCCTAATTTCCTAAATCTCACTGTGTTCTTTAATTCTTCTTTTAGAATCCCTAATTCAAAAACCCTAAAGTTCTTGCTATCTTTGGATCGCGGAACTGAGATCTTACACTGACTTCTTGAAGAAACAAAGTGCCGGATTTTTTAATCCCTTTTCTAAGTTTACTGTGGATGAGTATGTGATTAATTTGCTTGTTAGTGACTAATCTATGTGAGATTTAGGTACTAAACCAAATTGGATCATGTTCAAAATATCCAACCGAATTAACCGAGTTACCAAAAGTAAAATAATTTAACTAAAATATCTAAATTCTTACCAAAATCTAACTGAAATCTAATCAAAACTGAAAACTTCGTTCTAGTTTAGAATAATTATTAATAAAAAATGGTGCAAATATGTAGATTGACAAACAAAGTAATATAACTGTTTTGAATACCAAACTAAATTGATTCAAATTCAAAATATCGATATTGAATTAACCGAATTACCTAAATTAACCGAATTTAACCAAATATCTAAATTTGTAACAAAATTTAACTGAAATCTAACTAAAAATTGAAAACTTTGCTTTAGTAAATGGGACCCCAATCTCATGGTACACCAATTGATGAGATTAATTTTGATAGATTTCAGTTAAATTTGTTCTTTAGCCATCCAATTCCGATCTATCAAAATTAATCTATCAAAATTTAATTGAAAGCTAACCAAACCACACTAAAATCATGGTGCAAAGGAATCCCGATCTCATGGTGCGCCAACTGATGAGGCGGGGATCAAGCGAATGGAACGAACCCATGATACGAGATCTTTTCCATCATGAAGATGTTCCTCTAATTCATGGACTCAGACCTAGTCGTAATCTCACATTAGATGGATATGTATGGATCCATACTACTTCTCGTGTTTACACATCAAATCGGACTACAAGCTTCTACGGAAAACTAAATTTGCACAAGCAAATCGGGAGGTGCTAGAACAAAGCATAATCCCTTTGAAGAGTCATGTTTGGACGATTAAGACTCATGGTAAGCTTTGAAACTTCATGTGGCAAGTCTTATTGGGATGTGTAGAGGCGTGCCAACATATTGCCTACCGGCATATCGGCACATACAAGAGTTGTGGAGCACCAAAGGAAACGATTAATCATCTATTATTTGAGATCCCTCCCCCCCCCCCCCAGCTTTATCAGACTTTTCATCCCTTCCAGATTACTTCTCGAGTACAACTATTTACCAAAACATGGATTTCCTGTTTTGGAGAATAAAAGAAATGGACCTACATAATAGATAATTATCCTTGGCTCATATGATATATATGGAAAGCAAGGAATTATAAGGATTTCAATGGCATCGAGAGATCTCCAAGAGACACCCTTCAACACGCCACTCTCGAAGCGGAAAGTTGAAGGATAACAAACCAGAAGGAATGTGAGGTGGATGTGGATACCTCTTCTCAAAGGATCTTGACCGAACATCCCTCTGAGACCTTTCTATCCCTACATGCCAGATTGATGTCCCATGGGTTGATCATGGTATTGTTAGTGAACTGGGATGGTGTCTACATGATAGTATGAGTTGAGTCCTATCAGGTGAGAAAGGGTGCATGAGAAGCCTATCACCGCTTCATGCGGAATTTGACGGACTCATTTGTGCTATGGAGAGTCTTTGTGACAGGGATATTCTAAGTGTTAGGATAGAAACTGACTGTATGAACCTCTTAAAGATGATTGAAGATTTGGCGGACTAGTCGGGCTTTACTTCAAATTTAGATATCGTCACTACTATTAGAGAATTTTTTTTATATATTTTAGTCTGGTTCACATTAGCCATAATGATACTGTAATTGCCGACATTCTTGCTAAAAGAGCTAGGATACAACATAGTCGAGAATTTTTACTTGTAAGTTATAACCTGTCGAATTTTAGAATCCCACAAAAAAATATGAAATGTCTTACCTATTTTGACTTAGACCAAAAACGTGGTTGACAAAAAAAAAGTTCACTCTCAGACGCCAATTATCAATTTATCCAAAAAACCAAACTGTGACTCTCAATAAAAAGTCGCATGCTTAGTCAAGAGTCTTGTAGACGGCGCAGATGAGTACGTGCAGTTACTGGACGTGGCAAGCAATACAAATTTGTGCTCCATCCTCTTTTTTTTTTTTTTTTTGACTAAGTGCTCTGTCCACAATTCCAATATGAAGCTCCACTTCTTGATTTGATGGTGGTCGCTCGAAGTTTGGTTTGACCTTTACATGACATCATAATCATGTGTTTCTACAATTTCTATGACTACATTGAAATTTTTTGCAGACAAGACAAAAGTTAAGTGGTTATTCCCTTTTGCGTTTTCATGTTGGGAAAAACAAGTCATTGATCATTTCGAAGTTTGAATTTTTATTACCCCCAACAAAACAATTTTTCTTTTTGGTTTGCTTTCATTTTTTCCCCTTCACGTCTAAATCATGAACGATCGCGTGTTTTTGGAGATACTTGATTCTGTCGACATTTTATTATTACTAGGAGAAAACCCGCGCAAATGCACAGATTTTTCTTAAATTTATAAATATTTAAAATAAATATTTTTTAATTATCAGATTTAATGAACTTTTTATAAAATTTTATTTCCTTCAGCTTTTTTTATCATCCTTTTAATTTTTTATAAACTATTTTAAATAAATATATATACTTGTTATTTATACATTCTCATTCATCAAACTCGTAATTTTTTTAGTTTTCATCCATAATATTTTATTTTTTAGTTATCATTATAAATTTTATTAATTTTATATATATTTCATTGGTTTTATTTTCTTTTCTATCTTCTTATATTTTATATAATTTGTTTTTTATTATCATTTTATCTCATTTTGTAACATTTTCTTCTTATTCTTAATAATAATTATTTCTATATTTTAATATTTTTGGTTATCATTTTAGATTTCTTTAATATATATATATATATTGTATAAGTTTTTTATTCTCATTGTGTCTCATTTTTATAATATTTTTTCTATTCTTAATCATAATTATTTCTATTATTTATATTTTTATGGTTCTTTGCTTCTAATTTTTAATTATTGTAAAAATTTTAGTAATGATATTTTTACTTTTAGTCTTATAATTTGATATTTCACTTTTATTGATATTTCTATATTTTTGTTTATTTATTACATAGAGATATGGAAAATGTATTTAAATTTTATATTATATAATATTTATATAATTATGAGATTATAAATTATAAATTAAATTCAAATTTAGAATTTATGTTTCAATAGTATTAAGTAATTATATTTAAATTAAATAATTTAATATATGTTTTAGTTGATGATGTGGAAAAGTTTAATGAAAATTAACCAATCAAGGGGGGCTGATGTGGCGGCTTGAGAGAGCCCCCCTTCTCCTATTATATATAGGATACATACATTTATATATTCGTAATTTTGTGGAATAACATAATTGTATTAAAAACATGATTCCACAATTATTATATTTAAATGCAAATACATTATTTTGTAAATTATCAACAAAAATGTAAAAAATAATAATTAATTTCACAAATAATCTAACCAAAGTTTATTTTTATTCGTAATGATTTTGTCTTTTGAAATTTTCAAGGAAAACACAAATTTATGTTTTTGTGTTTTATTCTGCATTTAAAAAAAAATTGATAAAATATTTACGTAATCATGTATTTAACCATAATTTCGTCGTTACACAAATTATTAACCTGTGTGATATAAACTGAATAAAATATGTGTTAGCTAAAAGTTAAATATTTTGTGATAGAGTCTTCATAGTTGCCCATAGGTCTCATGGCCCAGATTATAAAAATATGCAATTTTATTTCAATATTTATTATAATAAACTAAAGATTTTGTGTGTGTGTATTATAATAAACTATTAGAGTTTGAAATTTTGAATATTCGTTTATAGTGACCATATGTATAATTGAAAAGTTATGTTAATGGTGGGGACAAATTGAAACAAGTCAAATACGCAAATAAACTTTTCTAATCACTCCCGCCACCCACCTCTATCTTCCTCCAATCTCGCCTCTCATCTCTCCAATCTCATGTTTTGTCCTCATATAAAGACATTAAGCTCATTCTTAATCCAAGTCTGAACTCATCTGTCTCTTTGACTTTGTTTTAATCTCCTCGAGTGAGCAAAATCAATAGCAATATGGCCATTGTTGCCCTTGATGATTCTTTCAAGAGACCAGGAACTGTACCTTTTAGCTGGGAGATCCGACCAGGTGTACCCAAGACCCGAATTTCTCAACCCGGAAACACACCCCTTCTTAAGCCTCCCAAGAAACTCTCTCCTCTACGTTTAAAACCATTGTCTCACTCTCAGCCACTTTTACCGCCGGTGCTATCTCCGCCGTCTTCTTCTTTCATCTCCAATTCCAAGAGCCGTCCTTTATCTCCTCTCACTCCTTCTTTTTCTACTCCATCAAAGCTCAAACCGCCACCACCGTCGCAATCTGGATTCTACTCTCCGGGACCTTCTTTCCGTTCATCCCCGCGTGCTTTCTCGGAGCGGTGGCAGCTCCACCGCCCTAACCGGGTAAGACCCGGATCCGAGTCCAAACACATACCCGATTTTGCTTTTGCCGGACTCGGGTGTTTCCCGACACCTAAGTTTAGGTTGAGGAAGAACAAGAGCAGTGGTCGGAGAAAAACAGGGTCTTGGTCGGAGTGTGATTACCGCTCTGATTTGGAGATGATGTCGCCGTGGACTGTTTCTAGTCGGAGATCAGTTTCTCCGAGATGGGACTCGCCTAAGTCGTCGTTCTCTTCACTCCGATTCTCGCCACGACTTGCCAATGAAACTGAATGGGTCGGGTTTGGGCTCTTTTGAGCAGAGTTCAGTGAAATGGGTCGAGATTGGTTTTTTAGTCATCCGATTCCAAACCAACAGAAGCCTAAATAGCTCAATTCAAAGTAACTTTTGGGCTAGAATGTAATATTCTGAAATTTAGGGTCCTAAATCTTATGTCAACAATATTTTTACATGTTGGATTGTGGATGTCCGAAAGACAATTCCAAAATTTTGAAGTTTTGAGTGAGGGAAGAATGTGTAAGATACTAAGATGTGAAAGTGAAAAAGTTTTCTATATGAAAAATCTTTCAAAAAGGGCGATGATGTAACTCTGATCATAACTGAAGAGATGAATAGTTCAATTCAAAACATACGGGGCTAAATGGTTATTTATAAATCGTATAGGGCTTTGTAATTGTACTGGTAACGAAATTAGAAGTTAGGATCTTCACATAGTTCCAGAACACCATGAATGTTTCAACCGTGAAGCAACCGCATTGGTGATCAGTTAGTAGCCGCCATGATTCTGAACCGCCCATTTGATGATGTACTCGCCTCTTCAACATCGCGAGTCCATAGATTTGTTAAGTTTGATTGGTGAACAAAAGCGGAATGTGTATGTTAGTTGTTAGCGGAATCGGTAAACGGTTAGGAAATAGTGAAAAACTATTAAAAAAAATTGTTAGTGAATGCATAGATAGTTTTTATTCACAAAACACTAAAAATATATGTAATATTGATTTGATGTATTATTAGAGAGGAATTAATATCAAATTTGGTATTTTAGTGTATGTTTGGAGATGGCTTCAGAGCACTTAGAATTTATTTGTACAGTCAAAATAAACAGAGTAAGAAAAACGAAGTTATAAAAAAGGTGATTGGTAAAGGCTGTAAGTACTATACAAAGCACTTTTCTGTCTAGAACAATATAATCAAACCAATCAAGCTTTATTTTCTTTCTTAAAACTCACACCTATAAAACTAAATCTTTAGTTATTTCAACACCCGTAGAAAGTTAAGATTTTCTAGAGCAACATTTTAAGTGCTTTAAGAATATTTTTTTATAAAGACACTTTTGGTAAGCGCAAGTTAATTAAAGAGTATATGTATGACACTATGGAAATCACGTGATTGGATATATACACACATATATATTAAGTATTTTTTCTTTTCATCTGGTCATATTGATGTCAAGAACATGATACAGTGGCGAGATTCATCGGAATAGTTATACATTATAATATATAGATTTTCCCAGAGTACTAAGCCCAAAATTTTTTAGACGTCATTCTCTAACCAAGGGACTGAAAGAAACACCGTTTTATTTACATGTGAACACAGAGAACTTAAAATTCGTATGAGTTTTACACATTAAACGGACGAGCGAGAGAGAAGATGCCAACAGCGGGACGAATAACCACACCACAGCATATAGGGAGCCTTATTGAATGGCAAATACCGGATGACAAACCTGTTGTAACCGGATTTTACTGGCTCGAACACTAACCTGACGCTCATTGCTAGACCGGACACCACCTAATCTGAAGTAACATGTCATCGAGATTCTGATGTGGAAGAAAGCAGAGCGCTACAGCGGCCCTGCCGCACCACTTATAGGCGCAACTCTGCCCAACCCGGATTTCACCTCCTGACCCCAGCCGGACCACCGAAGAGAAGAACCTGAACCAAACCCACCAGCCACACCTCGCTCCCTCAAAACCGCTCATGCACAGAACCCATCAGCCGACCCGTCAACCATCTGAATCGCCGGAGGAAAAAAACGCAATAAGCTCAGAGCTGGGCGATGACCACCACCCATTGGAACTAACCACATAGGCTTCCAGAAACCCGCCAACCGCCGTCGTCCGTCAAGACCGGCGCGGTAAACACCAACGAGAAGAAAGCCAAAAACCAGATCTGCCAGATCGGAGAGACTCAGACGAAGAAGGACCGACAGAACCAAGAACTCGAGTGCAGAGATAACAAGTAGCAAGAAAAAGTAAGAAAAAGAGAAGCACAACGACGGAGAGAGGCTCCGCCGCCGACAAGACCGAGATCGCTTTTTAAGTCATCAAGAAAGAGAGAAAACTTCAGGAAGAGGAAAAGTCCCAAAGTAGTTTTTGACATTAAAATTATATTCACTCATTTAATGTATCATATATCTAATACAATATAAACACTTAAATAATTAATTAATTGTGATGTATGATTCATATTATCATGTATACCTATAGTTATATCTACAAAATTTTAATCTTTAATACATGATGAAAAAATAAGATAATAGTATTCGTCCATATACATTTACATATATTATTAAACATAACATATATAGTTAATATATTTTTATTCTTTTCATATGCAAATGATATTTTTTATAATATCACTAATATTTATAAAACATATTGTATCTATATAGAAATAAACATTAGTATTTCTGATATATGTTTGCAATGTTATGAGCTTATATTATATATATATATATATATATGTATATATCATATCGCTTATAAATTTTCTCAATTATTTACGTAATATAAAATAAATTATAATTTTTAGGTGAATTGACAAAATTTAGGGTTTTGTTTTTGTTTTGTGTTTGGGACTGAAGGTACCAGAGACTCGTGTTTCGTCATAAGTTATATCAGCTTCGGGAAGAGAGAGACATGAAGCCAGAAACTTTTGCTAGTCTTGTATCTGCCTGTAACACTGCCATTCTTTATGAGAAAAGGTAGCTTCTTTATGTGCATTCTGGTTTGGACAGGTATATCAATAGTTTCTCTAATGACCGAAACTAACTTCTGCAATTTCAGATTTGGTCCATACTTATGTCAACCTGTGATTGTTGGATTGGGAGAAGATAACAAACCCTTCATTTGCACAATGGATTCCATTGGAGCCAAGTATGCTCACATCCTGTTATTCAGAACGTAATCTCTTCTTATTTTTCATATGTAATGTCATTTAGTGTTGTTAATCAGTGAGTATAGTCCTGAATCTTGATAGGTGAACCACAAGTGTAGTGGGTCAGTATTTTGGTTGTAGTTGGAAAATTGTTCTTGTAACACCCGTCTCCCGGCATAACCGAAGACGTTAGAAATTGACTAAACCGGATTAAATCGACCGGTCAACCTAAACCAGACCCGGTCAGGGATCCGACCCGAACAGGTCCAACCCGACCCGACCCGAACCGGTCAGCGGTCAACGGGTCCGGTCAACGGTCAACGGCGGCGACGACGGCGCTCCGGCGGCGCTCCGGCGAATCTCCGGCGACGGACGGTGGCTCAGGTCGGCGGCGGCGGCGGCGCGTGACGGCGGCGCGTGACGGCGGCGGCGCGTGGCGGCTCCGGCGGTCAGCGCGTGGGCTCCGGCGCGTGGCTCCTCCGGCGCGCGTGGATCTCACGCGCCCGTGACTCCTCCGGCGCGTGGCGGCGCGTGCGGGCGCGTGCGGCGGCGTGTCATGGTCGGCTCGGCGGCTCCGGCTTCGTCTCGTCACGACTGTCACGATGGTGGGCTCGGTTTCACGGGATTTGGGGTATTTCAAAAGTTATAAAAAGTTGAAAACGTTTTTGATTTAGAAAGGCTCAGATCTGGTTCCCGGAGTTACCTGGTGAGATTGGGAGAAGGGAAAAACGTGAATAGTGACTCTTGAAGCTTCGAGTGTCTCCGGATCCCGACAGAGCTTCGCCGAAAGAAAGAGAATGAGGTTTCTGGGGAAAAGGGGCGGCTATTTAAAAAGGAGGACTCTGGAAAACCCTAGGGCTTCAGAAAAGGAAACCAGGCCTTTGGGCTTGGCTAATGGGCTTTGGCCTTAAATCAGAAAAAGGAAACTCATTAATGAGGGAATAATAGAAAAGGAAGGTGGATTTGGGCTGGGCTTTTAGGCTTTTCTTTCTTTGTAAACAAAATTTTTGGTGGGCTGGTATGGGTATGTTACAGTTCTGGTCGTTTGTCATCCAAAGCTGCCTTTATCAATATAGTATCTTATTTTTACATGTGTATGCTGTTTTTATTCGAATTCTTTACTGAAATTGATTGCTGCGATGTTTGACACGCCTTGGCGTTTGTTCTCTCTTGATGTAGGGAGTTGGCTAAAGATTTTGTTGTCTCTGGAACTGCTTCAGAATCACTATATGGTGCCTGTGAAGCCATGTACAAACCAGATATGGTTAGTTCCTGTAATAAACTTCTATTTTTTTTATTACCGGATCACTGAAAACCCAAATGGTTGTTGCTAAGATCACCGGAAAATTCTTCAGGTGTAGGAATTCTGTTGTAGAATTGCTGGGAATGGTTGTGCATATATATATGCTGGTCATAGACTACATAATATCTTCATTTGGCTTAGGATGAGATATTAGTCCACGCTAGTTTAACGAAACCATTCATTTATAAGAATTCTTCTGTATAATCTAGGTTTGGTGTGAATAATTGTATGCATAATATGCTGCTCGTAGATGTAAGGAATCCCAATAGTTTTCTCTCGAATATTTTCATTTGACCTAAAATTGAGGTGTTTCAAAATGCAAGCTTGTTAGTTATACTTTGTTCCCTGCTATAACTTTGTGCAAATGAAGTTTGAAAGTCAGAGATGGCATCATTGAAAAGAAGTGCGAACGTTATATTACAGCTTGAGTTTAGCTGATCCTTGGTTTAACAAATGTGGATTTTCAGGAAGCTGAGGAATTGTTTGAGACAATTTCACAATCACTTCTATCTTCAGTTGACCGAGATTGTCTGAGTGGATGGGGAGGACTCGTCTACGTTGTGTAAGTTTTGTTCTCCTCATCGTCTTCTTCTTATTTTCTCACATCTTACATCTGACAGAACAATGCTTCGTCTACGATTGTCTTCTCAAGTTTATTGTATTATTTAAGATAGTAACATACTTTCATGCTGATGTTTTATCCAGAACACCAAATGAAATCAAGGAGAGAGTCCTCAAGGGAAGAATGGATTGATCTGAAATCACTAATCTGCTTTTGTCCAAGTTTCGGTTTACCGGTTTAATCTGGTTAACTAGAAGACCCTCTCGGTCCGATATTATCTGTTACTTCCTGAAACTGAAGCAATACTTGTTGTCTTGTTCCAATACTACATTATAGCCACTTTTAACCGAAACCGAACTTGCCGATTGTAAATCAAAATAAACCGATTTTAACCAAAATACATCAAAATTTTCGAAGCGAAAAGATTCGAAATCACCGAATATACCCAAAATTAACCAAATTAAATGAAATTGTCTGAACGGATTTGAATAACCTCGAATTAACTGAAATTACTTGAACCGGACCGATTTGAATAAACGAATATACCCAAAATTAACCATACTAATTGAAGTTATCTGAAATTATCCAAAATTTCGGTAAAAAACCAAAAACCGAACCGAATAAATTTCGGTTAGTTCGGCCAAAAAAAATAAAAACTGAAGTCCCATGCCTACTACATTACCCTTTCCAACTTCTATGGTACCACTCTCTTGTTTCTGGCTTAATTTCATACCAATTGTTGTCTTTAGTTTCGTCGTTAATGATGATGGTGATGTCCTGTTCTCTTCATATGTGCTGGCGCGGTCCATGGCATTAGAGTTAGTAAAAGCGGCTAGATCCTTGTGAAACATGTGCAACAGTTCTGGTCATTACACGAATATAGATCAAATCTTGCCGACATTATCTTCTCTCTCAGTGGGGGGTATTTACATTTGTGCATATTTATTCAGAAATAATTAGAGATGATTGTAAATTCATGCATTTTGTTTATATGAACCATCCACATCCTGTCAACTTTTTGTATCACTTTTTGAGCTTTTTTTCATAAATTCAATCCCCCAGTATAAAAGGCGGCCGAACTTACATCGCCGCTCCATGTGGCAGAGATCCAAGCGTCTATCTGTTGGGTGGTACATGCGGCTCTAGATGACGGTCGGTCTCTTGTGGACTCCTTTAGTGAAAATGACACGAGTTAAAAAAAGTTGCATTGGCATAAGTTGATAACAATGAGGTGTTTAAAAAACTTGATGATGCGGAGATCCGTTGGTGGGAGTTAACTATCAATACTATTAAAACAGGAAGGTTTGCCATGGTACATAAATGTTGTTTCCGGAATTTACCCTTGATATTATTAAGATTTGTAACCTTCATTAAGGGTAAAACTGTAAAATAATTTATATTTGATTTATTATCTCTACAATTCATGTTTCCAAACAAGACAATTATTAAACATGTAGCCAAACAACCAAAATCTAATGGGTCCCACTTTCCTAATTAATTAAAATCAAAACAAATTAATTGATAAATATAGTTAATAATTTATACATCAACTATTATATATAAATTAAGATTCTCTAATTTATGATTTAAATCAAAATATATTTATAATATATTTTAATATTTCTTTATTTTGTTTCAAATATATATATATATATATACACATATTACGATTGATGTTTTTACGATTGTACTTTTAGCAGGTTTTTCCATCAAACTGAAAAATATTTAATTAATTAAACGGGTTGAAAAATTAATTAGCCAATCTCGATTATAAATTTTCTATAAAAAAAATTCGCATATAGTAAATAATTTCAATTGATATATTTTAAAATTAATAAAATATTAAAATGATTTCATACTTATATTATTCAAATATTTGAAGCGTCAAATTATGCTTTATGTTTGAATGAAGTTTTTAACGGATAGTTCCATCAAATTTGCAAATTATATATACGACTACAACATGTATTTTATAAAATAATATTTTAGATAAATAAAATAACAATTAAACATATACCACATAACTTTTACAATAGTTGTTTTCACATATATATATTTTTTCCAAACTATGATCTTACGATACAACACAGATTAAAATATATAATGCGAAATCGTTATTTTAATCTCTTAATCCTTACGATATATCTCCTCCAAATAACACACAATTCATTTAAAAAAACTAAATTGATAACTCACTGTTATAATGTTGGTTAAACAATTATAATCAAAATTAGATTACATAATTAAAAATCTAAACTACTATTAACAAAATGAATAAAAAGTAAAATTTGTAAAGAAAATTATACCCGCACTTAGAAGTGCGGGTCAAAATCTAGTTAAGTTTAAGCTTTCATCTCGGAATCAGTTTTTGACAGTCTGATAAGTGAATTAATTCATATTTAATTCGTATGTTTATATATTATTTAATTTTAAAATTTTTTGATATGTGATTTTATGTTTAATATTTTTCTTCGAGATAATAATTTTTTGGCTGTTAATTTCGTAGTGTCTGGCAATGATCTATTAACTAAGTTTTTTGATTAGATTGATAATTGATCGGACTATGTGAATTGATGTTGATTGAGCTTTAATATCATATCAAATTATATAGATTTTAATTCAAAATCGATTGGTAATAAATTGACTCATCTTTATATTAATTAGAAAGTGTTTTTTGCCTTATATTCACTTTCAAAACGGCTAATTACTAATTTATCATTAATAAAATTAAGTTAATTAATGTGTTAGTCTTAATTTATATTAGTAATTTTATTATATTTTTTAGTTATGGAGATATACATAATCTTGGATAAAAATGAGATGATAATATTTATGGAGATTCTTAAAATTTTATTTTGGATATACACATAACCTTAAATAAAAAATGAAAAAAAAAAGATGAGATGATTAATATAAAAGTATTTATGCATATTTTTAATTTAATTTTTATATATACATAAAATTCAATAAAAAAATAAAAATAAGATGATAAATATGAAAACGTTTATGAATATTTTAAATATTAATAAATATTGTTTTGAATTTTATATAGTAACTTTGTATTATTTATATAAATTTTGAATTTAGATATATATGATAAAATATTTTAAATAATATATTTATGTATTAATTTTTATAAATAAAAATATATAATTACAGTTTTTTATTACTACTAATTTTATTTATATTAAATTATAAAATATCTTATTAAATATAATAATGTATGTATTTTTAATTATAAATATTTTATATAAAATTTTATAATATTATTATTATTTTAAATTAATTTGATAGTTTTTTGTTCTTAGAAAATTTATGTTTAATAATATTTATGCTCGTCCATGATGCGAACGAATCATACTAGTATTTATTATATATTATTGAGATTTTTCAATTTTTAATATGTATTTTTTTAAGAAATTTGTCGGTTTAACTAACTAATTAAGAATCTCACAATTTTATGTGGAAACCCTGATAACTGATCCAAATTAGATCCAAATTGACGAAAGTCTATTTGACATTTTTTTAGTAATTGGACCAACATGGATTGATTTCATATATATGGCATAAATATCTCGGGATGCTAATTACATGTGATAAAAAAACTTCAATACTATGAGTCTATTATACTATAAGATCGAAAAAGAATTACAGGCTTGAAATATCACGAAATCAATGAGAGAAAAATGATTAGATACGGTCAACGGTCGGTCTCCTTTCGAAAGTACACGCGTGAGATCTTACGTGTCGATTCTCATCGCACTTTCCCAAAATACGATTTGCTTCGGACCGCTACAGTCCAAATAGTCTGATGTAAGCAATGACAAATCTTACCAGCATTATCGTCTGCCACGTGTCTCTCACATCTTCTTCAATGAATCCTCCACTACAATTTAACCTTACTATTTTTGTTGAGATTCCATTCCACCATTACGAAGTTCCTATCTACTCACCACGTGTCCATCCCTTCGTCTTATATAAATTCATATCTCTTCTTTGCTTTCAGAAGTTTCAAACATCTTTCTAGTTCTTTCTGAAC
The DNA here is from genome assembly GCA_030180135.1 of Orychophragmus violaceus. NCBI lineage: Eukaryota > Viridiplantae > Streptophyta > Magnoliopsida > Brassicales > Brassicaceae > Orychophragmus > Orychophragmus violaceus. Next base: position 108,029,767 of record CM058232.1, read on the forward strand.
AAGGAACAAGAAGAGGAAAAAAAGTTGAATTATGTTGAAAGCTGGGGCTGATTTGCAATTTCCACCGGGCTTTAGATTTCATCCAACGGATGAGGAGCTTGTCCTCATGTATCTCTGTCGTAAATGCGCGTCGCAGCCGATCCCTGCTCCTATCATCACCGAACTCGATTTGTATAGATATGATCCTTGGGACCTTCCCGGTACACGATTTTTTTATTTCTTTTCAATCTGTTTATCTAAACCGGTTTTAAGAGTAGAATAATGAAATTTTCAATTTTTCAGACATGGCTTTATACGGAGAAAAGGAGTGGTATTTTTTCTCACCACGAGACCGAAAATACCCAAACGGTTCAAGACCGAACCGGGCGGCTGGTACTGGGTACTGGAAAGCAACAGGTGCTGATAAACCGATCGGTCGTCCTAAACCAGTCGGTATAAAGAAAGCTCTAGTGTTTTATTCTGGAAAACCTCCGAGAGGAGAGAAAACCAATTGGATTATGCATGAATACCGGCTTGCCGACGTTGACCGGTCGGTTCGTAAGGAAAACAGTTTAAGGGTGAGTGGTTTATCGATTCAAACCGAATTTTTTATATGGTTTTGTTAACCGGACTTGTTCATCTGAGCAGCTGGACGATTGGGTATTGTGTCGTATATACAACAAGAAAGGTGTCATCGAGAAGCGACGGAGCGAGGTCGAGAACGAGATGAAGCCTATGAAAGCTCCAGTGACGATAAACTTCGACAGACTGGAAATGATCGGCGGCTCGAGCTGCTCCGACCACCAAGTGGTGTCACCGGAATTCACGTGCGAGGCTGAGAGCGAACCGAGTAGGTGGAGCAACGGTCGGTTGAGTAACGCCATCGAGTTTCCGTTTAATTACGTAGATGCCATCGCTGATAACGAGATTGTCTCGCGGTTATTGGGCGGGAATCAGATATGGTCGACGGTTGATCCACTTGTGGTTCGGCAGAGAACTTTCTGAGCTGTCACGTGCCGGTTAGTGGAAACTAATCAACCGGTTTGAATCCGATTTGCTGAATTAGAAGAGAACGGATTGGGCTCTTAACAACAATTGGGCCTTGGTTTTCTCCTCAATTAGTACGAGCTGCACTATGTATGATCCAATATAGCAAATACTATGGTTCTCTACCATATTTGATTTTGGAATAAATTCATTTTATAATCTCATATATAGTATTGATTTTTTTTTACATAATACAATTGTTGAGATTTGTTTTATAAGTTAAAAAGAATAGTAAATTATATTCGAGAAAATATAAATTTAATATAAAAAAAGCAAAAAATACAGTAAGATATGGTTTAGGACTTGAGGGGGAGAATAGCGAGGGAAGCTCGAGATCCGATTTCACTGACTGAATCGGTCGTGTATTGGAACCTGTCGGTGAAGGTAGGGCCTTTGTCAGATAACAGTCTTATCGTTGCAACTTGCATCCAAACACAAATCTCTTTCGTCTCTTTAATTACACTATTTAATTTTGGTTTTTGTTTGTTTGCGTTTTGTATATTTATTACTCCCTCTCTGTATTTTAAAAATTCATGTTTTAAACTTTTGATATTCATGCATTTTCATGCATTTAGTCATATGTTAAATTCTTGTTTTAGTCTCATTTTCCTTTCATTCTTCATTCTTTTCTTGTTCTTTGTTGCATTTAGAGTCTAAGTGCATTTAGAGTTAGGATTTGCATAATTTGTTGTTCTTGGGAGTGTTTTCTTATGCTTTGTAGGTTCTTGGAGTTTCTAAGGAGGTTTGGAAGAGTTTGGAGTCCAAATGAGTGATTGCAAGTGAAATGGTGATGAAGGACCAAACTGGTGAGCTTGAAAGATGGAGCAAAATGAAGCCTTTCCGTGCATATTTAGCTTCTGGAGCATCTAATAGAAGTTATAGTAAATTGAGTTAGCTTTCCAATGGAGTTGGTTTCAAGTCGTTTGGAGCCGTAGTCGAGAAGTTATGGCCGTTCTACCAGATCGCGGTTCGTGTAGCGGCTGAAGTGAGACCGCGAGCCTATGCCGATCAGTAGCCGTAACAGCTTGCGGTCTATACTCAAACAGCAACCGGACGAAGCCTCTTTCACCAAAATTACCAAAATGCCATTGCGAGACTCCCTTGTATAAATACTCTTTTATGGGTTTCTAAAACCCTAAGCTACCTAAGCATAGTTTTGTTTTAGGATTTGGATCTTGTAATCTTTGGTCTTGAGTTTAATTTAAGTACTTCTTTATATCTTCTTAATCTTTTCTCTTAATCTCTCTTTAATCTTGTTATCTCATACTATTTTTATGGATTTTGTGGGAACAATGAAGATTAGAGAGTAGAGCTTTTGGGTTTTGTGGATGAGGTTGATTTAGATGGTTTATGTGATGATTAGTGATGTTTAGGACTTATTTATGAATGATCCTTCTCTAATTAGTTGATCTCTATGCTAGGTTTCAAGGAATTGTTGAATCTAGATGCTAGGCTTTTTCATGTCCGAAAGGTGTTCGATGAAATGCTTGAATGAACTTTTTAGAGGATTTTCATATCTTAGCCTAAGAGATTAGTTGTCTAAGGTGATTATTGGTAATGAGAACTTGAAATTAAAGCTTGCTTGATTCTTAATCACAAATGATAATTTGATCTTGATTAGGGATTAGTCAAAGGGATTAGTGCCAAGAGATTGGATTAGTCTAATGATTAATGTTCTTAGCCTAAGGATTAGCTTTGCTAAAAGGTGTTTGATGGATATTATTGCATGCTTGACTTGTAATTTGCAAATGAGAATTGAATGATTGCTTGATTAGCATAGGAGTTGTAACGCCCCCTTCCCGTTTACCGCTGACCGACGAGCTGACCGGCCAACAATCAAACAAGAACATGACCGATCGAACCCGAGCAGCCATACAAGAAGAGTTTGTCACAATACGAAGCCAAAGGCAGTCCGGTTTGAGACAAAGGCTCGAACCAAACCGTCCTTAACTCCGTTTACCTCGCTTCCGTGATACAAAGCTTTTCAACCTGTGCCACTTCCACGAGTTGTGTTCGGTTCGGACGAAACCGTATATCAGGGAATTATTCCGTTTTTATTATTTGAAAAATATAAATCTCATTCATAATAATATACGGTCTAATACACAAAACATTTAACGGGATCCCAACAAAATCTGAAACCGAAAGTAACAGTCAAAATGCGTAAACTCCACACCGATACCCAATGCCAACCCGAGACTACTCCGAGTGTCCTACGCGTCCGCCAAGCTACGCCAAACCTGAAAAATACAAAAGAGTCTAATGAGCAATCTAAGATTACCCAGTGAGACGGCTCCCCACTACGGCTTCTAGTAATCTAATAATCCCGCCCAAAACCCAAAATAACAATCAAGTATAATAGCCGATCACGTGCTACCAAGACGTGATGAGCTTCATAACACACAAGCAATTCAATAACAACATATCACATCAATGAAGGAAATCGAGAACACTGCGGCACATGCTCTCGATTAGACTCGATCTATCTATCGCGCAACACCATCATCATCACCAACACACCACTGGGCCCTTACGCTTCTTGGTAACTTCCACGGGTTTCCACCATTACTGATATGGTAACAAACCCTCTCGACTCCCAGACGTTAACACCAAGTCTCACGATCAAGGACACTGTTCTCCGTCCATCGATACGCAGTGACTCCGGTTACCCCCGGCAACCCGAGCTTCCATGCAGTCCGGCCCTAGGACGCGACCCCGTGTTCTCCGGACTACACACCTACAGACGTCACTCCATAGGTTAACGCCATAACCGAAATCACCATGATCCGGTTAAGCAACTTCCCGAGGATCCAATCGGGTCGGAAGTACCAGAACGTCTCCAATCACCTAGACTTGCGGGATCTAACGCACCCTAGAGTCCTAGTGCAGAAAAGTAAACAAGCAGACTCGCTCGGACTCTAGCAATCAATCAGACTCGAACAACCATTAACCATCATCTCATCACCGCACCCCGCAAGTCTACACACACACCCGCACCACCGCTCGCTCGGCCCAATACCGAGACAATCTAATAGGCCTGCACAACAAAGCTTAACAACCCCAAACACGCAATCACACAATACAAACAATCATCACACAAGCAAGTCTATTAGGGTTCCTAATGTCTTTTAACTCATTCACGTCCGCTACACTGGATTAGCGGATTGCTAACCCGTATACGGCTCATATCTCTTTATCGTCCGCTACCTTGGATTAGCGGATTGCTAACCCGTAGACGGCTCCAATCTCAACACTTTTCTTTTCTTAACCTTTCCTAGGTATCTTTTATCAACTCCCCGATCCGTCGGTTTAGAGCTAGTAGCTTACTAAACTCCCCGACGTCTCACCATTTATTTATTCCATTCATTCCTTTATCATTAAACCTTAACCAAGTATCATTCCATATGCTATACGTTTGTTAAGTTTACTTCCGTATTTTATAGCGTCTTAATTTCCGTACTTAGATTCATTTTAGATCGTTCTTCATACATAGATATATATGCATATACGGCCCTATCATACAACGACTATATGTATGCATCACACAACGTTACTACCAACCTAACGGCACACAACAAGTTTAATCCGTTTAATCTTACGATCCTAGTATGCGTCTCAACCCCCTAACCGGTTTATTGTTAATCCGTCAATTCAATTCTCACACGCCATCAACTTATATCCGGGTATGCAATTACTTAATCTACGGTTTCTCGTTTTATGATCTATATGCAATACTACTCTACGGTATTTTGAGCCGACTCACATTGCTATTATGATGACGGACGGATTGACGGACTAGCGGAACAACGAGACCCGGCACGAACCCGACGCTAACCCGAACCTTCCCCGAACCTCCGTCTTTTTGACCCGACCTTGACCCGCACTTTACCATGCCGTTGACCTTCGTGATCCCGAACCTCAGTACAACCCTCGTATGATGTCTACTACAACCGTCTATTCTATTTCTAAATAAAAGAAATCCGGTTTATCGGGAAGATTATTACGTCGGAAATTTTTTATTTCCGAAGAATATTCTTTAGAATATTCCGACGTATTAATTTTCCTTTCCCCATCTTTCTTTTATTTATTCTCACTCTCTCTCTCTCTCTCTCCTCCCTCTCTCTCTCTCCTCCGGCTCCTCCTTCTTCTTCCCTCCGGCTTCTCCTCCTCCGGCTTCCTTCTTCTTCTTCTTCTTCTTCTTCTTCTTCTTCTTCTTCTCCTTCTTCTTCTTCTTCTCACGCCTTTCTTCTCCTCCTCTCCTTCTCTTCTTTCTCTCTTGTTTTTGTTTTGTTGGTGTGAAGAAATGAGGAGGCCTCACCCCCTTTTTATAGCAACACAAGGAGACTTAGAGAAAGCCATGTGTCCATCCACTCTTCTACCTTCTTCTCATGCCACGCCTCCTCTCTCATGCAGGGCCACAAACAGCTATTTTTATCACCCATTTCATGTATAGAAAGCCCACTTAGAAGCCCTTTGAATTTAGACCCAAAACCCTTTTGTAGATTCATGCACCAAAACATAACAAAGCCTCTTCCTTCTTCTTGCATAATTTTCGTGGCACAACTTTTAACTGGGCTTGAATTAGGTCCATAATGACTTCAGATATCAGCTCCACTCATCCCCAAACCAAGCCCAAGCTTCCATGAATTTATTTTGGAATTTTAGTCATTAATCACCCATTAATGATCTAAAATATATAACTTCATCTAGGCATTGAATCTTGCTGAATCTTTTTAACCGTGGCTTCTACATCTTCTCATGAGGCTGTGGTCCAAATTTCATAATTTTTGGTGAAGTTTAGAAGGTCCTCTCGCTTGCCCGAACATTATATCGGTTTCTCGGAAAAACCGGTTTAATGTTTAATATTTTAAAAACTCTTTAGCTGCTTCTATAAATCCACCAAGCCTCCTTTTCAGATTCCAGATGCTCTTAGATGAATTTAGCAATTTGAATCACTTCAAACGGACACCCGTAGCTCCCGTAATGAATTTTACAAGTTTTGTCGGTTTTATCGGTTTCCATTTCCGATAACCCGAAAAACTAGTTTAATCTCCGTTTCCACCTTTCTTGGTCTTCTAAATGTTTTCTTTACTTAAAAAGAATAACATTTGGCCCGTCTTAGCTTCCGGCTCACATTTTGGTAGATTTTACCAAAATACCCCTCATCTTCTGGAAATTACAAAAATGCCCCTCGTCGACTTCTTGACTGCCCGTTGACCCATTCTTGATACAGGGTATTACATTCTTCCCCACTTACAGGAATTCGGTCCCCGAATTCTCCGTTACTTACTAACTTTGAATCGGAACTGAACCCCGTAAGTTACCACTTCTGAAACCGATATGTCTGCTCCAACACCCGAACGCTGAATTGACTGAACTATACTTTCGATGCGTACTGAATTCTGAAACACCATCTTTCTCACGCGGTCATCTCGAACTTCCCATACCAAAAACTTAACTCACGATCACTTCTGGTTTCACATCTTCCCGGTTTACAGACTCCGATCTTGATTTTCAATACCAACGGTCGTGATTGAACTGCTTCACTCGGTCTTTGATTTCAATCCAACTCTGCTTTGCTTCTTACGCTCTGATCTCATGGTAACCCCGCTCTTCCGATGCCTACTGACTTTCAACCCACTGGTTTGCACAAACGTCGCTACACCGAACTTCTCTCTGATGACATATTCATTTCTCTTGACTGTACGACTCCATTCTGAGTCTTGTTTCCTTCTTCGCCACACGATACTGCTTGAACTCTGAATTTGTAGTTACACTCCCGATGCTTCCACTGATTCTTGAACCTTGGTTTTGCGCCCATTCTCAGCACATTGACATCTTTGAACTTCTCACGCGAAATGGCTTGACTCTCAATCAATCCCGGCTTCTCCATTTGATTACTTCGTTGATTCTGTCTCTGGTTTCCAACTCATACTTCCAATGCCCAGATGACTCCCTGCTATGCAGTTGTGCGCAACCCTAACACGATGTCACTTTGAACTCCTGACACCGACTTGTCTGATTTCTGATCACTTCCTGATTCTCCATCGCCAATGGACTTTCCGACTCATTTCCAATTTCGGACCATTGGTTTCGTCTTAATGCTTCAGTCTGACTCCTGACTCCATCTTCGCCATCTGATGATCTCCTTAACCGATATTCTGACTTCCCCACCCTGATTCGACCTTCTTGATTACGCAACATTGCCTCATCCTCAACCCCGGATACTTATTCCGCCTTTAATACTTATTGCTTCCCACTAATGTTCTGATAGGATTGATGTTCCTCCTTCCAATGAATCCGCCATACTCATGTATGTCTCGAAATCCTCAATCACTGATCTCCACACTTCATCGATTCTCAAAACTTCTCTTCCCATTGATATCCTCGAACGAACTCTTCCATCGACTCTGATGCTTTTGAATCTCATTGCTATCTTATTGAACTCATTCGCCTTGATTCCTTCTACCATTACTACCCAAACTCCTTTCTGAATCCACACTGACTTTCTTGCAGGCTCGGGTCAAACTGTTCCCTGAAATAACATCTCGCCTCTCGGGTTCAGGTTCGGTCTCGTGTCCTCGTCAAATCGTCCATCACGTCCTACATCAACAATCTCAACAACACCAACACGGTTAGACCTTTTTAACATACTCCCGATATCGCTTCCTTATAGAGATATTGGTATTTAGTCACGGACCCAATGGTCACACGTGGCTAATAAACAATATCTTATAATTCCGCTCAATCTCGAATAAGTTTTCTTAAAACCGCTTTATCAATTCTAGGCTTACCAAAAACAATTCTACCAAGCAAACCAAACGATCTCGCTATTCAAAAAAAAAAAAAAAATCACTTTCTAGCAACCTAGCGATTAAACGAAATGCAGAGATTCAAAATCAACAACTACCAACCTAGCGGGCAATCAATGCATCAATCAATTTAACATTCTAACACCCTAGCAAAGCAATCAATCACACACAATCAATCAATCAAACAAATCGGAAATTACGGTCGTCTCTTAGGGTCGTAGTAACCGTCTCATCGGATCATCATTTGCTTTCACGGTATAACCATATTGCATTTATTATCCCAACTCATGCAATAAGATCACTTCGTTACTTAAACGAAAAATACCGAATACTCCACATCCACTACGTAAATAAAACATCTATTCACCACATAGAGTTTTAAATACGTAGGTCCGTCGAAGTCTACATACTCGCGGTTACCAATCCGTCCCAAACGAAACACTGCTACACACAACTGAATCGTTAGAGACGAACGCAAGCCGATACACACACATCAAAAAGCGAGTTAGAGCCCTTACTTACCTGGGCCTAATCTATTTCCTAATCTCCAACATGAGGGGTACAACTCATGTGGATACTAATAGACAGGTGCGCCAGGAGGATGGAATGAGTGTGGTGGTGGTGGTGGAGCGACTCGGTCTCGGTTATGACGGAAAGGAGCACAATGTTCTCCTCGGCCGCAAATGTGGTAAGTCGGAATCGGCGTCAATGCAGTGGTGACTGATATGCTTGGCCAAACTACCGACACCGAATGGAAATGAAAGACACGTGTCACCGCGGGTAAGGAACGAAGAGTCCAATGCGTCGAACTGGTGGTCGAATAGCAGGCGGTGATATCTCCCATACCCCGAGGATGTATTTTATCGCCATGTCATTAGGGATGAATGTCGACGGTGCGCGCTACTGACGGTAGTACTCCGGATGTAATCGTATCATAAGGCGGCTATGGAATGGGTGGAGTGGTAACGGGCTCGGCACCGGCAACCACATACTCCGAGTAAGCTGCAATTGACGGGAACATTCCACATGTTGGGAGTACGGACCTTGACTAGCTGGGGTAGATCCACCGGACTTATGGTCATCCATACTGATGTCCCTTATCTTGTCGTCGCAAACCACACACACACCAATCCCCCTAGGACAACTCTGCTGCGTGACTGCAACAAAATACCAAATGATTAGCACAATCTTAATAAAATACCCATTTCCCCGGATAGACGAACGCGACTCGGATTCCTAATGGTTGAATTGGCGACACATTTGACTCGATAAAACATTGAAAACTTTGAAAAACCGGAATATTCGAACCCCATGATGAACCATGCTCTGATACCACCTTTTGTAACGCCCCCTTCCCGTTTACCGCTGACCGACGAGCTGACCGGCCAACAATCAAACAAGAACATGACCGATCGAACCCGAGCAGCCATACAAGAAGAGTTTGTCACAATACGAAGCCAAAGGCAGTCCGGTTTGAGACAAAGGCTCGAACCAAACCGTCCTTAACTCCGTTTACCTCGCTTCCGTGATACAAAGCTTTTCAACCTGTGCCACTTCCACGAGTTGTGTTCGGTTCGGACGAAACCGTATATCAGGGAATTATTCCGTTTTTATTATTTGAAAAATATAAATCTCATTCATAATAATATACGGTCTAATACACAAAACATTTAACGGGATCCCAACAAAATCTGAAACCGAAAGTAACAGTCAAAATGCGTAAACTCCACACCGATACCCAATGCCAACCCGAGACTACTCCGAGTGTCCTACGCGTCCGCCAAGCTACGCCAAACCTGAAAAATACAAAAGAGTCTAATGAGCAATCTAAGATTACCCAGTGAGACGGCTCCCCACTACGGCTTCTAGTAATCTAATAATCCCGCCCAAAACCCAAAATAACAATCAAGTATAATAGCCGATCACGTGCTACCAAGACGTGATGAGCTTCATAACACACAAGCAATTCAATAACAACATATCACATCAATGAAGGAAATCGAGAACACTGCGGCACATGCTCTCGATTAGACTCGATCTATCTATCGCGCAACACCATCATCATCACCAACACACCACTGGGCCCTTACGCTTCTTGGTAACTTCCACGGGTTTCCACCATTACTGATATGGTAACAAACCCTCTCGACTCCCAGACGTTAACACCAAGTCTCACGATCAAGGACACTGTTCTCCGTCCATCGATACGCAGTGACTCCGGTTACCCCCGGCAACCCGAGCTTCCATGCAGTCCGGCCCTAGGACGCGACCCCGTGTTCTCCGGACTACACACCTACAGACGTCACTCCATAGGTTAACGCCATAACCGAAATCACCATGATCCGGTTAAGCAACTTCCCGAGGATCCAATCGGGTCGGAAGTACCAGAACGTCTCCAATCACCTAGACTTGCGGGATCTAACGCACCCTAGAGTCCTAGTGCAGAAAAGTAAACAAGCAGACTCGCTCGGACTCTAGCAATCAATCAGACTCGAACAACCATTAACCATCATCTCATCACCGCACCCCGCAAGTCTACACACACACCCGCACCACCGCTCGCTCGGCCCAATACCGAGACAATCTAATAGGCCTGCACAACAAAGCTTAACAACCCCAAACACGCAATCACACAATACAAACAATCATCACACAAGCAAGTCTATTAGGGTTCCTAATGTCTTTTAACTCATTCACGTCCGCTACACTGGATTAGCGGATTGCTAACCCGTATACGGCTCATATCTCTTTATCGTCCGCTACCTTGGATTAGCGGATTGCTAACCCGTAGACGGCTCCAATCTCAACACTTTTCTTTTCTTAACCTTTCCTAGGTATCTTTTATCAACTCCCCGATCCGTCGGTTTAGAGCTAGTAGCTTACTAAACTCCCCGACGTCTCACCATTTATTTATTCCATTCATTCCTTTATCATTAAACCTTAACCAAGTATCATTCCATATGCTATACGTTTGTTAAGTTTACTTCCGTATTTTATAGCGTCTTAATTTCCGTACTTAGATTCATTTTAGATCGTTCTTCATACATAGATATATATGCATATACGGCCCTATCATACAACGACTATATGTATGCATCACACAACGTTACTACCAACCTAACGGCACACAACAAGTTTAATCCGTTTAATCTTACGATCCTAGTATGCGTCTCAACCCCCTAACCGGTTTATTGTTAATCCGTCAATTCAATTCTCACACGCCATCAACTTATATCCGGGTATGCAATTACTTAATCTACGGTTTCTCGTTTTATGATCTATATGCAATACTACTCTACGGTATTTTGAGCCGACTCACATTGCTATTATGATGACGGACGGATTGACGGACTAGCGGAACAACGAGACCCGGCACGAACCCGACGCTAACCCGAACCTTCCCCGAACCTCCGTCTTTTTGACCCGACCTTGACCCGCACTTTACCATGCCGTTGACCTTCGTGATCCCGAACCTCAGTACAACCCTCGTATGATGTCTACTACAACCGTCTATTCTATTTCTAAATAAAAGAAATCCGGTTTATCGGGAAGATTATTACGTCGGAAATTTTTTATTTCCGAAGAATATTCTTTAGAATATTCCGACGTATTAATTTTCCTTTCCCCATCTTTCTTTTATTTATTCTCACTCTCTCTCTCTCTCTCTCCTCCCTCTCTCTCTCTCCTCCGGCTCCTCCTTCTTCTTCCCTCCGGCTTCTCCTCCTCCGGCTTCCTTCTTCTTCTTCTTCTTCTTCTTCTTCTTCTTCTTCTTCTTCTTCTTCTTCTCCTTCTTCTTCTTCTTCTCACGCCTTTCTTCTCCTCCTCTCCTTCTCTTCTTTCTCTCTTGTTTTTGTTTTGTTGGTGTGAAGAAATGAGGAGGCCTCACCCCCTTTTTATAGCAACACAAGGAGACTTAGAGAAAGCCATGTGTCCATCCACTCTTCTACCTTCTTCTCATGCCACGCCTCCTCTCTCATGCAGGGCCACAAACAGCTATTTTTATCACCCATTTCATGTATAGAAAGCCCACTTAGAAGCCCTTTGAATTTAGACCCAAAACCCTTTTGTAGATTCATGCACCAAAACATAACAAAGCCTCTTCCTTCTTCTTGCATAATTTTCGTGGCACAACTTTTAACTGGGCTTGAATTAGGTCCATAATGACTTCAGATATCAGCTCCACTCATCCCCAAACCAAGCCCAAGCTTCCATGAATTTATTTTGGAATTTTAGTCATTAATCACCCATTAATGATCTAAAATATATAACTTCATCTAGGCATTGAATCTTGCTGAATCTTTTTAACCGTGGCTTCTACATCTTCTCATGAGGCTGTGGTCCAAATTTCATAATTTTTGGTGAAGTTTAGAAGGTCCTCTCGCTTGCCCGAACATTATATCGGTTTCTCGGAAAAACCGGTTTAATGTTTAATATTTTAAAAACTCTTTAGCTGCTTCTATAAATCCACCAAGCCTCCTTTTCAGATTCCAGATGCTCTTAGATGAATTTAGCAATTTGAATCACTTCAAACGGACACCCGTAGCTCCCGTAATGAATTTTACAAGTTTTGTCGGTTTTATCGGTTTCCATTTCCGATAACCCGAAAAACTAGTTTAATCTCCGTTTCCACCTTTCTTGGTCTTCTAAATGTTTTCTTTACTTAAAAAGAATAACATTTGGCCCGTCTTAGCTTCCGGCTCACATTTTGGTAGATTTTACCAAAATACCCCTCATCTTCTGGAAATTACAAAAATGCCCCTCGTCGACTTCTTGACTGCCCGTTGACCCATTCTTGATACAGGGTATTACAGGAGTTATGAACATGAGAATGTGATTAGCTTAATTATGATCATTAGCCTTGTTTAGCAATGTTTGATTGATTGAAGCATCATTGATTGTCTCTAAACCATCTAGTCTCCATAGCCTCATCCTAGGACCCTCTTTTATCTTATTTGCTTCTTGTTTAGTGTTTTGATTTGTTTCTTTCTTGCTTTATTTCCTTTTTAGATTGTTTAGGTTGTTAGATAAACCCCTTTTATTTGATTTGCTTAGCTTGAGTAGTTTCTTGCATTCTTGATTGGTTGTTCTTCTTGCCTCCCTGGATTGATACCTTAAGTACTATAATGACATGAGTAGACTTGAGGAATTGAGCTAGAACCTATAAAAAAGTCTATCATCAATTTGGCGCCGTTGCCGGGGAGGTGTAGCAATAGCCATTAGGATTTAGATTCTACTTTAGACTAAGCTTTTATTTTGTTTTTGTTTGTGTGGTTACTAACTCTCTTTCAAGTGTTTGTTCTTTTTGTAAGGTGCAAATCACGAGGAAGAGAGCATGACTTCGGAGATAGCTTCAATGTTGAGGGCTATGCTAGAAGCTCAAGAAAGAGAGATGGCTTGGGACCCTACAAGTCATCATGGTTTTGAAAGCACATCCACCTATCAAGGTGATCTTCCAAATGAGTACTCTTCTCATGAGTACCAATATGGATATGGTGATGGATACCAATCTTGGAACATGGAGCATGAGCATGAATCAACTCACTCTTCTCAAATCTCTTATGATGAAGAACTTATCAACTTGGCAAGGATGGCATTAGAAGGACAAGAGAGGTATAATGAGAGCTTAAGGATGATCAACACTGATTTTGCTCATTTGCCTCAAGATGCAAGCATTGTTGAGCCAACACATGAGGAGAATGCTCAAGTCCAAGATGAGTTCTTGAAAGAAGCTGAAGAGACTATCAAGGAATTTGAAATGCTTCTTGGTTGCACTCTTGGTGATGACCTTGTGATAAGGTATGAAGATGAAGATGATGAAGAGACATTCATGGGTCATTCAACCAATAGCAACAATGAAGGAGTAAGAGATGTTGTGAGAGATGAGGAAGAGCCTTATGAAGATGGATTGGTTGTTGAGTGCAAGGAGATAAAGGAAGAGAGCACACAAGATGAGCTCTCAATCATGGAAGAGCAACCAAAGCAACCAAATCCCAATCAAGAGCTAATTGGAGGGAATCTTATGGAGAAACAAGATGGTCCCAATGAAGAACCCTTCAAGGAGGATGAAGAATATGGATCTCCAATGGCTCAACCCAATCACAACTACCTTGATATAATCTCCACCATATCACCAAGCTTTCATGATCCAAGGAAGATCCCTTTTGAGGAGATAAGGATGAAGGAGTTCAAGGGATGGTTCTACGATGAGTATGATCCCGGTGATACAAACTCATGCTACATCCCTAACAAAAAAGAGTGAAGGGATAGTCAAGCTTAGTGACTCAAAACAAGCTCACTTGGGAGGAATTCCCATGTCTATCCTTTTGGGGAGCTTTGAGGTCAATGCAAGGAAGAAGGGAAAGAGTTTTGGGTGCAAAGGGACTTCAATGTTAAATCAAAGGATTATGAAGCCTATGCAATGGTCTAAGTTTGGGGGAGTCTTGTGCCACATTCGAAGATGCCTCCACCTCCCATTCCTCTTCTCCATTCCACTCTCCAAGTAACACTCCAACTTTTGTCTTTTTGATTTTGCATTTTTTTATTTAGTCTTTGGTCTCTTTCTCTTGCTTCTATCACACAAGGGACTGTGTGGTTTAAGTTTGGGGGAGGAGACAAGTTGCTAATAATGTGTTTTGTGATCTTATTTTCTCTTTTGCATCCCTTGAGTCTCATGCATTCATCTAAGGCATAGAAAATCCAAAAAAATCGAAAAAATTCAAAAAACCTTTTCAAAAAGAAAGCATTTAGTTGCATTGGCATGCTTAAGGTTGAGTCTAGAAGTCATTTAGGATTGTTTTCATTAAAGTTTGAGAGTTAAAGCTTGTGTTCTTTATAAAAAAAAATTGTTTGAGCATGTGGTTATTGGATGCATCTTGTGAACTTGAAATTAAGGAAGAACCCTTCTTGGATCTCATGCATTATTGTTCACTTCTTGGCTGAAACATGTTGTGATTTGAATCATTCCCTATCTATTAGAACTCTTAATATTGACTTGAATTATCATGTTGTGCAATGAAAGGTGAACTCATGGATACTTCATACATACTTGGACTATCTTCTCCCTTTCTACCACTCTCTTGTTAGTCCAAGTAGATTTCCCCACCTTGAACCAAGCTTTCCTTCAAGCCTAAACACTTTAGTGAGAGATGAGAGGCCTTTTTCTTGAATCAACTAGGCAAAAAGTGTTGAGTTTGGAATGACAAGGATAGGTCTTCATTGTAGAACTAGCCTTACATCATTGGGCTATGCATAGGATAGGAAAGAAGTTTGGGGGAATTGGGAAGAAAAGAAAAAAGGGAATGAGGAAAAGATTGAGAAAAGAAAGAGGGGATTGGAAAAGAAAAAGAAAAGTTGATAGCTCTAAATATTTGTGAAAGATAAGTCTCAAGTTTTAATGAGAGAAAAGAAGCCAAAGTTGGCTCAAACATCAAAAGAAAAAGAAAGAAAAGAGACTAGTGAAAAGATAAGAAAGAGCTAAGCAAAGAAAAGAAATCCTCTAAGTGTTTAAAGAAGAAAGAAGTGATCAAAGTTGGGATAAGAAGGCAAAAATGCCTTAAGGAAAGGGTAGCTTAGGAAGGGAATCTTGGGTTTAGAAGAAGAGTTAAGATCATTATAGGGGTTTGGGTAGAATGAGAATCTATCCTTGTATGCATGAGTTGTTTCTTACTCTTAGCATTTTGCTATAGTTCATTCCTTTCTTGAGATATCCTTTATTTTTGAAACCCACACTTCATTTGAGATCACTTTTATCTCAAGACCTTAAACCCTTAGCCAAATGTGTTCATTTGATTTGCACAATCATGATCCACCATTGCTTAATGAATGTTAAAGGGAATGAGGATAGGAATTCATGTGTAGGTTGGGGCTTGAACTTGATGCATGTGTTGATGATAATGGCTAACTCTTTTGAAGTAGAGTAAACTTGATTGTAGCTCTTAATTGTTTGTATTGACTTTGTTTCCACTTATGCTTAACAATTGATTTTGAAAGCTTTGAACTCTCTCTTTCAAACCTTTCTCCCAATTTGCTTTGGTGGTCTTATGCTTGCTTGTGGACAAGCAAGGTTTAAGTTTGGGGGAATTGATATTCATGCATTTTCATGCATTTAGTCATATGTTAAATTCTTGTTTTAGTCTCATTTTCCTTTCATTCTTCATTCTTTTCTTGTTCTTTGTTGCATTTAGAGTCTAAGTGCATTTAGAGTTAGGATTTGCATAATTTGTTGTTCTTGGGAGTGTTTTCTTATGCTTTGTAGGTTCTTGGAGTTGCTAAGGAGGTTTGGAAGAGTTTGGAGTCCAAATGAGTGATTGCAACTGAAATGGTGATGAAGGACCAAACTGATGAGCTTTAAAGATGGAGCAAAATGAAGCCTTTCCGTGCATATTTAGCTTCTGGAGCATCTAATAGAAGTTATAGTAAATTGAGTTAGCTTTCCAATGGAGTTGGTTTCAAGTCGTTTGGAGCCGTAGTCGAGAAGTTATGGCCGTTCTACCAGATCGCGGTTCGTGTAGCGGCTGAAGTGAGACCGCGAGCCTATGCCGATCAGTAGCCGTAACAGCTTGCGGTCTATACTCAAACAGCAACCGGACGAAGCCTCTTTCACCAAAATTACCAAAATGCCATTGCGAGACTCCCTTGTATAAATACTCTTTTATGGGTTTCTAAAACCCTAAGCTACCTAAGCATAGTTTTGTTTTAGGATTTGGATCTTGTAATCTTTGGTCTTGAGTTTAATTTAAGTACTTCTTTATATCTTCTTAATCTTTTCTCTTAATCTCTCTTTAATCTTGTTATCTCATACTATCTTTATGGATTTTGTGGGAACAATGAAGATTAGAGAGTAGAGCTTTTGGGTTTTGTGGATGAGGTTGATTTAGATGGTTTATGTGATGATTAGTGATGTTTAGGACTTATTTATGAATGATCCTTCTCTAATTAGTTGATCTCTATGCTAGGTTTCAAGGAATTGTTGAATCTAGATGCTAGGCTTTTTCATGTCCGAAAGGTGTTCGATGAAATGCTTGAATGAACTTCTTAGAGGATTTTCATATCTTAGCCTAAGAGATTAGTTGTCTAAGGTGATTATTGGTAATGAGAACTTGAAATTAAAGCTTGCTTGATTCTTAATCACAAATGATAATTTGATCTTGATTAGGGATTAGTCAAAGGGATTAGTGCCAAGAGATTGGATTAGTCTAATGATTAATGTTCTTAGCCTAAGGATTAGCTTTGCTAAAAGGTGTTTGATGGATATTATTGCATGCTTGACTTATAATTTGCAAATGAGAATTGAATGATTGCTTGATTAGCATAGGAGTTATGAACATGAGAATGTGATTAGCTTAATTATGATCATTAGCCTTGTTTAGCAATGTTTGATTGATTGAAGCATCATTGATTGTCTCTAAACCATCTAGTCTCCATAGCCTCATCCTAGGACCCTCTTTTATCTTATTTGCTTCTTGTTTAGTGTTTTGATTTGTTTCTTTCTTGCTTTATTTCCTTTTTAGATTGTTTAGGTTGTTAGATAAACCCCTTTTATTTGATTTGCTTAGCTTGAGTAGTTTCTTGCATTCTTGATTGGTTGTTCTTCTTGCCTCCCTGGATTGATACCTTAAGTACTATAATAACATGAGTAGACTTGAGGAATTGAGCTAGAACCTATAAAAAAGTCTATCATCAACTTTGCACACATATTTTAAAAATAATAAATTTATTTTTAGTTATTAGTATTTTTTATTTGTTTTGTTTTCCATTACATCTTTCACCAATCATATATTTATATTTTCAATTATATATAAAAATTAAAGTAAAATACATTAATTATTGTCTAAAACATTAATTTTTTATAAACAAGTAAAGAAACTAAAATTTCAACGTTTAAAATACGGAGGAAGTATATTGGTTTTGTGATTTTTGTCACGAGTTTATCTTTCAACATAAAACAGAAATTTGATTAGTATAAACCGGTTGACCAGGTACGGTCTGATTCTAGTTTAAACACACCACTATTAATTATGGCTTTGAATAGTAACTGTGGTTATGGCGGATTGGTTCGCAAGTAGTGAAGATCACTTTTTTTTACCATTCACAATTTTTGATCAAGTCTGCTACGGATAGAAAATAATGAAAGAAGTTCATTTGTGGCCCAAATGCGAACCATTTTTATGAAGAAATAAATTTAGTGTGCAACCGACTGTGTCCATCCCAAAAATGAAAAGTTCTAATCGACAGTTAGTTTTGTTCACCTTGACCGCAATTACCATTCAAAATCTAATCATACATTTTTAAGACAAAAGGACTAGATAACAAATCGACAACAAACAAATAGCCGATTCTGTAGGAGCCTTTACAACATTTAAAAGTATGACTAATGAATTAGGTAATGATACTCGCGAAGCAAACAATAATACATTAAACATAGCTAACAGTTTATTGTCTTCCTGATTATCTATTTGCTCACCAACATTCAAATCAAATCATCTATGTAGAACATGAGAATAGACTTCTTATCAAATACAAGTAATATGCAACCAAATAGTTCTAGTGGTAAAGATAGGAGAAAAACATAAATCATGTCCTGAATTCGACTCGCATCAGTAACTAAATTGTTGTTGTTTGGTCAGACGAATATAAAACCATGTCTTAGATCTATTAAAAATCAGGAATCACATTAGTTGTTGATAGTGTTCTCTTTAAATATTATTTGAGTTTCGATTCAGATACTCCCAGTTTATCAAAAAAAGAAGAAGGTAAATCGCAAAAAATGGCAAAAAACATGCATTGTCACAAATATAGCAACAAAAAATAAAAAATCATAAAATAGCATTTACTAAAAGAATAAGACAAAATTAAACCTAAACTTAAACCCTTAAATATTACCCTAGACTCTAAATAATAAATTCTAACCCCTAAATACTAAACTATAACCCTAAATAATAAACCCTAACCTCTAAATAATAAACCCTAAATTATATAATGCTGTAAAAGTCTCTGTAATCAAAATAATGCTAAAGTTATCAATAATTTTTTTGGTGCTATATTTATGACAATATATGTTTTTGTGCTATTTTATGCATTTTTTCAAAAGAAAAATACAAATGCTTTTGATATATATCCCATAAAATGCCACTTAGTTCACCCAATAAGGTTGTTATATATTAACTAACAAACCGAAATAGGATAGGTCTAGTCTATATTATTCACCTTCAGAAATCGAAATGAACAAAAATAAGGAGAAGCTTGGATGTCATATTAATATACGTAAAGAATAGTAATGTATTTCAAACAGGAGAAGATGGAGACAATCAGTCTCACTGGGGAAGTGGGGTTTTAAGTCCATGTTAGCTATGTTTGTTGTTGCTCTTACAACTTCACTTTCAATTTACAACCCATCTATCTTTACACTTTACACTAATTTATTTATTATCCATGTCTTCATTATCAATAGCAACAACACAATTTTAAATAGTATCTACGTTTTTTACTAGTTTATATTTGATACCATATACATGTGATATCTGTTGTCCACATGCGTTAGTGTTGTGTTTAATATCGCATTTGTCATAACCAAATCTCATTGAGAATCTCTCTTAGACCGATTAATTTTACAGATACTGTATTGTGATATTTATATTAGTTATTACAAATAAAAAGAATGGATTTTTTTCTCTTTCTTTTCTCTCTTACTTTTTTTTTTCTTTCTTGTTAGACACCGACATGCATTTCTGCTTCCAACAATCCTCTCAGTTCACCATTTACGTGGATGTGAGAGGATCCGCCAAGTCTTTTTTCTTCTTTACCCTATGCTTTATCCGTGGCCTCCAATCTCGGAACGATAGTCGGTGACGGGTTCCACGTTTAAGACGATTATAGTGGTAGATCTGAGGCAATTAGTGTCGAAAGCTCTTGGCTGACCGTGTTTTTTGAGGACGGAGCAGGTGAAGCTTCTTTAAGGGCGGAGGGGGTCGGTCTCTCTTTTCATATCTCTCTTTCTGCATGCGTGCTCGGTTGTTGGTGGAAGCGGGTTTGGCATCTTGCGAGTTCGAGGTCGGATACAACGGCGGAAGTAGTTGGTGACGCGTGAAGGATCGACGGCTCCTAGTAAACTCAGAGGGTAGCATGAAAAGAGTTTTCCGGCATAGATCTGTTATCTCTCTCTTCTCAAGTTCCGATTCTCTTTCTCTGTCTCATTTTCGGTATAGTCTTCTCTGGTGGTTTGGGTTTTCGTTATGCAAATGGTGGCTATGTCTCCGACGACTTGTGACTGCGGCTTGGCGCGACTCAATTTTCTCTCTCGACGGTGGCTCGGTTATTGGAGACGACCGCGTATGGGTTAGGGTTTCGTTGTTGAGCCGTAATTTTAGGCTTCTGTTTATTGTGTTTTTGTAAAGTTATGCACATTTGAGTTTCACGATGAACTTTTTTTTTTGTAACCATTAAAAAAAAAATATTAAAGAATCCCCTTTGATAAAAAAATATTGCAAAAAAGATACATATAACCTTTGTTTTTTTTTTTTGACAAAAGTTTATATATTGAAATTTTTTTTGTGTTTTTTGATTTTTTGGGCCCAATCTTACAAATTAGTCTCTAATGGGCCCGATTTGAAGCCCAAAACCCTTAGCACATTACACAATTATCCACTTCACTCGAGGCTCAAAGGCCCAAGGGAAGAAACCCTAGAACTCTACCAATCGAAGACCTTGCCTCTGGAGCCGCCGCCGAAGCGCAGACACCGCCGGAGGAAGGAAGCCGACACGCTGACCGCCGAGAAACAGGACCATCTCGACGACCGAAACGCTGAAGCCGCCGCCGCCGAAGCGCAGACACGAATCCATCCAACGCCGCGCATGGAGAGAGCAGAGGAGAGGAGGAGAAATCTATCAATCTACATATAATTTAAAAAGATAGTAATCATATTTCACCCGAGGAAAATTTATAGAAAAATATATGTAGAAAAGTTCAATCTTGAACAAACATATCATGATTTAATAAAACAGAGGGGTCGGATCCGGGGATCAAGCCTTGGTTAAATTAATATCTTTTTTTGTTGTCAACATAAACTAGAAAGATACATTTATCTAGATTGGTGGCTCCATCCCAAATTAATACTTTGTTTATTAATGCCTAGGGTATACTACATTGTTGATCACTTTTATTGCATAACATTTTTTTTTGTCAAAGATGTAAATTATTTAGAATGAAACCATAAAATGATAAATAAAAGAAAAATGAAAACGTATATACTTGTGCAATCATTTTTTGGTTGTCAAAGAACTTTTCTTTGTTATATTGTCAACGCCCAAAAATCAATCTGAATAAGATTAGCTAAAAAATCGAGAACCAAACAGACGTGACATTGAAAAGGTCCAAGTTATCTGATTATGAAAACATAAACATAGTTATATTGTTTAGATTGGACAGCTATCATGCTTGGTAATTAGTAATTCTACCCTAATTAAATCATTATGGAATACTCAACAGTCAAATTTTCAATCGTACAATATATTTTTAAACTAAAAGAATTTGATATAATGAAAACAAACCAAGGATGAGTGAAGTGAGCTAAATAATTTGATAATTATAATTAAGAAGGGACAATGGGTAATTAAGGGCTAAGGTAAGAGTGGATAATTAAAGAAAGTAAAAAAAAATAACAATCAAATAATTAAAGGACTGTTCTCTCTCTCTCTCTCTCTCTCTCTCTCTCTCTCTCTCTCTCTGTGCTCGTACGTTCTTCTTCTTCCTCAATCGATGTAATTCGGCATTTTTGATTTCGACAAAGAAAAAATGATTTTCATGTGAGCTTCCTCTTCTTTGAAAAATCGTTACGATTTATTCTCATTGTGCGAAACGAAACTACGAATCCATTCTTTGTTTTCTGCCCTAGGATTCTCTGATCCAATCTCTTTTCGTTATCCTCGTCTCTGCTGAATTTCCAGAAGCGGAGCTTTGAATGAATTGGTTACTGGTGGTGTTACTCTGAAGGATAGATGGATTCTGATTTGAAACTGGTTTTCCGGCGGCGGCGTTTGGAGATTTTGAGTTAGAAGCAAGGCGGAGGGATTTCTTAGGTATCTACACCTTCCACGAGGTGTGTATTTATGTTCTTCTTCAAATGTAGATTATTTTGCAGTATATTTGGGAATTGGATGGAGTTGTAATTTGGTGAAAATTGTGGAGATTCTTAGTGTATAGACTCGTCCAATCGTAGTTTTAAACTTACACAAGGTTTCTTCTACTTCTAGGAAACCAAAGTCTGAAGATAAAGGGAGAGTGATTATGCAGATGTTGAAGGCCTTCCTTCCTGGAACGCAGGAGCAAACATTATCTTCCTCGCAGTCCAGGTAAGCAAACTTTCTATATTTGAAAACTACTTTTCCTTTGATACAATCACAACTCATTGCCTAAATATGTGCAGGGAAGTCGATTCAAAAATCGAAATGGACGATCAAGAAGACAAGGAAATGGCTACGGTTGCTCAGCTCATAGAGCATCTTCACACCAAAACATCTTCTCCACAAGACAAAGAACTCACAACAGCTCGTCTACTTGGTATTGCAAAAGGCAGAAGAGAGGCAAGAAGGCTGATTGGTTCGTATGCCCAAGCAATGCCTTTATTCATTTCCATCCTTAGAAATGGGACGACTTTAGCCAAAGCAAACGTCGCTTCAATCCTTTGTGTTTTATGTAAAGATAAAGACTTGCGACTTAAAGTGCTTCTAGGAGGATGCATCCCACCATTACTCTCGGTTTTGAAGTCTGGAACCATTGATACTAGGAAAGCAGCGGCGGAAGCTATATATGAGGTTTCTTCTGCTGGAATTTCAAATGATCATATTGGCATGAAAATATTTATCACAGAAGGTGTGGTTCCAACTTTGTGGGATCAACTTAGTCTGAAAGGGAAGCAGGATAACGTGGTTGAAGGGTACGTTACTGGAGCTTTGAGGAATCTTTGTGGCGTTGATGAGGGTTATTGGAAAGTGACACTAGAGGGTGGTGGTGTAGACATACTTGTGTCTTTTTTATCATCTGATGATACTAATTCTCAAGCAAATGCTGCTTCTCTGTTGGCTCGTCTAGCACTGTCCTTTTGTGATTGCATCCGGAAAATATTAGATTCTGGAGTTGTCAAGTCTCTGATACAGCTCTTGGAACTGAAACATGATATCAATGTCCGTGCTAGTGCAGCAGATGCTTTGGAAGCTCTTACATCAAGATCCGATGAAGCTAAGAAATGTGTTAAAGATGCAGGAGGTGTTCATGCTCTCATTGGAGCCATTGTTGCTCCATCGAAAGAGTGTATGCAGGGAAAATATGGACAGTCTCTACAAGAACATGCAACTGGAGCTTTGGCAAATGTGTTTGGTGGGATGCGCCATTTGATTATATACCTTGGAGATGTATCACAATCCCCTCGGCTGACGGAACCAATTGGTGATGTAATTGGAGCCCTTGCCTATGCTCTAATGATTTTCAGACAGCCAGAAAACCCAGAGAAAATATTTGATCCAAGAGTGATAGAGAGCATTTTGGTAAATTCACTAAAGCCTCGTGTGATAGAGAGCATTTTGGTAAATTCACTAAAGCCTCGTGACACAAAATTAATCCAAGAGCGAATCTTGGAGGCTATGGCCAGCTTGTACGGAAACAGTAGTCTATCGTGTTACCTAGATGATGCAGAAGCTAAGAGAGTCCTAATAGCTCTCATAACTATGGATTCATCTGATGTACGAGAGCATCTAATAGCTTGTTTGTCTCGCTTATGCCATGACAAGGTTGGAATGTGGGAGGCAGTTGGAAAGAGAGAAGGAATCCAATTATTCATATCATTTCTAGGTTTGTCTAGTGAGCAACACCAAGAGCATGCTGTTGAAATGTTGGATATTTTGACGGCTCAGGTCGATGATAGTAAATGGGCTATAACTGCAGCTGGGGGGATTCCACCACTTGTCCAGTTGCTCGAGACTGGATCTCAAAAGGCCAAGGAAGATGCTGCCCAAATCCTCTGGAATTTGTGCTGTCACAGTGAGGAAATCCGCGATTGTGTTGAAAGAGCTGGTGGTATTCCAGCATTCTTGTGGCTACTGAAGACCGGTGGACCGAAATCCCAGGAAACATCTGCAAAGACACTTGTGAAGCTTGTTTGTACAGCTGATGCTGCCACTATTAATCAATTGTTGGCTTTACTTACGGGAGATAATCCTACTTCCAAGGTTCATGTAATACAAGTATTGGGTCATGTGCTCTCAAAATCTTCACAAGAGGATCTTATTCATAAAGGATGTGCCGCTAATAAAGGACTGAGATCTCTTGTCCAGTCCCTGACATCTTCCAGGGAAGAAACAAAGGAGCATATAGCTTCTGTTTTAGCTGATCTATTCAGCTCAAGACAAGATATCTGTGATCATCTTGCGACTGATGACATTATTAATCCCTGGATCAAGCTCCTTACAAGCAACAATCAGAATGTGGCTAAACAGGTGGCTAGGGCTTTGGACGCACTGTCCCGCACGGGTAAGAAAAATTCCAACAAAAAGAAGCCTTACATCGCAGAAGGTGATTTTAACTCACTCATAAAATTGGCTAAGGACTCTTCCATAGAGTCTGCAGAAAATGCAGTTTCTGCTCTGGCAAATCTTCTCTCTGATCCGGATATCGCTGCAGAAGCATTAGCTGAAGATGTTGTTTCAGCTTTCACAAGAATCTTGGCTGATGGATCTTCAGAGGGTAAGAGAAATGCATCACGGGCACTTCATCAGTTACTTCAGAACTTTCCAGTTTGTGATGTGCTAAAGGGAAGTGCTCAGTGCCGTTTTGCTATACTTTCACTCGTTGATTCTCTAAAATTAAAAGATATGGATAGTTCAGATGCTTTCAACGTATTAGAAGTAGTTGCACTCTTGGCAAGGACTAAGATTGGGGTGAATTTCTCTTACCCTCCATGGATTGCCCTTACCGAAGTGCCATCAAGCGTGGAGACCCTTGTGCAATGCCTTGCTGAAGGCCCTACTCGTATGCAAGATAAGGCAATAGAAATATTGTCCAGGCTTTGCTCTGATCAACAATTTCTACTCAGTGAACATATTGTTTCAAGACTCAAGTCAGTAGGGGTTTTAGCTGATAGAATAGTAAATGCATCCAGCTTAGAAGTGAGAGTTGGGGGGACAGCGCTGCTCTTATGTGCTGCAAAAGAAAAGAAGCAGCTGATCACAGAGGCACTTGATCAGTCTGGTTTCTCAAAAATCTTGTTACATGCCCTAGTAGATATGATAAAGCACAATTCTAAATGCTTTTCTATAGAAACTGAAGTCCTGACACCTAAAGGTTTTATGGAAAAAAATGTTTTCCAGGATACAGGTGGTTTTTATTTTCCTGATCCAGCTAAAATCTTGGGTGGTACAGTCGCATTGTGGCTGCTATGTATACTCACTTCCATTGATGCTAAGTCAAAGCTCATTGTCGTGGAAGCTGGCGGACTTGAGGTGCTCTTTGGGAAGCTTGCTAGGTATACTTCCAGTCCTCAGGTAAATGTTTCTGTTTCGGAAATAATTTTTTTTTTATTGTTCCACATGTTAATTAGTCATGGGTATGCCTTCGTTGGCAATGAAATAAATTAGCCAACTTCTGAGTTGAGTTGGACAAAACTTGTGGATCGGGTTTTGGCCGTTATGGCCTTCTGTTAGTTCAGAGGTTCTGTTACAGACTTACAGTCATATTTCACAAGTTTATTTGTCAAGCACGAATTGCGCATCTTGGCGTTGAATCACACTGCTCTTAATTTCTCTTAGCTTTGACTTGATTCTTAGTTTTTTTTTTTGTGTGGCAAAGATGGCTTGTACGAATTAACCCCTTTAAAAGTAATCTTGAGCTAAATTGTTTTACCAGGCTGAATTTGAGGATACAGAAGGCATTTGGATTAGCGCTCTTCTCCTGGCTATCATGTTCCAGGATGATAACGTGTCATTGTCTTCAACAACGATGCGGATCATTCCAACACTTGCACTTTTGCTACGATCTGATGAACTGATAGACCGGTATTTCGCTGCCCACGCAATGGCTAGTCTTGTTTGTACTAGGAACAGAGGAATAAATCTGACAATTGCAAACTCAGGTGCTGTTTCTGGGATAATAAACCTTATTGGCTATGTGGAGTCAGAGATTCCGAACTTGGTTGCTTTGGCAAATGAGTTTTCTCTGGTGAAAGAGCCTGATCAAGTCATTCTTCTACACCTTTTTGAAATTGAAGATGTCAGGCTTGGCTCCACCGCGCGAAAATCAATCCCGCTGCTTGTAGATCTCTTAAGGCCAATTCCAGATAGGCCAGGAGCCCCTCAATTTGCCATTCAAATCCTGATTCGCATTGCTGATGGAAGTGACACAAATAAATTAGTATTGGCTGAAGCTGGTGCTGTGGAAGCTTTAACTAAATACCTTTCTCTAAGCCCTCAAGATTCAATGGAGCGCACCATATCTGAATTGCTTAGAGTATTATTTAGCAACCACGAGCTTCGACAAAACGAAGTAGCACTTAGTTCCTTGAATCAGCTTATAGCAGTACTTCGTCTGGGGTCAAGAAAAGCAAGATACAGCGCCGCTGGGGCACTGAATGAACTCTTTGATGCTGAAAACATCAGAAATTCTGAAATAGCCCACCAGGCTGCTCAACCATTGATGGACATGCTCGGTACTGTATCAGAGACTGAGCAAGAGGTAGCTCTCTCTGCATTGATTAAACTAAGTTCAGGAAATACTTCAAATACAGCTTTTCTGATTGACGTGGAAGGAAATCTGCTCGAAAATGTGAGCAAAATCTTATCATCTGCTTCTGCTTCGGAGGAGTTAAAGGTAAATGCTGCCAAACTTTGTTCTGTTGTTTTCTCAAATGAAAACGTCAGAACAAGTTCATCCGCTTCTGGATGCATGAGGCCCCTGATGACACTTATGCAGTCTGAAAGAAATGCAGCAGTTGAAGCAGCAGTTTGTGCTATTACGATATTATTGGATGACGAGCAACAGTTAGAACTCGCGGCAGCTCATGGCATTCAGGAGCTTCTTGTTGGCTTGATTTCCGGAACAAATTACAGGATTATTGAGGATAGCTTAGCAGCTCTCATTATGTTGGGGAAAGACAGAGTACCACGGAAGTTGGACATGGTGGAAGCTGGAATAATTGATCGATGTCTTGAGCTACTACCTGGAGCCTCAAGCTCGTTATGTTCCTCTGTTGCAGAGCTGTTTCGAATTTTAACAAATAGTGGAGTAATCGCGAGAAGACCAGATGTTACAAAAACTGTAGAACCTCTTTTCATGGTCTTGCTCCGATCAGACTTGACCTTATGGGGGCAACATAGTGCCCTACAAGCACTTGTCAACATTTTGGAAAAACAGCAAAGCCTAGAAGCTTTTAGTTTTACACCCAGTGAAGCTATCGTGCCTCTGATTTCATTTTTGGAGTCTTCATCTCAAGCTATCCAGCAGCTTGGAGCAGAACTTCTGAGCCATTTTCTTACAATGGAAGATTTCCAGCAAGACATCACAACACAGAGTGCTGTTGTTCCTCTTGTTCGGCTTGCTGGAATTGGAATACTGAGCCTCCAGGAAACTGCATTAAAGGCACTGGAGAAGATATCTGCTAGCTGGCCTAAGGCTGTTCTTGATGCTGGAGGTATTTTCGAACTATCCAAGGTTATTCTTCAGGAAGATCCTCAGCCACCTCTTGAGCTGTGGGAGTCAGCTGCTTTTGTTCTCTCCAATGTTCTGCAGTATAATACAGAATGCTTTTTCAGAGTCGAACTACCAGTTTTAGTGAAGTTATTGTTCTCGACAATTGAAAGCACAGTGAAGCTGGCTCTTAAAGCATTGATGATTCATGAGAAGAATGATGCTTCAAGCACCGTACAAATGGCTGAGCTTGGCGCAGTCGATGCATTACTAGACCTCCTGAGATCTCATCAATGCGAGGAAGAATCGGGAAGCTTACTTGAAGTAATATTTAACAACCCGAGAGTAAGAGAGTTAAAGTTGTGCAAATATGCGATAGCACCACTCTCTCAATATCTGTTGGACCCTCAAACAAGATCAGACCCTGGTAGACTTCTTGCTGCTCTAGCACTTGGTGACCTTTCTCAACATGAAGGGCTTTCTAGATCCAGTGGTTCTGTTTCTGCTTGTCGGGCACTCATTGGCGTGCTAGAAGAACAACCGACAGAAGAAATGAAAGTGGTGGCCATCTGTGCGTTGCAGAATTTTGTTATGAATAGTAGAACGAATAGGCGAGCAGTTGCAGAGGCTGGTGGGGTATTGTTAATTCAGGAGCTATTGCTTTCTTGCAATGCAGAAGTTTCTGGGCAGGCTGCACTGATGGTCAAGTTTTTGTTCTCCAACCACACACTACAAGAATATGTCTCGAACGAGCTTATAAGATCCTTAACAGGTGGGCCTTTGTCCAGATATTTTCTTATATTTCTGATGATTTCTTTGCTCTTACATTCAACTGTTTTTGAGCAGCTGCACTTGAGAGAGGCTTGTGGTCTACGTCAACAATAAACATCGAAGTTCTGAGCCACTTCGCTTATCACCAATTGGTTTTAGATTGGAAGCCCACAGAATTGAATATGGTATCAGAGTCAGATTCATGCAATCCAAACCGAGTGCTAATGTTTCTGCATGGCCTTTGTTCCAGATTTTTTATTATATTCTGATGATTTCTTTGCTCTTACCTTCAACTGTTTTGGAGCAGCTGCACTTGAGAGAGGCTTATGGTCTACATCAACAATAAACATCGAGGTTTTGAGAACCTTAAATGTAATATTCTCCAACTTTCCTAAGCTCCGTGCCTCGGAAGCTGCTACTTTCTGCATCCCTCATTTAGTAGGAGCCCTCAAATCAGGTGTTGAAGATGTCCAAGGATTAGTACTGGATATTCTCTACTTGCTAAAACACTCATGGACAAATATGGCTATAGATGTTGCAAAGTCTCAAGCCATGATTGCAGCTGAAGCAATTCCTATCCTGCAAATGCTGATGAAAACTTGTCCTCCTAGGTTCCATGACAAGGCAGACAGCTTATTGCATTGCTTACCAGGTTGCTTAACAGTGAACGTCATGCGTGCCAACTAACTTAAAGCAGTCCATGGCAACCACAAACGCTTTTTGTCAATTAACAATAGGAAACTGCCCTCCACGGCAAACTAAGGTCAACCTTATTCTTCGCTCTGTGTTCTACCATTGCCAATAACATTTTGTTTGTGTATAATGAGTTTTGCCTCGTTTTCTCTCTAGGTTGTGAGCAATAGAACATCTCCTGAATGGAAAGAAGGCTTTACTTGGGCATTTGATGTTCCCCCCAAAGGACAAAAGCTTCACATCATATGCAAAAGCAAAAGCACATTCGGAAAGGTAACATTGTAACAGTGGGTCACACAGTCCAAATTGTAGAGCTGGAATTTGATAACACATTCTTGTCTGCAGACAACTCTAGGTCGTGTCACTATCCAAATCGACAAAGTCGTGACAGAAGGAGCCTACAACGGATCTTTAAGCTTGAATCATGAGAATAGCAAAGATGCTTCTTCCAGGTCACTCGACATTGAGATTGCATGGTCCAATAGGACAACAGATGATACTCTTTGAGAAAAGAAAAACAATGCACTTAGTCTAAGGGAAGCTTTATATATCTGTCTAAGGCTCTTCCCAATGGCTGGATTGGATTGTGGTAGTAGAAGAACGAAAGAAAAGTCTGCAGCAGATGTATAGCAATACATGTATATGGGTAATGATGAGTAATGGTGTGTGGTAAGGAACGTTGAAGCAAAGAGTTCCTACGTAGCAAGAAACAAAGTCTTCTTGTATAGTTTTTTTTTCAATTGTCTTCGATGCTATGTATTAACAGTTTGTTTTCTGAAACTCTTTCGCTCGGGGATCTATTAAGCAGCACGAAGTGCTCTGATTCCTGTAGCGATATTTAAAAGTTATATTACCAGTATTTTGCCTGATTTCATTACTCGTTTGGATGTCGTTTCGAATCGTGTCGGAGATTTGATAGGAGTCCTGTAAAGTATCTCTTCTTCTACCACCTCAAAAGGCAGCCTGATCAGTTCATCTATGTTGGTAGAATATTATAATATTAGGGCTGGCCAAAATATCCGGACCCGAAGATCCTATCTGAACTCGACCCGAAAAAGTAGTACCGAACCGAAACTCTTTGGTAACAAAGAGATGATGAGAGATTAACAAGGTGAAATCGAAACTCTTTCATAGGTAACTAAAAAAAGGCAAGCTTTTGGTCGCAACCGCCATAAAAACATCACCGAGCTTAAAACATTGTCTTGTTGAGTTGAAAACCAAATTACATAAAGCTACTACGGTTTTACTTTGCTGCAGCAACCAAGGCAGACCGGGCATGTGTGAAAGTAGAAATGATAGCTCCAAGCTGTAGTTTGTCGTTGCATCCAAAACTCAATCTGTACCTACAAACCCATAAAACAGACTAGAAATCAAAAACCAAAAGCTAAAACTCTCTCTACTCCGGGTGTTGCATTCACAGTTCAAACAATTAACAAAGTTAATAAAGCAAAATATACTAACTCGATGTCTGCTAGATCGTTTATCAGTTGAACTCTGACATGTGAAGGCATCTTGATCTTAAAAACAAACCTGATGAATAAACAAAAGTTAGTTAGTTCACACAGACGCATGGCTAACATAGCAGTAGAATCAGCAACCAAGTATGTTACTCACATGGTAACCTCTCTGACGATATCAACAATGGCAAGTCCTTTCCTCGTCTTCATTTCTGATATTTCTGCAGAGAGTGACAAGTAAGTACCATGGAATCAATAAATTAGTAAAGAAACTAAAAATATTGATGATGGTTCAATACTTTGGTAGCTTTCAGCAAATGGTTCATTTAGAAGCCAATGAGATATCTGCTCAATGTCCTTTGGCAATGGGTTTCCTGTGCAGAGGTAAACCTCTTCCTCTGTTATTTTCTCTGACGCCATATGCGTTGACTGCCCACATCCATAAAACATGTTAGAATTTGTTACAGATCCATTCATAGTGATTGAAAAGTTAGGAGACAGAGAAGGGAAATATTTACAAAACCTGCAAAATGTTCATGGCTTTTCTCATGTCTCCATTGCTCAGTCGTACAAGAGCTGCCAAACCACTCTCACTCACATCAAGCCTACTCCAATTATGAAAAACCAAAGTAATAAACAAAGAGTAAGGGTGGAGATAACAAAGAAGTTTATGAAAGATTAGGACAAGTTTTATTCTCACCCTTCAGCTTCTATGACATGTTTAAGACGTTGACTGACATGAATAGGATCAAGAGGGGCAAATCTAAATCGGGTACATCTGGACTGTAAAGCTGGGATGATCTTATTGACATGGTTTCCGATGAGGGCAAACCTAGTACTCTTTGTGTATTTCTCAATCACTAGCCAAATATTAAGAAAAAAGAAGCATGCTAATCATGTTAGTGCCCTACTTAAACAGAAAAAAAAAAAGAGAACCGAGAGAGCTACGAAGAATATAATGTTTTACCTCTACGCAGGGCAAACTGAGCATCTTTTGTCATGGCATCTGCTTCATCTAGCAGAACCAACTTTACCGAAGATTTTCCTCTGCAATCATGAATTTTCGATTTTTTAGTATCAACATCAAAGGATATCTTATTCTTCTACTTAACATGATACACAACAATCTAAGCAGCTATATTTAAACATAGCGCATACTATCACAATGCATTCCATATATTGAATAATAAAACCCAGTTGACGTATCCAAATGATTTGATAGGAAAATGGAATCATGATAGGAAACTCACAATGAGAAGCTCTGCGTGCTAGCGAAATCTTGAATTTGCTGCCTTACAACATCAATACCTCTATCATCTGAGGCGTTGAGTTCAAGAATCATATTACGGTACTTGGGTCCATACAGTTTCCGGGCAACGGCTAGAATGGTCGATGTTTTTCCTGTACCGGGAGGACCATACAACAGAAGATGAGGCAATTTGTTCTCGTTGGTCAGCCTATCAACTGTTCACAAAAAAAACCACAAAAACCAAAACAAAAGCTTCAGTGAGCAAAGAAACTGGCATAGACAAATATGAACTCGTTAGAATATAGCAACACAAAGCCTTAGCTTTTCAATCAGAAGCAATCCATTTCTCTTTCAAATATGTACGTAATTAAAAAAAGACCCAATTTTTAATCCACAATCTTCTAGGGTTTCCAGAAATCACTCCACAACGAAACAGAAACTGTGAATTTTATACTAAATCCCTAAATTTGGAGAAGAAACCCTAGGTGATGAAATTAGAAGGAGAGAGTGTGAGTGTAAGTTCAATTACTCGTATCAACAATGTCACGATGTGCTGCAACGTCATCTAGCGATTGAGGTCGGTATTTCTCGACCCAAGGAGTCGCCTTGCTCTGCGACGGACCACTAAAACCGGCGATGTCTTTCCCCTTGTTACTCGATTTGCGAGGCAGATTCTCGTCTACGTCAATGTCCATCGCAGATGTTGTCTCAGCCATCTTCTCCGCCACTAAAGTAAATTGCTTCAGAATCTGTCACTCAACCCTACTTTCACTCTTTCTCTCCGGCTGATGGCGCCAAGCTCTAGTTTTTGAGGTTTCCTCCCGCCGGTGTCTACTGGGGTCGTCTACTCTCACTGTACAATTCCACTTTTAGCCTCGAGAAATCAAGGTTCTACTGGGGCTATTTTGGTAAAGTTATAATTTACTTTAAACTTCCAGTTCTAATTGGTGACCACTAAAATAAACTAAAAGAACGTAAAAAAAATGGACAAAATGTCATTTGAGGAATTGAATTAACAAAAAAAATAGGAATGTAGAGGAATTATCAAAGGAATTTTTGTTCCTCATTAAATTAGTAGGGGAACTTTTTTGTTCTTTCATTCCTTAAACATGAGGAAAAATAAAAAATATTGTGGGACTCATATGTCTGAATTTTGACAAAAAATTCCTCTTAATTGGTAAAAATTTTGAGGAATTAAAAATTCATCATAATTCTTTTCCTAAACTATGGTCACCAATTGGAGCCTCCGTCTTTTTCCTTGATTACATTTTCTTTTTAATCTTAATTATATATTCACACAGGTAAATATTCCACTTTTGCTGGAACTCAAATGCATTTTGCCCTTCAAGATTTAAAACTTTTATAAATTAATACTGTCAAAATTATGATATTATAATATTTTATTAATATAATTAATATGATTTGTTCGCATCATGTGCGAACACAAACTTTAATAAATAATTTTTTAAAAATCATCAATTCAATATTAATTATAATTTAACAATATAAACATTATTATATTTAATTTTTCATTTAGACATTTTATAGTATATATATATATATATATATATATATATTTAAAATTAATATCAACAAAATAAATTATTATCTAAATTATATATATAAATATCTAAATTTATTATGTAAACATATGTTTATATTAATTATAATAAATTATAATTATATGTATATTAATTATATAATTATCATTTATATTTATCCAAATTCGAAAACTATATAAATAATATGATTTTGTTATATAAATATTATTATTTACAACAATCATATTTATTAATAATTAATTCTATAACTTAAAAAATATTTTTGTATTTATCATTTTTTGGGTTAGATTGTACTTATCTCTAAAATAAAATAAAATAAAATTATCAATATTGGATAAGGCTAACATAATAATTCACTTAATTTCATTAGTGATAAATTAGTAATAAACCATTTTGATAGTGAATATAAAATCAAAATCACTTTCCAATTAATATAAAGATAAAATATTACTTTGTGACAAGATAAAATATTACTTTATCACAAAAGTATTTGAATCGAAAATTTAATTTGAAATTTAAAGATCTTATTAATTTAGCAAGATGCGAATTTTATAGAGGTTATACTGTATATGATTACATCTAATAACATACATAAGGGATATATATTGACAAAAAGAATCCTTGTTTATATGAAACAGCATAACCAAAAACCTCAATAACATTTTATTTCATCACTAAAAACTCTTCTCTATGTCAAAACTCTCCATCTTTCTTGTTCTTAAGCTTTCCTATCAAACCAAAACCTCCTGGATATGCCTCCTCCGACAAATCCCATCCATCGTCTTCATCCACACTGTTTACACAAAAGGGTAACAAGGAAGAAGAAGATGAAGAAACTGAATTATGGATTTGATGATACTGGAGAAACAAGAACAAGAAAGAAATGCCAAAAAAGGTTCAGAACTTGAGAAGCTTGCCACAGTCTGAAGGAATCCATCCAATCCTCTGCTTCTCATTGTCGTAGATCACCATTATCCCTTGGAATGAGATGTCTATCACACACACACATAGCCATAAGATATTGTTGTCACAGTCTAAAGAAACTTATCATATCTATTTACTTACCTCCAATGATATTGTATTTGTCAAGCCCGATTTCAGTTCCGTTTAGAATACCCAAACAAACGTTTCCCTTCTCCTGAAATAAACCAAAACGAAGAAACAAACTATCAGCAAGGCCGGCCATGAGATTTAGAGGGCCATAGGTCAATACCAATATTTCATTTAGCTATGCCCAGGGCCGGCCCTGACTATCAGCCATGGATTTTTAAGGAGATTTATATAGTCAGTAAAAACTTGACTCACAGTGATAATGAGATACGACTCAGGTGGAACCTGAAACAGCTGACCATTCTTTTGACTCCCAAATCGTAAAGTAATCGTCTTGAAGTATTTCTTCACATCATAAACTGATTTCAAAGGTTTCTTGTCTTTCCAACACACCGGTAAGCTTTTATCTTCGTTTGTCTCCACCAAAGTCTTCCCCTTCAAGTCTTTTCTTATCTACAACAGATACCAAATTAGTCGTAAAGACGTGGTTAAACAAACAACAGAGAATGATCTGTCTCTTACAAGATTGAGAATGGCTTGGTATGCTTCAGCATTGAAGTAAGTGTACGAGCTTCCACTATCGAATATGAAGTTAATGTCTTTAACACCTGTGGTCTTGTCGTTAAAGAGAAGCTCTGCCGGTCCAGTCATGTAGTGTTTACTAAAGAAAACAGTACCATGAGTTTCAATTTTGGAATTATGGAAGATTTAAGTGAGGAAGAAGATGATGGATGCTCACCTAGGTGAATTACTAGCCAATGAAGTCCATGTAACTCCAGAAGAAGGAACAAGTTCATTTCCAATAGAGAGAAAGCCTTTACCATTATGACTTAAGCAATGCACAATCACATTCTTAGTTACCCCTAAGGAACTAAGCTGTGATGAGATGCTTACTTTGCCTCTACCAAGACCAAGGATTCCCGCTGTTGGAGGTGGAGGGTGTGGACCAGGGTTCTGTTGATCATACCCACATCTACAAAAAATAATTCATTCATGAATCACCAACTTTTACAGCCCATGAACTCAGTGTGAAAAAACTAACCCAAATGTCAAATGGGGATGCATAGTAGAGCCATTTTCTAGTCTCAGAGGGAACTCATCAGTAACAAGAGCACCAACAGACGATGCATGATCTGAATATGCAATTTCATAGTCACACTGATCTTCAGGGTCATCACAAGGTCTGCTCTGAGGAAGGTCTAGACCAGAACACAAGAGGTGTGAACAAGGTAAAGTGTTGCTATTGGGCTTGTACTGACTATCAAGAGGCTGCAAAGAAAGAGATAGAACATAAGACCTCTCCTTATTATGTTACATACTAAAAGCAAATCAAAGCTTATACCTTTGTGCAACCGTTGCAAGGTGCATCACATTGAACCCAAGTGAGATCACTGCCAGTGTCAATGTCTAAGTCAAAGAGCTTAGGTGGGTTTCCGATGTTAAGCAACACATAGTAGTACCTGAAAAAGATGAAGTCTTTAGACTCAAGCAATCAAATTGGGTCTTTTCAATTGAAGGGTATATAGGAATCAACATTGCCAAAGATCTGAAATTTGAAATCAGAATCAAGAAGCCACAAAGTATCCACACGAATTCAAAATCCAGACAATCAGTATCTAGAAGATCAAACTAACAAATGGGTCACTAGAAAGTACCGAAAGAGATGAACTTTCGTAGAGAGATTGAACTTACCCAAGAGGATAAACGTTACCGGAGACTGGAAACACGACGGAGGAGCCAAGTCGATGATTCTGTAACTTCACCTGTCCCTTGGACGAGTCTTTGGCAGCTTGTAAAGGTTGAAAGCCAGAACAGAGGAGGAAGAAGAAGAAGTAAACCCCTGGGAACAGGTTTCTTGTCTCCCTTTTCGGATTCATCATTTCCTTTTCCCCAAGAAAGCGAAACCAAATCCCAAGAAGGTTTCTTTTTTAGGAGTGACAACAAAAAGGAGGCTACTTTACGAATTCCTGCTGCTTCTTAATTGTATCTCACTCAATTTCTTGCAAGTTGCTGCAGAGTTTGTGTTGAGTTCCCGTAGATATTTGATTGAGAAAGTTGGACTTTGGCTAGAATGCTCAAAGCTCAACGCGCAACGCACACTGAGGCGTCTAAGATCACGCGCGAAATTAAAAGGCCGAAAGCTTTTTTCAGGTGTATGTAATTGGCCCATTAGCTCGGCCCATAAAGTCTACAGTGTGTTTTTCCTTGTCAAATTTGGATGACAATAAAAACAAATCATTATCTTTTTACAAGGTAATTCCCCCCCCCCCCCCCCACAAAATTTGAATAATTTATTACAATAAAAATGTTATATGGTGAATGTTCATACTAAAGAGAGCAAAATGAACAGAAAATAAAGAGAGCAAAATGAAATAAAAATAAAAGAGAGCAAAATGAACAGAAAATAAGAAGCTCTACCTTTTCATGTCTTCATTTTATTAAAAATCTGAAAATTTTCATATTTTCTAAATTTAGATATACTATAATGAGATTTTTAGATTGTTAATCCGAAAGACTCCAAAACTTGTTTTCTAACAATGCAATCACCACATAATTTTGTTTCCGTATTTGTCTTTATTCACATAATATCTTAATTTTTTTTATCGGTTATCTATCATTCAACTATATCAACTAAAGCACGATTAATTCTAAAATTCTCTTTGGACAAATGACCTAAAAATAAATGAATTCGGTTGTATACCACAAACTGGGATGTTACATTTAATACATGCAAAGAGATTGGCAAGAAAAGAATGGCTAGAATATCTGGAGAGAATGTGGGCAATGCGATGCAAGGTTTCCCTTCAAACCTACACGAGCTATAGGAGAAGCAAAAGGAAGAAGATCAGTGGTTAAAATCAGAACTTGAGCTTCAAGATCGATCGATTATGATATGGCAAACTATTGGATCGGCTTTGAAAATAATAGAATTTTGTTTTACATATGATCTATTGTGGTATTCTGTAAAATTTACAACTGAAAATACATCAAATAGATCATATGTAATATTATAACTGATAAACCGTCACGCAGTTTTGTCTTAGAAGTTAGAACACAATGACAACACTTTAGACCTCAAAACTAAGAGTACGTAATATTTATTATATGTATAGTGAGATAACGCTATTTGTTGCCATTGTGAAGCAATATGGCAACATAAAATGAAGAGAATCTGTGTATGTGTTAGGCATGATCTATGTGTATGTTAATAATTTTGTAAAGTCAAACCTCCATTTACATATTTACTTATTTACTTGGTCAATCACAATTGATTTTTATGTTGACCCATTCGGACCGAAACTGACAAGAAAGTGACCAATCGGAAATGGCCAAGTGTATTTTTTTTAAAAAGATAAATCAATTAGAAATAACTAGAAATAATGAAATATTAATGGTTTTCTTTGAAGTAGACAATTTTGTCGAGTCCTCATTAACATATACTAATTGATTAAGTAAGTAAATAATGAAATATTAATTACCTTTATAATGGTCAAAAGTCAATGCAAATCCATCCTTTTAAAGTAAGAGTCAATGCAAATCCATCCTTTCAAAGTTAGTAAAATAAAACCAATTATTTGTGTATCCAATCAAAACTTGACACGTGTATTTGTGACCATTTAGAAACCAACATTTTCGTGTAATTTTCACTAATGACTAGAGCTGTATATAGTTATATATATCGTGTCGCTCAGTTCTTCCTCTGAGACACAACACAACAAGAATATTCAGACAAACGGTTGGTACAGAAGAGAGAGCGATCATGGCGTTTAAGGGTTTCGCGTTGTTTTCGATCCTTTTGTTATCTTTGTTCGCTTCGTCTATAAGAAGTGAACAGACGGAGACGAAGGAGTTCGTGTTGACTCTGGATCACTCTAACTTCACTGAAACCATCAACAAGCATGACTTCATCGTCGTCGAATTCTACGCCCCTTGGTAATCTTAACTTCTTCTTTTTTTACTTTACTATCATCAAGTCCGTTTGTTCAATGTCTTAACCTAGAGATTTCTGTTGACAAAGATCCTGTCTTGAATGTTGTAAAAATTGTATATAGCTGATCGGTTTCCATTAGCATATGTCTTTTTGTTGCACTTATGTGTTTTTGATTGATTCAGTCTATATGGATTAGGTGTTCCGACCCGACCTTAGTGTTGTAATTAACCGAATAAATCCTAGAATAAAAAAAAAAGACTTTGCAAAGAAAAAAACAATATTGAATCAAATATTCTTTGTTTTAGAATTTTTATATTATTGTGAATGTATCGATTACAAACTTTTATACCTTTTTATATGAGTTCTAAAACCCGATTCAATATATAACAGAAAACCAAACGAAATCGTTTAATCCACTAGTCATAAGAAAATCCAAAACCGCCTCAAGAAAGACCCATTGTCAATATGTATCTTTAGATCCCTAAATTTTATATAGCTAATATATACATATATGTAAGTGTTACGACTCTCAAATTATATAAAAATATATATTAAGATTATACTAAAATGTTATATATAGCCTCCAGATCATATCTTGCATATAGCTAATCAGTTTCCAATAGCATCTGTTTTTTTGTGTGTGTAGAAATTGTGGATTTTGATTGATTCTGTCTATTCGATCCATATGGATTGTGTTCCCACCGGACCTTAGAGTTCAAACTTGTTAGGATAATAATTTAAGGACAATGATGCTTGATTAATTTTTGTCTGTAATTGATGCATGAAAACATATGATCTTAAGATCTTAACATATGTTTTACTATTCTTTCAGGTGTGGCCACTGCAAAAGCCTTGCTCCTGAGGTGATAATATTCTCTTAAATCAGAATTTTAAATATTAAAAAACCAGTCTACATGGCTAAATTCATGAACTAACATTGTTGATATTTGCTTACAGTACGAGAAGGCTGCATCAGAGTTGAGCAGCCACAACCCTCCTCTCGTTCTCGCCAAGATTGATGCTAGTGATGAATCAAACAAAGGCATTGCAACTGAGTACAAGATTCAAGGTTTCCCCACTATCAAGATTCTTAGAAACGGAGGGAAAGAAATTCAAGATTACAACGGTCCTCGTGAAGCTGCGGGTATTGTTTCTTATGTGAAGAAACAAAGTGGCCCTGCTTCAGCTGAAATTAAGTCAGCTGCTGATGCTGCTGAGGTTGTTGGTGATAAGAATGTTGTTGCTGTAAGTGTCTCTAATGTTAAGAAAGTTTCGTTTCCATCGTGTATATCGGTAGTTGGAAGAGATCATTACTAATATATAAGAAACATGGACCAATCATCTTATCACCAATTGGTTTTAGATTGGAAGCCCATAGAACTTGATAATGTATTGTAGCCAAGTAATTGTGTATTATGTTGTCTTAGGTTGGCGTGTTCCCTAAGTTATCCGGTGAGGAGTTTGATTCTTTCATGGCCCTTGCTGAGAAATTACGAGCTGACTTTGATTTCGCACACACTATGGATGCCAAGCTTCTTCCTCGTGGAGACTCATCTGTGGCAGGACCAGTAGTGAGGCTATTCAAGCCTTTCGATGAACTGTTTGTTGATTCCAAGGTACATTACATCAATGAGTAGTCATGCTATATGAAATAGTGTTGCAGATTGTTTAATTGAATTTATGAATAATGAATTCAGGATTTCAATGGGGAAGCTCTAGAGAAATTTATCAAAGAATCAAGCATTCCACTTGTCACCATCTTTGACAGTGATCCAAGCAACCACCCATTAGTTCAAAAATTCTTTGACAGCCCTGCCACTAAGGTAAATATTTTCTTTGCCGGTGTTTGTGGAACCGAACCGACTTAGAACTGACTAGTACATAACCAGGACCGAACCGATTTTTTTTGGTACCTATTGGATCATGGATTTCCCTACCTGAAATATATGGAATCGAATGGTTCTTATCTAGAACCGAATCGAATACCCAAATGCCTAGGCCTATATAATTCTCATGATATTGTGTCAATGAGTTTGTTATAATGAGTTTAACAAAGCATTTGTTAGGTTCTTGTTTTCGACATCATTCTTAATGTTTACAGTCTTCTATGATCTTCTGGTTTTGATGATTAGTAATATTTTGATATTCAGGTAATGATATTCGTTAACTTCACCGGAGAAACAGTTGAATCTCTGAAATCAAAGTACCGTGAAGTTGCTACATCCTACAAAGGACAAGATCTTGCCTTCCTAGTTGGTGATGCTGAGAACAGCGAAGGCGCTATGGAGGTTAATATTTTTCAACTCGTATCTCCTAATCATTTTCTTCTGATGTAGTTTACACACATCACTAAACATAATCTTGGTTTAACAGTACTTTGGACTAGAAGTTAGCCAAGTTCCCCTCATCATCATCCAGACTCCTGATGACAAAAAGTATTTGAAAGCAAACATTGTGGTTGATCAGATTGAATCATGGATGAAAGACTTCAAGGTATTCATTCTCTTTACACATTATATTCTCGTAAGTTTTATTAGGCCTAGACCAAAGGATAGACGAGAAAAGTGGTCGATTAGGACCTAAATTTTTTAAACATTGATTTTAAGAGAATTGTTTTTTATATTAAAAAAAATATTAGATATGTGTAGAGCCCAACAGGATTTTTAAAAAGATTGGGCCGGGCCTGAGTTTTATGTAGAATAGCTAACCAAAGAACATGTTTCCTTCAGGACGGGAAAGTTGTCGCCCACAAAAAATCTCAACCTATTCCAGCTGAGAACAACGAGCCAGTGAAGGTTGTTGTAGCTGAGACCCTTGACAACATAGTTTACAAGTCTGGAAAGAATGGTGAGCACATGTGAAAAATAATAGTCGTTTCGAATTTCTTGCAAAACAAGAAACTAATACAAAACGTTATATCTGTTCAGTCTTGCTTGAATTCTATGCACCATGGTGTGGACATTGCCAAAAACTTGCCCCGATCTTGGACGAAGTGGCTTTGGCGTTCCAGAACGATCCAAGTGTGATCATAGCAAAACTTGTAAGCCTCTGGTTTCTTTTTTTGTTCTACATGCTATGAAATCCAATCCTAGTGGATGATGGTCTTAACCACAACTGTCTACAGGACGCAACCGCAAATGATATCTCAAGTGATACCTTTGATGTGAAAGGCTTCCCGACCATTTACTTCAGATCAGCTAGTGGAAATGTTGTAAGGTATGAAGGAGACAGGACAAAGGAAGACTTCATAAGCTTCATTGAGAAGAACAAGCCAACTTCTCATGGTGAAGAGACTACTACAACTACTAAGATTGAAGAGTCTAAGAAGACTGAGGAATCGGCTGCAAAGGACGAGCTGTAGAGGCTTT
Organism: Orychophragmus violaceus; assembly: GCA_030180135.1. Lineage (NCBI taxonomy): Eukaryota > Viridiplantae > Streptophyta > Magnoliopsida > Brassicales > Brassicaceae > Orychophragmus > Orychophragmus violaceus. The sequence continues at coordinate 108,071,352 of CM058232.1, forward strand.
ATTCTTCTTCTCCCTATCCATCATAGTTTTTTTCTTTAAAAAAACATATAAAGTTTATTTTTGATTTGTTTCTTTGTGTCATTGGAACTAATTAACCAGTAATAAAAGTTTCGATCAAATAAAATCTATAAATCAAATATTCTCTCTGTTTGGAATTAGTTGTCTCTATAGAGAAAATAATATTACAAAATAAGTGTCTTTTATTATTCTAATTCAACTTTTCCATTGTATTATCTATTGTACACGAAATTAATTTAATAAAAATAATAAATGTAGTATAATTTCAACAGTAGAAACAAAGATAAAATTGGAACTTTTAAATTTTCTTAATATATGAAAAATCGTAAACGATTCATAATTTAAAACTGAAATAATTTATTTTTGAGCACAGGATTGGTTAATTAGTTGGTATATGGTTCCATCTTTATTATTATCTCCACTTCACAATAAATGTCTAACTAATTTTGTGTTTCAAAATTAGTGTCATTTTAAATTTTAAATTTAAGTTTTGATATAATTTACAGACTTTAACCTTAATATTAGGCAGTAAAAAATATCAAAAGTTATTTAGTTTTAGTTGTGTGAAAAATGTCCGAATAACACTTATTTTATAACATAGGGAGTATAATTTTTCTAAGAGTTTAAGTAATTTGTCCTTTTGCTTTGATTAGTTTTTGGGGTAGATTTATTATCATGTATTCGAAATCATATCTGTGATCCGCTCTCAAAATTAGAATATCTGGATGGGTCAAATCCAGATCCAAATAGTAAAATTTAAGATCTTTCCAAACCGAATCCGGATCCGAATATCTTGATTTTGAGAGTATTTGTTTTCAAACGTTTATTTATTTTCCACCTTTCATTGATTTATGACATTTTGGTAGTTTTAATTTTAAAAGTTAATTTTCAATTTTTTTAAAACATGAAATAGTTTTCAAATTTATAATATTTTATTTCTTTTTATTTGAATAAATTTTAGGTACAATTAAGAAAAAATTTAGGTATACATTTTAGGTACAATTTTAGGTATAAATTTTAGGTACAATTTGCTTTTGTTAAATAATAAAATTCAGATGATAAAGAAAAAAAAAAGCTAATATTCCTTTCTCCTTTTTGGTTCGGATCTTCCGGTCCATATATTTTGCGCAACCCTACACTTGGCTTTGGCTTCTGACAATGGGCCTGATTGGAAAGGCTCGTAGCAGAGCATTAGCAGTAAGTAGCAGGAGCAGTATGCTGCTGAAGCTGTATGCTCTAATTAATATACATTTTTTAGTGATTGGTAGAGCTGCTAGTAGTTAAATATAAAATTATAAAATATTTAATTATATTTAACTATAATTATTCTAAAGTGTTATATATGTATATATTATATTTAGAATATAAGTTTTGTTTTTGTTTTTAATGTATTTAAATTATATTTATCAAATTATTATATATTATATTATATTTAAAACATAAGTTTTTTATTTTTATATATTTAAAATATATTTTTAAATTATTATATGTATATATTATATTTAGAAAATAAGTGTTTTATTTTTCATATATTTAAATTATATTTACTAAATTATTATATTCATATATTATATTTTCATATAATTTTTTTTAAACAATAGATGAAATAAAATATTAATAATAATAATTTCAAATATATGCATATATTTTATGTTAATTAATAATATTAATTAATTATATGATTTTTTTAAAAAATATTTAATATTTTAGAGGTTAATGCTGTGGAAATGCTCCATGTGAGAGCATAGAGAGCATAAACATTTTAAAGCATTTGCATCTTCTAAATGCTTTTCTACATGCTTTTTAAATAAAACTTGATTGGTTATTAAAAAGCATAATGTCCTTCCTAATGCTCTCCCAATCAAACCCAATAAGTGCGAACGTTACAACCACACTCTGATTTGGTCATCAAATCCAAAGTTGAAACACTTGGCTTTGGCTTCTGATTTTTTCCCTATAAAATGGCAATACGAGTGAACCATACAACCACACTCTCAAACAAACTCTACTTTCAATCTATCTTCTTCAACTTTTTTTTTTGAATCTTTCCATCTTCTTCAATCTTATAACCAAATACAATAATGTCAAACCATCTTCAAGAGCACTTACCTACTTACCCAAAGCCGGTTTTAACCAAAGAAGAGCAAGAAGTCGACGAGAAAATGATGAGCTTGCAAGCTGAGAGTATCGTCAACATCGTGGCTTTCCCCATGGTTCTCAAAGCCGCCGTGATTTCATAAACCTCAAATTTGAGGTTACAAGGTGTTTGTCTCCAAAATAAAATTTCAAATCTGAGGTTTCACAGATTTAAAATTTTGCATTAAAGACCCTACTATTAATAATAATTATATTGTATCACAAAACTTTTAAATAACTATAAAACGTATATTAAAATATTATACAAATATTAATTCATAAAATATTACACTAAAATATTAAATTACATATAATTAAAATAAAAATACAGCTTAGAATCTTAGTTTATAACTAAAACTTTCAATCATTCAATATAATTTAGGTTATTTTGGAGTGAGCAAAACCTCTTTGAGATTTATTTTGGAGATGCACTAATAACCAACTATTTAAACAGAAGTACAACGAATGTTCAATATAAACCAATCTTAAGGTGAAGATTTTTTTCTTTCTTGTACCCAGGACAAATCTTAAAGATATGATAATAGAAGGAAGAGATGCATTCAGCTCTGCCCATGGCATGGAATTTTTTGAATATATTGGTTCAAATGGACAATTTGCTGAAATGTTTGATCGTGCCATGTCAGAACATTCCACCATGAATATGAAGAAGGTTCTACAAGTTTACAGAGGATTTGAAGATGTTAACACTTTGGTAGATGTTGGAGGAGGAATTGGCACTACCTCAGGTGTAGTCACTTCCAAGTATCCTCATATTAAGGGTGTTAATTTTGACTTACCTCAGGTTTTAACCAATGCCTAGTTTTATCCAGATACAAAACATTATATATAAGTTATATAATGATTTGCTACTTTTAGTATCTACCTCTTTAAACTTTTGTTTAATCGTACTTATTATAGGAGTGGAGCATGTCTCTGGAGACATGTTTATAGAAGTTCCAAAAGGAGATGCAATCTTTATGAAAGTAAGTATATATATGAATTTAGAATCATATCTTCGAGTTTTGTTAAAAACCATTATTTCTAAAATAAAGTGGTTAATTTTTTGATAGTGGATACTACATGATTGGACGGACGAACATTGTATAAGGCTTCTAAAAAATTGTTGGAAATTTGTCCTCTAACATTGTGTTTGCTATGGATATGTCGATGCTAACACAATGCTCGGGCGGTAAAGAGAGATCGTTTCCGCAATTCGAGAATTTAGCATTTGATTCTTTCGATGTGAAGTTATTTGTCATGCCAATTCATTTTCTGTTATCGAATTCCACAAATAGATTTTGAATTTACGAAAAAAATAATGACTGGTTTGGTGAATGTGAAATTACGGGATAAAAATCTGGTTATATATATGTAAAATGTGGTTATATATCTATGTAAAATGAATAAATTGTGTGGATCGGAGCGTATTTATTGTGTTAATGATTATTATTGCATGTAATAAATTCTTTTCAGTTTGTGGGGTTTGTAATGGAGTGTAATGACTCTGATTAGTGTGAAAGTGCGTTTTGCATTATGTTTGTAATTGATACATTGTGTCTTATGCTAAAATATTTGTTGGGAAATAATGTTCGTTTTCTAAAAACCTTTCTATATTGTATTAGTAAATGAATACACAAGAATCTTATTTTAGTTAGTTTCTTTTCCGACGCAAGGTTTATAAAATGATGTGACTGACTTAAGAATCGATTACATATTTACAATACTAAATTCAGCATGCATACTGAATTTATGGAATAATTTTTGGAATTTTCCACGAAAAGTTCATTAGTACTTCTATATCATGAGGTTTAGAGCTTGATTTTCCGAGGATGTAATTTCAATATATTATCTTTTTTTGTTTGAATATATGTTAAACAATTAAAAAAATAAACATCCTTTTTACATCTTTTGTAACTTCATATGAGGCATGGAAAAGAGTTTAGAAAATCATATTCAAAGAATCACTTAAAAGATCAGTTTGCTTATCCTGCAAACCAAATCTGCAAAGCACCTGAAAATTGAGTTTGCCTAGTAGATGTAAGCGACAGGGTTCTGGTTCTGATGAGCTTGTCTATTCTTCTAAATTCTAATCATAGCTGAGGTACATGGGAAGAGGATTTTCTCCATGTGTCTTTGTGAACTCTTTTTTCTCGACAGAGTAATAGCACTTTGGAAGAGATACATGTATATGAACATATGCATTTTTTCTTGTGTTGGGTTTATCATAGCTTGAATAATAGCATTCCGGTCAACTGAAAACTAAAAAATAATAAAAAGTATTTAAATATGTTAAATCATTTAGATATTCAAATGAGTCTTCGATAAAAAACTAGAATTAGCTTGATACCTAACCACATGCATTCAGATATTCGGTTGGGTTTCAGATATTTTGGTTCTAGAGATTTAGAACCTATCAGATACTATACATTTTTTCGGTTTGGTTTTAATTCGGTTCCAAATATCCATCGTTAAAAAAGAGAACCTGACGAAAAAAGGAAGGATTGATTTATAACACCACATGTAATGCCCAGTAATATGTATTTTAATAAAATCCATTTTTTGAAAGAAAAAAGGAGGTAAGTGACTAAAAGTCCCACATCGAAAGAAAAAAGAAGAATTTGATAGAAATTTGGTTATAAATATAGTTTATTTGCTTCTAAAAGTTACCATCTAAAACAATTGAACTTAGTAAAGTCGGTGGCCCATATATATATATATTGGGTTATGCCCAATAAGTGTATATATATTTTTCGGGTATTTGGTTCTGGTTAAGAACCGGATACGAATCGATATCCACGATTCCTTAGTCTCATATCCATCAGGTATTTTTTGTCTGGAACCGAAACTGAACCAAATCGGTTCCGGTTTAGGTTTTCGGTTAAAGTTTATCTGTTGAGTCTCTGACTAGGGAACCGCGGATATTGGTTTAGTTCCGGTTTTTACCCGGTTGAAAAGTTCTATCGTTTATTTATTGTTCACCTTTCATTAATTTGTGATATTTTGGTAGTTTTAGTTTAAAAAAGTTAATTTTTTTTTAAACATGAAATAGTTTTCAAGTTTATAAGATTTTGTTTCTTTTATTTATTTGAACAAAATTTAGGTATAAATAAGTTATTGCGATTAGTTCTTTTATCAGTCTTAGGTTGTTGCAATGTGTTGTTTTTGCTTTAACTAACTCATGTTTTTTAGGCTGTTGTCGCTGGAAGATTTTAATTGTTTGCCAGCTTTGTCTTCCCTAAAATGTTAGAGCCTAATTTTCTGGTGGATCCAACTTTATAACATGCAAGCTCTTGCTTTTGTCGAATAAAGAAAAAGCTAATATTTTGCTTTGGCTTCCGATGTTTTTCCCTATAAAATGACAATAAGTGTGAACGTTACAAACACAGTCCCAAACAATCTCTATTTTCAATCTATCTTCTTCAATATTATAACCAACAACAATAATGTCAAACCATCTATTATGAAATAAATCTTATTCTCATTAATTCAACAATGTACAAGAACATTATATACACGTATGAATTAATCTAAACCAGGTATAATCTATACATGTAAACCGGTTGTATACTAAACCAATGATCTAGTCTAATAGCTCCCCTCAAGATGGAGGTAAGAACAAATTGTGAAGACCCATCTTGCATATGTTTTCTCGAAAAGGTGCTGGAAACAGAGGCTTGGTAAGAACATCAGCCTGCTGCTGGGTCGTACGGACATACATTGGTTTAATCTGTCCATTCTCAATGAACTCTCGAACTTTATGGCAATCCAGTTCAATATATTTCGTTCTCTCATGAAAAACTGGATTGGTAGAGATGTGTAAAGCCGAGGTATTGTCACAATATAAGAATGCAGGTGGAGTGAATGGTATGTGAAGATCTTTGAGAAGATTAGATAGTCATATCAACTCCTTAGATGCCATATTCATGGCACGATACTCTGCCTCAACAGAGCTACATGAAACAGCATCTTGTTTCTTCGATCTCCAGGATATCAATGATTGACCAAGAAACATGGCATAACCTGTTACAGATCTTCGAGTATCCAAACAAGATCCCCAATCAGAATCTGAGTAACCTCGAAGAGCAAAATCATTATCAACTGAATAGTGAAGTCCCTGACCAATAGAACCTTTTAGATATCTCAAAACCTTATGAACAGCCATGAGATGAGGCTCTCTGGGATCAGAACTATACTGTGCCAGCTTAGAGACTGCAAAGCTAATATCAGGACGTGTAATAGTTAGATATTGAAGCTTTCCCACAAGTCGTCTATACCGTTTAGGATCTTCAATAGGAGCACCATCAGTTTTGCAAAGTTTCTGATTAGGTTCCATTGGCACAAATGCAGGTTTACAGCCAGAGAATCCACTGAATTCTAACAAGTCAAGAACATACTTCCGTTGATTGACTGATATTCCTTCAGCTGATCTAGCAATTTCCAGACCAAGGAAGAAGTTTGGAGGACCTAGATCACGCAACTTGAAGAAAGAATGCAACTGAAGCTTGAGCTCATTGACTGCATCATCATTAGTACTGGCTATCAAAATGTCATCCACATACACTAGTACCACCAAAAGACTCATATCAGAGATTTTCACAAACAATATATGATCACCAACGCACTTCTTAAAATCCAATTGAGTTAAAATGGAAGAGAACTTGAGAAACCATTGTCGTGATGCTTGTTTCAAGCCATAAATAGACTTTAAAAGACGACATACAACATTTGGTGAGACGTTGATGCCTTTGAGATCTGAATAACCAGGGGGTAACTTCATGTAGATCTCTTCATCCAATTCACCATTGAGAAAGGCATTAGAAACATCAAGTTGTGTAAGAGACCACTGCATCTTTGGAGCTAGTGCAAGAATCAACTTTACAGTAGCCAGCTTTGCTACAGGAGAGAAGGTATCAAGAAAATCAATACCTTCTTGCTGTGTGTAGCCTTTTGCTACTAAACGAGCCTTGTAACGCTCAATACTTCCATCTGCATGATATTTCACTGTATAAACCCATTTACAGCCGATAGCAGTCTTGTCAGATGGAAGTTCACAAATCTTCCAAGTTTGAGTTCTTTCCATCGCATCCATCTCCACACTCATAGCTTCTCTATATACCTGTAAATCCTTAGCCTCAGAATATTTCTCAGGGATTGGTGTTTTAGTGAGCACATTAAGAAAAGCACAAAAGGATATAGAGATAATATAATAAGAAATATAGTTGGAAATGGGATATGGAGTGGTTATCTTAGTAAGAGTATTATTATAACAATGAAAGTCCTGCAAGTGTTTAGGTGGTTTATGTGGTCTGCGAGTCTTAGATTCAGAAGGAACCAAAGACTCAGAAGATGAGACATCTTGAGATTGATGCTCATCAGAAGATGGTTGCACAAATGGCTGATGACCATCATGGAAAGCAGGTGTTTCTGATAGAGGAAAGAAATGTTTTACATCATCTGTGAGAGTAGATGATGCAAAAGGAAAGATTTCCTCATGAAAAAGAACCTGCCGAGAAATAGAAACCTTGTGTGTCTCGATATCTAGTAGCTTATAACCTTTATAACCACTAGGATATCCTAAAAAGACACAAGCTCTAGATCTTGGATCAAACTTATTGCTCCCTTTCGAAGATGTTGAACTATAGCATAAACAACCAAATGTACGCAAAGATTGGTAATCAGGAGTTTTACCCGTCAACTTCTCATAAGGAGTTTTGTTGCCTAGAACCAAAGATGGTAACCTATTGATGAGGAATACGGCAGTAAGAACACAATCACCCCAGTACTCTATAGGTAAATGAGATTGGAATAGAAGGGCTCTAGCTATATTAAGGATATGCTGATGCTTTCTCTCTACAACAAAGTTCTGTTGAGGAGTTTCTGGACAGGAACGAAAAGAAACAATTCCTTTTAAAGCAAACAAGCAAACAATTCAGTGAATTTTAATTCATTTGCATTATCAGATCTAACTGCTTTAACCTTCCTATCATATTGATTCTCAATCATCTGTAAGAAAGCAGGAAAAATATGAAGAACATCTGATTTAGCATGCATCAAGAATATCCATGTGGCTCTACTAAAATCATCAACAATGGTTAAAAAATACTTAAAACCATCAACAGTTGGAATTGAAAAGGGTCCCCATGTATATATATGAATCAGTTCAAAAGGTTCTGAGCATATATTGTGATGACTAGAGAAAGCAAGATGCTTCTGTTTAGAAAGATGACAAACATGACAAACAGAAGTGTCTTTATTATTCTTGATCTTAGGTATGTCTAGTAAAGAAGATAAGAAATCTATCTTGGTCAGAGATGGATGACCCAATCTCTTATGCCAAGTAACAGAATCAACCTTAATACTAGAACAAGAAGAAAAATTACCTGAAACATTTGATAAAGAAAGTGAATGATCCATTTCATTTTCATGCAAGATATAAAGACTGCCAACTTGACTACCTTGACCAATCATCAATTCCCGTGTAATTACCTGAATAAAACATGCATCAGCAGTAAAGCTAACTTTAGAATTCAAAGTTTTAGTCAAGACACTAACACTTAACAAGTTGAATTTGAAATCAGGTATATAAAGCACACTGTGTAGAGAGATAGCATCAGTTAATTGAATGAATCCTATGCCCATGATTTTAACTGTATAATCATTTGGTAAAGTAACAAAAGTACTTTCTAAAGGTGTATAGGTGCTAAAAATATCTCTACAATGTGTAACATGATGAGTGGCTCCTGAATCTATAACCCAAGCTCTACGAGACTGACTGCCGATCTTTCGGAGAAGTGATCACCGGCGATTCATAACCAGAACTTCGAGTCTTCATCGCTCCTTTTCGTTTTCCCATCGAAGCTCAAAAACAACAGAAATGAGCTGAATCGAGAGAGAATAAAGAAGAATAGAGCACAATGAAGGAGAATCGAAGCTGAAATCAGCTCGGAATCGAAGAAGGAAGATGATCGGAAAATCAATTCCGATCAAAATTCAACAGAAATGCTGTTAGATGAGATGAAGATTATTTTCTCTGATACCATATTATGAAATAAATCTTATTCTCATTAACTGTATTCAACAATGTACAAGAACATTATATACACATATGAATTGATCTAAACCGGGTATAATCTATACATGTAAACCGGTTGTATACTAAACCAATGATCTAGTTTAATACCATCTTCAAGAGCACTTACCCACTTACCCAAAGCCGGTTCCAATCACAAAAGTGTTGGGATTATGTCCTGAAATCACATTGTACTCACTCTAGAGATAGTTGTATTGTCGAGATCGGACAATTCATGTGATACTGGGTAGTCATAATGTTTTGCTAGAAACCGCTTATGACAAATGAGTTGTGACTCATTTCCAGTATCGTGTGAACCTACAGGGTCACACACCTAAGCAAGTTGGACATAGTCCATATGGGATTGATCATTGGCATATGGTCTGGTCGATGTGTATTGGATACACATCGAATATAGTTTTGATGAGGTGTGTCGATCGACACTGATAAGTGCGTCGGTCGACACAAGACGTGTGTCGATCGACACCACTAAGTGTGTCGGTCGACACAAGGCCGAAACCGAAACTGATGTTTCGGTTTATGTCAAGGTCCGAATATAAGTGATCTTATATCTCGACCTAAAGAGGGTGCGCCGTCAAGTGAGTATTTTCTCAGAGAGAAAACACAGAACCTCTAGAAACAAAAGTCCCAAGGAGATCCGAACCCCGGTACTAGCATCCCGGCGGATTCCAGCTTGTGTGCGTGTGGACTACGATAGAGGCGCAACATCTGAGGCGCTCCAGAGATCTCGTTTACCTGACCCTATTCCGCTGCCAGAACAAGGTAAACACGAGATCTAATCCATGATTCAATTAACTAGACCCTAGATCCTAGGCTATCTGGAACTCGCGAGGATTCTGAATCTGGTAGAATTGGCTCGAAGTTCCATCAGTGGTATCAGAGCCTTAGGGTTTTATCATTGAATCAAACCTGTTCATAGAATTTAATGATTTAGATTCGCAAACTAGGTTATTTGGATAGAACAGGTTAGATCGATTATGATCGAAAAATCGAATCTGTGATTTCGCACAGTGTCGATCGACACACTAGGTGTGTCGGTCGACACAGAGTGGCGAATTCGACAGAGTCGGCGGCTAGGGTTTTTCGCGAAGAAAAACCGAAAGCCTATTGTGTCGATCGACACAGGTTCAGTGTCGGTCGACACAGAACGGATTCGGTCCAGTGTCGATCGACACAGGTTAGTGTCGGTCGACACATACCTAGCAAATGGTTAATCGGTTCAATTGGATTGGACCGGTTATCATGCTTGGTTAAGACCGAAAAGATCGGTTTAAATTGGATGAATTGGTTCAATTGGATTGAACTGATTATCTCAATTAGAATAAGCCGATGAGTTGAATCGGTTTGATTGGATAAGTCAACTCAATTGAATTGGATCAGTTATCGCAATTAGATGAAACTGATTAAAACGGTTTAAATTGGATGAATTGGTTCAATTGGATTGAACTGATCATCGCAATTAGTATAAACCAATTTGAATGGTTAAGATCAGTTTGATCTGATAAGTCGGTTCAATTGGATTGGACCGGTTATCAAAACTGTCTTCGGTTAAGGTCTATGTCGACCGTCACACACGGGTTGTGTCGATCGACATGACCGGTTCGATGAACCGGGTTAATTGGATTAACCGGTTATTGAAGTCCGGTTTTGTTTGGTGGTGTTGTTCGACAGACATAGTCTGCGTCGATCGATACAGTGCTCGAAATTCTGGTTATTGAACCTTGAATTTGCAGAAACCAAACTCGACCTAAACCTTGATCAAAGCTTAACTTCAATATGGTCAACTGTCAAGACTCATTTCGTTGTGTGATGGTCTAGCCAAGAGCTTGGTGTCCACAATTACGTGAGTAAGGCAGGTAGTTATGTTGATTGATTTGCAGTGTTAAACATCAACAATTACATGACCTAAGAGATTGATTTGCTAAACTTTCAGAGTTTAGTTTCCTCAACTAAATATCAAGTAACCTTGATGTCTTGTCCAAATCTTGTCTACTGTCAAGACTTGTGTCGTTTGTTGGATAGTCTTGGAGTCCTTGGTATCCACTGCAACATGAGTAAGGCAGGTGGTCATTGACAGACTTGCAGTGCGACTGTCAGTGATTCACAAGACAGAAGAGATTGATTTTACTTGACTGAGCTATCAGAAGTTCTGGGCCCGGAGACATCAGAGTGGATTAGACATAGTTTGTCTCATCCACAACCAAGAGTTGTACTGAGTACAATTAGCAATGATTTGCTTACCTAGATAACTAAAGTTTGGATGATGGCGAGTCGCCCACTCAGATTTTGGTGAAGTATGGATCTTGGATCATTATATTCATAGAGGAAACATTGTTTGAATATAATGCGAGTTTTCTTATTAGATAAGATTTCTCATCATATACATAACCAAATCTTTGTTTTTTTCTTGGATTTCAGCTTATGTCTATGACTACTTTCTCATTGCGATCCGTCCTTGAGAAGGACAAGTTAAATGGATCAAATTTCCTGGATTGGTATCGGAATTTAAGATTCATTCTCAAGCAGGAGAGCAAGGACTATGTTCTTGAAAAAGCTCTTCCAGAAAGGCTTGGGACCAATCGCTCGAATGCAACATATAATGCTTGGAATAAGCATTATATTGATGTGGTAGATGTGCGTGGTCTGATGTTGGCTACCATGAACTCGGACTTGAAAAGTCAATACGAGAACATGGAGTCGCCAATAGAGATGATCACCAGCCTGAAACTGAAGTTTCGGGATCTAGCACGAGTTGAGAGATTCCAGATGGTGAAGTCTCTCACTGAGTGCAAGCTACTAGAGGATGCTCCAGTAAGTCCTCATGTCATTAAACTGATGGGTTACATTGATAACCTGGGGAAACTGGAATGTCCTGTCAGCTTAGAGTTGGCCACTGACATCATTCTGCAGTCACTGCCGTCAAGCTATGATAAATTCATTAAGAACTATATCAAGAAAGGCTTGACGAAGACGTTGACTGAGCTGCATGGCATGCTCAAAACAGTAGAGCAAGACATCACAAAGGGTAAAAGATTTGAGAAATCTTGTGTTGGCAAGGGTAGAGACAGGGCCGTCCAGATTTGGAATCAGGATAAGCCTGTGTCATCTTATAAGCCCAAGTCAGGCCCATCTGGTGTTAGAAAATGCTTCTACTGCGATGAGTCAGGGCATTGGAAAAGAGATTGCATCAAATTCTTGGAAAATTCACAAGAGATGAAGAAGATGTATGGTACTTCTTCTTCATGTATTGTGTTATTAATTCAAGTTCTACGTAGGTATTAGATACTAGTTGTGGTACTTATATTTTTGAAATATGCAGGACCTAAGCGACAGTAGAACGTTGAAGAAAGGGCAAGTGGAACTGCGTGTCTGGTATGAAGCAATGGTTGCTGCATGAGCCGTAGAGATTCTCCACTTGTAGGAGCCTTTCATACTTGGTTTTAGAAATTAAGTAATTGTTACTATGTATCTGCCTTGTGCAGAAATGTCTTTCATTTTCTTGTAAGAATTTGAATGTTTTTCATTTTGATAAAAGACAAGTTTTGTTCTTTACATCTTAATGAAATATCATATGGTAGCACCCCATTTGGAATGGGTTTTATATCTTGAACCAATGTACGCTTGTACACATAACATAAATACCAAACACTTTAAGTCTGATGACTTGAAGTCGATTTTTCCTTAGCATAGTCATTTAACCACACAAGGTGAAGCGGATTCAGAAGTTCCATAGTTTTGGACTCATTTGATTATTAATCATTTGAGATATGAATTCTGCTCACTGGGCCAAATGACTAAGGCCCATTTAGCATAGCTAAAGGAAACGGGCCAGAGGCTTATTGGGCCTTACACATACTGATGTATGCGGCCCAACGAGCATTAGTGCCAAAGGAAATCTTCTGTACTTCATTACCTTATTGATGGCATCAATAAGCATGGCTGTGTTCATTTGAGGAGACACAAGCAGGAATCCCTTGAGGAGTTCCAAGATGAAGTGTAGAACCAATTTGACAGAAGTATTGAGATCCTCGATCGAATCGCGGAGGAAAATACTTGAGTCAAGAGTTGGGTGATCATCTGACAGAATGAATCGGCTCTTATTAGATATGCTTCGATTAATGATGAGTCACATGAATCTTCCATAATCATTTTAGAATACGTTCTAAAATGTCTATGTTTACGCTAAATAAGTTTCTATCAGAATCAGTGAAAAACACCACATTGGATGTGGACTGGGTGATTTCCAAATTTGTTTTTCTGATTAATTGGGATTGCAAGGTTTGTGTAAGACAGTAGTCAACAAACAAACTTGAACCCATATCTGATAAGTTCTACCTCGCTGGTTGTCCTAGGGAAACCAAGGCTTAGTACTTTTGTTGTCCAGAACTGTGTCTTTTAAGAAAGATCATACTTTCCAAAGGAACAGTGGGAGTAAAAGTACACATCGAAGAAATTCGATAAACACAGGAGGCTGCTCAACCTGTTAAGGGAGAGCAGCGGTGAGATCTACAAAGTGTTGTAGGATCTACACCTGTGGAGCCTAAAATCGCAGATCCGAAAGGATCCGTCACTAACTCGAGAGTGATTTCTCGTAACCAATTGTCGCGATCCATTGATCATTGAAAAGTGACGAGCATGCGAAATTCAAAGAAGCGATGGTGAGCCCCAACTCCGAAAATTGGCTGGGTATGCATGTTGGCTTCACCAATCCATTTCTGGATTGAAGCAAACATCTTGGAGTTGGAATCAACATTCTGATAATGTGGTCAAAAGTTTTGACTTGATCAGAAAGAAATGAAACCATGCGTTTACAAGAAGACTAGTGGGAGCGTAATTGCAATTCTCACACTGTATGTAGACAACATACTTAATCTCATAAACGACGTTCCGACGCTAAAGTCTTGTCAAGATTTGGGTCGGAAGTCAAGTTTAACGATGGACATGGGAGAAGGCCGTAAAAGTTCTTGGAATAAGGATCCATTGGAATGGATCAGAAAGGCTAATTGGATCGTGTCAAAATCCTTATGTTGATAAGGTATTGGACAATTCCAATATGCATGATTCCAAGAATGGCCTCATACCAAAGGTCTTATGGCAATAATATTAGCAAGATGAAGTGTTTTGAACACTGTCTGAACTAGTATTAATGAGTGTGATTGCTAATGCTGCTGCAATAGAATCCATCATGAATGCCATATTTTGCGCTCGTCTAGATGCAGCTTATGCATAGAACATGACGAGAAAATACCAATATGTTCCAGTAATAGTCACTGAACAGTTACCAGAAATATCCCAAGTGTTTGAGAAACACTAAGGATAGGTTCGTGGTGAACTGAGGAAGTGACAAACCAGTTGAAAGTAGTTAGACGGACAAAGACGATTCCCGGTTCCCACCTGGTTATGTCTCTTTGTTTGAATAGCGGTGCTATCTGTTGGAAAGGCTCCAAGCAGTGGACCGTAGAATAATGCTTTTTATCTGAATGGCGGTATGGTTTATTGGAATTGTTTCAAACAAAACACCGCAGACTCTCCCACAACCTAAGCACCAGATTTATTCTGTTGCTATAGGTATAAGATATCTAAGAGATGATCTTGATTCTAGTGGGAGTAATTCTAGTTATGTTGTAATCTTTACATAGACATGCTATGGTAGTGTTTATGTAAGTCAAACTGACATCAGTATTATTTAATTATTGGATAATTAAGTAATGGTCCCAAAGTACTTTATAGTCATCATATAGGTCATCAAGTTGAGGACTTGATCATGAAACACTATAAGTAAAAGATGACATAAATTATTCTTGTCCCTAGTCGAGGTTATTGAAATGGGACACCAATAACCGCGCGAGACTAGTATGTGAGGTGACTGTTGGACCAAGTTTCATGGAGTCAATGATATGATTATCACAGTCAGTCACATAAATATATGTTGGTGAACATATGATCGGACATGACCCGCTTAATGAGAACTCCACAGGATAGTTATATCAGTGTCATGGGAGGTTCTCATTACGACTATAGAGTATAGTCCTTAGACCTGATTTCATCATGCTTTCTAGCATATGAATTGGTGCGTGTTGACCTTGTCAAACGTCGTTCCATAACTGGCAGCTATAACGGCATTGCTTATGCGTATCATGAAGTATGTATAGAAACAGGGATGGAACAAGATGGGATTTGTCCCTCCTAGAACGGGAGATAAATATCTCAGGGCCCATCGAAGATTTGATACTGAGAAAATGCATGGCCGTGCTCAAACGAGGTGATTGTCAGTCGTTTGTTTTATCAGTATAGATCAGGAGTTCGATGAACATGATGTTGGCTATAATAAGGATGACACAGTCTCTTGCCTTATGCCATATCGAGATATAGCGACGAAGGGATTATAGGAATAGGTGATTCCAGTACAAGTGGGAGATTGTTAGGATTATGTCCTAAAATCACATTGTACTCACTCTAGAGATAGTTGTATTGTCGAGATCGGACAATTCATGTGATACTGGGTAGTCATAATGTTTTGTTAGAAACCGCTTATGACAAATGAGTTGTGACTCATTTCCAGTATCGTGTGAACCTACAGGGTCACACACCTAAGCAAGTTGGACATAGTCCATATGGGATTGATCATTGGCATATGGTCTGGTCGATGTGTATTGGATACACATCGAATATAGTTTTGATGAGGTGTGTCGATCGACACTGATAAGTGCGTTGGTCGACACAAGACATGTGTCGATCGACACCACTAAGTGTGTCGGTCGACACAAGGCCGAAACCGAAACTGATGTTTCGGTTTATGTCAAGGTCCGAATATAAGTGATCTTATATCTCGACCTAAAGAGGGTGCGCCGTCAAGTGAGTATTTTCTCAGAGAGAAAACACAGAACCTCTAGAAACAAAAGTCCCAAGGAGATCCGAACCCCGGTACTAGCATCCCGGCGGATTCCAGCTTGTGTGCGTGTGGACTACGATAGAGGCGCAGCATCTGAGGCGCTCCAAAGATCTCGTTTACCTGACCCTATTCCGCTGCCAGAACAAAGTAAACACGAGATCTAATCCATGATTCAATTAACTAGACCCTAGATCCTACGCTATCTGGAACTCGTGAGGATTCTGAATCTGGTAGAATTGGCTCGAAGTTCCATCAAAAAGAGCAAGAAGTCGACGAGAAAATGGTGAGCTTGCAAGCTGAGAGTATCGTCAACACCGTGGCTTTCCCCATGGTTCTCAAAGCCGCCTTGGAGCTTGGAGTCATCGACACAGTCGCTGCAGCAGGAAATGACGCGTGGCTCTCACCGTTTGAGATAGCTCGTAGTCTCCCAACCAAACCCACCAACCCGGAGGCGCCAGTGTTGATGGACCGGATGCTGCGACTACTCGTCAGCAATTCGATTTTGAAGTGTCGTATGGTTGAAAGTAAAGAAAACGGCCGAGCCAGAAAGATGGAGAGGGTATATGCAGCTGAACCGGTTTGCAAGTATTTCTTGAAAGCTAGTGACGGTTCTGGTTTTCTCTGTTTATGTTGTACCATAGCGAAGTGTTTTTCAAGACTTGGTACGTACCTCAACATTCTGAAAATGAGTTGAATCGGGCTGGTCGCCAGTTATATTAAAGCAGTTAATATTATTAACCAACTATCTAAACCGAATTACAACTAATGTTCTATACAAACCAATCATAAATATATGAAGATTATTATGATTTTTTTCTTTTTTGATAGGACAAATCTTAAAGATGTGATACTAGAAGGAAGAGACGCATTCAGCTCTGCCCATGGCATGAAACTTTTTGAATACACTGGTTCGGATGGACAATTTGCTGAAGTGTTTGATCGTGCCATGTCAGAACATTCCACCATGATTATGAAGAAGGTTTTAGAAGTTTACAGAGGATTTGAAGATGTTAACACTTTGGTGGATGTTGGAGGAGGAATTGGCACTACATTAGGTTTAGTCACTTCCAAGTATCCTCATATTAAAGGTGTTAATTTTGACTTACCTCAGGTTTTAACCAATGCCCCTTTTTATCCAGGTACAAAACTACTTAATGTTTTTAATGAAATGATAGTTTTAGTATTCACATCTCAAAACTTCTATTTGTTTTGTTTAATCTTACTAATTATAGGAGTGGAGCATGTGTCTGGAGACATGTTCATAAAAGTTCCAAAAGGAGATGCAATCTTTATGAAAGTAAGTGTGTATATGCATATAAAATTTGATATTTTCTAGTTTTGTTAAAGTCAATTATTTCTAAAATAAAAATGGTTAATTTTGTTGATAGTGGATACTACATGATTGGACGGATGAACATTGTATAAAACTTCTAAAAAATTGCTGGTTATTGTAGAGAGGATTACACCAACAGAACCAAAGTGTGGTGACTTGTCCTCTAACATTGTGTTTGCTATGGACATGTTGATGTTAACACAATGCTCGGGCGGTAAAGAGAGATCGTTTCTGCAGTTCGAGAATTTGGCATTTGGTTCAGGTTTTTCTCGATGTGAAGTTATTTGTTGTGCTAGTTCATTTTCTGTTATCGAATTCCACAAATAGAATTTCGAATTTACGGGAGAAAAATAAATATTGGTTTGGTGAATGTGAAATTACCAGATTTAAATCTGGTTGCATAATATATAAAATTAATTGTGTGGATCGGAGCGTATTTATTGTATCATTGTTATTGCATGTAATATAGTTTTATTGTGGTCAGCTTGCTCAATAATCTTTTCAGTTTGCGGTGTTTGTTAAGTATTATCGGAGTAATGTAATGACTAATTAATGTGGAAGTGCGTTTGGCAATTATGTTGTATTGAAAGAAAATTATTACAAAAAGATTTGGAACGAAAGTTTTACAAAAGTTTTTTTTTTTTTTTATCACAAATCTTACTTCATTAAAAAGAAGATATTCCTCGAACTAAAACTCTTGAACTCTATATATAACATCTTTTTTAAGCTCTATATCTCGCATATCTCTTGATACACTCGTTTGAATAATCTTTATGATCTTTGGACATTTGAGATGATTTTAAACTTGGCTATTTTGATTAAATCAGACTTTAGATTAAGAGCATCCTCAGGAAAGCACGGTCATATTGTCGTTTCTAAGACTGAGAGTGGATGAGCTTTTTTTTTTGGCCGAAGAAAATGTCTTTAATTCGAGTATGTTAAGTGATAAGAGTATAAGACCTTTGGGCTTTCCTAGGACCAAATTCATGTTTGGATTTTGATACCAACAAATATATAAAGAATAATGAATTCATTAACTGGGTCAACAAAAAATTATAAATACTGTCCAAACATTTCTGAAAATTTGAATTAAGTGCATATAACTAAAATTCATAAATAGTTAATCTATATTAAATAGATATCCCAAATGCGGATAAATCGCACCAAAAAACTAAACATGTAACATTTATATAAAAATCATAATAGATATAAATAAAATATTTACAAACTGTTTGATGAAAAGGATGAAAAAACGAAAAAAACAACATAATATTAATGTAAAATACACAAAAATATGGAATAAAATATAACAATCAAAATCAAAATATAAAACTTAAAAATACATCACTGGGGTTGACGATGTCTAGCTGCTAAAGAGATTAAACATCTATTTATTCGATTCGGTTCCATTATGACCTCTCTGGTTGGCATTTGGAAATTAACCTTTGGTTAAATTCTATACCGTATGAAAAGATAACGTATTTGCATTGCATATATATTAATAGTTACATGATTCAAGCCATTTCCATATTAAAAACTTGTGACGTCCACTACATCCGCAAAGGTGGCTTTGCTCCTTATGATACTCCTTTAGAAGTAGCCTATGACATCTAAGGCACTGTTGTTATTGCATCTATTGTAGCTACACTTACTTCAGCTTCTCCATGTGTAGAAGCAGAACCAGCAACCCTAAGTGCCATTACAACAGAATCCATTACTATTACTGTGTATCTAAACACCAACACTACTTTAGTTTTTGATTTTTATACTTTTCTATCATGCGGTTTTAAACTCGAGTTCATAATTTGAGATAGATGATACTTCTCAAAGAACTCGAGGAGGAAACTCAATAAAACATATTCAAATTAAAGTTCAAGAGATGCAATGAATCATGGTAGAAGGACAGAAAAGAAGGGTGTTTAAGCATGTGCAATGGGGTATGTTAAGGGGTTCTTAGCGCGGAACTCTATGCGAAATTAAGAACTCCTTCCCCCAAAGTCTCTTAGAGCATGGCCATTGAGGTATCTTAAGGCCCGGGTTCTTAACTATTCACGTGGGTCCCACGTGAATAGTTAAGAACCCGGGTCCTAAAAATCCTTATTTAAGAACCGGTTCTTACACTGTTCATGACACGTGGCGGCTTATCATTCGTCTAATTTTTTTTTTCGAATTTTTTTTTTTTTTTACACTTTTCCCAAAAAAAAAAAAAAATTTTTTTTTTTTAAGAACCCCCATAGGGGGTTCATTGATGGTCATGCTCTTAGAGCATGAATATCGATGATACCCATCTAAGGTATCTTAACTCATTTTTTTAATATTTTTTTTTTAAGGTGAAATTTAAAAAAAAAAAAAAAAATGGACTAATCATGTAGCGCCACGCAGGCGCTACAGTGAAGATACGTATCTTAGCTAAGAAACTTTTTTTTTTTTAACGCTGATACAGATTATGAGAACTATTACAAGGACAATTTAACAGATAATACTACCTCCGTTCTACGAGAATCCAACAACGGTTACGATCAACGGTTCCACCTGCTCCTGAAAACTTCCTTATAAGCTTGCCTCCATTAATCTTGTAAAACTGCGCCTTTGGGGATTCGAACCCAGTACCTGCCGGTGTAAAGCATTAACCACTTGACCACTAGACCACGGTTGCTTCACTAGCTAAGAAACTTATGGGGTGAATATGTTAACTATTCATGTGGGTCCCACGTGGGACCCATAATATTTTAATATATTTTTGGCAAGATACCCACCTAAGATACATGGATATTCATGCTCTTAGAGCACTTCTAATGGTAGTATCTAAGATGAGTATCTAACAAATAAAATAATAAAAAATTAAAAAAGTATGAAAGAGAGATAAGGGGTTCTACTTAAGAAACCCAAGGTTCTTAAATAAGAAACTCAAGGTTTTTGTTTAGATACCACTTAGCATACTTGTCAAATGATGATTTGATGAATTATTTTCAGATTTAAAATTTAATTATAAAACATAATTATATTATACATAATAATATTTTAATGTTTAGATACTCTTATAAGAGTTTCTACTGATGAGGATGCTCTTAGTTAAGAGATTTTTAGAACCCGGTTCTTCACTGTTCACGTGACGTGTCGAGTCGGGATTGGTCAATTTTTTTTTTTTTTTTTTCGAAAAAAAAAAAAATTTTAAAAACCTTTGGTGAGTATCACCATTGCACTTGCTCTAATGGTCATAGAGACCTCATACATTTTGTTACTACTAAATTTAGTGCAACAAATTCAATAAAAAAATATATTTCCATATGAATACTTTTTTTTTTATGGTTAAACCTTCGTTTTTCATGTGAGTGTTTGTTTGTTGAAAAGTTATATCCTTTATTTATTGTTCACAGTTTATTGATTTATTGATATTTTGGTAGTTCAAGCCTAAAAATAATTTTAAAATTTTAAAAATATGAAATAGTTTTCAAATTTATAAGATTTTTTTTCTTTTGTTAATTTATTTGAATAAATTTTAGGTATAAATAAGTTATTGCGATTAGTCCTTTTATTAGTATTAGGTTGTTAACATGTGCTGTTTTTACTTTACCTAACTCTTGTTTTTTAGTCCGTTGTCGCTGGAAAATTTTATTGTTGCCAGCTTTGTCTTCCCTAAAATGTTAGAACATAATTTAGGTGGATCCAATTTTATCACATGCAAGCTCTTGCTTTTGTCAATTTTATCACAAGCAAGCTTTTGCCTTTGGCCTTGATGTTTTTTCCTATAAAATGACAATAAGTGTGAACGTATCAACCACACTCTCAAACAATCACTACTTTCATCTATCTTCTTCGATCTTATAACCAACAACAATAATGTCAAACCATTATTAAAATCACTTACCCACGTACCCAAAGCCGGTTTAAACCAAAGAAGAGCAAGAAGTCACCGAGAAAATGGTGAGTTTGCAAGCTGCGAGTATCGTCAACATCGTGCCTTTCCACATGGTTCTCAAAGCCGCATTGGATCTTGGCGTCATCAACAAAGTCGCTGCAGGAAGGAAGAGATGCATTCAGCTCTGCCCACGGTATGAAACTTTTTGAATACACTGGTTCAGATGGACAATTTGCTCAAGTGTTTGATCATGTCATATCAGAAACATTCCACCATGAATATAAAGAAGGATCTAGACTTTTATAGAGGATTTGAAGATGTTAACACTTTGGTGGATGTTGGAGGAGGAATTGGCACTACATTAGGTCTAGTCACTTCCAAGTATCCTCATATTAAGGGTGTTAATTTTGACTTACCTCAGGTGTTAAAATATGAGGTAAGTCAAAATTAAAACCTTTAATATGAAGATACTTCGAAGTGATTAGACCTATTGTAGTGTCAATTCTTCCTCCAACATCCACCAAAATGTTAACATAGTCAAATCCTCTGTAAACTTCTACATTCTTCATATTCATGGTGGAATGTTCTGATATGGCATGATCAAACACTTGAACAAGTTGACCATCTGAAAAAAAAGTTGTTGGGAAATCATGTTCCTTGTCTAAAAGCATTTCTATATTGTATTAGTAAATGAATACATAAGAATCTTATTTTAGTTTCTTTTTAGACGGAAGGTATATAAAATGATGTCACTGACTTAAAATCGATTACATGTTTACAATACTAAATTCAGCATGCATACTCAATTTATGGAAGATTTTGGAACTTCTCTGGTTGACTAAGAGTTCTTTAAAACTTATTCATTAGTTTTTTTTAATATAAAAGACAACAGGATTTCTCCATAGCTTGCCACAAGGCATATGACACTAGTTGTAAAAAAAAAACTTTCTAAATATTATATGAGAAATAATTTTTAACAAATATTAATTTACATAATTTATTCTACTAAATAATATTATATTTAACTTTTTGTATTCATTTTATACATATATAATCAATATTAAAATAAACATAAAATAAACATAATGATTTCATTTAAAAGTACCATAAACAAAAATTTCTGTAATACAATATTTTAAATGTATCTTTTATGTTTTTTTCTTATGATTTAATCGCTATATTAAAAAAGTTAATAAATGTGGAAAAGTAAATTTTACCACGAAAATACAATAAAATATTCAAATGTTTTAAAAAACTTTAGAAAAGAAATCATAATTATAAATCTATAGCACAAAACCTATTCAATATATAAATATATATATATAATTAATAACATAACCTATTATCAAAGTATATAAAATATATAAAAATTAATATAGAAAATATACAAAAATTAAAAACATAAAAGAAATAGAATTAAAAAAAATATATGTAGAAAAATACTCAAAGTCGTAAAGTGAAAAAATCATTGAATATTAGATTTGAGAAAAGGAAAAGTTATAAAATAATGAATATATATAAAACTATGTGTGAAAGAAATTTAAAATGATTAATAGTCGAACAAAATAAAGATTAATAAAAGATTAAATAATAAAAATAAAAAAGTAAATAAACCATTATAATATAAATCAAAACAAAATAAATTGTGTTAGCGCATGATTTCTTTTGTACATTAGTAGAGTTATAGAAAAAAATTATACAAAACACATATATTGAATATTCATAAATGTTGTCAAAAAAAGAAAGAATATTCATAAATTAAATTAACGCTGCGTGTTAGGCGAATTCTTTTCTAATCCTAATGATAAAAAAATGGACCAAATGTTCAAAGAATAAAAATAAAAGATGGACCAGTTACATGGATAATGATACTAAGATTTTAGTGATCCTTGAGATATGTATCAATTCCTCAAGTACTGATCGAATAGTATGAGGTATCAAATTCAAATCAGGATGGGATCAATCAAAGAATGCATCAAACTTATCAAGTCAAGCAAATCAATATTCAAGTTATAATTCTGATATCCTAGGTGAAATTTAATAAAGCTTACAAGTAAACAGACACTAAACAGATGATCAAAAAGACAAAAATATAAACAAGCAGACAAATGATCAAACACTTAAAATCAATACTAAAAGTGAGGCTAATGGGGATAGGTTAATGGATAGAGTTATCTAGAGCTATCATGAATGCTAATACAATCATCACAGATGCTAATCCTTAAGCAGAGAACACAATAATCAATTAATCTAATCTCTTGTTACTAATTTTTTTTAAATCCTTAATCAAGATCAAATTATCATTTGTGAACTACGGATAGATAAGCATTAATCTCAAGTTCTTCATAGCTAATAAGCGTTTTAGACATTCATTCTCATGAGATAAAACATGCAAATCCATAAGAAAGTTCTACCATTTTATCAAACACTTGGTGTGCAACAATATGCCAAATGATCTAAATCAACTTGATCTATCTAGCCATAAGAGCACTTAAATAGGAAGGATCATAAGCAATCTAGCCATAAACATCCATGAATCACTCTAAATCACCATAACCTACCTAACCCATAAGAGAAACTACTCACTAATCATGTTAAATCTAACAAAATCTATAACGATCATGTTAAGTTTGATTAGAGAAAGAAAATATGAAGAAATCAAAGACAAATAAATCTTAAATTACTTAAAAATTCAATTTTTCTTACAAACATTCAAAGAGAGGTTTTTCAAACAAAGAAAGCTTAAACAAATAAAATAGGGTTTTTGAATTTATAGTGAATAGTAACTCGACCAGATCAACCCGGAACAAACCGAGTATTGACCAGGTTGAGTTGGGTCATTTGGATTCAAGAGACACAATAACGGACCGGTTCGGTCGGTATTTCTGATCGGTATTGGCATACGGAGTGTGGCCGGTCGATATTGGCTATTGGTACTCTTCCCTGTGAAAATGCAAATCTGGTCGAGTGAGGCGATACCGGATTCATCTGGTCGGTATTGGCAATCCGGTATTATCTCATGTGAAACATGATTCGTGGAATGCCGGTTCGGGACGGTCAGTACAATGGCTTGGTACGATATCCATGTCCAATTGTGTGCAATTGACGAATTCTTTCATACCGGATCGAGCTGCTTCATATTGGTCATCGACATCACCATACCGTCCCAGTTCAGTCGGCATACTGGGTCGGTATTCTCCCTTTTCCAAACATGCTTCTCCGGGTGATGGTGATATGGACCCGTAACGCTCCGTATAACGACTCGGTATAAGCTTCAGCCAAAATGCGTGGAAATGGCAAGTGTGTGGTACCGGTTAGGTATGTCCGGTATGCATTGAAAGTGTAAGGCTATGTGTTTTTTCAAAGTAACGACTATTTAACTCAACTGATCTCTCTGACAAAATTGTGTTTATTAGATTGACCTTTGTGACTTACAAGAACACCTATTCAATCTAATCTCTCAATGATCTATACGTGATCACTTGAGCTCTCACAAATTATTTTCACTCAAAACACTTGCCCTATACACGGCGCAAGCTATCCTATTTATACAAGATATGATTGCTAACCTAGTTAGCTCAAAAACCCTCAAGAAGATAAACCTTATCTTCTTAGAGATAAGCACAAGAATCCTAACTACCTTAACTACCTTAAGATTTAAGAATCTCTTTTATTCTTTATTGGATATTGTTTAGATACTCTCCAAGATGCATGTCCAGCTCAGCCATACTACTTGGATTGTCCACCTCAGCTCCAGCTCCCGATCAAGTCAATTCGCCAAGTCCTCATAATGCGTTCCACACGTTGCTAGTGTGTATCACTTTTTGAGCTACTCCTTGACTGATACATGAAGTGACTCAGCTGCACCTTCAATCTCCCCCTTTTTAGGATTGTGTGTCTCTCAAGTAACTGCACAGAAATAAGGTTTCTACACAAAGAACAAATCGCATTCTGAACATATGTATTTTTGATTAGATTTCTCAAATCTCAAATACTTGTTTCATGAATACAAACGTGAGTTTTCAACAAGAGAGTTTTTGTAATCCGAAACATAACCGAGATAACATAGTTGGATTCCTACACAAAACAACTCCCCCAGAATCCTAGACTTGTTTCCAAGTGAACCGATTTAAAAAAACATCCAAACACAAACTTAAGCTAAATCGCTTCACTCCCCCATAATCATGTGCTCATAACTTAGCCACTATCCTCATCTCCCCCTGCTTGGGAGCACACAATGTTAAAAACAAAACATATGGTTAATAGCTAAAGAGCTTATTTCGGAGAGAGATTCTTACCTGGCATGGCTCTGAGAAGACGTTGAATCACCTCTGAGAAGGTCTGGAGCGCTTTGGCAGTGTCTTCAACTGCTTCTCTAGCTGCACGAGGGCTACAGTTTCCAACTGGTACATGAACTGATCCAAGATTCACTATCTCCTGCATTGTTTGAGGCGAGGATCGTGGAGCTGATGCACTGGAGCTGGCTCGAAGTGGTGCATATTTCTTTGGACTAGCCCTGACAACCTCTTTCTTCTTGACAGGCTTAGCTTCCTCAGTTTTGATGAACGCTTTCCCAGATCGTGAGTCCTTCTTGTAGAACACTGAAGCAATCACCTTTTCTTCTCTGAGCAGGGTAGTGGCATGTTGAACTTTCATGAAACCAGTGAATATCCTCGGAAATACCAGCCAACGAGACTCGGACTCTTTCACCACTCCTAGAGACAAGATTTGCTTAAAAATCATCTTTCCAACATCAGTTTTGATTCCTCGAGCTATCTTGTAGAGTAGCCTTGCTCTTTGTTCAAATAGATGATGCTTATGAGTAGTTGGGATCCAGTTATAGGCCGTAAGAACACTCAATGCTGCGTAGCACGGTGGAAGACATGTGGCAGTGAGATCTTCCCATCCTTTCTTTCCATCACTGAGAAACATAGCTATTGTTTCCATGCTCTCAAATTCAGCCTTAGTGTCAGCCTGAACCTCTTCATCAGTCAGCTCTTGAAGACCCAAAGATTCGTTAATTGCAGCTGGAGAAAACTCATGCACGAATCCCCTGAACCAAACTTCCACCTTTTCAACAGAGTCTTCAATTTTTACACTTGGCAAACCAGTGTAGAACTCACTGATATGCTCTTTGACGTACCCAGCTAGTCCGGTCACAGTTGTTACCAGATTTCCATCCTTAATCAGTTCAAGATATCCCCATTCATTCTCTTCTTCCATATCTACTAATCTCTCAGGCAGTATACCACGAGTTTGAAAAAGTTTGTACCTTTCTTTATCCAAGGATCGAGATATCTTTGGCTTCTTAGCTAGCATTGGTCTCCCAAAAGATGTCTTCACTTTGGAATCTTTCTTCTTTGGTTCTTGCTTCCTCTTCCTTGACTGCAATCATGTTGCTCTCTCGGACTGTTTGTGCACTGAGATTTTAGTGGCCGACTTGTACCCATCAGATTCAGTCTCTTCGTCAGGGATTTCTATTGGCTTTTTCTTCTTCTTGTTCTTTGATTCTTCAACTGCCGTTAGATCGCTCTTCTTCGACTTCTTCTTGCTCTTCGATTTTGTGGATCGAGGAGGATTGGTCATCTTCTCTTCCTTTGAAACAAGCTTATGAGTCTTATGAGCGTAATCAGCTATTGACCCAAGTTCTTTGATAGTCGCTCCGGTTTCGATTCCAGCAGCTCCAACTTCCGTTGATGTTCTTTCTTGCTCAGGTGCTTCACGGATTTTAGTCGCAGCTTCGCTTCCGTTGAAGAGACTCCGTTCCTTGTACACGACAATTGCAAGCGGGTTGAACTCCTCTTGAGTTGCAATTTGAGTCGATTGAGCTTCATCCTTGGTTGCATGTTCCATTTGAGACCCGATTTGAGCTGGATTGATTCTTTCGGAGCTCATGGTGGCTTGGTTGAATCGCACTTTTAGTCTCTTCTTAGGGTTTTCCGAGATAAACAAGAAGTGAGTAATATCTTTTGCCGCGAACATATGACTCTTTAATCTCCCATCTTTTGTTTCCTAGCGCCTCTCTGGTTTAGTCTCGGACCGTCCCGGTTCATTCGAAATTGATTTCCTGTACCCACTAGTTTATTGCAGCAGACCATATCATTCTTTCACAAGATATAAAGTAGTCTAACACATACCGATTCAACCGCATCCACTACTAATTCTAGAGTTTAAAATGGGAATCCTCACAGATTATGATGATCACTATTTTGACAAGACTCAACTGGCTTTGAAATAGTGTTTACAAGCTTTTTAGAGTTCTTTTGTACCTTTTTGACATATTGTTTGTACTAGAAT
This sequence comes from Orychophragmus violaceus, assembly GCA_030180135.1. Lineage (NCBI taxonomy): Eukaryota > Viridiplantae > Streptophyta > Magnoliopsida > Brassicales > Brassicaceae > Orychophragmus > Orychophragmus violaceus. The sequence goes on from CM058232.1 coordinate 108,098,977, forward strand.
GTACTCTCAGCTCTTCTTGATTCATGCATTTGGCCATCTCCATTTCCATGGCTAGCTTTCACACTCCTATTCCTTTATCTTGTCTTGCCAGTTTTCAACCTTTATCCTGTAGGAAAGAGCAAATCTTTCTTTTTCCTCCTGCTTTTTTTGTTTTCCTCTTTTTTTTTGTATTACTTGTTGAGCTAGTTTTTATCACTTGGCTAGCTCAGTCTGATCCTTATTGATATTTTTGCTCTCTCTTTCTACGAAACCTGTACTGGATTTTGACAAGATGGAATAACATGCAGCTCTTTTCCACTTCATTGTATGACTCCAAACTAAATCTGAGCTAGATATACATCTTGAGTCACTGCCTGTACTAGTTCTGCACACTTTCACAGACTGTCACATTTCACAAATACCAAGTGCATTTCTTAAAGTGATAAAACGAGTAAAATCAAGTGGTTTTGTGAAGAAATCAGCCAGTTGAGACTCAGTGACAATGTGCTCTATCATTACCTGTTTTTCCTCCACTAACTCTCGAATGAAGTGGTGCCTTATGTCAATGTGTTTGGTTCTGGAGTGTTGTACTGGATTCTTTGAAATACTTATGGAACTTTTGTTGTCACAATAAACCAGTAGCACTCTTGAATCCATTCCAAAATCCGCAGACATTTTTTCATCCACAAGGGTTGTGCACAACAGCTTCCCATTGAGATTTATTCTGCTTCAGTTGTAGATAGAGATACAGAGTTCTGCTTCTTGCTCATCCATGCAATGAGATTATTCCCCAAAAAGAAACAACCACCACTTGTGCTCTTCCTGTCATCAACACTCCCAGCCCAGTCAGCATCACAATATCCAACCAGACTCTTGTTTGATCCTTTAGAATACCAGATTCCCAAGCCAACCGATCCTTTGACATATCTGATGATACGCTTGACAGCTTCTAGATGTGACTGCTTGGGCTTGGCTTGGAACCGTGCACATACTCCAACACTAAATGTAAAATCTGGCCTGCTCGCAGTTAGATAGAGAAGGCTCCCTATCATCCCTCTGTAAGTTCTGATGTCCACATCTTTTCCTTCATCGTCCTTTGTTATCTTGACTGTAGTGCTTATAGGGGTTTTCGCCTCTTTGCAGTGATCCATTTTGAACTTAGTGAGAAGATTCTTTGCATATGTTGTTTGTGATATGAATATTCTATCTCTTGACTGTGTGATCTGTAGTCCGAGGAAATATTTCAACTCACCAACCATGCTCATTTCGAATTCCTTTGTCATGCTTGACACAAATTCGTCGACCAATTTCTGTGATGTGCCACCAAAGATAATATCATCAACATATATTTGCACCATCAAGATCTCCTCGTTTTGTTCCAGAATGAACAAGGTCTTGTCTACAGTTCCCCTATTGTATCCTTGATCTAACAGAAAACCGGTCAGCCTTTCATACCATGCTCTAGGTGCTTGTTTGAGGCCATAGAGAGCTTTTTTTAGCTTATACACATGCTTAGGATTGAGTGCATCCTCAAATCCTTTTGGCTGCTCCACATAACCTCTTCTTGAAGGTAACCGTTTAGAAAAGCAATTTTCACATCCATCTGGTAAACCGTGAAGTTCATGATGCAAGTCATTCCCAAAAACAGCCTGCTTGACTCAAGTCTTGCGACAGGAGCAAACGTTTCTTCAAAATCCACACCCTCGATCTGAGAATACCCTTGAGCTACCAATCTTGCTTTATTCCTGATCACTACCCCTTCTTCATCAATCTTGTTCTTGAATATCCACTTGGTTCCAACGATGTTTCCTTGTTCTGGTCTTGGAACCAGATCCCATACATCATTGCGAACGAATTTTTCCAGTTCTTGTTGCATGGCAACAATCCAAAACTCATCATCAATTGCCTGCACATGTGTTTTGGGTTCAATAGTGGATACAAAGCATGCGAATCGTACCATTTCTCTGAAGTCAAGTTGGACTCCTCTTGTCTTTCTCTCTTCCTCAGCTTCCCCAGTGATATCCTTGACGGAGTGATTGCGAGGAACATGCAATTATTTGCTTGTTTTTGGAGACTCTTTCACTTGTTCTTTGACTTTCTTGTTCTTCTTGGGTTTGAAGTCCATATGGATTCTTCTAGTTTTCCTTTCTTCTCCTGCTTCTCCAATGATGTCTGTAGCAGAGTGATTTCTAGGAACTCTTAGCTCTTTCTTGGGTTGAGCTATGTCCTATACTAGGTCAGTCTAACTCCGATCATTCGATTCCCTAGGTTCTTCATTCCTTCCTTCATTGTCAGAATCGACTCCAGAATTTACTCCTTCACATTGTGTGAATGAGTGATCATCAAAAACCACATTCACAGTTCTATAATGAGACTTGTTCTGTTGTTGTACACCCTGAATGCTGTACTATTTCCTGAGTAACCCATAAATATTCCTTCATCACTTTTGGAGTCAAACTTCCCTAGATGATCTTTATCATTCAGAATATACCACTTGCATCCAAACACATGGAAATAACTCAGATTAGGGGTTTTTCCTTTCCACAGTTCATATGGTGTCTTAGTAGACCCTTTTCTGACGTACTCTCTGTTGATGATGTAACATGCAGTGTTGATTGCTTCAGCCCTGAATCTCGTTAGCACATTGTTTCCATGTAACATTGCTCTTGCCATTTCTTAAAGTGTTCTGTTCTTTCTTTCTACCACACCATTTTGTTGAGGTGTCCTTGGTGCTGAGAATTGGTGACTTATTCCATGATTCTCACAGAACATCCTCATTGTATCATTTTGGAACTCTCCTCCATGATCACTTCGAATTCGTTTTACACTCCTGTTCTCATTGATCAGCTGAAGTGCCCAGATCCTGAAGCTGCTAGCTGTGTCAGATTTTTCCCTGATGAATCTTACCCATGTGAATCTTGTGTAGTCATCTACTAGTACAAAGACATATCTCTTCCCTGCTAAGCTTTCGACTTGCATCGGTCCCATTAGGTCCATGTGAACTAAATCAAGAGCTGACTTAGACTGGATGTCAGGAACTCTCTTGTGTTGAACTTTGACTTGCTTCCCTTGATTGCATGGTCCGCATATCATCTTATCACATCCTTTTATATGAGGAATTCTACGAACAATCTCTTTGTTCACAAGGTTGGTCAGATTCCTGATGTTCATGTGCCCAAATCTTTGATGCCACAGATTCAGATCATCCTTTGCGTTAAAACACTTCATGGTGTTTCTCCACATGTAGCAGTTGTTGCCTGTCCTTACTCCTTGAATGACTGTTTCTTGGTGTTCATTGATTTCCTTGCATTCAGTGCGTGTAAACATGACCATCAGTCCTTCGTCACACAGCTGGCTAACACTTATGAGATTAGCTTTGAGTCCCTGCACCAAATACACATTCATTAGTTTTGGTACCTCAATTTCACTGGTTTGTCCTTTACCTAGGATGTTTCTGTTGGGAATGTCCTGAAATCTACTGTACTTACTCTAAGTGAAAGTTGCATAGTCGAGATGAGACAGTCATATAATAATAGGCAATCATAATGCTTTGCTAGAAGCCACTTATGATCAATGAGTTTAGAACTCGTTGCTAGTATTATATGATCCTACAGGGTCACACTCCTAAGCAAACTGGAAATAGAATATGGGGTTGATCATTAGTGTAATGATTTGATGAATGTATATATGATATGCATTCGATATCAAGTTTCTAAGGCAAAGTCGATCGACACAACATGTGTATCGATCGACACAGATCGCGGATCAAAATACCTATTTTGGTTTATGACTTGATTAACTTCGGTTTGATCAGGTCATGATAGAAGTCGACATATATAAGATAGATGGACGACTTTTACACATATTATACCTAATTCACAGCCACTTAAGAGAAACTGAAAACCCTTTGAGAGATCCGATCTCTAACAGCACTAGCATCCCGCTTGTTCCAGTTTGTGTGCGTGTGGATACCAGTAGAGGCGCAACACTTGAGGCGCTGATCAATCTCGAATACCCAATCATCTTCCGATGCACAACTTCCAGGTATCTTCGAGATCTGAAGTAGATTCAATGATGTAAACATGAACCCTATATCATAGGCTTGGAATTTATACCTAGGGTTGCTAATCCTGATTAGAACTGCTAGAAATTCCTTCAGTTTCCATGACCTCCATATCCAAAGGTAACCTTCCCTCCTTTAATTGTTTTGACTTTTTGAAGATTCTTCTGGTCTCCAGTCATGTGCCTGGAACATCCGCTATCAAAGTACCATGGGACTGTTTCTTCCTGCTCGTTTGAAACAAAAGCCATGTTACACCTGAATCCAAAACCAGCTTTTGTCTTCCTAGGTGCATGCCTTGCTGTTTGATACATATCAGATGTTTTGATCCAGATTTGATTCTTGAAGCCATTTCAGTAGTACATTCCTTGTCTTCTCAACCAATTTACTTTTTCCTTGAACCTTCTGCAATATGCTTTGATTTGTCCTTGATCCCCACAAAACCAGCATCCATCTGTTCGTTTGTAAGACTCTTTGAAGTCTTGATCAGAAAATCCTCCTGAGATGAAGTTGATATTCTCGGCTCCCTTCATACTTTTCCCTGTGTATCCGAGACCTCGATATCCTCTTTCAGTTCTTCCTTCACTCAATATTTTGTCCAGTTGCTTACTTCCTGTAAGCATGTGAATCTTCTTGTGATGTTGTGTTAGCTCTGCTTGTAGTCGTGCTGATGTTTCTTTCTCTTCTTTTAGCTCTTGTTCGAGTCTGTCAGCTTTTACAGCAGGATTCAGTTTATCCTTCATCAGTGTTACGCTTTCATCACTCAGCCTCTTCACGGTCATGAGTTCAAGATTTAGTGACTCAATGATTGTCTCAAGACGTGAATTCTCCTTAATCAGTTCCATATTTTCCTTTCCTACGGTGATTAAGGTGTATCTTACCTCTTTCAGATCTATGTCAGGTTCTGATTCAGAGTCTGACTCATCTTCTTCTCCGTCAAACTCAGTAATACCAACGAAGGCCACAAAGTTGTTCAGATCATCTTCACTTTCAGAACTGTCTTCATCAGTATCTTCTTCAGCCAGTAGAGATTTATCCTGCCTCCTCTTTTGATCATTCACACACTCTAGTTGAGTATGTCCAAGACCTTGACAGCCAAAGCATTTGATCTCCCTCCTCTTGACTGTTGGACACTCAGTTCGATAGTGTCCAAAGCCTTTGCATTCATGACACAGGATATCAGCACGTTTAGCAGCCTTGTCTCCTTCGGTTGGTTTCTTGGAGAAATTTGGTTTCTTCTGAGATGATCCCTGACCTTGTTATATCCTTCTTAAAACGCGATCAAACCTTCTAACTAATAAGCTTATCGGATCATCTTCATTAGTAACATGTTTGCTTGTTTCACTAACCGCCAGAGCTAAGCTGTGTGGTTTCTTAATGCCTTCCAATTCCAACTCATGGGGTTGCAACATCCATACAACTTCTCCAAATGTGAGCTCATCCGTGTTCTGAGACACGCTTAGAGCTGACTTGTATGGCATATATTTGGATGGAAGACACCTTAGAAACTTCTTGACGAGTTTCTTATCTTTGTATATCTTCCCAAGAGTTGCAGCTTCCTGGGAAAGCGAGCTTAGCTTGGCACTGAAATCAGCTATAGACTCATGCTCATCCATCTTTAGATTCTCAAACCGTGAAGCCAGAAGATCCTTTCTTGAATTCTGCACTTTTTGAGTTCCTTTAAATTGGGTTTGTAAGATATCCCTTGCATCTTTAGAGGTTTCACATCCTTGAATTAGCTCAAAGGTCTTCATGGAAACTCTACAATGAATAGCACTTAGAGCCTTGAAATTGTATTTGGATTTCTTTGTTTATTCTTCTGTCCAAGTCTCCTCCGGTTTAGGTTTCTCCACGCCTTTTTCATCTTTGATCATGGGCTCCTTCCATGATTTCGTGACTGCCTTCCATGCCAGTGGATTGATTCCTCTGATCTGCGATCGCATCCTTGACTTCCAGAAACCATAATTTCCAGCATCAAGGATGATTCTTGTGTTGTTAAAGAGTTCTTGATAGCCTTCCATCTTTCTCTTCAGGATCTCACCCGATTTGATAGCTACGAGTGGTAGCTCTGATACCAATTGAAAGTGTAAGACTATGTGTTTTTTCAAAGTAACGACTATTTAACTCAACCGATCTCTCTGAAAAACTTATGTTTATTAGATTGACCTTTGTGACTTACAAGAACACCTATTCAATTTAATCTCTCAATGATCTATACGTGATCACTTGTGATGTAGCCCCAAGGCGGAAGCTTGAGCGATGGATTGATGGAGGACAAGCACTGGCTTAAGAGCTCTCTTACTTGACCAAGATGAATGGAATGGATGGATGAAATGAACAACTCACTTGTTCGATGGGCTGATTGACTCTCTCAATCGGTGGTGAATTAGTACTACTTGAATCACACAAGCAATCCTAATCCAATAATCTTCAGAAACACTTGAATCACACAAATGAATCCTAAGACAAGATAACTTCAAAGACACTCTTTGAAAAGAAGAAAACGGATTCTTTTGTATAAACTTAGTTGATTGAAAGGGTGAATATTACAATGAGCTAAACTATGCCTTTATAGGCTCTTTACAAACGGTCATATTGACCTTGAACAAGAAACAAATTGACAATTAATGAAAACTAGCCGCTAGGCTGAATATGGTGAGGATCCTTGATCTTGTTGCTTTCTTTGTATCTGGATGGCTTTAAGGGATAAGTGAGGATCCTTGGGACAGCTTGATTGACAAACAATTCGTGGCTTTCATTCTTGGAAAGAAACCGTTGGTGTTTGATCTCTTTCTTCTCCAAAAATGGTAAGTGTGACTTGTTGAATTTATGGAGAATCTTGTGTGGTCTTGTGCAGCTGAGGACGTCTGGACTTGATGGAAAGGAGCTCAAAACACTGTAGTTTTGATAGGTAAAGGTTTGGTACAGAATTGACCTTCCAAATGTGAATGCTTCCATATATGGCAAGTCTGCTGAGCTAGTCGTGATGTCATCCGTTGAGCTAGTTGTGATGCTACATATGGTTAGCTCCTTTTCGGTATCTTCTTCTTGTGTCATCTTTTGGGGATGATTCTCCTTAGTGGCGTGCTGATAATGGGCTGAGCTAGATGTCTTGACCTTGGTCTCCGCTTGAGCTAAGATAAGCTCATATGCCTTGTTAGATCTTCTCGGCTCCATAATCTCTTCTCCATGTGTTATGATTCTTTATGGGTCATATGTCTTCTTAGGATTGATTGTTGGATGTATAATCAGTCCTATGCCTGGTTTTGGATCAGAAATCATCATGGCCTTGACTTCTCTTTGTTTCTTTGTGCTGCTTGACGTAGTGGTTGAGTCAGCGATTGAGTTAGTCAGCGCCTGGTCTGGTCTGGTTCTGATGACCGCATCATACCCTCCCTCTTCAAGAAGTTTTGACCTCAAAACTTGTTCACCTGCACATAGATAAGTCAAGTTAGTCCAGTGAAGTGAATGAGGGTTTAGAAGATTACCTTGGGAATCATTTTGATTCCGGTTGAGTTGTGGAGCATCCGGTGGCTCTTCTTTGAGTAAATAGGATAGCAATGCTCCTCTGCCTTTAGCTGGTGTGACGTCTCCTTTGCTTATCTTGCCCCTGCTCTCCTTAAGACCTGAAATATTCTCAACACTTTGGCAAAGAGACAAGTGCATTATGGGTATCTTATCAAATAAATATCGGTTTGAATCATTTTCCTTAGAGTCATCTTCATGTGCTACTGATATCTCATCCTCTTGTAAGCTTAACAAATCCTTTAACACAGCTGTTGAGTCATGGAAAATGAAGTGGATCAAAGAAAGACTCACAATGTTATTTGATGTAGTGTCCTTGCTTTGGTCTGGTGGCTCTTCCTTGATCTCCCATTTGGCCTTATATTTAGATCTAATCCCTGTCTCAACACTTGAATCAAGAAACAAGTGCATCATACCAGTGGATTGATAATCAAGAATACTCATTCCAAGTTCAGAAATAACCTCATGTTTGGTTGGAGCATGATATAATTCAAGCCTTTGATTTGCTTGTGGCTCATGTGTGGAAACATGCCTCGGTTTTGGTCTCTCTTTCAAGACTCCTTCAGTCCTTGGCTTCTTTATCTTTATCAGACTTGTACCTAAGTCAACTCTTAAGGGAAAGAGCAAGTGGATTATATCTGAGTTTGAGACTTTAAAAACAGGTTGCACAAGGTTGGAGCGTACCATTATGGATGTGACAAGCTGCTTCAGAGTCGCATCTCTCCTGGTGCATGTACTACTAGAGGTGTTATGCTTTAGTTCATCATTGGTTGAAGCTCCCTGATCTTTCTCATCTTGATTCCTTTGTGTTGATGGTTCTGCCCGAAACTTGACTTCAAGACCTATATCTTTCTCAAGTTCTTTTGGACAAGACAAATGCATTATCATATCCTTGGAATCAGTATGAACATTTTGAGTAAGATATTGACTTACCTTGTCTCGCTCATGTCTTGATACAAGAGTCATGATGGTACCTTGAATGTACTCTTGTCCTTTACTTGCTTGTGGCTTATGACATTGGTGTTGCTCCACTTCTTCTTTAACACCTAAACTTTTATGAACCTTTTGGTCCAGACACAAGTGCATCATAACAGTGGTTGGACAAACAAGTTTATTCACCTTAAGTTCAGAATTCACCTTGTTTTCTTGCACCTCTCGGTTGATGTCCTTTTGACTTGTGTGCTCTTCTTCTTGTCTTATTCCTGGATCAAAACTTTTTGGCAAAGACAAGTGCATGATTCTTGAATTGGAAATTAAAATATCAGATTGCACAAAATTATCATTTGTGTCAGTTACTTCCAATTTCAACTCTGATGTTATATCTTTGAACAACTTCTTAGATGGACAATTTGCAGCACAATGCCCTCTTCTATGGCACCTATAACAGGTTGTCTCTTTAGAATTTACAAGGTTAGAACACTTACCTTGTGTTGGCTTGTCTCGCAACTTGAGTGATGCATCAAAGCTAGGTCCAGTTGCATTGGGTGAAGCTTTGTGGCTCTGCTTCTGCTCTTGCTTCTTTGGGTACAAAATCTCCATGATGTCCTGCCATTGCTGATCCTGCCTTGCTTGAGAAGTCTTCTTAGGTTCTGGATGGAAAATAGACTTGGGCTTTGGAGCAGCTTGTGCTTCAGATGCAATCTTCACTCTCTTGGTTGTGGTTTGAAGCTTCTCCACAAATTCTTTTTTCATCCTGGACTTAAGATCTCTCCAATCCAGTACTGGCTTCTTAAAGATGGTTGGTGTGCTCTCCTTTAGCCACCATTCATAAGCCTTTTCGGTGAAGGCTGAGACAGCTTGTACTAGCATCCTTTCTTCTGGAACTTTGTTAACTTGTAACCACTCTTCCATGTTGTTTTCCCATTGCAAGTATGCTTCAGCTTTACTGCTTCTTCCAGAAAACATTAGGGAACCTCTTGCCTTGGTGGTTGGCTTCCTTGTGCTTGCTTGTTGGGCTGTAGCTTTCCTTGTACCAGTGAGCTGACGTTGAGTTGGTACATGGTATGAAGTAACTCCATGGTTCTTAAATGCACACTTGTGCCTAGGTGGGTGGTACTCTCCATACATGTTTGCTTCTGAATCTTCACTTTCCTCCATATCACTGATTCAGTACCTGAAACAAAGCTCAAAGTGTATCAATATGTTCTTAAAATGCTTATGTATAAAACTATGTCAAGCACGGTTTGATACTTGTAAATCCTTATTGAAATCAGAAAGCTGGTTAAGCCCTTTTCAAGAAATTCAAAGATGCTGGTTTTCAAAAATATCAAGTTTCCTTTTTGAAAGATTGTGGCACACGATTTTGGCAGCTTTAAAAAAAAAGGAAACTGGATTTTTCTTTGAATCAAGAGGAGCTTTTTTAAAAAAAAATTTGAAAACTAGGAGTAACAAAAATGGAAACAATTTTTTTTTTTTTTTGGAGTTTTAAAAACGAAAATAAGAATGCAAGAATCAAAGAAATAAAACAAAAGAACACAAAACAGATTTTTTTTTTTTTTTTGATTTAAGAAAACAAAAAAAATGAAGAACAAAAATAAAAACTTGGATTCTTTTTCTTTTGGTTTTTGATGCAAAACTGGAAAAACCAGAATTGAACTAGATGAATCAAATGCAAAACAAAAGTTTTTTTTTTAACTTTTTAGAAACAATTAAAAACACAGAAATAGAAATCAAAGAAACATAAAACAAACTTTTTTTTTTAAGATTTGAAGATGCAAAATGAAAACAATTTTTATGGGTTTTTGTTTTAAAGATGCAATGAAAATAGAAATATAAATACAATAACCGAAAGGTAAAGGATAAAATACACCTGATTTTAGAACCTTTCGGCTCTGATACCAGATGATGTAGCCCCAAGGCGGAAGCTTGAGCGATGGATTGATGGAGGACAAGCACTGGCTTAAGAGCTCTCTTACTTGACCGAGATGGATGGAATGGATGGATGAAATGAACAACTCACTTGTTCGATGGGCTGATTGACTCTCTCAATCGGTGGTGAATTAGTACTACTTGAATCACACAAGCAATCCTAATCCAATAATCTTCAGAAACACTTGAATCACACAAATGAATCCTAAGACAAGATAACTTCAAAGACACTCTTTGAAAAGAAGAAAACGGATTCTTTTGTATAAACTTAGTTGATTGAAAGGGTGAATATTACAATGAGCTAAACTATGCCTTTATAGGCTCTTTACAAATGGTCATATTGACCTTGAACAAGAAACAAATCGACAATTAATGAAAACTAGCCGTTAGGCTGAATATGGTGAGGATCCTTGATCTTGTTGCTTTCTTTGTATCTGGATGGCTTTAAGGGATAAGTGAGGATCCTTGGGACAGCTTGATTGACAAACAATTCGTGGCTTTCATTCTTGGAAAGAAACCGTTGGTGTTTGATCTCTTTCTTCTCCAAAAATGGTAAGTGTGACTTGTTGAATTTATGGAGAATCTTGTGTGGTCTTGTGCAGCTGAGGACGTCTGGACTTGATGGAAAGGAGCTCAAAACACTGTAGTTTTGATAGGTAAAGGTTTGGTACAGAATTGACCTTCCAAATGTGAATGCTTCCATATATGGCAAGTCTGCTGAGCTAGTCGTGATGTCATCCGTTGAGCTAGTTGTGATGCTACATATGGTTAGCTCCTTTTCGGTATCTTCTTCTTGTGTCATCTTTTGGGGATGATTCTCCTTAGTGGCGTGCTGATAATGGGCTGAGCTAGATGTCTTGACCTTGGTCTCCGCTTGAGCTAAGATAAGCTCATATGCCTTGTTAGATCTTCTCGGCTCCATAATCTCTTCTCCATGTGTTATGATTCTTCCTGGGTCATATGTCTTCTTAGGATTGATTGTTGGATGTATAATCAGTCCTATGCCTGGTTTTGGATCAGAAATCATCATGGCCTTGACTCTCTTTGTTTCTTTGTGCTGCTTGACGTAGTGGTTGAGTCAGCAATTGAGTTAGTCAGCGCCTGGTCTGGTCTGGTTCTGATGACCGCATCAACTTGAGCTCTCACAAATTCTTTTCACTCAAAACACTTGCCCTATACACGGCGCAAGCTATCCTATTTATACAAGATAGGATTGCAAACCTAGTTAGCTCAAAAACCCTCAAGAAGATAAACCTTATCTTCTTAGAGATAAGTACAAGAATCCTAACTAACTTAACTACCTTAAGATTTAGGAATCTCTTTTATTCTTTATTAGATATTGTTTAGATACTCTCCAAGATGCATGTCCAGCTCAGCCATACTACTTGGATTGTCCACCTCAGCTCCAGCTCCCGATCAAGTCAATTCGCCAAGTCCTCATAATGCGTTCCACACGTTGCTAGTGTGTATCACTTCTTGAGCTACTCCTTGACTGATACATGAAGTGACTCAGCTGCACCTTCATGCATGCTCGGTATGATAATTTAAGCAATACCGGACCGGTATGGTCGGCATCTATGATCCGGTATGTGTTTTTGTGCTAGCCAAGCTTCCAACTTCAAAGCTTTCATCCTCTAAGTTTCCAAATACCTATAAAAATCCATAAACACTCCAAAAGAACCAAAAACAATGTAAATCCTAGTTTAACTTCCTAAACTTCTAAACGCATCAAAATCCAAGAAAACGTATGTAATGTAATGCAAGGAATGATCAAAACATGAACTAGAATCAAACTAAAAAAGTTTAAAATATGAAGACATTAGATAGTGCATATATACAAAGCTTTCACTATAGTTAGGATCACGAAGATATATTATAGCTACATTATAAATTTAATAAATTAATATTCGATAAATTAATATTTTTTTTAGTCTCAAATTTGGGATAGTTCAAAATATAATACAATTCATATAATATAAGATAATAATTTGTTTGAAAATCATATGTAAATATTGATCTCATAAATACTGTAAATTAATAAATAGCATATACAAATTTATGTAAATATGCAATCTTTTATATCATCATTATTGGTTTTACATATTTTTAAGATAAAAATTCTCAATGCTAAATAAATAAAAATAAAACTCAGTTTTTCATTCAAATTATGTTTTGTTCATTTGAATAAACGTGATGATACATACATGTGAGAAAATCAATTTCTTAAAGGTTGTATTTAAATATATATATATATACTGTAAATAATCAAGTATAATAAATTTTAAATAAAGAAAACATAGAAAATGAAAACTGATCTCAAATATCTAGAAAAATATTTTGTTTAAATCAGTTATATATATACTATAAATTAATAATTTTATAAATTAATAAAATATCAAAATTCTAATATTATTAGTTTATAGAATTTTTATTTTTATTTTGCTAGTAGCCGTACCCATTGGCACAAATATGAAAAAAATAGTGGAAGATCATAATTGAATACTTAACGAAAACATTTCAGAATATTTATTATTCTTTCTTTAAAGAATACTGTTTTCCCACTTATTTCCAAATAACTAAAAATCAACTACTAGTCCCACGAGATTTTGTATGACGCTGATAAGATACGATGTACTGACGCCAATTGGCTAATGGCAACACACTATAGTATAAAGCTTACACAAACTCTTCGTAAATTCAATTAAAGTAAATAATGATCAATCATTCTAATTCCTTTATAGCTTGAAGTGGTATCCTGATTCACGTGTTTATCGTGGACCAGCTAATACCTGAATGATAAGAATAATAGTACTATAATGATTACCATTCACCCATAACATATATAATTAGGTGTATCATCATTTTTCTCGTTTCTCAAAAATGATTAGAAAATATTAAAAGTTTGCTAATTAAGGGGACTAAACATCTATTCATTCATCCACTTCATTCCAGTATTTCCATTATGACCCATCTTGTTGAAATTTCGAAATCAACCTTTTGCTGAATTCTATAATATATAGTTAAGTGATTCAAGTCATTTCATATGAGATTATTTTTTTCTGATGGCTAAACTAGGCTTGGGATTTCGGTTCTTCGGTTCGGTTATTCGGTTTTTCGGTTTTTTTATATTTAAAAAACCTGCCGATCGGTTTTTTTCTTCGGTTCGGTTCGGTTTCGATTCATAAAACTTCGGTTCGGTTCGGTTCGATAAGTTCGGTTCGATTTTATATTCCAAGACTATATGCATATATATACATCAAACACACAAACACAAACTGACAAAAGTATATATATATATTGGAAGATTGAAACTTTTATGAAAATCAAAACCGATCGACAACTACAAGTCTACAATAATGAATAATAGGCCAGGAACTTCGGTTTTTCGGTTCGGTTATTCGGGTTTTCGGTTTTTTTTTTGTTTTTAAAAAAACCACCAATCGATTTTTTTCTTCGGTTCGGTTCATAAAACTTCAGTTTGGTTTCGGTTCGATAATTTTAATTCGGTTTTATATCCCAGGCTAGGCTAAACCTTCGTTTTTATGAGTGTTGCAATTAAAATTTATTTACCTTTTGACTGATTTATGATATTTTGGTAATTTTAAAATTTAAAGTTAAGTTTAAAATTTATAAAACATGAATTAGTTGTCAATATTTCTAAAAACTATTATTTTTATTTCTTCGAATAAATTTAAATTATAGAGAAGTTACATAATGTTAGGTTGTTGGCGTTGGTTCGAATACATATATAGATCTTGTTAGTTCTTAGGTTGATAACATGCAGTAGCAGATAAGCTCAAGTGCCCCTGGCTTAATTTTTATTTTTTAAAATAATTATATAAGAACTGTTTTGGCTAACACAAATTTAATGATAATACTCAACTAATTCAAATTCTATGATAGTACTCCAGTTAAAAGCTTTCTTAAATCTGCCACTAATAACATGTGTTGTTTTGTTGTAACTAACTACTTTTTTTCTTTTAGACTGTTTCCTATTAGATTTATATATTTGCTAATTTTATTTCCAACTTTATAACGTGAGAGCTCTTCATTTGTTAAAATAATAAAGTTTAGATGACAAAAAACTAGTATTCACTTCTCCTTTTTGGTGATGATGGGCCACATTCCCCACCATGGTTCCACTCACATTACATCTTGACATTACTTTATTAGACAAATGAGTATGGACATATTATCGATAATCTCGAGGATCCCCACAAATAAATAAATAAAATATTGGTCATACTCGTTTGGTCATCAAATCCAAAGTCGAAACACTTGGCTTTGGCTTCTGATTTTTTCCCTATTTAATGTCGATAAGAATGAACGTTACAACCACACTCTCAAACAAACAACAAAAATGTCAAACCATCTTCAAGAACACTTACCCACTTACCTAAAACCGGTTTTAACCAAAGAAGAGCAAGAACTCGACGAGAAAATGGTGAGCTTGCATGCGGAGAGTATCGTCAACACTGTGGCTTTCCCCATGGTTCTCAAAGCCGCCTTGGAACTTGGCGTCATCGACACAGTCGCTGCAGCAGGCAACGGCGCGTGGCTCTCACCGTTTGAGATAGCCCGTAGTCTCTCAACCAAACCCACCAACCCGGAGACGCCAGTGTTGCTGGACCGGATGCTGCGATTACTCGTCAGCCACTCAATTTTAAAGTGCCGTATGGTTGAAAGTAAAGAAAACGGTCGAACCGGAAACATGGAGTGGGTATATGCAGCCGAACCGGTTTGCAAGTATTTCTTGAAAGACAGTGACGGTTCTGGTTCTCTCGCTTCTCTGTTTATGTTGCTCCATAGCGAAGTGTTTTTCAAGACTTGGTACGTACTTCATATATTAAACCAGTTAATAACCAACTATTTAAACCGAATTATAACGAATTATAAACCAATCATAAATGCACATATGAAGATTGTTTTTTTTTTTTTTTTCACAGGACAAATCTTAAAGATGTGATACTAGAAGGAAAAGATGCATTCATCTCTGCCCACGGCATGAAGATTTTTGAATACATTGGTTCGGATGGACAATTTGCTAAAGTGTTTGATCGTGCCATGTCAGAACCTTCGAACATGATTATGAAGAAGATTCTAGAAGTTTACAGAGGATTTGAAGATGTTAACACTTTGGTAGATGTTGGAGGAGGAAGTGGCACTATATTAGGTCTAGTCACTTCCAAGTATCCTCATATTAAGGGTGTTAATT
This sequence comes from Orychophragmus violaceus, assembly GCA_030180135.1. Lineage (NCBI taxonomy): Eukaryota > Viridiplantae > Streptophyta > Magnoliopsida > Brassicales > Brassicaceae > Orychophragmus > Orychophragmus violaceus. Next base: position 108,114,624 of record CM058232.1, read on the forward strand.
TTGACTTACCTCAGGTTTTAACCAATCCTCCTTTTTATCCAGGTACAAAGTTATATAATGAAGTGCTAGTTTTGGTTTATACCTCTGATCAAACTTCTTTTTCTAAATATAATTTTACTAATTGTAGGAGTGGAGCATGTATCTGGAGACATGTTTATAAAAGTTCCAAAAGGAGATGCAATCTTTATGAAAGTAAGTATATATATGAATATAAAATTTGATATATATATATATATATATATATATTTATATATACTCGAGTTTTGTTAAAGTCCATTATTTCTAAATTAAAGTGGTTAATCTGTTGATAGTGGATATTACATGATTGGACGGACGAACTTTGTATAAAGATTCTAAAGAATTGTTGGAAGAGTTTACCGGAAAAAGGAAAAGTGATCATTGTAGATATGATCACACCGACAGAACCAAAGGGTGGTGACTTGTCCTGTAACACTATCTTTGCTATGGACATGTTGATGCTAACACAATGTTCGGGTGGTAAAGAGAGATCACTTTCACAGTTCGAGAATTTAGCATTTGATTCAGGTTTTCTTCGATGTGAAGTTGTTTGTCGTGCCTATTCATATTCTGTTATCGAGTTCCACAAATAGATTTGGAATTTACGATAACAAAATAATGATATGTTGGGTGAATATGAAATTACCGTCTAAATTGTGAGGATGGGAGCTTGTTTATTTTGTTAATGAGTTTTATTGCATGTAATATAGTTTTATGGTGTCGGCTTGTTTTTCAGTTTGTGTGGTGTTTGCTAAGTATTGAACCGAGTGTAATGACTCTGATTAGTATGAAAGTGCGTTTTGCATTATGTTTGTAGTTGAGACTTCGTGTCTTAATTATGCTAAAACATTTGTTGGGAAATCATGTTCCTTAATTTTAGTTTTTTTCCGACGAAAAGGTTTTTAAAAATGATGCCACTGACTTAAAATTCGATTGCATAATTACAATACTAATTTCAGCATGCATGCTTATTATCATAACTCAATAGTAACACAAAGGGTGCAAATGGTGTTCATTAGTGGAATACAATGGAATAATTTTAGTGGAATTAAAATTAGAGGAATAAAGTTGTTTACGCTGAAAATTTTCCTCTCCTTAATAGTAGAGGAACAAATCTCAGCAGAACTTAATATTTTTCTACTTAAAATGTGGGTCCCATCCTATTCCATTAGTAAATAAAAAAATTGTCAAATGGATGATTTTTGGAGTAATTCAGCATAATAGTGAATTCCACTCAATTTTGTTCCTCTAAAATGATAACCATTTGCACCCAAAATATATGATTCACTTAAGAATATTCTAGAATTTGAACCCATATTTTGACACCATAACAGCGCAATATTCCGATTGGTAAATGTAGAAATTTTGGCTTTATAAATTATAACTGTTAATTTTAATAATTTAAAAGTATGAATGTTAAAAAAGCTATAAATTTATTTTAACTATTAATTTAGCCAAAGATACAAATTATGTCAAAATAATTGAAATCGTAAAACTAATTTATTAGTTATTAAACCATTAATAACATAGAAATATATTAATAAAACCATATATATATATATATATATATATATATATTTACTTTATATATATATATATATATATATATATATATAAAAAGCTGTTAAGACATTAGAGAAAAAAAAGCAAGGCAAAATTTTAACGGTACATATCCTAAAATAGGATACAGTCTCTACTGTCACAACACCAATGACAAGGTGAAAGAAGGCAATGGAGAGGGTCGACGCGTCTACGTTAACTTTTATCTGTATATGACTATACCTACACGCGTCTTAATGCATGTCACTAAGTGTCAACTGAGAATCTTAAAAGCAATCCTGTATCTATTTATCTATGATCTACTTCAGATTTCCTACCAATAGCAATAAAAACAAATGGCAAACCATCTACATGAATGGATAATTATAATATAATGGGGTCATCTGACCCATTAAAACTATTAATTTCTACGTTAAATTAATCTCATTTCATAAAAACGTATGTTCGAACGGAAAAACCGAAAAGGTATATGCAGCCTTTTGAGTATATGTATCAATGGATGGTTTCGTATGGACAGTTTAATCTGTCAAATCGATTCTTTAACCTTTTGTTGATTCTTCATTCTTTGTCTTGATTGGTTCGCCGGTAGGGCTAAGAGTACCTTCAACCCAACTCAAAAGATCCAAGATCAATGAATTACAGTAAGAGGAGATTGTAGACTTCTCAACTAGTAAAGTTTCTAGACACTTTGGTCTTTCTCTTTTTCTTTTTTTTTTCATTACTAATGGATTAGGGCAAACAAAATTAGTAGACTTCTTTGATAGTCGGGGCTCGGAGATCCTCCACACCAGCTCCACTGAGAACTTTGTGTCTTCCCCCCAAATGGCTGAGGCGCTAGCCATTTTGGATGTGCTATCAAAAACCGTAGAGATGGGGTTCACAAAAGTGGTTATCAAATCTGACGCTAAGGATCTCTTGCGTATCATCAACCAGAGGGACTCCAATAGCAAACTTTACGGTTTGCTTGTAGATATTCACCATACTCGCTCACTTCTATCATTCTTTTCGTTATGTTTCATTCCTCGCTCCGAAAACTCTATTGCGGATGCTGTTGCTAAGAATGCCATTTCGACTTCTTCTTCTACTGCAAGTTTAGCTTTGTACCCAGATACTTGATCCTTTGCTTATTTTAATCTGATGAGTTGTTCATTAAAAAATCGAACAAATTCATTATTAATCCCTCGAGATTTGATATGACGCTGCAGAGATACGATATCATCATGTATATATTATATTATACTAGGTGATCAGTCGCTAGCTAGACTAGCAACCTCATCTAAATTATATAACAATATGATGTCAAATTGCCTCAAAGGCGATAGTGATACTGTAAAACAAACGGCAAATATATACATTTTATATAAAAATTAAGGATTGGTTGGTCCTTAACGTGATTTCTTGAATGTTTCTTTTTTTAAATGATATCCTGATTCACGTGGTTGTTGATAAAAAAACATTCACTTGGTTTAGTAGACCGACGGATCCACCTGAAAGATTTGATATAATGATATGATCATATAGTATATAATATTAAAAGCCACTACTTTTGTTTTGTAATTAAGTAAAAGAGGAAACATTTAATATTAAAAAGCCACTAATTTTGTTTTATAATTAAATAAGAGAAGACTTATGATTTCTGTTTTTTGAGGTTAATTATGAGGACAACATCTATCATTACATTCCTTTATTTTTCTACTATGAGCATTTTCTGGTTGGTAATCGACTATCAGATGAATTATCTAATATTTCTAAAAAAATTCCTAGTCTTATTTTTAAAATTGCAATATAAAAGTTATAATTTAAGGTATTTAATTTCTCTAAAACATAAATAGTTATATTTGTAATAATCCCCCTTACAATTTTGGACCAAATATCAGTACACTTAACTGGAGGTTTCTCCCTATAAAATGGCACTAAGTGTCAGTCTTAAAACCACACTTGTCCGACCAACGCTACCTTTTGTAATATATCTTTCTCAATCTTTCAACAAATAATGTCAAACCATCTTCAACTGCCCTTAACCACTAACCCTAAACCGGTTTCAACCAAAGAAGACCAAGAAGCCGACGAGAAAATGGTGAGCTTGCAAGCTGAGAGTATCGTGAACACTGTGGCTTTCCCCATGGTCCTCAAAGCCGCCTTGGAGCTTGGCATCATCGACACCATCGCTGCTGCAGGCAACGGCGCATGGCTCTCACCGTCTGAGATAACCGTTCGTCTCCCAATCAAACCCATGAACCCGGAGGCGCCGGTTTTGCTGGACCGGATGCTACGATTACTCGTTAGCCACTCGATCTTGAAATGCCGTGTCATTGAAACCGGAGAGAACGGTCAAACCGGAAACATGGAGAGGGTATATGCAGCCGAACCGGTTTGCAAGTATTTCTTGAAAGATAGAGACGGTTCTGGTTCTCTCGCGTCTTTGTTCTTGTTGTTCCATACCCAAGTCCATTTCAATACTTGGTACGTACTTCAAATAAGTCAAATCATTAGTTGATCGTTTAGTTACATACAAAAAAGTATTCTGTAAAAAAATAAACAACTGAAGTTATTCTATCTCATAGGAACAATCTCAAAGATGTAGTACTATATGGACATGATGCATTCATCTCTGCACAAGGCATGCCACTTTTCGAATACATTAGTTCGGACCAACAATTTGCTGAGGTGTTTCACCGGGCAATGTCAGAATCTGCCACAATGGTCATGAAAAAGGTTCTAGAAGTTTACAAAGGATTTGAAGATGTTAACACATTGGTGGATGTAGGAGGAGCAACTGGAACCATATTAGGTTTAATCACTTCCAAGTATCCTCATATCAAGGGTATAAATTTCGACTTAGCTCAGGTTTTAGCCCATGCTCCATTTTATCCAGGTACAAAAACTAGTTAATAAATTTGATAAGTTTTATAATAAATAGCTACGATTTTTTCGTGGTTTTCTCAAATAGATATAAAAATATCACGATAAAACCACAAAAGAAAACTCAAATAACCATGAAAAATTGAAATAGCCATGAAAATTAGTTATGATGCTATAGCCACGAAATGAAATCCGTATCTTTTTGTGGCTATAGCATCAAGATTAACTTTTCGGGCTATTTGAGTTTTTGTCATGATTATTTGAGATTTTTTGTAGTTTTTTCGTGGTTATTTAAAAATGCACCAAAAAATTGTAACTATTTCCTGACTACATCTTAAAATTTATGTTTCTTTAATTTTACAAATTCTAGGAGTTGAGCATGTCTCCGGAGACATGTTTATAGAGGTTCCAAAGGGAGATGCTGTCTTTATGAAAGTAAGTTTATTATATAAAGAAATTTAATTGGTATTTTTGTGGCTAATTAATGTCATAATTTCCAAAATAAAAATTTTAAATTATTGGCAGTGGATACTACATGATTGGACGGACGAAGACTGTATAAAGATTCTAAAAAATTGTTGGAAAAGTCTCCCAGAGAAAGGAAAAGTGATCATCGTAGAGATGATTACACCAGTAGAACCAAAGCGTGATGACCTGACCTCTAAGACCGTGTTTGCCATGGACTTGTTGATGTTAACACAATGCTCAAATGGTAAAGAGAGATCTCTTTCGCAGTTTGAAAAATTAGCATTTGATTCAGGTTTTCTCCGATGTGAAGTTATTTGTCAGTCCTATTCATATTCTGTTATTGAATTCCATAAATAGATTGGAATTTACGAAAATAAAAACAATGATTGGTTTGGTCTTTGGTGCCGGGAGAAATAAAGCATATGGAGCTTTTTTATTTTGTTGATGGTTTTGATTGCATGTAATATATAGTTTTATGGTATTGGCTGTTGTATTTTTCCTTTCAACATTTTTTTTTTTTTTTTTGACAACTCCTTTCAACATTATGTGGTGATTGTCTGCTTATGCCACAATGGTTATGAAGAAGGTTCTAGAAGTTTACAAAGGATTTGAAGATGTTAACACTTTGGTGGATGTAGGAGGAGCAACTGGCACCATATTAGGTTTAATCACTTCCAAGTATCCTCATATCAAGGGTATAAATTTCGACTTAGCTCAGGTTTTAGCCCATGCTCCATTTTATCCAGGTACAAAAACTAGTTAATAAATTTGATAAGTTTTATAATAAATAGCTACGATTTTTTCGTGGTTTTCTCAAATAGATATAAAAATATCACGATAAAACCACAAAAGAAAACTCAAATAACCATGAAAAATTGAAATAGCCATGAAAATTAGTTATGATGCTATAGTCACGAAATGAAATCCGTATCTTTTTGTGGCTATAGCATCAAGATTAACTTTTCGGGCTATTTGAGTTTTTGTCATGATTATTTGAGATTTTTTGTAGTTTTTTCGTGGTTATTTAAAAATGCACCAAAAAATTGTAACTATTTCCTGACTACATCTTAAAATTTATGTTTCTTTAATTTTACAAATTCTAGGAGTTGAGCATGTCTCCGGAGACATGTTTATAGAGGTTCCAAAGGGAGATGCTGTCTTTATGAAAGTAAGTTTATTATATAAAGAAATTTAATTGGTATTTTTGTGGCTAATTAATGTCATAATTTCCAAAATAAAAATTTTAAATTATTGGCAGTGGATACTACATGATTGGACGGACGAAGACTGTATAAAGATTCTAAAAAATTGTTGGAAAAGTCTCCCAGAGAAAGGAAAAGTGATCATCGTAGAGATGATTACACCAGTAGAACCAAAGCGTGATGACCTGACCTCTAAGACCGTGTTTGCCATGGACTTGTTGATGTTAACACAATGCTCAAATGGTAAAGAGAGATCTCTTTCGCAGTTTGAAAAATTAGCATTTGATTCAGGTTTTCTCCGATGTGAAGTTATTTGTCAGTCCTATTCATATTCTGTTATTGAATTCCATAAATAGATTGGAATTTACGAAAATAAAAACAATGATTGGTTTGGTCTTTGGTGCCGGGAGAAATAAAGCATATGGAGCTTTTTTATTTTGTTGATGGTTTTGATTGCATGTAATATATAGTTTTATGGTATTGGCTGTTGTATTTTTCCTTTCAACATTATGTGGTGATTGTCTGCTTATGCTAAAACTATTGTTAACTTTTGTGATATGTCTCACGATATGTTTCCATATTATATATGCTTTCCGTATCTTTGTGAATATTCTCACCACTTGTTTAGGTGATTATGTCATTATCTCGAGCTTGCAAGCGGAGAGTATTGCAGACACGTTGGCCTTCCCAGTGGTTCTCAAATCCGCTCAAACCGGAGGCGCAAGTTGTTGTGATAATTTGAGTAAAACATTGTATGAAGAAAACGGCTTTGCAGAATATTTAGAGAGAAAACGATATTGAATCAAATATCATTTGCTTTAGGGTTTCTATATTATTTTGTGATTAATATTTACATTCTTAGACCCTTTTATATGTTGCCCCAACCCCAATACAATAAAGAAATAGAATCATAACAATATTTTTTCATTTTTTCGATAAAAGGAAAATCTAAACCGCCTGTGATATTCCTCAGCTCACTCAAAAAAAAGTTTCATTGTCAGTACCTTGAAATTTAAATCGCTTTAGAACAACAGAGGTGTTGTTACACATGATGGTGTGCTTACTCGTTAGCCACTCGTTTCTGAAGTGATGTATGGTTGAAACTGGATAATCCGGTCAAACCAGAAAGACCGAAAGACTACATGCAGCCTTTTGGGCATATGGATGGTTATCATCAGGGGCGGATGCAGAAACTTTTTTAATATGGGACACAATATAAAATTTTAAAATAATAAAACATATAAAATAATCATATATAGTATATTTAAAATTGTAAGGTGTTTTAGAATTTAAATTATTTATTTGTTAGATGTTTTAGAATTTAATCACCATGGTTTAGTAAAAAATTATGATGGTTTATAAAAGGGTTTAAACCCTAAATGACCATTAGAATACTAATAAAATCCAATCATTCAAAAGAAGTTAAAATAATGATGTCAGTGGCGAGAGAGGCGAGAGCGATACACAAGAAACAGTAGATGTACTCAGAGCACGTCCATCATCGTATGTAGAGGGTTTCTTAGCGGCGTTTCTTAGGCGAAGGTGGATAAAAAAAAATTAAGAACTCCCAACAACAGGTTCTTACTTAAGAGATTTTAAGAGTTCGGTTCTTCACTGTTCACGCGACGTAGCAAAACCTGATTGGTATTTTTTTTTAATTTTTTTTTTATCTGTAAAAAAAACATTTATTAAAAAATTATTTAAAATTTTAAAGGAGGGTTCACTGATGTATATACTCTCATTTTTACACAAATATATAAATAATATTCAATCATGAGTTGGTGGTTCCTTAAAGCGATATCCTGATTCACGTGGTTTAAGGATTCGACGACTCTTGTTAATACACCTGAAAGATATCTTTAATTAATCACTTTAAAAAATATATATACTCTTAAATTTAAACCTAAAAAAATGTCAAAACCTAAAAAGAAAAAAAAAAAAGATTTTTGTAGCTCGGTTGGTTAGAGCACCCGTTTAGTTTAGTAAGCGGGAGGTCTTGACTTCTGCATAATATTATTTTAATTTAATTAAGTGGTTTTGGTGTAGTGGTACAAAAACGGGATTTGAGTGCATTACATTCAAAGTTCGATCCACATGCCCTATTTTTCTCCACTTGACCACCCATAGATATTTTTAGTGGTAGTTCTTATTGGATTAGTCTTTAGCCTAAAAAATCTTTAGATCTCCACAGTTATAAGAGAAAAAAAAAACTAAAAAAGAAAAGAAAATATTTCATGGGGTCACGGTTTCAATATCATTTAATGGGCCCTAGTTTTGTTTATGTTTATCTGTTGTTATTAAATAAGAGAGGATGACTAAACATCTAGTCATTCGATTTCATTCTATTATGACCCTTCTGAATGGAAATCAATTATTGGGTGAAATGTATAATGTTACATTTACGTACAGTATTGAGTAATATTATATATGATATTATGCCCCAAAGTGTAAGGAATTATATTTATAACTATCATAATTCATCGGTATCATTTGCGGACACAAAATTTTTAATATTTTGAAACTTTTCATCTAAGATATATATTAAAAACAATTTTATTTTATATTTTCAAATTTAATATTGATAATAATAATAAAATTCATAATATAGAATTATTTTATCTATAATAAACAGATATAGTAATATTTTAAAATTAAATAGCAAATATATTATAAAAATTATCTGATATTTTTATTTTTTATTATCGAGATTAAGTATATCTACTAAATATAATAAATAATTATTTAAATAAATATAATAAATAGTTATATATTAATTATTAACAATTTATCTTATATTTCAAATTTAATATTAATAATAATTATAAAATTCATAATATAAAATTATTTTATCTAAAACAAACATATGTAATAATATTTTAAAATCAAAATAGCAAATATATTATAGAAATTATATGGTATTTCTAAATTTTTTTATTACCTAGATTATGTATATCTACTAAATATAATAAAATTAATTATTTAAATCAATATAATAATAAAAAATTAAAGTAAGATTAACATACTAAAAATTCTAATTTCATTAAGGATAACCTAGTAATCAAATAATTTGAGAGTCCATAAGAGCTCAAAGCACTTTCCAATTAATATAAACACTAGATTTTGATTCACACTATGAAGAGAGAACTTCGATAATATTATTTGATGTTCAAATCAAGAAAATAAATTACGTAATTGTCGAATCCCAATCGGCAGAAAACTTTTTTTACCAAGTTGAACTGGTGAAATAATTCTATATTGTGTGAGCAAAGAAAATATAAAAAAATGTTAGGGGGCGAACGAGTGCATTTTCGAAGATGACAAGAGAATATATTTAAACTAAAAAAAAACTTCAAGCTCGAAAAATATATGTACAAAACAAAATAAATTTTTTCATATCTCATTTACTGTGTAAAATGAACAATTAATTATAAAATTACTAAATTATAATTCATTTTCAAACGTTTGGTAAAATAATTTATTTCTATAATAACATTTATATTGATTTATCATTTAAAATTTATATAGTAATATTGACATTCAATAATCTATATTATTAATAGCATAAAATAAATGCAACATTTCATATAAAATTAAAACCTGCACAACACGCGGAAATATAAATCTAGTATAAACAATTACGTTCATCAATTCAATCCAAATCATTTTCCTTAGCTTAACAATAAATAAGGCAAAGTAATGGAAATAATTATTTTTTTTGTGATGGTCCACATGCCTCTCCAAAGCTCCATTTACATTAATTTCTCGACGAAAACAAAATATAGACATCAATTTTTTTAGACAAATGTAGACAATATCCTGTCGTCCGACTCCATTCCAAATCTGAAGCCGGTACACTTGGCTTGAGAGTGTAAAAATAACTAGACATAATCTTGGTCACCATATTCCAAATGTAAAGCAGGCACACTTGACACTTGGCTTGAGAGTTCTCCCTATAAATTGACACCTATTGTGAGAGTTGAAACCAAACTCTAAAACCAAACTCTACCTTTGTTATCTACGTCAGTTATTCAACTAACAACAATAATGTCAAGCCATCTTCAAGGGACCGTAGCCACTAACCCTAATCAGGTTTTAACCAAAGAAGATCAAGCAGCCGACGAGAAAATGGTGAGCTTGCAAGCTGAGAGTATCGTGAACACTGTAGCCTTCCCTATGGTTCTTAAAGCCGCCTTGGAACTCGGCGTCATCGACGCCATCACTGCTGCAGGCAACGGCGCGTGGCTCTCACCGTCGGAGATAACGGTTAGTCTCCCAACCAAACCCGTGAACCCCGAGGCGCCGGTTTTGCTGGACCGGATGCTGAGATTACTCGTCAGCCACTCGATCTTGAAGTGCCGTATGGTTGAAACCGGAGAGAACGGTCGAACCGGAAACACCGAAAGGGTATATGCAGCCGAACCGGTTTGCAAGTATTTCTTGAAAGATAGTGACGGTTCTGGTTCTCTCGCGTCTTTGCTCATCATGTTCCATGACCAAGTCCTTTTTAAGACTTGGTAAGTGCCTCACTATTCGAAAATAAATCAAATCAGTGATAAATCCGGTTATTAACCAACTAATTAAACCGATTCCCAAAAAAAGGGGTTCTATATAAAACTAAAGTAAATGAAGAGTTAAAGATTATTTTTGGATTTTAATTTCATAGGACAAATCTCAAGGATGTGATACTTGAAGGAAAAGATGCATTCAGCTCTGCACACGGCATGAGACTTTTCGAATACATTAATTTGGACGATCGGTTCGGTGATTTATTTCACCGGGCAATGTCGGAATCTTCTACTATGGTTATGAAGAAAGTTCTAGAAGTTTACAGAGGATTTGAAGGTGTTAACACTTTAGTGGATGTAGGAGGAGCAACTGGAACCATATTAGGTTTAATCACATCCAAGTATCCTCATATCAAGGGTATAAATCTCGACTTGGCTCAGGTTTTAACCCATGCTCCATTTTATCCAGGTACAAAACTACTTAATAAATTTGATCAAAGTTTTGGACAATAAAACCCGAGACTATGATATTTTATTAGTTTAGCGAAATAATAATTTATCGAAAGATTAAATCGAAAATTTGATATGGAATCAAATTTTTTTTATTAATTTATCGAAATATTAATTTATCGAATATTAATTTATTGAGTTAATATTGTATATTAAAGTTCTACATTTGTCAATACCTCTTATACCTGTAATCTTACTAATTATAGGAGTCGAGCATGTCTCTGGAGACATGTTTATAGAAGTTCCAAAGGGAGATACGATCTTTATGAAGGTAATTTACATATAAATATTTCAGTAAAAAAAAAGTTACATACAAATATTTGAATAGAAAAAGTTCTCTCTTCGAGATTATTATTTTGAAATTAAATGGTTAAATTATTGGTAGTGGATACTACATGATTGGACGGACGAAGATTGTATAAAGATTCTAAAGAATTGTTGGAAGAGTCTACCAGAAAAAGGGAAGGTGATCATTGTAGAGAGGATTACACCGACAGAACCAAAGTGTGGTGACTTTTTGTCGAACACTGTGTTCGGCATGGACCTGTTGATGTTAACACAATGTTCTGGTGGTAAAGAGAGATCTCTTTCTCAGTTTGAGAACTTAGCATTCCAATCAGGTTTCATTCGATGCGAAATCATTTGTCTTGCGTATTCCTATTATGTTATCGAATACCACAAATAGATATGTTACGAAAATAAAATAGTGATTGGGTTGGTGGTGTTAAGTTAATATTACATGCAGTATAGTTTTATGGTATTGGCTTGTTCTGTTTTTTTTTTTTTTTTTCCTTTTCTTCTCCAGATTGTGAATTTGTAATGTTTGTTTGGTATTAACGGAGTGTAATTCTAATAAGTGTGTTTCACGTCTTAATGCATGGCACTTGTTTAAATGAATTTTGAAATCAATCCCCTCTTCTCCTTTCTGCCTTTGTTATGTGATCTACTTATCAGTGATCTTCTTCGGTTTTTATCTTACCCACAACAACAAGAACATTGGCAAACCATCTACACGAGCCCTTAACCAATTTTCCTACCAACAGTGATCCAATGATGTAGAGGACAGTTGGTGGTCGGGTTTCTCTGTCATTGTTGAAGAATGACGCTATATAGATTGCCGGATGAATCAGCTTCCTCAATCTTAGTTAGCTTGTTTCTCGTTTTTTGTCTCGGTTTGCTTTTCCGATCGTTTTCTCGACTATGTGTGTTGTTTATCACTATTTTGATTCTCAAGCTACTAAGCAAGAGTTCAAAACACTAAATGTGTGTTTGCTACCATATTTTTATCTTTCGCCATAAGACCAATTTGTTAGATGTGGTAATTAGTTAGCTCAATTTGTAACACTTATTATTTATTATTTATAATGATATTTACAATTTCACCCCCAAAAAAAAAACTAATTCCCTTAGAACGAACTTAACCAAAGTACAACAACGTCAAATGTTGAGTTTGCTACCGGAAATCGTTGCTGCAGAAAACTGTGTGGCTCTCACCGTCCCAACCGAATCTATGAACCCGGATGCGCTGGTATTGTTAAACCGGAAAGAACGGAAGGGTATATCCATATATGCATCTCAATTAGTGGTTCGTCCAAACCGATGCATTCGAACAGTCGCATACAAAGGTGATATGGATTAAGGGGTACGCATCTACCGGAAATACGGAGAAAGAACTGAACATAACAGCCAGTTTAAATCCTGATAGATTGTTTGAAATTACAATACTTGTGATCCAAGTTAACAAATGGGTATTAGTTTTTAGTATTTGTTGTTACAGCTAGCCAACCCACAATCATATTGTTGTTTGATCAGAATCCAAACCAGCACAAAACTCAAATCAAGCTGGTTTATAATAAATAAATAAAAAAGACTAATCAGAAGGAACCTTAAAGAGGCATATGTATTAGAGCATGTACATCCCTAATATCCATTAGGGGTTCTTAAAAAAAAAAAAAATTTTTTTTTTTTAGATCCGAAAAAAAAAATTAAAAAAAAATGGACCAATGGCGAGAGGACACGTGGCGTGAACAGTGTAGAATCAGTCCTTATATAAGGATTTTAAGAGCCTGGTTTTACACTATTCATGTGGGCCCCACGTGAGACCCACAATAAAAGACTAATTTTTTTAAGAGCCTCTGCTAAGATCCTACCAATGGATCTGCTCTTATGCCTAGCCCTACGATATAAAACCGAACCGAAATTATCGAACCAAACCGAACTAAAGTTTTAATGAACCGAATCAAAACCAAACCGAAGAAAAAAACCGATCGTAGTTTTTTTAAAAACAAAAAAAAACTGAAAAACCGAACCAAAAAACCGAAGTTGTCGATCGATTTTGATTTTTATAAAAGTTTCAATCTTCCACTATATATATATATATACTTTTATCAGTTTTTGTTTGTGGGTTATATATATATATATATATCGAACCGAATAGTTTTAATATATATATATATATCTCATATATGCCTCTCCGGACGTTTTTGGGTATTATATAGCCCTGAGATATAAAACCTAAACCGAAATTATCGAACCGAATCAAATTAAAGTTTTAATGAGCCGAACCGAACCGGAAAAAAAAACTGATCAGTGGTTTTTTTAAAACTCAAATAACCGAACCGTAACCGAACCGTAACCAAACCGTAACCGAACCGAAGAACCGAAATCCCATGGCTTATTTATGCCTCCCCGAACGTTTTTGGGTATTGAGTATTGACATCTTCTACAAGATATATAAACCGTAGCATGAACTGAGGTTGATGTGTTATGTATTCGGAGCCTGACCTGAGATATTTGGGGTCTTATTCAATTTTCTTTTTAATTTTATTTATGTATTAACAAAATTAATATATAAAAATTATACAAAATAAAATAAAATATAAACAAAATATAAACACAAAGAAATGCTTTAAAATAAAATTTTATACACTAATGGCTCACATAAATTTTTAAAAAATATTTCTCATAAATTTTCTATAATAAATATATAAAATATATATATCTTTTTTCATAAGTTTCTATATAATTTAGGGACATTTTATAAGGTGGGGTTCATTCAAATGTTTTATCAGAATATGTTTAAGACCGGCTCAGTATATATGTATATATTGCACCAAAAACTTGTTTATTGGAGGATGTAATTAAATACCAGTTAGGATGACTATATATTTTATATTTGCTAATAAACGAGTCTCCTCAAATTAGTGGCAACCTATATACTACAGTAAGAACAAAACATGATAGCTTTTTTTTAATTCTCTCACCAACTAAGTAATAAAACGTTAAAATATCTTATAATTTATTTAGTTAAAATAAGATATTCAGTACATTAATATCAAAATACGAAATAGATTAAAGTTACATGTAAATTTACTAATTTTCATATGTAACTTTCATGTGTAAATGCATGGCCACAATGATCAAGCTCTATGCATATTTTCCACATATTAGATACCACACACACATACATATATATATCATAATCTTTGTTTAGTATTTTCATATGTAACTTTCATGTGTAAATGCATGGCCACAATGATCAAGCTCTATGCATATTTTTCCACATATTAGATACCACACACACATACATATATATATATATATCATAATCTTTGTTTAGTATCCAGGACACTTCACGCCTTTAGATGAGCAAATACGATCCATCATATCCTTATCATTTGATTGGACACTGAACATCCCGTAGCTTTTAGAATCGACACATATATTACCGCAGACTTTCTTGCATATTTCTACAGTAATGCCTGGATGTCTGATACAAAAGTTTGGGATGCATTGCCTTACGCAGTTATCTACTGCGGCCTTATCCGAATAAGAGGTGTGTACCAAAAACATCATCATGAATATAGCAACAATCATTGAGACGCTGCATATTTTCTTCGACATAATTTGAGACATAGATTAGATGATGGGTCAACCGAGATTGATCTCGAGAATATTCGTTTTAGTTGATTATATGTTGTGATAGGGTTACAAGATCGGTGAATAATTTGATGAAAATGTTTAGTAAGCTCAAGCTAATTTATAGAGTAAGGTTGTTTTCTGTATTTTAGAAACTAGTTTTACTGTTTTGGAGTTGTTTCGTTCTTGTTAAAAAATTGTTTTTGTTGTTTCTATAGTGTTATAGCTTTTTTAAAAATAAACAACAATAACAATTAGGGCAAATCTCAAAAAACCATAAAACAAGGCATTTGACTAAAATAATAACAAGAAAAAAATTTCTTGACCAAAATAATATTTATTAAATAGGATAAATACTAAATTAATCATAAACCTTAAATTCTAAATACTAAACTCTAAACCCTAAATACTAAACTATAAAATCTAAATAATAAACCTTAAATCCTAAATAATAAATCATAAATTTTAAATATTAAATTTTAAACCCTAAATTATATAAGGATATTAAAATTTTTACAAACTAAAAATAATGATAAATATATCAATTTTTCTTTTTGATGATATATTTACGATTTATTTATGATAATGTATATTTTTGTGCTATTTCTAAATTTTTTTTTTTTTTTTAAACAACTCATATATTGTTTTGGGCCAGTAAGTGATTGATGTTTAATTGGGCTTGTTTCACAATGGTCATGAAAAAGGTTCTAGAAGTTTACAAAGGATTGAAAGAGGTTGACATTGCGGTGGGTCATGGATGTGGGAGAAAGAGTTGGCACGGCACTAAGGCTAATCACTTCCAGAGTATCCTCATATTGATGGCATCAGTTTCGATTTACCACATGTTTTAATCTTCATTATACAAATTTCTTTGATAGGTTTGATACATTGCACATTGGCTTGTTAATCATCATACCTCCCAAAACTATCGTTTTAGTTTTGTTATAAGACTAAACAGAGGCGACCCTGGAAGGAAGTTGAAGATGCTTATGCTTGTGGCCGTCAATAGAATATATATTTTGGCAGCATTTTTAATCCTAAAGTTCTGAAGCACCTGTCGAGAGATACTTAACTTTTTTTGATAAAAATGTAAAGATTATATTATCAATTTTCGTTTTTAACAAAAATATAGAGACAATTCGAAAAAAGAAAAAAAAAATTTACGAATAGAAAAAAAAACGACAACAAAATAAATAGTTCACCGAACAGACTACTCTAATTGTGTTTTGGTTAGCTAACTGAATAAAACATCTAATCACAATTCGAAGCATTTTTGCCACAACTTCCACGAATTCAAGTCTTTTTTCATTGTTGTCACGAGTAAATCGGTCATACTTATTCAGAATCACCTATAGCTTAATTTTTTCCATATAAATATAATGAGACCACATCTTCAACATTCAAATGTTTGGCAAGAAATACCTAACTTAATTAATCGTTGCCACGAGATACCTAACGTAAATTTTCATAACCGATCAACTTTTTCTTTGGCAATAATTATTGCCATTAATCTTCTATAGTTTCCTCTGTATAATGGCAAAATAATTGTGCTTTTAATTGACATCTACTAATAGTAGACTACTACTATTGTGTTGTTTGATATAGACTTGGCTAAAGACGTTGACGCGATCTATTAAGTACGATTTATGTGAAAACTTTGATGTAGAAAGTAAATTATCTTAGCGACGGTAATAGATTATATCATTATAAGTGTAAATCCTTTTTTCCCCTTACAATCTTAATAACTTCGGATGGGAAGATAGGTCTCGTATTTTATTTTGCTTAGAACTCCGTTATGTCAAGACCAGTTATAATAATCAATAACAATAATATATAGAGTATTTCATAATTATGTTTTAATCTCGACTATTATGGCCTTCGGCTAGTGACATTTTCTTACTCGCTCAAGAAAGGTCCAGTAAAAATTAGTGGATCACGGATCTAACAGAAGATGATATCTAGGAGGTGCGGGGAGCTTCACCTCCCGCAGGACGATACATTATGACGGTTTAGTTTCTCTTTGTATGGAGAGAATGAAAAAATCTTGTTAGTGTTTTTATTTGTCTATTGTATCGAGTTTTAGAACAGTATATAAAAACGTCTAAGGATGTAAATAATAATAATCACAAAATATAGAAATCCTCGACAAAATAATTTACCTCAATATTATTTTCTCTCTAAGTATTCCACAAAATATTTCTTCTTCTAAAGTTTACTCGAGTTTTCTCAACAAAGTAAAAACTAAATAATCAAATAAAAAATCCTCATCGAAGTCTAAAATATTTATCAATGGTGCATTGGATCAATGGTTTATGATATGGAAACAAGTCTTTGTGTCCCTGGTTTGATTTCCGTTAGGAGAGAGACCGGCGAGAAGAAAGAAACCTAATTCACCTCAGTTCAGAGAGATTAGCCAACAGACCTAAAATCCTAATCACCTCCTACTTAATTAAAAAAAAAATATCTAAAACACTATTTGTATATAAAAGAGTAGCACGTTCTTAGAGGGCCACCAAGGAATAGTTTTTGCCCACATGAATTTTAGTTTTATTCAACAAATAAACAGTGTATATAATAAATCACCTCACAAGTTGATAAACGTTAATCAATGCATGTTTTTATTTTTATTGAATTGAATTGGTATCCACGCCATATCCGATAAGGTGAACAAGCTATTTGGTTTCCACTATAAAATGGCACAAAGCATGCATGAATGTTGATAACCAACAATAATCAATGGCAAACCAACTTCAAAAACCCTTAACCACTTCTCCTAAACCGGATCTGACCAAAGAAGAAGAACATCACCAACAAGTTTCTGAAGAATTGGTGGCTTTGCAAGCCGAGAGGCTCGTGTACTTCTTGACATTCCCCATGGTTTTCAAAGCTGCCTTGGAGTTGGGAGTCATCGACACGATTGCTGCCGTTGAAGACGGCATCTGGCTCTCGCCTTCCCAAATAGCGTTCAGTCTCCCAACTAAACCCACCAACCCGGAGGCTCCTATGTTGCTGGACCGGATGATGCGCTTACTCGCTAGCCACTCGATCTTGCAATGTCGTGTGGTTGAAACCGGAGAGAACGATCAAACCGAAAGGGTATATGCAGCCGAACCGGTTTGCAAGTTTTTCTTGAAAGACAGTGAAGGCTCGGGTTCACTTTTATCTCTCTTCATGTTGTGCCAAAACCATGTCGTTTTCAAGGCTTTGTACGTATATAAATTATTAAGACCAAACCAGTCAAATATTACATCAAATCAATTTATATATTCCTAACTAATATTTTTCTTTAGGTCACATCTCAAGGATGTGATATTAATAGGTAGAGATGCATTTATCTCTGCTCATGGCATGAGAGTCTTCAACTACATCGGTTCGGACCAACAATTCGCTGAGATGTTTAACCCGGCGATGTCGGAATCTTCAACCATGGTTATGAAGAAGGTTCTAGAAGTTTACAAAGGATTCAAAGATGTTAACACCTTGGTGGATGTGGGAGGAGGAGTTGGAACCCTACTAGGTCTAGTCACTTCTAAGTATCCTCATATTAAGGGTGTTAATTTCGACTTACCTCAGGTTTTAACCAATGCTCCTCCTTATCCAGGTAAACAACTACTGAGAGGTGTTAATACTTATTAATCCTAATAAATAATCACCTAAACTTGTTTACTAAATCTGTTTATAGGAGTTCAACATGTGGCGGGAGATATGTTTGTAGAAATTCCAAAGGGAGATGCTATTTTCATGAAAGTAAGTATATATTTTTTTGTATATACATGTCTATGAATATGAACTTTACATTTGTATAGTATTAGGACTCCGAATTCGGTTAGCTTATTATTGGTCGGTTCGATTCGTTTATTCGGATAATTCGGTTATAGAAAATTCTACCGAAATAAATTTTGGTTTGGTTTTGTTATCGATTATCGGTTAATTCGGTTATTAATATTAATAACCAAAATTTTGTTTTTCGGTTTAAATTTGGTTAAAATATGATAAATTTGGTTAGTTCGGTTAAATCGGTTTGATTAGGTTTGATCCAAAAATTATAATAAAATTTGGTTAGATTATGTATAATTTGGTTTAGATTATGTATAATTTGGTTTAGAAAAAAATATTAAAAAATCGGCTAACCGATAACCAAATTTATTTTGGTTTCTTGCCGATCAGTTCAACCTAAGTTAACGAACCAGAACGGAAAACCAAAAAGCTTGGTTCGGTTCAATTATCTCGGTTCAATTAAAAGTCCCAGCACGATATTGTATTATGGACTAATACATTTTTTTAACAAAATAAAATCGTTGATGACAGTGGATGTTGCATGCTTGGAACGACGAAAACTGTGTTACCATTCTAAAGAACTGTTGGACAAGTCTTCCAGAAAAAGGCAAAGTGATAGTCGTAGACATGGTTATGCCAATGGAACCAAAGAGTGACGACTTTGCTTCTAACATTGGACTCACTATGGACATGTTCATCTTATCACAAAGTTTAGGTGGTCGAGAAAGGACTCTTTCCCAATTTGAGGCTTTAGCTTATGCGGCAGGCTTTCTTCGTTGCGAGTTCGTTTGTCATTCCTATTCTTTCTCTCTTATTGAATTCCACAAATAGATTTGAAGTTTCCAACAATAAAACCCTTACAAGACTATGTATCAATAAAATCCTATGTTTATGGGAAAAATAAAAAAATAAAGCTTGTTGTTGTTATCTGTGATAGTTCTTGTCTTGGATTTGCTCTTTGTTTTCTTTTTTCTTAATATGTCAATGAATTGTGATAACTACAATATGATTATTGTGAAAATGTTTTAGTTTTAAATAGAGGTAAAGAAAAGAAAATCGAATCAACCCAAACCAAACTATGATATATATATACCAAAATCAGAACCATTTAGATTGATGTTTTTCAATTTGATTCGATTTTAAACCAAATCAAACAAATAAACCAATATGTTTTTTTATTAAACTAATCTTTATATTAATTGAGAAGTGTTTTTGGCCTTATATTCATTCTCAAAACGGTTAATTACTTGATTATCCTTAATAAAATTATATTTTTTACTTTGTTAACCTTAGTTTATATTATCATTTTTATTTTATTTTATTTTATTTTAGAGATAAGTACAAGCTCATATTAAAAATAAAAAAATCAAGATGATAAATACAACCTATTTTTGAAATAAGAGTTTTAAATATTTATATATATGATTGTTGTAGATAGTAAAATTTTATATAGTAAATTTTAATTATTTATATAGAATTTGAATTTCGATAATATAAATAATAATTAATATGTATACTAATGATTATATATAGTTATCTTAATAAAATTAGGTTTTTTATTTTGTTAACCTTACTTTATATTATCAATTTTGTTTTATTTTATTTTAGAGAAGTACAAGCTTATATTAAAAATAAAAAAATTAAGATGATAAATACAAAATTATTTTTGAAATAAGAAATTTAAATATTCATATATATGATTATTGTAGATAATAAATTTTTATATATTAAATTTTAATTATTTATATAGAATTTGAATTTCGATAAATATAAATAATAATTATTATGTATACTGATGTTTATATATAATTATAATTTATTATAACTAATATAAAAATATGTTTATAAAGTAGATTTAGATATATATATATATATATATTATTTTAAATAATAAACTTTTATTATTTACTTATAAATATTTAATAATAGGTTAATATAATTATAACTAATATGATATAAATATTTTTAATAAATTATTATTGCTAAATTAAATTAATAATTTAAAATATTGTTTATGGCTATGCTCGCACATGGTGCGAGCAAATCATAATAGTTAAATATATTTATTGATCTTTTCCCTTCTAGTACAAAGTTCAAAGAATTTTTTTATTTTTTATATTTTAAATATAATAATATTGGTTTTATTTATGTTAACCGAATTTAACTAAATATAAATTGAACTGAACACAAATCAAATTGAACTAAACTCTGGTTGAGTTAAATTAGAGTTTTATCAATAAAATCATTTGTTCATATAAAAAGAAAAAAACTAAAACCTAAAACTTCTTGTTGTTTTTCTTTTCTTTTTGCAACTAATACTTGTTGTTGTTATGGGTGATAGTTTTTTTCTCTTGTTTTTTTCTCTTTGTTTTCCCCCTCTAATATGTCTAGTCATGGGTATTTTTACATGGACTCGAGACTAGATCGGAAATTGATCAAAAAAATTTGTATCAGATTAGATCGGGGTCTATGTATATTAACATGTTAGATACATTAGTTGAAGATCTACAAATACAGGTTCGGATATTACTCGCGGATCTTCCGGATATCCATATATATTAATAACATGTTATGTACGTGTTCTGAATATGTTTCGAACATGTTTTAAACTTTTTCGAACATGTTTGAACTTGTTCCAATCAGACCCGATCATTATCCGAGTAATAACGAGTTTTTGCAGGTATGTTATTCTAAGACTCGATGCAGATTCAACAGGAACCTACCCGAACCCGATCTGAATCTAACGGTCCTTAAATGGGTCCTCATTTTCTTCTATCCGTTAAATCAAAATCTGTCAAAACCCGACCTAAACCCGATCCGAAAACCCAAATGCCCAAAACTAACTATGTCAATGAATTGTGATAAGTATAAGAAAAAAATGATTGGCAGTATACCATCATCACATGACAATACATGTTAACTAAACTTATGTATTTTTTTTTTAATTACATTAATAAATTGATATGTATGATGATATTCATCAACAAACATAAGCTATCCCGTCAACATAATAACCATTAATTTGGTTGATATTCTGGTTTACCGTCTAATTAAATTCAAATCGACTTATTATTGGTGTTATCCACATCACATCACTTATGTTTGTTCGTGCACATTATCCGTGTAAATTCAATGATTAGTGATTAGTGTAAATATAAGTACATTACTTTAGTTGCTGATATGTGTAGTTATGCGAGTATGGTTTGTGTATATGATCATTGTGAACATGTGTTTGAGTGTTTTAATTGTCTGCCAGATTTGATTACAATCAAACAACGATTATTACATCATTATAAAGGCATTCAAAGACTTCCTTATTACAGATCCAATACCTCTGTCTCCGACAGATTTAGACAAGGTTTGAAGATTACAATGAAAACGAGCTTAATAATAATGTTAAACGAGTCTTCTTCAGATGCTAGACTTGAGATCCTCTGAATAAACCAGAGACTTCCATGATGTGTTTCTAGGAAGAAAAGTTTCCTACAAAATCATCACACAAAAACTCAATTTCAACTTCAAAATCCATAAATCTCGATTAAAAAAAAAAAATCAGAATTGAGAAATCGTACGGAAACGTAGGAGCAGGAAGGGATGACGGAGATGGAGTGAGAGGAAGCGTGTTCAAAGGCGGCGACGCAGAGGTGAGAAGCTAAACCTAACCCTCGTTTGGAGGAAGGAACGTAGGTATGGACCAGATCCATCACTTTTCCGTTGTTTCTCATCATGTATTCGATGAAAGCTTCGTGATCCTCCGTCTCGAACCGCCGTTTCCCCTCGTTCCACACTATCTTCGGTGGCTCAGTCGCCGTCATCTTCGCCGCCGTGTTCGTCATATGTCAAAATTTGTAAATCAATGTGATATTGAAGGAAAGTTTCTTTAATAATCCCTTCTTCGGGGCTGGGCATTT
Organism: Orychophragmus violaceus; assembly: GCA_030180135.1. Classification (NCBI taxonomy): domain Eukaryota; kingdom Viridiplantae; phylum Streptophyta; class Magnoliopsida; order Brassicales; family Brassicaceae; genus Orychophragmus; species Orychophragmus violaceus. The sequence goes on from CM058232.1 coordinate 108,137,355, forward strand.
TACCCGAACCCGAATCCGAACCCGACCTAAAAAACCCGATCCGATCCGAACCGATTTTTAAAAAATACTCGAATGGGGCTTAAGTTAAAGTATTTCGGGTATCGTGTAATATCCGAACCCGAACCGAACCCGAATGGGTACCCGAAATAACCAAAGTTTAATATAGTTTCGGTTAGTTCTAATACTTTCGAGCATTTTTAGTAGTTTGTGTAGTTTATGTTTTTATATTTTGGATAATACATATATTTTTGCGTAACTTCTAATACTTTTTGGTAATTTAAGTATATATTTTATGGGATAATTGGATAATTCAAATATTTTTTAATATTTTTGAGTAATTTTTTCGAGTTTTCAGAAAATTTATGGTGATTTCGGGAATTCGAACCCGATCCGAACCCGATATGTCCCGAACCGAACCCGATCCGATATTTAGAAATACCCAAATAGGATTTAAGTTAAAGTATTTCGGATATCGGGTAATACCCGAACCCGAACCGAACCTGAATGGATACCCGAACGCCCAGCCCTACTTCTTTCCATATTATAGTTGGGCCTTTAATGGGCTATGTATGGATCACTGATAGCCATCAATCAATTCTCCAACGTTGGCTTTCATTTAGCCATCAATCAATCCTCTTGGTGGCTCAGTCGCATCTTCGCCTCCGTTGTGGCCGCCGTTTTGTTAAAATTTGTAAATAAATGTAAAAATCGAAGGAAAGTTTCTTTAATAATCGCTTCTTCCCATTATTATGCTTGGGCCTTTAATGGGCTTATGTATGGATCACTGAGAGCCATCAATCATTTCTCCAACGTGGGCTTTCATTTATGTTCACCGTTGATTACGAAATTGGATAAAACATACAAACGAAAAAATTGATGGAAAAAAAGGTCCTACCGGGAGTCGAACCCAGGTCGCTGGATTCAAAGTCCAGAGTGCTAACCACTACACCATAGAACCTCAGATGCTTTACTGTGTCGCACTGCTCTTATTTATTTCCATCGAGTCAAAGATTAAGCAACCTTAACGACCACATTAAGACTCAGAACATCTTGTAAGAAAACTGAAATCTTTAAAAACGGATAATCCCCTGCATACACTAGAGATAACAGTATAGATTATCATCAAACTACGAAGCATTCAAAATCTGGAAACGGAACAAAGAGGTGTTAAAACCTAACAGATACTCTCTAGCCTAATGCTCAAGTCAATGCTAAATCGCCAGATGTATCCCATCTTTACTGCGAGTGAACACTTTAGCAAATCCATTGCGATTCTTCTCAGAACTCCCTCGGTTTGATGATACTTGCGTCAAAGCAGTAGCAGCAGAAGGAGCTGAAGATGTTTCTTTGGTTGCTTTGATGGACTCAGGATGGTTTCTGGCCATGAAAGTATCATTCTTGTGTACCTTCCAACTCTCTGTGTCACCATTTGTAGTAGCCACTGGAATGCTGGCTGTATCGATCAAGAAATCTTCAAGTGTTGCAAGAGACTGCAGCTGTTTCCCCAATGAAGCAATTGTCTTCTGACAATTGGCTAGTTTCCCTGCAGCTGTTACCATGTCTTCCTGAATTGCATAATCAAAGATTCAGTAAAAAAAAAGATTTAGGCTTTGAATGGTAGCAACAATCACAATTGATTAAATGAGATGCCGACTAAACCACTCTATTTTTAAGGCGGACAACAGTCCGTTGCGGTCCAAGTTTATTTGTTCATAAAAATGGTCCACACTTTGGTCAGCAGCTAATTTGTTTTTTCCTTTCAAAACAGTTGCGAACTAAAAACGACAAATGGTAAATAAAAGTGGTCTAAACCATTCACGGACTAACCGCTCAGACCGCTGCTACCATTCAAAGCATTAGATTGGAACACAGAGCAACAATTTACTTAAGATCTAAGTTATAGAGAGACAGAGAGACCTGTTTGATCTTGGGTTCTGTCTTTTCTTGATGGAGAGAGACTTCTTCTTCAAGAACCTCACATTTTCTTCTAAGCTCATCAGAAGTAAACCTCTCTACTCTCACTTCTTCTTCCAAAGATTCAATCTTTGCACATTTAGTCTGTACCTCTGCTTCCATGGATTTGATTTGAGATTCAACTTCTGTTTTTAGTTCGTTAGCCAGTTTCATCTCCTTTTGGATCTCCTCCACCTTTGTCTCAATATCTTGGAGACAAACTTGAGATTCTTTATACTTATCTTTGATTATGTCATAAGATATCTGCAGCTCAGATTTCTCAACCTCCATCTTCTCCAACTTGTTTTCCAGCTCCACTTTATCACAAATTATGGCTTCAAGCTCAAATCTCAATGTGCTCAACACTTCTCTGTTACATTTAGCTTCAGTTTCGAGCTCATCTTTCTCAGCTTCTAACTTCTCCAGCTTATTTTCCAGCTCTGCTTTATCGCAAATGATAGCTTCAAGCTCAACTCTCAATGTGCTCACCATTTCTCTGTCACATTTGAGCTCATCTCTCTCAGCTTCTAACTTCTCCAACTTACTTTCCAGCTCCATTTTCTCACAAACGATAGCGTCAAGCTCAAATCTCAGTGTGCTCTCCACTTGTTTATGGCATTTAACTTCGTTTTCGAGCTCATCTTTCTCCGCTTCTAACTTCTCCAACTTCTCTTCAAGTTCCTTATTTCGGCAAGTAAGTACTTCTATTTCAGCAGCCAATGAGTTCTCTTCTGTGACACATTCAGGTCCACTCTTACCGTTTCCATCTGGTATCTCAGGCAAAGCTACAAGACGTTCCATCTCAAGGAAATCACCCAGGAGATCAATTTCAATGGAAGAAGAAGTTCCCTGAAGGCTTCTCACATCCGTTCTTTCCCCTCCATCCGAATGACTATCCGTAGACCGATGATCATTACACGAAGCTGACGATTTAGCCAACATTCTAAGCTTCCTACACTCAGCCTCGAGTTTCGCCACTTTCTTTATGATATCTAACTGCTGCCTACTAGCAGTTTCAGCTGCTTGTGTACTCAAATCTCTCTCAATCGTTCTGATCTCTAGCTCTTCGCATCGCGCAAGAAGCTCGTGTCTCAGCATCACGTTTTCTTTAGCCACAGATTCAGCCATTAGGCCAAGCTCCTCAGTCTTGGTAGCAGCTTCAAGAATCTGATTCTCGAGGATTGTTTTAGAAGATTGCAACTCCTGCGTTCTCTTAATCACAGCGTCTTGAATTCGTTGCTCTTGTTCATCTCTTGCTTGCCTTAATTGTCTAACACATTCCTTGAGAGCTCCATCAAGATGGCTTACTCTATCTTCCAACACTTTGTTCTTATCATTAGTAGCCTCAAGCTTCTCCTTTAACTCAACTACTTCATTCTCAGCTTTCTCCCACCCTTGACAATATAACATATTATTTCACTATAAAAACAATCATAGAATCATAATCCAAAATCCAGAGAAATGAAAGATTTTGATACCAGCGACAGCTTCTTCAGCTACTTTGACGTGTTGCTTCACCAGATCATCCTTAGCACTCACATTAGCAAGAGCAGCTGAAAGTTTCTCAGTTAAAGTCTTCATTCCATCTTTCAAATCTTCATTTTCTGTTTCTACTTCCAAAGAAACCTCCAGTGATTTGACCTCATCATCATGTGAGTCCATTGTGCTCTCAGGCTTGAGAAACAATGATCTTTTAGCATTAGAATCTAATTTAAACAAAACAAAGCAGTTGTGTTCTTGACTTACATGAATGTCAGGTTCCTTCTCAGATTGTGAAGACACTGACTCTGATTCACCAAAGCTTCTCTCAGATGACTCTCTCTTACGTTTCTCCATTACAAGAGTAATGAATCAAAGCACATAACACAGTCTCTGAAGAGAGTAAAAAACATACAATTTGATTCTTGCAAACGATGAAACCAAAGTAAAATCCACTGAACATATTAAGAAAGAAACAAACTTTGAGATGAAGTAAGACTTGGCCAACCAACTAACATGCAAGAGAAGAGAATCTAGAATAACCCAATCATTAAATTGGTTTTGTCTTTTATCATATCAAATGTGATTTTGTTTGCTCCAGATGTCCGTTGCATAATATTTAAAATCCAACAATAAGAGAAAAGCTACAGGAAAATATATATTCGTGGCGTATCAAAAATCTGCATAAAAATCAAATTTGAAAAACCCATTGCTTGAAGCTGAAATCTTCTTCAAAATCGCAGGCATTTGAAATCATATTTACCATGTTTGCTTAAAAATTAGCTCCAAAACCCAAATCCAAGGCCACTTCAAACTCAAAAAACCAAGTAGATTGCGCCTTTAAAGAAGTTTCCACACTGGGCTTTCTCCAGAAACACAAAATGAAGAACAAAGGAAGAGAATCTTACAAGAGACCAAATAAATAAATACCTTTGTTCGATGAATGGGAACTGTCAGAAGAACTTTGAGATCCGGTAAATGTCCCAGTGGAAACAAAATAATCAGCGATTAAACAACAAAATAGAAGAAGAACAAAGCTTTCTTCTACTGTCTGGAACACTTACGATTTTAACAGCGACAAGGCGCAGAGAGTAAGAGATAATTCTCTATATCTTTTGTTTGTTTGCTAATTTTAATTTTCTAATTTTGAAAACAAGTTTTCTTCTTTAATTCAAAAGTGTGGGAGAGAAGAGCATGTGATCCTCCTCTCTCTCCTTGCATGTGGAGGTGGAGCTGTGAACTCAAACATTAAAATCTAACTTTTCAGCTTTTTCTATTTTTATTTTTTATTCTGAATAGTATTTTACTATTTTTATGTATATAATGACTGAACAAACATATTTCATAAAAGAAAGAAAAAAAACAAATTAGTACTAATATTCTACTTAATTCAAATTGTTCATAAAAAGAAAAAGTATGAACTTGATTTTTCATTCTTCTTTGATTTCAAAACCTACCTAACTTGCTTCCAATTCCCGCCCGCTAGTCAAAATACTAATCACGATACTGTGCAGATTTTGAATTTAAGGATCTTGTTATTGAAAAAAAAGTTAAAGTACATGGGATTTAAGAGCTGACGGTGGCCATTGGATTCCCTGACAAGCCAGTGAGATACACAATTTATCCGACGGCTGAGATTGCTCCCTATCACCTGCTTCAATTCCCTTCGTCTTCTACGATCTTTATTAACTTTTATAATTTTTAATTAATACACTAATTTAACATCGACTCATTTATTAAACTCCTACTGGCCTATATATTTATTCTTAATTGGTATTAGTTGGTAAAATAGCTTTATTTTCACTCCATATCACTATTAATTGTCTCGTTTATCCCGAATCATAACAAAACAAAACTATAGTTTCATTAAAACCAAAAATACTATTGTTTCTGGTTTCATACAACTATTATTATTGGCTTCATGACAAACAGATTGAGAAGACTTGGCAACAGTTGCCTTGGTATGATAAAGACCCATTAAGTTGTATGGGCTTTAGGTCCAAAAACAGACAAGCTGTGTCTTAGAAACTTGAGTTTTGTTTGTTGAGTCTTGCTAATGCGTAGGGAAAAAAAAAAAAAAAAAAGAAGTAGAAGACAAAGAAGAAGATTTAGGAAGCATACAACTTGGTGAGATCTTCAGAGAACTCTTTCTTAATCACATCTCTTTTAAGCTTCAGAGCTGCTGTAACCAAGCCTGACTCAGGCGTCCATGGAGATGCCAACAGTTTGATCTTTGCTGGTATCTCAAACTTCTCCAATCGAGATTGTTTAGCAGCCTACAAACACAACACAACTGATACTATAAGGAACTGATTGGAGGGGGGGGGGACTCGAATCGCGGTGTAATGCGTTTTCAGAATGAACGAGCATAACATACCTTGACAAGCGACGCATACACTTCTTTAACGGTTTGTTCTTTCGCACACAGCTCTTCAAAGCTGGTGAAGTCTATTCCTTGCTTTGATGCCCAACCTTCAAGTGTTTGTTGAGCCGCAACCACAAGAGCCACACAGTAACTGTAAAATGGATCAGCATGAACCATTATATTTTCAACGTATGGACTTATACTGAGAGCAGCTTCTACTTTGCCTAAGGAGATATATTCCCCGTGTTGAAGTTTAACAATATCCTTTTTCCGGTCTATAATCTCGAGGCAACCATCGGGGTGAAACTGTCCTATGTCTCCTGTGTAGAACCACCTCATCCCCTTTTCATCAACCTTTGAACATTAAAGTGTTAGAGAATGGTTAGAGGACACAACCAGCCAATCTTAAACATTGCAGGTATTGATAAATGTTGATTGACCACCTTGTAAACTTCTTTTGTTTTCTCTTCATTCTTGAAATACCCAAGTGTAATATTTGAGCCACCGATTACAATTTCACCACGGGGCATTGGTTTATCGCTGGTTAGATACCCGCCTTCCGGCCAGTCTATTAGCTGAAACAAGATAACGACATACAAATTGATAAACCATTGATAGCTAGCAGCGGATTAAGATAAGCAAACGAGTCAATAACTTATGAACCACTGCTGGTTGTTACCTTAACAAAGGAGCAAGGAAGTGGAGCACCCACACGGCCAACGGATGTGTCATCAAACTCAGAGAAGGTTCCACCAGCACAGGTCTCTGTTAGCCCATATCCCTGACCGATTGGAGCCCTGAGGAACATCAGGATGTTAGATAAAGAACTAAAACATAGATTAGCCACCCAAAGATTGGAGAGTAGCAAATCTCAAGGAGATATTCAGGGATGCTTTTACCCAACACATATGTTAATGAATCTCTGAGTGTCACCAGAAAGAGGGGCTCCACCAGAGAGCAAATAACGGATTTTCCCTCCCAAGACTGCACGGATTTTACCGAACACAAGCAGATCCCATAGGAGCTTTTCCAATCCCCAGGCTCCAAACCAACTTCCATTGATTGCAGATAATCTCCGAGCATATGCAAAGTCAAACAATTTCTTTGCCACTCCTCCCTTTGCATCAACCTGATGGTCAGAAATTGTCAGTGCTTATGCAATTATAAGTTTTACTCACAGAGGATGGAAAGCAAATCTTAGTTTCTGTGAGATGGCTTTAAAGAAGTATCAGAGGAAAAGCTCAACTGCTTCAACAAAGCCAAAGAATTTCAATGTGTATCTACCATGCACATACCTTTTTGCGCACACCATCCCGGACACGATCAAGAATGGCTGGAACAGCTGTCATTATAGTGGGCTTTAGTGCTGTGACATCTCCTTTTGTGCCCCTTTTAATCTTGTTTGAAGTATCAGTGAGCGTCAAGGGAGACCCATATCCAATAGCAGTCCCAACAGTAGCCATTACACTCTACAACAATGATATACAGGTCATATTCAGTTAACGCAATGAGAGTCCAGGAACTGATGGATAAACGCGTTGAGAAATAATGTTTTAAGATACCTCAGCTGCTAACTCAAGTATGTGAGCCAAAGGTAAATATGCCATGTATATATCCCTCTTTCCGAGGTCCGGAACAATTGTCATCACTGCTGAAACTGTCGCTAGGACATTACCATGCGTCATCATAACACCCTATACAATTTGGGAAGTGGGAAAATCATTAGTAATAACTGATAATACATATCCAGGACCCATAGACCAAAATCTCTGAACCAACAAAAGTAAGAGTAAACTCTTTTTGAAAACCTTCTAACCTTGGGAAGTCCAGTGCTTCCACTGGTGTACATTATAACAGCAACATCAGCTGAAAGTGGAAAATTGGGGTCGACGGGATTTTCACGGCCAAGTTTCTGAACATCAGTAAATGAAGTCGTCATCCAAGCACTGTTCGCATCAGATGGGAACTCATCATCCATACAAATGACGCGTTTCACAGTTTCAAGCTGTTGGCCTATGTCCAAGAGCTTTTTGAGTTCTTTGTTACCACAGATTACGGTTGTGACCTCTGTCTGGAGAGTAAAAGAAAGGGAATCATACAAAGAAAATATAACTCAATCACAGGATAATGTAAAGCGCATTCCACCCTATGTGATACGAAGATCACACCGTACAGAAGCACCGTAACTAACTAGAAAACAAACAGCCACAGAACATACAAGTGGTACAGGTGATCGCATAGACTCTAGGCTACCATAGGAAACAAAGAAGAGAAGAAAGGGCTACCTCATTCAGCGAGTGACAAAGAGCTTCCTCACCCAAAGATGAGTAGATAGTAACTACAGTGACGTTGCGCCTGAAGCAACCCTGTAACAGTAAATCACAGAAAATTTCACAACTGCATCAACAATGCATTCAGATGAAAACAGTAGAACAAAAAAATGGAAAAGCACCTGTAGAGATATAAACCACTCTTCTCGAGTATCAGCAAAAATGGCGACACGTTCTTCAGACTTATGTCCAATTTGAACCAAACCAGAAGCAAAACTAGAGACAGCTTCAAGTGTTTGTCCAAACGTTTTCCACTCATATTCACCCAAATGAAGTTTCTCAAATGCTTTTCCATCCTCACTAGTCTCAATCTCTCTAGAGATCAGCTTCCGTGTCCCAAGGAAAAACCTGTCGCTATGAGCTTTACATGATACCTCAAAGAGCTCAGGAAGTGTTGAGATGTCATCCCAATGGGAGCTAACAGGATCTTTGAACCTGTGATTCCTAATGGTATAACCTGGTTCTCCACCAACATCATCAACAATCACACCTCTTTTTTTGTCTTTCTTGGAATTCCGAACCAATAGTGTTAAAGCTAAAGGTACAATGACACCAGCAGCATAAGGAATCATCTTCCAGAAGATTTCACTAAACCCCTAGACGAAGAATATATGGCTAATGAACACCTCTTCCTGCAATCAATGGTGAACGATTTTATTCACATAATCAATTTCGTGAAAACCGACATTGATACAAGCAAAACAGGATGCATGACAGTTTGTAATACAGACAAAAGCACATTGGTTAAAGCAGAAGAACACTGTCGTGAACTTAAGATCTGTTTTTCATTTGATTTGATCCGATCAAGTTTTGAAAGATCTGAGAAAAGCGAGAGCAGAGCAAACTAATCAAGCCTTACACCGTGATCGAAGCAGATGAATGTAGAAGCACAGACGAGACCGTCGCCGGGAATTAAACAAATACAGCTGTGCTGCGAGGTTTCAATTAAAAGGGGGACACAAACAAAAGAGACGGCGAGGGTATAATGGTCTTTTAGCGGAGACGTCGAGAGGACTGTGGAGGCGGAAAGACGAATCGAAGAAGAAGAAGAAGAAATATAAAATTGTTTTTTAGTTTTATTTGGAAAGATTTAAGGAGAATATAAAAGTACGTCCATACACGTGGAGGATGATGGGGTTATCTGGACCGTAGGATTTGTGTGTGTTAGGTCAAATCTGACAAAACGGCCATGCAATGCAAATAGTCACTTCCAGTTGGTACGACAGATCTCAGTCCACAAAACGCTCTCAGATACTCAATTTTCATACCTTGCCAACCTAATTTCACAGCAAATTTTAACTGTGATTTTGTAACCCCTTCAATAAAATAAAATAAAATATTCCCTTTAAAAAAAAGTTCCAACAAAATAATGATTTTGGAGAAATTAGGAAAATTTTGATTGTGTTAAATAAGTTTGGAAAATGAAATCAATCCGCGTTAGTTTAGTAGTAAAGAAATGTTTAGTAAGCTTCTACTAGTTGGATTTGGTTCAGGTTGGCCACAAGAACATTTACATGGTCTCTCCAAATTCCAAAATTTGTCGGTAAAAGTGGGAAGATGCATTGATCCTTGGTTAGATTTTTTATCCTGGTTCAATCCTTGTTAAGGATGCTGTGGAAGCTCAGTTGGTCGGAGTTAGTGGTCCCTCACGATCCGAATATATGAGTTGACAAAAAAAAAAAAAATTGGAAAATGAATTGACCTAGTTGATTATGATATGAAGTCTAAGAAACAAAGTGAACAAAAGACACAACAATGTCAAAAAAGTTCAAAACTCAAAACAACTTCGTATCATTTTTCTTTTTCTTTTTGGCGTCGGTCATTAACAACATGGCTTAATCTAGACAAAGTACTTTCGTTAATTATTTTGTACGAGGTTATAAACATATATATTAAGGAATTAGGAACTCCATTGTTCGAGCATCATGTTCCTAAGACATTCTTTGTCTCCGACTTCTTCCAAGTCCCTGAAAATTGAGCAGCAATAACTTCAGCTATAAGTCAACAGCGTTCTGAATTCTATTTAGTCTTATGATCAATACGCTGCTTGACATTAGAAGGAAGAAAAATAAAATAAAAACAAGATTTTTCTCTTTAAAAGAAGGCTTACAATGTTGTCACTTGTGTTGGTTACTTCTGAGACTGATTCTTCTCCTGAAACCAAAGAACGTTATACATAATATATAACCAACTAAATGCGAACAAATCTGAAAATTTCTATTCACTTATTAGAAAAAGGACTACACGAATCATTCATGGATCATGGTTCACGGTAGCCTCGTACGTTTATGTTTCCACCATATGGTTTTACACAATAATGATCTCAAGAGCAAAGCATAATTGAGGAGTTTGAAACAATTTACCAGCAGTATGACTCAATTTGGTAGGCAACTTTTTGCACTGCTTCTTTGTTGTAATTTCAGGGACGCTGCAGAAAAGCAGAGTATCTCGTTAGATCATTACAGATAACACAGGAAAAGAGCAGCCAGCAGTTCAAAGAAAGCCGGTTGATTGTAACTCACCAACTACGAGAACCAAAAGATTCGGTCTCCTTTCCCAATATTTCCTGAATAACAAAAAAAAAAAAAAGCCAAACATAAATGCTACACTATTGTACTTGTGTCAAAGTTCATTTTCGTTGGATTTCAGGATGTTAACACTTGAATGATGAGTTATATACATAAAACATTCCGTTACCTGTTTCCCCAAGGATTCATGGCTCAGGGTCTCCCAACTCTCGCTGTCCAAGCAAACCAATTCAACATCCCCATTATCAAAAGCAATCTGCATCAATGCAAATACAGAAGCTTTGTAACATATACTACAAATAAGCAAAGAATGAGGAAAAGGAAAAGCCATGCAGAGATGTATCATATTTGAACAACACCAACTTCGAGGATAAACAGCTCATAGAATCGAAAGAGTATTTGAAAGGAAAATTCTAACCATGCCTTCATACTATAAAGTCTCAACCAAAAGAACTCAATAAAGCATGTTAAATATCTCTAAGAACGCAATGTTGTTCAGAAATAAGTACAAAGAGAGATATGGTGACATGACAATAAATCTCGTCCATCGTCTAACCATATGCCACTGACCTACAATGAAGAAATATTCCGCACAACAAAACTATGATAGAATTTGATAAATAGTTTCGTATTGAATTAATGCAACATTCATGGAGACGAACAGTTAAACAGTCATCAACCCCAAAACAAAAAAAAACAGAATAATATGGGTTTAGAAGTCACAGGCATACCTTGTGAGAGTTGCTTTTAGAATTAAACTTTTCAACAGTGCCTGGATAGAAACTGGTAAAAATGACCAAAACAAATTACGTAAACTCCAGCATATATTTGTTCGACTGTCTATAAGAAAATTTCTACCATCCATCAGCGGGGGAGAGTATTGTAATCCGCTGCCCAATGATTGCTTCGCCGTGGTTGCTGATATTCTGTGACAATCATTAACTGGTATCACAGGGAGATAAGGATCGTTAAATGATGATCCAACATATACTTATGCATTTACCTTTAATGTAGATACTACTCCGGAGTGTTTGGAAGATGTGATATTATTGCTTACGCTTGCTTCAACACTCTCCTTTGAACAAGTACTGTGTCTTTCTAGCTTCTTTATATGAATTTCCAACTCAACTGTTCTCAAAGATAAGGAATTATGAGAAATATGTTCTCCCCCTTCTACTGTTTTACACTTCTTTGAAGAAACATTCTTCATCTCTCTGGAAGTTGTAATTTTTTCAGGCAGCCCCAAATGAGTCCGCTTCCTGCTACACCTTGTGTTGTTTTTGCTGGCTTCAGCTGAACCAGTCATTGAGGTTTCGATTTGATTGCCCAATAATAGAGGCAAAACTCTATCCTCCAAAACAACTGCTGGGGTATCTTCTTGACACCTCTGATCATGCTTGGAAAGAGTTCAAGTTAGCAGAAAAAGGATCAGGAAAGGAAAGCTTACATAGCATAATATAAGTAAGTAAAATGGAGAAAGGACGGTTGCAACGTGGATATACCAGGGAGATCTGTGATCGGAATATATGAACTACTCTTTCCATGAAACTTTGTTCCAAAACATTTCGAGTATGAGACTTAGCCTTGTTCTGCAGAGTGCATTCTCAGAATCATAAAATGTTAGCTAATGTCACAAGTTGAGCAATATTGACGCAATGTAGGACTTGCCTGGCTGTCTGACGTGCTAGTGAGGCTTAGTTTGTACAGCGATGATGGTAGCAAAATTGACCGTGGAGCTTGTGGGGAAGCGACGGCAATACATTTTAATGTGTTGACAGCTGAATAACCAATATCAGCTAGAATATGTAGCCTCTGCAGTGCAAAGCATAATCATATTAGCCTACGCATGGTAAAGAAGTATATGTTTATTCAGTGATGTCACGTCACACTTACAGGAGTTTTACAAACATCAACAGCATCCTCAGCTCTTTTAATTGCACGTAGGATACAAGACAAGAAAGGGATGGTTTCCTTGTTACTAAGTAGCACTTGTAAGACCGACAACAGAGGACTGCCAAAGGGAAGATGTAAGAACAAAAATTCAAATAGAAACCAATTAGCAACAATAATAGGAACTTAGCTATTACCCACAAAACCGAGCATAGACATGCTCATCCATGCAGTCTTCTGAAGGGAAATCTGGGTCATGTGCAAGAACATGGATCAGGAACACTATCATGTAAGCTGGACAATCAGTGAGTGACTCCCGTTTATCTACATTCCGACATGCCCGAGCTTCTCTTGTAGCATTTCTGATGAATCCATTGATGTATCTAAGTGACTGAACAAAAGCCGAAAAAAATATCAGAGAACCTAAAGTGTTAAAACAATTGAAATATTCCCATCTTAGAGTGAGAGGTATTAGCAACTTACATCATTTTGCAGATCTCTGCATGGACCAGACACGGAAAACGAAAAAACACATGCGTATCTTCTGGGTATCATATTTTCCATCATTAGCTTGTGTAGTTTGGTGAGAAAAGTCCTGGTAATAAAAGCGTTGGAGTCCTGGCAGAAGACAAAGGTAAACGATCAGAAAGACAATCGAGTGCACCATAAACTCACCAAATTAATCCAACTTTCTGAGCACAGATCCAGTACAAGAGACCAAAAGAAGCAATTACAAGCCAGAAAGCCCTCACTTTCCATTACATGGTTAACACTACTAAAAATATCCTTTCTTGAGGAATAGATGACCATAAACCCAAGCCCATTCCATTAGAGAAACTTATGGATATGTCCTATATGCAAGGATAGATACTCTCAAACGTTCCAAAATTCAGGATCCAGTACGTGGCCTTTGTAAAAGTCGACTCATGACTTGCCATCACAACACACACAAAAAAAACTTGAAAAAAGCAGTTAAAATTATCCAGTTGGGATAATATTCAAGAATCTTTTAGAAATGGAAGGCATTTTACCTTTCCCATCGTGATGGTAAGACGAAAAATTTCAGGAGAAATATGAAGGTCCCATTTCCTTGAAAGCAATAAAACAGCTTTAGCAGCAGCCAGTCTAACATTAGCCCCTGTGTCATCGCTACAAATTTCAAGAGCAAGTAAGTACCTTAGATCATATGAGAAGTCAACAAGGATCAGGAATGGGCCAAGAGAAAACATGATTGATTGCATAACTATTCAAAAGAACATACCATGATTTGATGCCATCGAAACCTTGTGATCTTAATGTTTTCTTCAAAATGTTTAACAAGTCATCGATTTTCCTTATGACTTGACCATGATGAGGCAAAAAACTTTTTACAAGTGTTTTGAGCCCATATATCTGCGAAAGACACATGTCAAAACTGAACATACATCATCCTTGTAAGCCAATTATGAGAACTTCGTCAAAAATCTTAAAATCTCGAAGGCTTACACTTCCTTGTCTAGCTAATAAACATTCTTAGATTCATCGAAATAATGAGTCATCATTGGTATCACACACAGCACTATTCCTAAAAATTCTGCAATAAAGCATAAAAGGCTGAACTTCTTGCGAAGTACTCATATAACTAGAACATGTTGAGCGTAAGCATTACCAACGGCCCACTTGTTTCACGTTGTAATTACATGTTACAGACCTAAACTTTCTCAGAAACTAATAACTGGAAAGCAAAAGTGTTTCTTTCTCGAGCACTTGCCTTTAGCTTGCAAGAGTTACAACAACCAGAAGACTGATCACAAGGAGGCTGATTGTCAGGTGGTCCCGCCTATGAATATTACAATCAACAATTAGAAAATAATGAACTAGTTGGATATCTCCATAGCACTTTCCGAAAATAGCACCTCTTCCCACTTACTTGAAAAACTTGGTATACGTAGCTACTGATATCTTCATATGTATTGTCAAATGCCAAGACAGAATATTGCCCAACACACGCCAAAGATTGCAGAGTTGTTGGAATGTTCCGTCCACACAGCAAAGAATCTATGAGCATCTGAATAAAAGGAAAGCAAGACAATCAATGGCAACACTCAACTTTCTCTAGAAAGGAAAACTCTCACTAAAAAGGGAGTAAGGTGAAAGATATGTGCATAAAACAGACTATCTAATATATCAAAGCTATGCTCCCTGCAATCGTTGTCACATGATCACTTTCAAATTCCATTTAAGCCAAGAGTTAGGCTCAGGAGAACATAAAGCACAATAAAGTTATATGCTAAGGATTTTCCAAAGCTAATTACATAACATTCACATAAATGCCTTCAATCTAAGAAATCGATATGTGAACAAGTAATTTACAGCAAAAGAAATAAGCACAAATTCAGGATCCGGAAAAAATAACCTCGCATAACTCGGAAAATACAGATTTCTCAGATGATCCAGCCAATGAAGCAATGGCAGAAACAGCATGCTTTGCCTGAGAGCGAGTACCCTCCAGACACACCTTCTCCAGAACAGGGTAATAGTCACTGCAAAGGCAAACCAATGTCTAAAGTACGTCCAGGTATCGCTAATCCATACATAGGATATTAGTTGTCTAGGTATGCTAATTTACATAAGCCATATTCAAGAGGAAAAAAGTATGATAATCTTTAATTATTTTTCCATTAGTTATGGGAGAAGTACACTATCAGAGTACAGAGTAAAAACAGGCAGAACAGTTAAGCCAAACAGCTTGCTAAGTTTATGTTACATATCAGAACAGCATATTTGCAGGGCGGGGGTAAATGGAACACTAATGTCTGTAAATTTGGCACTCCAGGATCGGATCTCAGAGAGTAGACTCTGTAAACTTGCGCTACAGAGACGGACAGAAAATTCTTTAATTTGATGGAAAAAAAATGGTTAATCAAAATTAGCTTTGCACATTGTTTTATTTACTCTGTGTCCGAGTACGCAAACAGACTCAGTAGAAAATGCCATGTTAACAGATTTCTCCAGCAACACTAAAATCTATCGAACTGGATGAACATATCGTAATATATCATAAAGCAGTACAACAAGATTGTAGCTCTAGCATTCCAGGTTGTACTCTGACTACCAGGCCACGGAAATATACTTGAATGCTACTTATAATGATAACTTAACCTAAATCCATTGCAAGTCAAATAGTGCTGGATAGTTACCTGAAGTTGACAGAAATATAAGGAGCTGCCTTTGATAAAGCTTCAGTTAGCTCGTCAGGAACTGAATCATTCTCCTCTAACAGCTTCAGAAACTGTTTTTCTGAACCTCTCAGGTAAGCAGGGAACATGTTGAGGATAACCTAATTAAATTTAGGAAATCAGTAACTGTGTCTCATTTCATATCCGAAGTCGATTACTAATGTACACTTACGAACGCTGATATACATAAAAGATTTTTTTATGGATTATGGAGTATTAATTCACAACAGAAAACCTAAAATGAACAAAGGACGGATATCAATCGGAACCCAAAAGAAAAGAACCATGTTTCTCTACATTTGTTCTTACCAAAAGAAGTTTGATGGAAGGAGCCTTCAACTGCGTGTCAGCAGAGGTGCTACTACAAAGCTGATTCAGAAGATACTGGACATGCTCTGAGCTAAATATAGTAGGCGCGCATTTTGTAGAAAGTATGCGCAGGAAGTCGAAAAGATGATGTTTAGCACCAATTGTCTCGAGAAACTTCTCCTGAAAAATAAAAATAAAGAACAAGAATAAAAATAAGTAGAATATTCATGATATTGTAGATGTTTCATAGAAAAGGAGAAAACCTAATGAATTGTGAAGGAATTGAACATAAAGTACGCATTAGTAAATCATCATAAAAGTTGGGACTTACTCTAATAGTCTGGGCTTTTGTGGATGTAGATTCATCCAGCAGTAGAGTTAAGGCGTCAAAAATTGATGTATCTCCCATTTGGTATAATTTGTGAAAGAAATCTTCTGCCTTGGAGGCGTCTGGAAAGCAAGCTGAAAGCTTTACAAAATAGTTTTTGTGTTTTCTTTTCACTTCTTCTACATTGTGATCCTGAAGCAAGCCTCAGATTAAAATAATAAATGAGTAACATAAGGTTTGCGAAGCCCTCAGGATCTGTGACCAGCAGACTTTAAGAGAGAAAAAGTAAATACGACCTTAGCTTCCCTCCAGAGGGTCAGGCAATGCCGCAATTCACTTTGAAACCTGGAAATATACTGAGTGAATAACAAGAAAGCCTTTTAACTTATATTTGATGGTGAATTCTTATAACTACCTTCTTTTCTGAGATAAAATTGAATTGAGTGACTTCAAGTGAATATGGTTCATCATGACAAAACATTGGACCCAGTGCCGCATCCTCTCCTCAACTGGAAGAAGGCGAGGAAAAAGATCATCGGATAGCACAAGTTCCACATTCTGGGACCTAAGTAATTCATAGAACTCCATTAGTTTGTCAGAAATATTTTCTTAAAAAACAATTCGAGGATGGTTAGTAAATTATCCTACCATGATTCTTTACAATCTTTATCGCAGCAAAGCAGCAAGAGTTTGCATGGGATTTGCTCAAAATGATCATTTATTGTCATGTATCCTTCTGAACACTTGTCACAGTAATATTGATATACTTCTGTTAGCTTCTGCAGAGCCTTCTTCCTAACAGATATCTTTTTCCCACAAAAGCACAATATGAAATAAGGTGGTGAATAATCTGAAAAAAGAATAGCCCCCTTAGTAACGCCTCATATACTTAAACGTGGAGTACCTTCTTATCCCGAAGTCTCTCACTGGCTTCAGAAATCAGATTCACAGGAACATACTTTATATTGAACTTCATCATATCACAAGCAGCAACCAAAGCCTGTGTTCTAACCCTATCGTCAAAATCTAATAGGCGTTCTTGGATGGCAGCTGAGACATAAAAAAAGCCAATAAAGGACACCAGGATTATTAGAAGATAGGCATAAATGAAGAACCAAGGCAAAAATGGAAAGCACTTTATGAATATTACTGAGAACTCCAGATGCTTTATTTCCAGAGGGATTTGCCAAGTAACACTGCTTGCCACATTTCAATGCAGCCATTCTGACTTCTGCAGACTTATCTGAGAATCTTCTCAAGAACTCTGCAAAAAGATCTCGATATATCTCTCCCAAAGAGTGGTTAGGCTGTGCAAAAATCCTTCCAGCTAAGTTAAGAGCTTTTATTCGCACATCAACCTGATCAGTCTGCAAACAGAAAGTAACAACCCTGGTGAATACCCAAAAAACAGCAATATAAACACTTATTCAAAACAAAGCCGTCTATACCTTCCTAAATAACACGAGTTAATCAATTTCATAAGGTAAGATCATACGTTTATTAATACGAAAGTGTATAATAAATACCAGTAGTTCTTGGGTCAAGTTCGGGATAACTGCTAGCAGTATCTGTGGAGCATTTAAGGAGATCATGAATATGATTTCGTGATAAGAATCTTTGAGATTGGTCTGGATGGAATCCTTCTCCATAAAACAGGATGTTAAAAAACTGCAAATTAACGGCTGGAGCGTGTCGATACAGTTTTTAATGAGAGAACTGGCAAGGTTATTAGCAGCAGGAGTCGCATCCTGTAAAGTGTAAACACACAAGAATAAAAAATATCATCTGATAATTTTGCAAATCATAATCGATAGAAAATTAATCTCTGTACATCCATACCTTTCCCTCCTTCACAAGATTTTGCAGAATAACATCCACAAGTGGCGAACTTGCCTCTTCTTTCAGAATATCAGTCATTATAGTTAGAATGTCATTAAATAAACTTTGTTGTGCTTGCTGCGTGTTAGCCTTTTGCTGCTGCATTTTAGCATTTTTCTGATGAATCACATTTTGTTGATGGTGCTCTCTGTAACAAGAAGGGAAAAATGACCATGTTAATGCAGTTCATTGTTAGTAACAAAATATCAGAGTAGTCGTAACAGTACATGTATAAACTGTTTCATCTCTTACCTTACAACAGAGAAAAACATCTTAAACATCTCGGGGATTAAATCATGGCAGTCGACGTCTAGCATTAGCAGACAACATTTACATCGAGAAACTGTCTCTAAGATTTTTGCTCTTCTCGAGAAATAAGGGCTTACAGTATCAGATAGCTCAGAAAACTCAGCAAGAAAGAGGTTGAAGATATCCTGAAATTTGTGATACGACATGTTAAAATTACCCACAAAACCAAACCTAGTACTGACGCCAAGTTCCACGAAAATGCAAGTATCTACTCAAACACTTAACATAAATGAAGAACCAACATGTTTAAGTTGAAGAATCTTCATACCCTGAGATACTTGTCTTCAAAAGGTGGCTCAGGTGCCAGAATCCGAAAAATCTCACTGACACAAACAGTGACTAATAGACTCACGTCATTATCACGATTTTTAAGAAGGTCATGCTTTAATATGGATTTCTTCAGTGGTTTTAGCTCAGCTTCAAGAAGTTTCAGAGATTTTTTCTTGTTCACAACATCAGTGACTAAAGGCTGCTCGATTTGTGACAGAGTAGTAGCAGCTTCCTGCAAAGTTACAGATACAGGTGTAAGCAAACTCTTGCGCAGTAACACGAACGAAAGTGGTAATGAACATAAATCTTCCCCAGATATCAATCATATCAACAACACTCAAGTCACTCTTAGATCAACGATTAGCTTACAGATACTGCAAAACCCAAAATCGATTTCAAATGTGCAAAGCCAAAGATACAATTTCTGCAAAACCCTTAAGAACCGAAAGAGATATAAGGAAATCCGGTCACACCCAGTCACAAACCCACTCAAGATCAAGTCGATTTCAAAAGGAAATTGAGCTATTTCGGAGTTATAAAAAAAAAAGTTGTCAGCAGTGAAGAGATCGAACCCCAGAGTGATAAAATCGAGTTAATCAAAACAAACCCAGATTCTTATTTCATCAGAATCAGCTTCTAAGTAATATTTACCCGTAGTGATTTCACGAGAGAACCCTTGTTCGGACGAGATGATTGAAGCAAACGAGAACCCATTTCGGAAACAATCTGCGTTGGTGTTTTCTCCATAATACGTGGAACGCCAGATGAAATAGAAATCAAAATGGAGACCAAACGAAAAGGAAAGAAAAAAACCCTAAGAAGCTCCTCACTGGACTGAAAATCCAACGGTGTGTCCGCGAGGAAAACGGAGCAAGGAAGGAGGAGATGGAGCTTTAGGCGGGAGGGATCTTTTTCCCTATTTTTAATATTAATAATAATTTCGGCGTATCATCATTGCCCCATTTAAAGACGGTACAATAGGCATTGGGAAAAATGTTATTAAAATCCTGAACTTTCAAAATCTGGCGATTAAAACCCTCAACTTTGTAAGAGGCCATTAAAACCTGAAGTTTTCGTTGACATTCATTTCGACCCTGAGCTTTGGGTTGACTTTTCCAATTAAACCACACCGTTAACACTACAGACGGACCAATTAACGATCCGTTAAAGGCATTTAACGGAGTGGGTGAAACAGCAAAGTCAACCTAAAGTTCAGGGTCGAAATGATAGTCAACTAAAACTTTGGGTTTTAATGGCCGAATTGAAAGTTCTGGGTTTAAATCACCATAATTTAAAAGTTTAGGGTTTTAGTAACATTTTGTATTTAGACTTTTCAGTTTTGTCAATGCTAATAATTCTATAGTTTTCATTTTTCTGATGCCAAAATTGGTCTTTTAAAATTTAAAAATTGTCGTTTAAATCCTTACTTTTGGTTTTCATTTTTAATTCTTCGTTCAATAATATTCGTGTCATTTGAGATGGTTTAAGAAAATGTTTCTAGATGTTTGAGTGGATTAAGTCATTGCGAAGAGATCATCGGTCAGTCATCATCTATACTATTAAAACATGTGACTATTTTAAACATTAACCTTGGTTTTACATTGGGATATTACGGATTGTGTCACTGCATTTATTTGAAATTTTTGGGTTTTATTAAGGATAATTCGGATCATTACCATCATAAAACGGTTGAAAAATAAATTAACTGATTTCAATTATCTATACTATTAAGAAAGAATTAGGCCCGGTGACCACATATGGATAGATAATTAAATCTATGACCATGCCTAAATTTTCAATTTGAATATGCCAGAATTACCCCTACTTCTATATGTCCCCTAGATATATCTCTTAATTAATTCTCTTTTGTTTTTCATTTAATTGTTTTCCAATTTCTCTCTCTATCAAAATCTATGTCTTCTCCAAAATTTCTCGATTTCATTAGCTAGGGTTCTTCACCGATTCGTAAGGTCTGTTCAAAAGATTTACTTCACTTGCCTACTACCGAAATCAGCTTTAATTAATTACTGTTTTTTTTTTGAAATAATTGCGTCTGTGAGTTTTCCATTTGTAGATATGTGAAGTTTTTGTTTGATTTCCTCTTTGGTAGTTCGAGAAGAACATCTTCATTCTCCGTGTGTTGTTGTTTCTCAAATTCTTCCACGATTAACGGTGACCAGATTGATGGCTTTCTTGCAACGGTCAGTTCAGATATTTAGGTTGAAATATAGATGAATTTGTTTTGAATATAAAAATATTTAAAAATATTTATGTTCATCGAAAGACAAATATAAAGTATAAAGAATGTATTTTTATCAACCTAAAAAATAAGAGTATTGTAAAGTAGCTTTGTGAATTGTATTAGCATATTTTATCTACGTCAATTTATGTTTATACATAGTCAAATATAAAGTATAAAGAATGTATTTTTAATAATATGATTATTAACTTATTTAGGCTATTTAGTCGTTTGCGATTAAAACCCTAAACTTTCAAATTATGGCGATTTAAACCCACAATTTTCAATTCGGCCATTAAACCCCAAAGTTTCAGTTGACTATCATTTCGACCCTGAATTTTGGGTTGACTTTGTCGTTTCACCCACTCCGTTAAACGCCTTTAACGGATCGTTAATTGGTCCGTCTGTCGTGTTAACGGTGTGGTTTAATTGGGAAAGTCAACCTAAAGATCAGGGTCGAAATGAATGTCAACGAAAACTTCAGGTTTTAATGGCCTCTTACGAAGTTGAGGGTTTTAATCGCCAGATTTTGAAAGTTCAGGATTTTAGTAACATTTTTCCCAATAGGCATTTGATATTTCAGTTTTGTTCGGTTCGGTTTTGTTCGGTTTGGTTCCGTTTTTTAGGCTTTCGGTTTTAAAAGTTCTAAAGATTTAGAATTTATTTGGGTATTTGGAAAATTTGGTTCGGTTTTGGTTTGATTTTTTCAGTTTTCGGTTTGGTTCGAATGGTAAATTTGGGGACCGGTTAAAACCCGAAAAGAAATCGGGTTTTGTTCGGTTATGTTTCAGTTCAGTTCTTTCGAGCAATTTTGGATAATTCGAATAAAATTTGGATAATTAGGGTTAAAATCGAGTAGTTCGGATAAAAATTATGATAATTAGAGTAGTTCGGATAAAAATTAGATATTTTCGGGATATTTTAGTTAAAATATATCCCGGTTATTTTGGATAATTCGGTTTTTTGGTAATATTCAGTTAATTTTTGTTATCCTCTTACTTTAAATCTAAATATAAATAATTTGTTTAGATATAAAAATCATATTTTGGTTCGAGTATCCATTCGGTTCTCAGTTCGGTTTCACTTTGGTTCGATTATTTCGGTTATGAAAATATATGAATCATTCAAATATTTAATAAATTCTGATCGGCTTTGCTTTCGGTTCTTTCGATTATATTTGGTTCGATTTTTCCGTTTTCGGTTAAAACGCCTACACCTACTCATGATGATAACAACTAACCGTAAAAAAAGTGTGGTCAATACTATAAAAATGATTATCTACGTGGGCCTACTAGTCCAGTTAAAAATCCCTCAAATGTCTAAATATGTATCGGGTAAAAAATCGGTTATTTTATTGACATAATCAACATTTTCTCTAGGTGGGAAAGTCCAGACAATCTAGAGGTTCGTTTAACCATAGTATGGCATGTTCAGCCCATGTTTGCTGCAATCAACGGCAGTGACAAAAAAAAAAAAAAAACTACAACATAATCAAATTTAATGTTGATGAAAATAAAAACAAGTTGGTGTTGTTTCACCTTGTGATAAATTCAATTTACGATTGTTGCCTTTGGTCGCAGCGTTTATAAATAGATAGGGTATATCATATATAGGATATAAGCAGGGGACTTAAATTTGATCGTCATTCTCTATCAACTGCTTCACAATGTGTTTGTTCGATTGTTAATTGATTCGTTTGTCTTTATAATACATATGTCGGTTTTCATATCGGTTTGAGTATGAATTTGGTGTTAAATCGCAACGAAGTGAAATAATCAAGACACACGAATTTCATAATTTTTAAAACAAAAGTGGATGTTTTTTGCTGATTTTTTAGTTTAGTTCACTTATTTTCTAGATTATGTAATTATATTTTTGGTTCATGATTTGTCATTTTAGCTTAGATGGTTATCAATTTGTTTCTTGTTCTACATATGTTTGTTATGTTAGAGCATTGTCGATTTGTTTCTTTGTTTGCATATTTTTGTTAGATTAGACTCTAAGCCTTAAAGCATTATCGATTTGTTTATTGTTCTGCAAATTTTTGTTAGTTTAGAGTATTATCGATTTGCAAGTTCGCTTATATTCACCTATTTGAATTAGTGGTAATCGTTGGTTGTAGTTAAAAATAATCTATCTTCGAGTGATCGAGTCAATAATTATTTTTATAACTCTTATTTTATGAGGTAAGCATTGGTTTTTTATTTTTTATGTGAAATTATTTAAATGATCATAAATTCAAGTATGATACATGTAGGCTTCTTTTTTATCCACGCATTCTCACAACTGTAGCAGAACTCATGCTTGCAAAACCTACAAATAATCACATTAAATCAACTTATTGTTACATGATATAATATAACAATGCAATTTTACGAGTATATGTTAGAGAATGTACATGCACATCATATGCTTACACCCTTCAACACGCTCAATTGTGCAATGACACTTTATACACTGTTTCAATCCAAGTTTCTGAGATGCGGCGTCAAAAACTGTTGTATCAAATTTCTTGCAAGCCCTATTGTTATGAGACTTACCACAAGTCATATGACTATGTCAGTGTATTTTGCAGTTTAAGCAGAAACGTAAACCATATCTCCATAATATTACATGAAAAAATCTAATGTAATATCAATTGTTTTATTATATGAAGGAGTCTAATGTAATATCAACTGTTGTGAACGTTTTTTATAAGTACATGTGAATTTCTTTGAAAAGTATATTTTAACTATTTTGAATACCATGATCGCAATGAAAATTCATAAAAGATTATGCACTGATATGAATTTGTTCATCAAAACCAACATTTAGGAAGCTTTTAAATGATTTAAGTTCAATGTTTGTCCAAAAAATGAATCTACAATCAATGGATGTTTAGTTCCCTTATATATTTTATTTTTGTTTTTTAAATATGTTTAATTGTTATTGTATAATTGTAGCTTACATATGGATTTGATTTTTTTCCAGACTTTGAGGCGATATTCCAACAATCCACAACACAATAGTTGGATGCGGAATCAATTGTCTCAATATTGATAGCTGGTGATTATCTTCCAGTTTCTAATTCATTATTTGCAACTTTAGAAGATATGCTCTATCTCTTGAACATAACAGTAGATTTGATCGAGTGAGATTTTCTAGCTGCAAAATAAAAACTTGGTGTGTTAGATTACACCAAGATTTCTCACATATTTATTGATGGAAGAGTCATCAACATGCGACTTTATACGTAGTAAGTTTCTCGTGTTTATTGCTTTTTTGCTGTAACATTCATTGTTAATTGAATAAGTTATTTCTGTTTTTGTAGGTTGGATTAGATCTTACATGATGTGGCACATTACCATTTGGATGATAATGAATCTGAAGATGATGAAGATATCGATTATGACTATGTCGAAGAGGTTGTGGTGACGAAGACAATGATCATCTTTATGTCGAAGAAGAAGCGAAATATGAGGATGATGAAGAAAATGATTCATATTATGTTCAAAAGAGGAGATCTTCAATGGTAATTTACAAGATTTTCATCACGAAGATCTTCTCTCAATCTTCACCCTATCGACATACCGATTTCTTAGTGCATATGAAATCCTTGCAATTTTCTACAATGCTCAAGAATTCCCGGTGACCAGAGACTTTCAAATCTAATGACTTCTAGATTCTTCTACATCGTAGGAAACACTATCATCAACATACATGGGTAAAAAATTTACGAGATAAACAATGTCCAGACTATTGTTACCTCTTTTCAGGCAACGATTTTGCATTTAGCTTTAAAACTCCAACTTACCTTATATTTTACCCAATCGTATTCATTGCTTAACTATGCAAAAGAGAAACCAAAATTTTTTGCCTACTTTATTAAAGATATTGGATGCTTCATTTTTTTGTTGACACTATAATTTTGATACACAAACACATATGTATAAATATATACACAATTATTTTTTTATTTTTAACAATACACATTTTATTTATTTATTTTGGTTTTCTCTATCTTATTGTCCACATAAAGTGTGACCTGCAGTTTGGTTGACTTTCTCGTGGTTTAACCAAGTTAGTGAAAGGAAAAAACTCAATATTGAATGGTCCTATGCTGTAAATCAGCTTGGTGTATGTGACTATTTTCTCGTTGAAAGTGATTATGCAAATATTGAATTTAAATGTAATTTTACTATTCCACAAATTATAAATTCAAAATGTAAAAAGTTTAATTTCATAAATAATTAGGTATTTATTTAATTATTTTTGTATCTTTTTAAAGAAAACGCAAGTTTACGTTTTCATATTTTACTTTGCATTTGTAAAAAATGTTGATTGGCAAAACACTTGGGTAATTGATTTTTTAAACGCAATTTTGCAAGTTATTAATCAAGGTATTTATTTTAATACTATGCATTTTGCCTTAAGTTTATGCATGAAATTTTTTAAGAGTTTAGAAATCAACTCTATCAAAAAATTAGAATCCATATGATGAGGACATCAGTAAACTAATATTTGCTTCATGTGTGATTTACAGGTTATACCATTGAAATTTTAAAGGTATTTTAACATTTCATTAAGGGCAAAAATGGATTTTATAAATTGTTACACGCGATTTCAAAATCGGATCTGGGTCTTTTTTGATGGATACACGCGGGTCAACATATTATTTATTCTAGACCTTTCGTCTTTAATAGTATTGATCTTAAGATTCTTAACCATCCATTCTGAATAACTTAGATTTATTAAAATTTGAATTAATTATACCAGCCCGCATTGCATTGAATATACAAATAATAAACGAAGCCCACTGAACATTGATATTATGCCCAATTTGATTATCTGCACATCCTTTTTCCTATTAACCTGCAGAAATATGTATCGATATACTAACAGATCCAAATTTGATACGTACTATGTATTTAAATAATAGTTTTATATATTTTATGGGCCTACATTTTTTAATTGTTATACATATAATTATAATATGTATATGTATATTGTTAAAAATAAACAATTTTCAAACAATCAATAAATATTTAATATGTTTTGCTATACCCAAACTACCATTAACAACCAATAAACCGATCTCGAAATGTTAGTTTTGATTCAATACTATTAAAAAAATTAGTCTATAGTAAACTAACATTTACTTCATGTGTAATTTACAGGTTATGTCATTGGAATTTTAAGGGTATTTCAACATTTCATTAAGGGTAAAAATGGGTTTTATAAATTACTACACGCTATTTCAAAATCGGATTGGGTCTCTTTTGATGGATACACGCGTGTCAACATATTTTTATTCTGGACCTTTCGTTTTTAATAGTATTAATCGTAACCATCCATTTTGAATAACTTAAGTTTATTGAAATTTGAATTAGTTATACCAGCCCGCATTGCATTGAATATACAAATAATAAACGAAACCCCCTCAATATTGATATTATGCCCAATTTGATCATCTCCACATCCTGCTTTTCCATTAACCTACAGAAATATGTATTATTTATTATCATTACATACTAATATACTAATAGATCAAAATTTGATATGTACTATGTATTTAAATAATAGTTTATATATTTTACGGCACTACGTTTTTTAATTGTTATACATATAATTATAATATGTATATGTACATTGTTAAAAATAAACGATTTCCAAACAATCAATAAATATTTAATATGTTTTGCTATACCCAAACAACCATTAACAACCAATAAACGGATCTCGAAAATGTTAGTTTTGATTCATTAACAAACTTTTGAAAAGAAAAAAGAAAAAAAATCCACATACACTAACAACCATTTATTCCAAAAATCATTAAATTAGGTAACATATGTTTAATTCAGGAAAATCTCGAAAGATGTATCTGTCATATCTTTAGAATATGTAAAAAACAAATTAAAGAACAAAATCCAAAATATATACATACACTAACAACATTTATTCCGAAAATCATTAAATTAGGTATCAAAGATTATACATTTTGAAAAAAAATGGAAACATATAACTGATTAGGTATACTCATTTTATAGATAATTCTAAATAATAATATCTTCAATAACCACCACTACATTTTAGGTAACAATAACCACCACTACAAGAGTATATGCCATTTCTTTATAATATGTATTCTACAAATTAAACCACAAAATAATAGTTTCATATTTGTTTTAAAAGTTTAGTTTACCTTGCAAATGCTAGGTTTAGCAATCAAATTAATAAATCAGCTTTTAATATCTCTGATATTAATAAAAGAGATATCAGAGATAATTATAACAAATTCACAATATTATAAAAAAAAATCTTTAAAATATTTTTAATTTAACTATTTCTTAAGAAAATAATTACTAAATCATATTATTATTAAAATTTACTAAACAATAATTTAGTTACATTTGATCTATAACAAACACAAAAATATTTATATTTAGACCAATATAAACATAAATTCATGTATTTTAACATAATTTAAAATTTTAAAGTGAGAATTTTAAAAATAAATTAATTACTATAAATAAAAATCTTATTTATAATTTAAAAAAAAAAACTTGAATACTAAAAAATAGATTGATATATTTTTACTTTTGAAAAATATTAAAATTAGTCAGTATTTTATATTGTTCAAATATATGATAGAGCATATTACGATTGATGTTTTTATGATTGCACTTTTTAGCGGGTTCTTTCATTAAATTGTAAAATATTTAAATCATTGAACATGTTTAAAAATAAATTAGCATATTTCAATTATAAATTTTCTATAAAAAATTTGCACGAGTTTAAATATATATATATATGTGTATAACTAACTTCAGTTGATATATTTTAAATTTAATAAAATATTAAAATTATTAAATATATATATTATATAAATATTTAAAGCGTCAAATTATGATTCCTATTTGAATGCAGTTTTTAATAGGTTGTTCAATCAAATTTGCAAATTATATATACCACTACAATATGTGTTAAATATATATATTGTTCTCTTTCGGTTTCTGTTTTTGTAAATATTTAATTATTAATTATGAAACATAATATTTTAGGTAAATGCAATAAAATTTAAACTTATACCACTTAATTTTTACAGTGGTTGTTTCATATATATATATATATTTATATATATATATATATATATATTTCTAAACCATGATCTTACCATACAACACATATTAAAACTTATAATGTGAAATCGTTATTTTAATCTCTTTATCTTTACAATATATATTCTCTCAAATAACACACAATTCGTTTAAAAAAAAACTAAATTATTAATTCACTTTTTATAATGCGGGTTAAACAATTATAATCAAAATTAGATTACATAATTAAAAAAATCCAAATTACTAATAACAAAATAAATAAAAATTTAAAATTTTTAAAGAAAAATAAATCTGCGCTTTCTAAGCACGGATCGAAATCTAGTAAGAGTTGAAAGTATATAATTATGACGACCAATATCATCCATCTATAGATAAATAGCATCGTCGCTGTTTTTTTTTACAATTAGGCTGCCGAACCTAACATATATATATATATATATATATATAACTTTGGTTCCTACTAGATTTTATAGGCTATTTCATAAATTCCCTCAGTTTCTTCTGTATTTTTTTGTATTCTTACAGAACGAAAATAAAAAGATGATTGAGTAGATTGATCCATAATTTTGATAAGTTTTAACTTTAAGGATTTTTAGTATATTAACCCCCCCCCCAACTAAGTTTGGTTCGGATAAAACTCCATAAATTAGTATTCCAGATATAAACCCCCTCAACTTTAGTTCTTTTAGTGAAACCAGCTCTCTGTCTACATTGGCATTTTTTTTTAAAACAGACATTAGTTAAAACGATGTGTTTAATTGGAGATGAAAAACGACAAGTAAGTGTCGTCTTCCTTTATTCAGACACGAAAATCCTCAAATAGGAATCTATGGTTCATGTGACTTGAAGACTCGGATTTCTCAGGTACAAAATCGGATTATTTTTACTTTCTTGTTCGATTTGATCATGGTTCACAACGAATTTAGAGACTAAAGTTTCATGTTCTTCGTTTTCAATCTGGGATTTTCACAAGTGTTGCTTCGTATGTTTTGTTCTATGAATCAATTAATTGCAATTGTGTGTAGCGAATTCAAGATGGAGTTAGGTCAAGGAATACCCAGGAAATGTCAATGGGGATCACCAACAATTGTGTTGACATCTAAAACACAAGAAAACCCAGGCCGCAGGTTCTATCGTTGTGGAGCAATTTCAGGACCAAATCATGTCTTCAAATGGGTCGACGAAGCATTGCTGGAAGAATTTGAGGTTTTGTCTACTAAGCAATCGGTGATAGAGAAATAGTTGATCGAGATGAAGCAGCATATGAAGCAAGACACACTTGATTTGAAAAAGGACATAAGTGAGCTCATTGCGGTTATTGAGAGCATTAGAGTTAAGTTTTGGGTTTGAATTGGTTTCTGGATTGATGTAATCTGGATTTTAAATACTTTGGTGTTGTCTGGTTTTTGAATGCTTTGATAATGGCATAAAAAAAAAATTTTAATATCAAATGGTATGAACAATGTTGCAGAGATACTATCCAGATGCATAAGTCACCAAACATCATAAAGATGTTGTTCAAATCACGATTGATTCTGAAAAACAGATACATAAGTCACGAGTACCTGGAAAAACTAAAAGTAAAAACAATCCTTACATAACCGAAAGAAATATCCTAGTCAAAATGGAGTAACATCACAACTGTAATAGAACACACCGTTTCACAAAAAGCTACATATGAAGTCTTGTTCAGCTGATTGTATTTTGTTTCTTTGAAGGCCTTCCTGTGGCAGATTGTCTGGCTTAAGCACTGGATCCAGCTTACACTTGCGCTTGTTGTGTCCAGTTTGCCTGCAGTTGCTACAAGTCTACAAATGAAAAGATTTTGATTAGTTAGACAAGTTCATTCCCAAGCAAAGTAGCAAGATCAAACTTATTATCACAGATTTTTCATGGTAAGAAGGAAATTCTGAAGGTTTTTTGGGTGGCCTAGGCGGATTAATAGGCTATTTCTTGCATGTTCGTCGATTATGTTCCGTTTGTCCGCAGTTGGAACATTTATGCAAACACCAAAAACGCATCACACATAAAAGTTAGCTTCCAACACTTTGGATAACCATAATGAAAACACTTGAAAAACACATTACCATTACAATTTTCTCTGCAGGATTTTCTGTTGGATCACTTGGATTATCAACTGGCTGAGGAACTCTATCATCACAAGCATCACGAGGTGTGCTTTCACTTGGATCACGAATCCTGTCGTTATGTTTAGGTCTTCCGGGCATGATTCTATCTGGCGGAGGCATAACAAAGACATCGCTATGTGTCTCCCACAACTCCATACCATTCACCGGGTTAAGAAGTGAGCTGTAGCAGAGCTTCCATTTCTCAACAGAATACCAGTCGGAAACCACAGTTTCTGGTAGCCTTGTGTCTTTATATTCATCCCACATTGCAGACATGATATGACAACAAAGTATTCCACTGGCATCGTATGCCCTGCATGTACAAGATACAAATTCACGAACACCAACAACATACTTGTTTTTCCCATGATCCACCTCGTACATACCTTTACCATTAGAGTATGCATGACACCACTTCAGACTAGATTTTCTCTTCTCTATAATAGCCAACGCTTTTGGTGTGATTAGGCCTTTAGCACTCTCTATCTCCTTGAGCTTAACTAGGTTGCCGAACATAACATGCCTTGTAATGTCCTCAAGCAATACAATCACTGGTTTGCGCCGAGCCTCTTTCAAAATAGCATTGTAAGACTCACTTATATTGTTTTCAACAGCTGGTGACTTTATTATGTCACTGAAAAAAGCCCTGCATAAAAGAAAAATGCCATACAATTATTTGAAGCTTACAAAAGACTCGGCAATGATATCAAAGAAGAGGTAATCGCATACCTAGACCAGTTTGAGCTGACACTTCTTTTCACTTTCTTTATATGCTTCAACTTTCACATCTTTCATTTTTCTCAAGATTCTTCTCAAACACATGCTTATTGTACTCTTGCACACTTCCAAAACAACTTCTGCAAAGGATCCACATGGCCGTGTCTGTAATATCCTGTCCCAAGAAATAGTCAACGGACAGCAGAAAAGTCAACGAATGGCATTTTCGTAATTTTCAGAAGATGAAGGGCATTTTGGTAATTTTACCAAAATACGAGCCAGAAGCGGAAATGGGCCAAATGTTCTTCTTTTCGTTCATAAAGAACATTTAGAAGACCAGAAGTGGAAGAAACGGAGATTAAACGAGTTTTACGGACTATTGGGAAAGGAAACCGATAGAACCGATAAAACTTGTAAAAATCATTACGGGAGCTACAGAAGTCCGATTGAGGTGAAACGACTTGCTAAATTCTTCTACAAGAGTATAATATTTTAAAAAAGAAGTTTTGGGAATTTATGCTGAAGCTTCAAGAGTTTTGGGAAAATTAAAAGGCTTGATTGGATAATTAAGCTAAACATATGATATGTTTTCAAAATGTGACCAATGAGGAGATGAGACTTGGACAGCAAGATAAACTTAATAAAGACTCAATTATGCTGAAAAATGGAGAGGGAGACGTGGCAAATGGAGAATAAGACATGAAGATTCGTTGAACATGATATGTGAATATTTGTTAATATGAGAAACAAGGATAAGAAGAGTGCTAACGTGGCTGGAGTGGAGGGAATTTTATTTTGGCATGTGGTTAATGTAAGGAAGAAATCAGATTAATTGAACTCCCTCATAACTTCACGTGGTGAAATGAATGAAGAGTTACATTGAATCTTCTCATCATTTTGTTCACATACGTGTCTTGCAAAGGAGGTATGCAAGGGACACTTGTTACCAATTCTTTCACTTGGTTTCTCTATATAAAGAAGCCATTACTCCTCCAAATTCATTCACCACAACAAGAAAAGAAGAGAAGAAGAATAAACGTAAGAAGAAGAGAGGAAGCGTGAGGGAGAGAAGAAGAAGAAGGAGGAGGAGGAAGAAGAAGAATACGGGAGGAGAAGCGGGAGGAGGAAGAAGAAGCGTGATTATATTGCTATTGTTGTGAGCTTTGTGTGCAGGCTTGTTAGACTGCTCGGTGTTGGGCCGAGCATTTGATGTGGACACTTACTCCGGTCACGGGACCGGGTAAGTTAGTGGTGCTGACTAGGTATCTTACCTAGTCAGAGCGGAGAGATTGGTAGTGTAGAGACTTGCGGAATGGTTGGGGATTTATTACTGTTGATATTGATTGTGTGATATGTGCTAGAGTCCCAGCGAGTCTGCGTGTTTATATTTCTGCACTAGGACTCTAGGGCGCATTAGATTCCGCAAGCCTAGATTTTGATTACGTTCCGGTACTTCCGACCCGATTGGATCCTTGGGTTTTACCTAACCGGATCACGGTGATTCTGGTTATGGTGTTAACCTATCGGGTGACGCCGGTAGGTGTGTGATTCGTAGAATACGGGGTCATGTCCTAGGGCCGAATCACATGGAAACTCTGGCTATCTAGGGGTAGTCCGAGTCACCGTGTATCGATGGACGGAGAACGGTGTCCTACTCGTGGGACCTTGTGTACACGTTTAGGAGTCGTGGGTTAGTTACCATATAGGTGACGATGTAAACCCGTGGAAGTTACCGAGTTCGTAGGGCCCAGTGTTGTTTGTTCTTTCTTTCGTTGCGCGATAGATAGATCGAGTCCAATCGAGGACATGTGCCGCAGTGCCTTCGATTTCCCTTAACTTTCTTTATCTTTGGCATTGATTGTGTGTGTTTGGGTTTATCATGACATGGTAGTGCGTGATCGACCATTATTCCTGCTGATTGTTATTTTGGGTTTTGGGGCGGAAATTTGTAGACTTAGATAGATTAGAAGCCGTTAGTGGGGAGCCGATTCACTGTGTGATCTTAAATCACTCATTAGACTCTTTTTGTGTTTTTCAGGTTTAGCAGCGACGGACGCGGGAGGTCCTCGGTGTAGTTTCAGGATGGCTTGTGGCGGGATTTGATTCAGGATTTTTGGGTGTTTTCTCGGTTCGGCATTATTGATTATTCCGTGTGATGATTTCTTTGTTTATTTGACTTGACGATTGTTTGTGAAATTCTATTAAACGTTGTGCTCAACGTTGATTACTCAGAAATGAAATTGTTTCCCTGATATGAGGTTTTAGCCCGAACCGACACAACTCATCGAAGTAGTGCAAGTGGTACCGCTTGTACTATGGATATGAGGATAGCGGAGTCGAAGATAGATTGGTGCGAGCCTTTTGTCTCAAACCGAACTATCTTTGGCTTCGTCCTGTGGCGAACTTTTCCCGTTCGACTTGCTCGGGTTCGATCGGTCATGTTCTTGTTTGATTGTTGACCGGTCAGAGGAG